>CM051235.1:533622325-534822325 GCA_027917425.1 Gastrophryne carolinensis
TCTTGCGACCCGGGTTCAAGTCCCGGCTGGCGCATGGTTAGTTTTAAAAGATTAGATCATTTTTAAAGGTCAGTTATTGGAAAAGTGTTAATAGAAAAGTGTCATGGAGCTATATCATCTAAACATACAATGGATGTTACTCTATGCCCCTGTAAAAGTAAGGCTACATTCAGACCTTAAGCGGACATAAGACAAGATATGTGCAACATATGGTCTTTGGGCACAAAATCCAAGCTTCTCTTTGTCCACAGCAAGAAATCTCATTGTGCACGTAGCTGCAGCAAAGTGTAAAGATAGAAAGCTCCATCGCCCGAACAGGGACTTGAACCCTGGACCCTCAGATTAAAAGCTGATGCTCTACCGACTGAGCTATCCGGGCTCTTGCATCCATGGTACGTCTGAGAGTCTGAGGTAGTTTATTGTGTTGATGGTTGAGGCCAAATCGCCAGATTAAAGGCTGCATAACCATAGGTTGTTTGAATTTAGCCAAGACATGTTCTTCTGTGCCCTTAATTAGCAAGAGTGTTTCAAGCGGACATGAGACAAGATATGTGCAACGTATGATCTTTGGGCACAAAATCCAGGCTCCTCTTTGTCCACAGCAGAAAATCTCATTGTGCAGGTACGCTGTAATGTTAAAATAGTCTTAAATCTATGGCTATTTTACCCTGGAAGGATATCATTCTCAGCACCATGAGCAAAGGAGCTAGTGGTATAGGGGTATGATGCAAGGTTCTTCCTTTTGTGTCCCGGGTTCAAAGTCAATTTGAAAGTCAGTTATTGGGAAAGTGTCATGGAGCTATATAATCTAAACATATAATGGATGTTGCGCTATGCACCCCTAAAAGCAAGGCTGCTTTCAGACGTTAAGCTGTTATGCTTTTTACAGGAAACAGACACTGTCATTCTAGCCATTTAAAAACCAAGTTTTGTAAAGCAATTTGTTTCAAATGTGTCTATACAATTGCCATATGTGTGCACTTTTCAAGCATTCCAACAAAACCTAACACATTTTTATCTTTTAAAAGATTTTTATTTCCAAGTACATTTTGTTCCTACTTTAAACATAACATTGCAACCAATATTGGCTGTATTGTTAAAATAGTTTTAACACTATGACTATTATTGCCCTTAAAGAATTTACTTCTTAAGGGTGTGTACGGCAGCGCCAGTGGTGTAGGGGTATCATGCAAGATTCCCATTCTTGCGACTCGGGTTTAAGTCCCGGCTGGCGCATTGCTAGTTTTAAAAGATTAGATCACTTTTGAAAGTCAGTTATTGGAAAAGTTTCATGGAGCTGTATAAACCTTATTGCACCCCTAAAACCAGTGCTACTTTTAGGCCTTAAGCTGTTATGCTAATTACAGGAAACAGACCCTGTCATTCTAGCATTTAAAAAACAAGATTTGTGAAGCAATTTGTTTCAAATGTGTCTATACAATTGCAATATGTGTGCACTTTTCAAGCATTCCAACAAAACCTAACACATTTTAATTTTTTAAAAGGCTTTTAATTCCAAGTACATTTTGTTCCTATTTTAGCCGTAACATTGCAATCAGTATTGGCTGTTAAGTTAAAATAGTTTTAACACTATGACAATTTTTGCTCTGTAACGGTTTAATTAGCTGTGGTAGGTACGACAGCGCCAGTGGTGTAGGGGTATCATGCAAGATTCCCATTCTTGCGACCCGGGTTCAAGTCCCGGCTGGCGCATGGTTAGTTTTAAAAGATTAGATCATTTTTAAAGGTCAGTTATTGGAAAAGTGTTAATAGAAAAGTGTCATGGAGCTATATCATCTAAACATACAATGGATGTTACTCTATGGCCCTGTAAAAGTAAGGCTACATTCAGACCTTAAGCGGACATAAGACAAGATATGTGCATCATATGGTCTTTGGGCACAAAATCCAAGCTTCTCTTTGTCCACAGCAAGAAATATCATTGTGCACGTAGCTGCAGCAAAGTGTAAAGATAGAAAGCTCCATCGCCCGAACAGGGACTTGAACCCTGAACCCTCAGATTAAAAGTCTGATGCTCTACCGACTGAGCTATCCGGGCTCTTGCATCCATGGTACGTCTGAGAGTCTGAGGTAGTTTATTGTGTTGATGGTTGAGGCCAAATCGCCAGATTAAAGGCTGCATAACCATAGGTTGTTTGAATTTAGCCAAGACATGTTCTTCTGTGCCCTTAATTAGCAAGAGTGTTTCAAGCGGACATGAGACAAGATATGTGCAACGTATGATCTTTGGGCACAAAATCCAGGCTCCTCTTTGTCCACAGCAGAAAATCTCATTGTGCAGGTACGCTGTAATGTTAAAATAGTCTTAAATCTATGGCTATTTTACCCTGGAAGGATGTCATTCTCAGCACCATGAGCAAAGGAGCTAGTGGTATAGGGGTATGATGCAAGGTTCTTCCTTTTGTGTCCCGGGTTCAAAGTCAATTTGAAAGTCAGTTATTGGGAAAGTGTCATGGAGCTATATAATCTAAACATATAATGGATGTTGCGCTATGCACCCCTAAAAGCAAGGCTGCTTTCAGACGTTAAGCTGTTATGCTTTTTACAGGAAACAGACACTGTCATTCTAGCCATTTAAAAACCAAGTTTTGTAAAGCAATTTGTTTCAAATGTGTCTATACAATTGCCATATGTGTGCACTTTTCAAGCATTCCAACAAAACCTAACACATTTTTATCTTTTAAAAGATTTTTATTTCCAAGTACATTTTGTTCCTACTTTAAACATAACATTGCAACCAATATTGGCTGTATTGTTAAAATAGTTTTAACACTATGACTATTATTGCCCTTAAAGAATTTACTTCTTAAGGGTGTGTACGGCAGCGCCAGTGGTGTAGGGGTATCATGCAAGATTCCCATTCTTGCGACTCGGGTTTAAGTCCCGGCTGGCGCATTGCTAGTTTTAAAAGATTAGATCACTTTTGAAAGTCAGTTATTGGAAAAGTTTCATGGAGCTGTATAAACCTTATTGCACCCCTAAAACCAGTGCTACTTTTAGGCCTTAAGCTGTTATGCTAATTACAGGAAACAGACCCTGTCATTCTAGCATTTAAAAAACAAGATTTGTGAAGCAATTTGTTTCAAATGTGTCTATACAATTGCAATATGTGTGCACTTTTCAAGCATTCCAACAAAACCTAACACATTTTTATTTTTTAAAAGGCTTTTAATTCCAAGTACATTTTGTTCCTATTTTAGCCGTAACATTGCAATCAGTATTGGCTGTATAGTTAAAATAGTTTTAACACTATGACAATTTTTGCTCTGTAACGGTTTAATTAGCTGTGGTAGGTACGACAGCGCCAGTGGTGTAGGGGTATCATGCAAGATTCCCATTCTTGCGACCCGGGTTCAAGTCCCGGCTGGCGCATGGTTAGTTTTAAAAGATTAGATCATTTTTAAAGGTCAGTTATTGGAAAAGTGTTAATAGAAAAGTGTCATGGAGCTATATCATCTAAACATACAATGGATGTTACTCTATGCCCCTGTAAAAGTAAGGCTACATTCAGACCTTAAGCGGACATAAGACAAGATATGTGCAACATATGGTCTTTGGGCACAAAATCCAAGCTTCTCTTTGTCCACAGCAAGAAATCTCATTGTGCACGTAGCTGCAGCAAAGTGTAAAGATAGAAAGCTCCATCGCCCGAACAGGGACTTGAACCCTGGACCCTCAGATTAAAAGTCTGATGCTCTACCGACTGAGCTATCCGGGCTCTTGCATCCATGGTACGTCTGAGAGTCTGAGGTAGTTTATTGTGTTGATGGTTGAGGCCAAATCGCCAGATTAAAGGCTGCATAACCATAGGTTGTTTGAATTTAGCCAAGACATGTTCTTCTGTGCCCTTAATTAGCAAGAGTGTTTCAAGCGGACATGAGACAAGATATGTGCAACGTATGATCTTTGGGCACAAAATCCAGGCTCCTCTTTGTCCACAGCAGAAAATCTCATTGTGCAGGTACGCTGTAATGTTAAAATAGTCTTAAATCTATGGCTATTTTACCCTGGAAGGATATCATTCTCAGCACCATGAGCAAAGGAGCTAGTGGTATAGGGGTATGATGCAAGGTTCTTCCTTTTGTGTCCCGGGTTCAAAGTCAATTTGAAAGTCAGTTATTGGGAAAGTGTCATGGAGCTATATAATCTAAACATATAATGGATGTTGCGCTATGCACCCCTAAAAGCAAGGCTGCTTTCAGACGTTAAGCTGTTATGCTTTTTACAGGAAACAGACACTGTCATTCTAGCCATTTAAAAACCAAGTTTTGTAAAGCAATTTGTTTCAAATGTGTCTATACAATTGCCATATGTGTGCACTTTTCAAGCATTCCAACAAAACCTAACACATTTTTATCTTTTAAAAGATTTTTATTTCCAAGTACATTTTGTTCCTACTTTAAACATAACATTGCAACCAATATTGGCTGTATTGTTAAAATAGTTTTAACACTATGACTATTATTGCCCTTAAAGAATTTACTTCTTAAGGGTGTGTACGGCAGCGCCAGTGGTGTAGGGGTATCATGCAAGATTCCCATTCTTGCGACTCGGGTTTAAGTCCCGGCTGGCGCATTGCTAGTTTTAAAAGATTAGATCACTTTTGAAAGTCAGTTATTGGAAAAGTTTCATGGAGCTGTATAAACCTTATTGCACCCCTAAAACCAGTGCTACTTTTAGGCCTTAAGCTGTTATGCTAATTACAGGAAACAGACCCTGTCATTCTAGCATTTAAAAAACAAGATTTGTGAAGCAATTTGTTTCAAATGTGTCTATACAATTGCAATATGTGTGCACTTTTCAAGCATTCCAACAAAACCTAACACATTTTTATTTTTTAAAAGGCTTTTAATTCCAAGTACATTTTGTTCCTATTTTAGCCGTAACATTGCAATCAGTATTGGCTGTATAGTTAAAATAGTTTTAACACTATGACAATTTTTGCTCTGTAACGGTTTAATTAGCTGTGGTAGGTACGACAGCGCCAGTGGTGTAGGGGTATCATGCAAGATTCCCATTCTTGCGACCCGGGTTCAAGTCCCGGCTGGCGCATGGTTAGTTTTAAAAGATTAGATCATTTTTAAAGGTCAGTTATTGGAAAAGTGTTAATAGAAAAGTGTCATGGAGCTATATCATCTAAACATACAATGGATGTTACTCTATGCCCCTGTAAAAGTAAGGCTACATTCAGACCTTAAGCGGACATAAGACAAGATATGTGCAACATATGGTCTTTGGGCACAAAATCCAAGCTTCTCTTTGTCCACAGCAAGAAATCTCATTGTGCACGTAGCTGCAGCAAAGTGTAAAGATAGAAAGCTCCATCGCCCGAACAGGGACTTGAACCCTGGACCCTCAGATTAAAAGTCTGATGCTCTACCGACTGAGCTATCCGGGCTCTTGCATCCATGGTACGTCTGAGAGTCTGAGGTAGTTTATTGTGTTGATGGTTGAGGCCAAATCGCCAGATTAAAGGCTGCATAACCATAGGTTGTTTGAATTTAGCCAAGACATGTTCTTCTGTGCCCTTAATTAGCAAGAGTGTTTCAAGCGGACATGAGACAAGATATGTGCAACGTATGATCTTTGGGCACAAAATCCAGGCTCCTCTTTGTCCACAGCAGAAAATCTCATTGTGCAGGTACGCTGTAATGTTAAAATAGTCTTAAATCTATGGCTATTTTACCCTGGAAGGATATCATTCTCAGCACCATGAGCAAAGGAGCTAGTGGTATAGGGGTATGATGCAAGGTTCTTCCTTTTGTGTCCCGGGTTCAAAGTCAATTTGAAAGTCAGTTATTGGGAAAGTGTCATGGAGCTATATAATCTAAACATATAATGGATGTTGCGCTATGCACCCCTAAAAGCAAGGCTGCTTTCAGACGTTAAGCTGTTATGCTTTTTACAGGAAACAGACACTGTCATTCTAGCCATTTAAAAACCAAGTTTTGTAAAGCAATTTGTTTCAAATGTGTCTATACAATTGCCATATGTGTGCACTTTTCAAGCATTCCAACAAAACCTAACACATTTTTATCTTTTAAAAGATTTTTATTTCCAAGTACATTTTGTTCCTACTTTAAACATAACATTGCAACCAATATTGGCTGTATTGTTAAAATAGTTTTAACACTATGACTATTATTGCCCTTAAAGAATTTACTTCTTAAGGGTGTGTACGGCAGCGCCAGTGGTGTAGGGGTATCATGCAAGATTCCCATTCTTGCGACTCGGGTTTAAGTCCCGGCTGGCGCATTGCTAGTTTTAAAAGATTAGATCACTTTTGAAAGTCAGTTATTGGAAAAGTTTCATGGAGCTGTATAAACCTTATTGCACCCCTAAAACCAGTGCTACTTTTAGGCCTTAAGCTGTTATGCTAATTACAGGAAACAGACCCTGTCATTCTAGCATTTAAAAAACAAGATTTGTGAAGCAATTTGTTTCAAATGTGTCTATACAATTGCAATATGTGTGCACTTTTCAAGCATTCCAACAAAACCTAACACATTTTTATTTTTTAAAAGGCTTTTAATTCCAAGTACATTTTGTTCCTATTTTAGCCGTAACATTGCAATCAGTATTGGCTGTATAGTTAAAATAGTTTTAACACTATGACAATTTTTGCTCTGTAACGGTTTAATTAGCTGTGGTAGGTACGACAGCGCCCGTGGTGTAGGGGTATCATGCAAGATTCCCATTCTTGCGACCCGGGTTCAAGTCCCGGCTGGCGCATGGTTAGTTTTAAAAGATTAGATCATTTTTAAAGGTCAGTTATTGGAAAAGTGTTAATAGAAAAGTGTCATGGAGCTATATCATCTAAACATACAATGGATGTTACTCTATGCCCCTGTAAAAGTAAGGCTACATTCAGACCTTAAGCGGACATAAGACAAGATATGTGCAACATATGGTCTTTGGGCACAAAATCCAAGCTTCTCTTTGTCCACAGCAAGAAATCTCATTGTGCACGTAGCTGCAGCAAAGTGTAAAGATAGAAAGCTCCATCGCCCGAACAGGGACTTGAACCCTGGACCCTCAGATTAAAAGTCTGATGCTCTACCGACTGAGCTATCCGGGCTCTTGCATCCATGGTACGTCTGAGAGTCTGAGGTAGTTTATTGTGTTGATGGTTGAGGCCAAATCGCCAGATTAAAGGCTGCATAACCATAGGTTGTTTGAATTTAGCCAAGACATGTTCTTCTGTGCCCTTAATTAGCAAGAGTGTTTCAAGCGGACATGAGACAAGATATGTGCAACGTATGATCTTTGGGCACAAAATCCAGGCTCCTCTTTGTCCACAGCAGAAAATCTCATTGTGCAGGTACGCTGTAATGTTAAAATAGTCTTAAATCTATGGCTATTTTACCCTGGAAGGATATCATTCTCAGCACCATGAGCAAAGGAGCTAGTGGTATAGGGGTATGATGCAAGGTTCTTCCTTTTGTGTCCCGGGTTCAAAGTCAATTTGAAAGTCAGTTATTGGGAAAGTGTCATGGAGCTATATAATCTAAACATATAATGGATGTTGCGCTATGCACCCCTAAAAGCAAGGCTGCTTTCAGACGTTAAGCTGTTATGCTTTTTACAGGAAACAGACACTGTCATTCTAGCCATTTAAAAACCAAGTTTTGTAAAGCAATTTGTTTCAAATGTGTCTATACAATTGCCATATGTGTGCACTTTTCAAGCATTCCAACAAAACCTAACACATTTTTATCTTTTAAAAGATTTTTATTTCCAAGTACATTTTGTTCCTACTTTAAACATAACATTGCAACCAATATTGGCTGTATTGTTAAAATAGTTTTAACACTATGACTATTATTGCCCTTAAAGAATTTACTTCTTAAGGGTGTGTACGGCAGCGCCAGTGGTGTAGGGGTATCATGCAAGATTCCCATTCTTGCGACTCGGGTTTAAGTCCCGGCTGGCGCATGGCTAGTTTTAAAAGATTAGATCACTTTTGAAAGTCAGTTATTGGAAAAGTTTCATGGAGCTGTATAAACCTTATTGCACCCCTAAAACCAGTGCTACTTTTAGGCCTTAAGCTGTTATGCTAATTACAGGAAACAGACCCTGTCATTCTAGCATTTAAAAAACAAGATTTGTGAAGCAATTTGTTTCAAATGTGTCTATACAATTGCAATATGTGTGCACTTTTCAAGCATTCCAACAAAACCTAACACATTTTTATTTTTTAAAAGGCTTTTAATTCCAAGTACATTTTGTTCCTATTTTAGCCGTAACATTGCAATCAGTATTGGCTGTATAGTTAAAATAGTTTTAACACTATGACAATTTTTGCTCTGTAACGGTTTAATTAGCTGTGGTAGGTACAACAGCGCCAGTGGTGTAGGGGTATCATGCAAGATTCCCATTCTTGCGACCCGGGTTCAAGTCCCGGCTGGCGCATGGTTAGTTTTAAAAGATTAGATCATTTTTAAAGGTCAGTTATTGGAAAAGTGTTAATAGAAAAGTGTCATGGAGCTATATCATCTAAACATACAATGGATGTTACTCTATGCCCCTGTAAAAGTAAGGCTACATTCAGACCTTAAGCGGACATAAGACAAGATATGTGCAACATATGGTCTTTGGGCACAAAATCCAAGCTTCTCTTTGTCCACAGCAAGAAATCTCATTGTGCACGTAGCTGCAGCAAAGTGTAAAGATAGAAAGCTCCATCGCCCGAACAGGGACTTGAACCCTGGACCCTCAGATTAAAAGTCTGATGCTCTACCGACTGAGCTATCCGGGCTCTTGCATCCATGGTACGTCTGAGAGTCTGAGGTAGTTTATTGTGTTGATGGTTGAGGCCAAATCGCCAGATTAAAGGCTGCATAACCATAGGTTGTTTGAATTTAGCCAAGACATGTTCTTCTGTGCCCTTAATTAGCAAGAGTGTTTCAAGCGGACATGAGACAAGATATGTGCAACGTATGATCTTTGGGCACAAAATCCAGGCTCCTCTTTGTCCACAGCAGAAAATCTCATTGTGCAGGTACGCTGTAATGTTAAAATAGTCTTAAATCTATGGCTATTTTACCCTGGAAGGATATCATTCTCAGCACCATGAGCAAAGGAGCTAGTGGTATAGGGGTATGATGCAAGGTTCTTCCTTTTGTGTCCCGGGTTCAAAGTCAATTTGAAAGTCAGTTATTGGGAAAGTGTCATGGAGCTATATAATCTAAACATATAATGGATGTTGCGCTATGCACCCCTAAAAGCAAGGCTGCTTTCAGACGTTAAGCTGTTATGCTTTTTACAGGAAACAGACACTGTCATTCTAGCCATTTAAAAACCAAGTTTTGTAAAGCAATTTGTTTCAAATGTGTCTATACAATTGCCATATGTGTGCACTTTTCAAGCATTCCAACAAAACCTAACACATTTTTATCTTTTAAAAGATTTTTATTTCCAAGTACATTTTGTTCCTACTTTAAACATAACATTGCAACCAATATTGGCTGTATTGTTAAAATAGTTTTAACACTATGACTATTATTGCCCTTAAAGAATTTACTTCTTAAGGGTGTGTACGGCAGCGCCAGTGGTGTAGGGGTATCATGCAAGATTCCCATTCTTGCGACTCGGGTTTAAGTCCCGGCTGGCGCATTGCTAGTTTTAAAAGATTAGATCACTTTTGAAAGTCAGTTATTGGAAAAGTTTCATGGAGCTGTATAAACCTTATTGCACCCCTAAAACCAGTGCTACTTTTAGGCCTTAAGCTGTTATGCTAATTACAGGAAACAGACCCTGTCATTCTAGCATTTAAAAAACAAGATTTGTGAAGCAATTTGTTTCAAATGTGTCTATACAATTGCAATATGTGTGCACTTTTCAAGCATTCCAACAAAACCTAACACATTTTAATTTTTTAAAAGGCTTTTAATTCCAAGTACATTTTGTTCCTATTTTAGCCGTAACATTGCAATCAGTATTGGCTGTATAGTTAAAATAGTTTTAACACTATGACAATTTTTGCTCTGTAACGGTTTAATTAGCTGTGGTAGGTACGACAGCGCCAGTGGTGTAGGGGTATCATGCAAGATTCCCATTCTTGCGACCCGGGTTCAAGTCCCGGCTGGCGCATGGTTAGTTTTAAAAGATTAGATCATTTTTAAAGGTCAGTTATTGGAAAAGTGTTAATAGAAAAGTGTCATGGAGCTATATCATCTAAACATACAATGGATGTTACTCTATGCCCCTGTAAAAGTAAGGCTACATTCAGACCTTAAGCGGACATAAGACAAGATATGTGCAACATATGGTCTTTGGGCACAAAATCCAAGCTTCTCTTTGTCCACAGCAAGAAATCTCATTGTGCACGTAGCTGCAGCAAAGTGTAAAGATAGAAAGCTCCATCGCCCGAACAGGGACTTGAACCCTGGACCCTCAGATTAAAAGTCTGATGCTCTACCGACTGAGCTATCCGGGCTCTTGCATCCATGGTACGTCTGAGAGTCTGAGGTAGTTTATTGTGTTGATGGTTGAGGCCAAATCGCCAGATTAAAGGCTGCATAACCATAGGTTGTTTGAATTTAGCCAAGACATGTTCTTCTGTGCCCTTAATTAGCAAGAGTGTTTCAAGCGGACATGAGACAAGATATGTGCAACGTATGATCTTTCGGCACAAAATCCAGGCTCCTCTTTGTCCACAGCAGAAAATCTCATTGTGCAGGTACGCTGTAATGTTAAAATAGTCTTAAATCTATGGCTGTTTTACCCTGGAAGGATATCATTCTCAGCACCATGAGCAAAGGAGCTAGTGGTATAGGGGTATGATGCAAGGTTCTTCCTTTTGTGTCCCGGGTTCAAAGTCAATTTGAAAGTCAGTTATTGGGAAAGTGTCATGGAGCTATATAATCTAAACATATAATGGATGTTGCGCTATGCACCCCTAAAAGCAAGGCTGCTTTCAGACGTTAAGCTGTTATGCTTTTTACAGGAAACAGACACTGTCATTCTAGCCATTTAAAAACCAAGTTTTGTAAAGCAATTTGTTTCAAATGTGTCTATACAATTGCCATATGTGTGCACTTTTCAAGCATTCCAACAAAACCTAACACATTTTTATCTTTTAAAAGATTTTTATTTCCAAGTACATTTTGTTCCTACTTTAAACATAACATTGCAACCAATATTGGCTGTATTGTTAAAATAGTTTTAACACTATGACTATTATTGCCCTTAAAGAATTTACTTCTTAAGGGTGTGTACGGCAGCGCCAGTGGTGTAGGGGTATCATGCAAGATTCCCATTCTTGCGACTCGGGTTTAAGTCCCGGCTGGCGCATGGCTAGTTTTAAAAGATTAGATCACTTTTGAAAGTCAGTTATTGGAAAAGTTTCATGGAGCTGTATAAACCTTATTGCACCCCTAAAACCAGTGCTACTTTTAGGCCTTAAGCTGTTATGCTAATTACAGGAAACAGACCCTGTCATTCTAGCATTTAAAAAACAAGATTTGTGAAGCAATTTGTTTCAAATGTGTCTATACAATTGCAATATGTGTGCACTTTTCAAGCATTCCAACAAAACCTAACACATTTTTATTTTTTAAAAGGCTTTTAATTCCAAGTACATTTTGTTCCTATTTTAGCCGTAACATTGCAATCAGTATTGGCTGTATAGTTAAAATAGTTTTAACACTATGACAATTTTTGCTCTGTAACGGTTTAATTAGCTGTGGTAGGTACGACAGCGCCAGTGGTGTAGGGGTATCATGCAAGATTCCCATTCTTGCGACCCGGGTTCAAGTCCCGGCTGGCGCATGGTTAGTTTTAAAAGATTAGATCATTTTTAAAGGTCAGTTATTGGAAAAGTGTTAATAGAAAAGTGTCATGGAGCTATATCATCTAAACATACAATGGATGTTACTCTATGCCCCTGTAAAAGTAAGGCTACATTCAGACCTTAAGCGGACATAAGACAAGATATGTGCAACATATGGTCTTTGGGCACAAAATCCAAGCTTCTCTTTGTCCACAGCAAGAAATCTCATTGTGCACGTAGCTGCAGCAAAGTGTAAAGATAGAAAGCTCCATCGCCCGAACAGGGACTTGAACCCTGGACCCTCAGATTAAAAGTCTGATGCTCTACCGACTGAGCTATCCGGGCTCTTGCATCCATGGTACGTCTGAGAGTCTGAGGTAGTTTATTGTGTTGATGGTTGAGGCCAAATCGCCAGATTAAAGGCTGCATAACCATAGGTTGTTTGAATTTAGCCAAGACATGTTCTTCTGTGCCCTTAATTAGCAAGAGTGTTTCAAGCGGACATGAGACAAGATATGTGCAACGTATGATCTTTGGGCACAAAATCCAGGCTCCTCTTTGTCCACAGCAGAAAATCTCATTGTGCAGGTACGCTGTAATGTTAAAATAGTCTTAAATCTATGGCTATTTTACCCTGGAAGGATATCATTCTCAGCACCATGAGCAAAGGAGCTAGTGGTATAGGGGTATGATGCAAGGTTCTTCCTTTTGTGTCCCGGGTTCAAAGTCAATTTGAAAGTCAGTTATTGGGAAAGTGTCATGGAGCTATATAATCTAAACATATAATGGATGTTGCGCTATGCACCCCTAAAAGCAAGGCTGCTTTCAGACGTTAAGCTGTTATGCTTTTTACAGGAAACAGACACTGTCATTCTAGCCATTTAAAAACCAAGTTTTGTAAAGCAATTTGTTTCAAATGTGTCTATACAATTGCCATATGTGTGCACTTTTCAAGCATTCCAACAAAACCTAACACATTTTTATCTTTTAAAAGATTTTTATTTCCAAGTACATTTTGTTCCTACTTTAAACATAACATTGCAACCAATATTGGCTGTATTGTTAAAATAGTTTTAACACTATGACTATTATTGCCCTTAAAGAATTTACTTCTTAAGGGTGTGTACGGCAGCGCCAGTGGTGTAGGGGTATCATGCAAGATTCCCATTCTTGCGACTCGGGTTTAAGTCCCGGCTGGCGCATTGCTAGTTTTAAAAGATTAGATCACTTTTGAAAGTCAGTTATTGGAAAAGTTTCATGGAGCTGTATAAACCTTATTGCACCCCTAAAACCAGTGCTACTTTTAGGCCTTAAGCTGTTATGCTAATTACAGGAAACAGACCCTGTCATTCTAGCATTTAAAAAACAAGATTTGTGAAGCAATTTGTTTCAAATGTGTCTATACAATTGCAATATGTGTGCACTTTTCAAGCATTCCAACAAAACCTAACACATTTTTATTTTTTAAAAGGCTTTTAATTCCAAGTACATTTTGTTCCTATTTTAGCCGTAACATTGCAATCAGTATTGGCTGTATAGTTAAAATAGTTTTAACACTATGACAATTTTTGCTCTGTAACGGTTTAATTAGCTGTGGTAGGTACGACAGCGCCAGTGGTGTAGGGGTATCATGCAAGATTCCCATTCTTGCGACCCGGGTTCAAGTCCCGGCTGGCGCATGGTTAGTTTTAAAAGATTAGATCATTTTTAAAGGTCAGTTATTGGAAAAGTGTTAATAGAAAAGTGTCATGGAGCTATATCATCTAAACATACAATGGATGTTACTCTATGCCCCTGTAAAAGTAAGGCTACATTCAGACCTTAAGCGGACATAAGACAAGATATGTGCAACATATGGTCTTTGGGCACAAAATCCAAGCTTCTCTTTGTCCACAGCAAGAAATCTCATTGTGCACGTAGCTGCAGCAAAGTGTAAAGATAGAAAGCTCCATCGCCCGAACAGGGACTTGAACCCTGGACCCTCAGATTAAAAGTCTGATGCTCTACCGACTGAGCTATCCGGGCTCTTGCATCCATGGTACGTCTGAGAGTCTGAGGTAGTTTATTGTGTTGATGGTTGAGGCCAAATCGCCAGATTAAAGGCTGCATAACCATAGGTTGTTTGAATTTAGCCAAGACATGTTCTTCTGTGCCCTTAATTAGCAAGAGTGTTTCAAGCGGACATGAGACAAGATATGTGCAACGTATGATCTTTGGGCACAAAATCCAGGCTCCTCTTTGTCCACAGCAGAAAATCTCATTGTGCAGGTACGCTGTAATGTTAAAATAGTCTTAAATCTATGGCTATTTTACCCTGGAAGGATATCATTCTCAGCACCATGAGCAAAGGAGCTAGTGGTATAGGGGTATGATGCAAGGTTCTTCCTTTTGTGTCCCGGGTTCAAAGTCAATTTGAAAGTCAGTTATTGGGAAAGTGTCATGGAGCTATATAATCTAAACATATAATGGATGTTGCGCTATGCACCCCTAAAAGCAAGGCTGCTTTCAGACGTTAAGCTGTTATGCTTTTTACAGGAAACAGACACTGTCATTCTAGCCATTTAAAAACCAAGTTTTGTAAAGCAATTTGTTTCAAATGTGTCTATACAATTGCCATATGTGTGCACTTTTCAAGCATTCCAACAAAACCTAACACATTTTTATCTTTTAAAAGATTTTTATTTCCAAGTACATTTTGTTCCTACTTTAAACATAACATTGCAACCAATATTGGCTGTATTGTTAAAATAGTTTTAACACTATGACTATTATTGCCCTTAAAGAATTTACTTCTTAAGGGTGTGTACGGCAGCGCCAGTGGTGTAGGGGTATCATGCAAGATTCCCATTCTTGCGACTCGGGTTTAAGTCCCGGCTGGCGCATGGCTAGTTTTAAAAGATTAGATCACTTTTGAAAGTCAGTTATTGGAAAAGTTTCATGGAGCTGTATAAACCTTATTGCACCCCTAAAACCAGTGCTACTTTTAGGCCTTAAGCTGTTATGCTAATTACAGGAAACAGACCCTGTCATTCTAGCATTTAAAAAACAAGATTTGTGAAGCAATTTGTTTCAAATGTGTCTATACAATTGCAATATGTGTGCACTTTTCAAGCATTCCAACAAAACCTAACACATTTTTATTTTTTAAAAGGCTTTTAATTCCAAGTACATTTTGTTCCTATTTTAGCTGTAACATTGCAATCAGTATTGGCTGTATAGTTAAAATAGTTTTAACACTATGACAATTTTTGCTCTGTAACGGTTTAATTAGCTGTGGTAGGTACGACAGCGCCAGTGGTGTAGGGGTATCATGCAAGATTCCCATTCTTGCGACCCGGGTTCAAGTCCCGGCTGGCGCATGGTTAGTTTTAAAAGATTAGATCATTTTTAAAGGTCAGTTATTGGAAAAGTGTTAATAGAAAAGTGTCATGGAGCTATATCATCTAAACATACAATGGATGTTACTCTATGCCCCTGTAAAAGTAAGGCTACATTCAGACCTTAAGCGGACATAAGACAAGATATGTGCAACATATGGTCTTTGGGCACAAAATCCAAGCTTCTCTTTGTCCACAGCAAGAAATCTCATTGTGCACGTAGCTGCAGCAAAGTGTAAAGATAGAAAGCTCCATCGCCCGAACAGGGACTTGAACCCTGGACCCTCAGATTAAAAGTCTGATGCTCTACCGACTGAGCTATCCGGGCTCTTGCATCCATGGTACGTCTGAGAGTCTGAGGTAGTTTATTGTGTTGATGGTTGAGGCCAAATCGCCAGATTAAAGGCTGCATAACCATAGGTTGTTTGAATTTAGCCAAGACATGTTCTTCTGTGCCCTTAATTAGCAAGAGTGTTTCAAGCGGACATGAGACAAGATATGTGCAACGTATGATCTTTGGGCACAAAATCCAGGCTCCTCTTTGTCCACAGCAGAAAATCTCATTGTGCAGGTACGCTGTAATGTTAAAATAGTCTTAAATCTATGGCTATTTTACCCTGGAAGGATATCATTCTCAGCACCATGAGCAAAGGAGCTAGTGGTATAGGGGTATGATGCAAGGTTCTTCCTTTTGTGTCCCGGGTTCAAAGTCAATTTGAAAGTCAGTTATTGGGAAAGTGTCATGGAGCTATATAATCTAAACATATAATGGATGTTGCGCTATGCACCCCTAAAAGCAAGGCTGCTTTCAGACGTTAAGCTGTTATGCTTTTTACAGGAAACAGACACTGTCATTCTAGCCATTTAAAAACCAAGTTTTGTAAAGCAATTTGTTTCAAATGTGTCTATACAATTGCCATATGTGTGCACTTTTCAAGCATTCCAACAAAACCTAACACATTTTTATCTTTTAAAAGATTTTTATTTCCAAGTACATTTTGTTCCTACTTTAAACATAACATTGCAACCAATATTGGCTGTATTGTTAAAATAGTTTTAACACTATGACTATTATTGCCCTTAAAGAATTTACTTCTTAAGGGTGTGTACGGCAGCGCCAGTGGTGTAGGGGTATCATGCAAGATTCCCATTCTTGCGACTCGGGTTTAAGTCCCGGCTGGCGCATTGCTAGTTTTAAAAGATTAGATCACTTTTGAAAGTCAGTTATTGGAAAAGTTTCATGGAGCTGTATAAACCTTATTGCACCCCTAAAACCAGTGCTACTTTTAGGCCTTAAGCTGTTATGCTAATTACAGGAAACAGACCCTGTCATTCTAGCATTTAAAAAACAAGATTTGTGAAGCAATTTGTTTCAAATGTGTCTATACAATTGCAATATGTGTGCACTTTTCAAGCATTCCAACAAAACCTAACACATTTTTATTTTTTAAAAGGCTTTTAATTCCAAGTACATTTTGTTCCTATTTTAGCCGTAACATTGCAATCAGTATTGGCTGTATAGTTAAAATAGTTTTAACACTATGACAATTTTTGCTCTGTAACGGTTTAATTAGCTGTGGTAGGTACGACAGCGCCAGTGGTGTAGGGGTATCATGCAAGATTCCCATTCTTGCGACCCGGGTTCAAGTCCCGGCTGGCGCATGGTTAGTTTTAAAAGATTAGATCATTTTTAAAGGTCAGTTATTGGAAAAGTGTTAATAGAAAAGTGTCATGGAGCTATATCATCTAAACATACAATGGATGTTACTCTATGCCCCTGTAAAAGTAAGGCTACATTCAGACCTTAAGCGGACATAAGACAAGATATGTGCAACATATGGTCTTTGGGCACAAAATCCAAGCTTCTCTTTGTCCACAGCAAGAAATCTCATTGTGCACGTAGCTGCAGCAAAGTGTAAAGATAGAAAGCTCCATCGCCCGAACAGGGACTTGAACCCTGGACCCTCAGATTAAAAGTCTGATGCTCTACCGACTGAGCTATCCGGGCTCTTGCATCCATGGTACGTCTGAGAGTCTGAGGTAGTTTATTGTGTTGATGGTTGAGGCCAAATCGCCAGATTAAAGGCTGCATAACCATAGGTTGTTTGAATTTAGCCAAGACATGTTCTTCTGTGCCCTTAATTAGCAAGAGTGTTTCAAGCGGACATGAGACAAGATATGTGCAACGTATGATCTTTGGGCACAAAATCCAGGCTCCTCTTTGTCCACAGCAGAAAATCTCATTGTGCAGGTACGCTGTAATGTTAAAATAGTCTTAAATCTATGGCTATTTTACCCTGGAAGGATATCATTCTCAGCACCATGAGCAAAGGAGCTAGTGGTATAGGGGTATGATGCAAGGTTCTTCCTTTTGTGTCCCGGGTTCAAAGTCAATTTGAAAGTCAGTTATTGGGAAAGTGTCATGGAGCTATATAATCTAAACATATAATGGATGTTGCGCTATGCACCCCTAAAAGCAAGGCTGCTTTCAGACGTTAAGCTGTTATGCTTTTTACAGGAAACAGACACTGTCATTCTAGCCATTTAAAAACCAAGTTTTGTAAAGCAATTTGTTTCAAATGTGTCTATACAATTGCCATATGTGTGCACTTTTCAAGCATTCCAACAAAACCTAACACATTTTTATCTTTTAAAAGATTTTTATTTCCAAGTACATTTTGTTCCTACTTTAAACATAACATTGCAACCAATATTGGCTGTATTGTTAAAATAGTTTTAACACTATGACTATTATTGCCCTTAAAGAATTTACTTCTTAAGGGTGTGTACGGCAGCGCCAGTGGTGTAGGGGTATCATGCAAGATTCCCATTCTTGCGACTCGGGTTTAAGTCCCGGCTGGCGCATTGCTAGTTTTAAAAGATTAGATCACTTTTGAAAGTCAGTTATTGGAAAAGTTTCATGGAGCTGTATAAACCTTATTGCACCCCTAAAACCAGTGCTACTTTTAGGCCTTAAGCTGTTATGCTAATTACAGGAAACAGACCCTGTCATTCTAGCATTTAAAAAACAAGATTTGTGAAGCAATTTGTTTCAAATGTGTCTATACAATTGCAATATGTGTGCACTTTTCAAGCATTCCAACAAAACCTAACACATTTTTATGTTTTAAAAGGCTTTTAATTCCAAGTACATTTTGTTCCTATTTTAGCCGTAACATTGCAATCAGTATTGGCTGTATAGTTAAAATAGTTTTAACACTATGACAATTTTTGCTCTGTAACGGTTTAATTAGCTGTGGTAGGTACGACAGCGCCAGTGGTGTAGGGGTATCATGCAAGATTCCCATTCTTGCGACCCGGGTTCAAGTCCCGGCTGGCGCATGGTTAGTTTTAAAAGATTAGATCATTTTTAAAGGTCAGTTATTGGAAAAGTGTTAATAGAAAAGTGTCATGGAGCTATATCATCTAAACATACAATGGATGTTACTCTATGCCCCTGTAAAAGTAAGGCTACATTCAGACCTTAAGCGGACATAAGACAAGATATGTGCAACATATGGTCTTTGGGCACAAAATCCAAGCTTCTCTTTGTCCACAGCAAGAAATCTCATTGTGCACGTAGCTGCAGCAAAGTGTAAAGATAGAAAGCTCCATCGCCCGAACAGGGACTTGAACCCTGGACCCTCAGATTAAAAGTCTGATGCTCTACCGACTGAGCTATCCGGGCTCTTGCATCCATGGTACGTCTGAGAGTCTGAGGTAGTTTATTGTGTTGATGGTTGAGGCCAAATCGCCAGATTAAAGGCTGCATAACCATAGGTTGTTTGAATTTAGCCAAGACATGTTCTTCTGTGCCCTTAATTAGCAAGAGTGTTTCAAGCGGACATGAGACAAGATATGTGCAACGTATGATCTTTGGGCACAAAATCCAGGCTCCTCTTTGTCCACAGCAGAAAATCTCATTGTGCAGGTACGCTGTAATGTTAAAATAGTCTTAAATCTATGGCTATTTTACCCTGGAAGGATATCATTCTCAGCACCATGAGCAAAGGAGCTAGTGGTATAGGGGTATGATGCAAGGTTCTTCCTTTTGTGTCCCGGGTTCAAAGTCAATTTGAAAGTCAGTTATTGGGAAAGTGTCATGGAGCTATATAATCTAAACATATAATGGATGTTGCGCTATGCACCCCTAAAAGCAAGGCTGCTTTCAGACGTTAAGCTGTTATGCTTTTTACAGGAAACAGACACTGTCATTCTAGCCATTTAAAAACCAAGTTTTGTAAAGCAATTTGTTTCAAATGTGTCTATACAATTGCCATATGTGTGCACTTTTCAAGCATTCCAACAAAACCTAACACATTTTTATCTTTTAAAAGATTTTTATTTCCAAGTACATTTTGTTCCTACTTTAAACATAACATTGCAACCAATATTGGCTGTATTGTTAAAATAGTTTTAACACTATGACTATTATTGCCCTTAAAGAATTTACTTCTTAAGGGTGTGTACGGCAGCGCCAGTGGTGTAGGGGTATCATGCAAGATTCCCATTCTTGCGACTCGGGTTTAAGTCCCGGCTGGCGCATTGCTAGTTTTAAAAGATTAGATCACTTTTGAAAGTCAGTTATTGGAAAAGTTTCATGGAGCTGTATAAACCTTATTGCACCCCTAAAACCAGTGCTATTTTTAGGCCTTAAGCTGTTATGCTAATTACAGGAAACAGACCCTGTCATTCTAGCATTTAAAAACCAAGTTTTGTGAAGCAATTTGTTTCAAATGTGTCTATACAATTGCAATATGTGTGCACTTTTCAAGCATTCCAACAAAACCTAACACATTTTTATTTTTTAAAAGGCTTTTAATTCCAAGTACATTTTGTTCCTATTTTAGCCGTAACATTGCAATCAGTATTGGCTGTATAGTTAAAATAGTTTTAACACTATGACAATTTTTGCTCTGTAACGGTTTAATTAGCTGTGGTAGGTACGACAGCGCCAGTGGTGTAGGGGTATCATGCAAGATTCCCATTCTTGCGACCCGGGTTCAAGTCCCGGCTGGCGCATGGTTAGTTTTAAAAGATTAGATCATTTTTAAAGGTCAGTTATTGGAAAAGTGTTAATAGAAAAGTGTCATGGAGCTATATCATCTAAACATACAATGGATGTTACTCTATGCCCCTGTGAAAGTAAGGCTACATTCAGACCTTAAGCGGACATAAGACAAGATATGTGCAACATATGGTCTTTGGGCACAAAATCCAAGCTTCTCTTTGTCCACAGCAAGAAATCTCATTGTGCACGTAGCTGCAGCAAAGTGTAAAGATAGAAAGCTCCATCGCCCGAACAGGGACTTGAACCCTGGACCCTCAGATTAAAAGTCTGATGCTCTACCGACTGAGCTATCCGGGCTCTTGCATCCATGGTACGTCTGAGAGTCTGAGGTAGTTTATTGTGTTGATGGTTGAGGCCAAATCGCCAGATTAAAGGCTGCATAACCATAGGTTGTTTGAATTTAGCCAAGACATGTTCTTCTGTGCCCTTAATTAGCAAGAGTGTTTCAAGCGGACATGAGACAAGATATGTGCAACGTATGATCTTTGGGCACAAAATCCAGGCTCCTCTTTGTCCACAGCAGAAAATCTCATTGTGCAGGTACGCTGTAATGTTAAAATAGTCTTAAATCTATGGCTATTTTACCCTGGAAGGATATCATTCTCAGCACCATGAGCAAAGGAGCTAGTGGTATAGGGGTATGATGCAAGGTTCTTCCTTTTGTGTCCCGGGTTCAAAGTCAATTTGAAAGTCAGTTATTGGGAAAGTGTCATGGAGCTATATAATCTAAACATATAATGGATGTTGCGCTATGCACCCCTAAAAGCAAGGCTGCTTTCAGACGTTAAGCTGTTATGCTTTTTACAGGAAACAGACACTGTCATTCTAGCCATTTAAAAACCAAGTTTTGTAAAGCAATTTGTTTCAAATGTGTCTATACAATTGCCATATGTGTGCACTTTTCAAGCATTCCAACAAAACCTAACACATTTTTATCTTTTAAAAGATTTTTATTTCCAAGTACATTTTGTTCCTACTTTAAACATAACATTGCAACCAATATTGGCTGTATTGTTAAAATAGTTTTAACACTATGACTATTATTGCCCTTAAAGAATTTACTTCTTAAGGGTGTGTACGGCAGCGCCAGTGGTGTAGGGGTATCATGCAAGATTCCCATTCTTGCGACTCGGGTTTAAGTCCCGGCTGGCGCATTGCTAGTTTTAAAAGATTAGATCACTTTTGAAAGTCAGTTATTGGAAAAGTTTCATGGAGCTGTATAAACCTTATTGCACCCCTAAAACCAGTGCTACTTTTAGGCCTTAAGCTGTTATGCTAATTACAGGAAACAGACCCTGTCATTCTAGCATTTAAAAAACAAGATTTGTGAAGCAATTTGTTTCAAATGTGTCTATACAATTGCAATATGTGTGCACTTTTCAAGCATTCCAACAAAACCTAACACATTTTTATTTTTTAAAAGGCTTTTAATTCCAAGTACATTTTGTTCCTATTTTAGCCGTAACATTGCAATCAGTATTGGCTGTATAGTTAAAATAGTTTTAACACTATGACAATTTTTGCTCTGTAACGGTTTAATTAGCTGTGGTAGGTACGACAGCGCCAGTGGTGTAGGGGTATCATGCAAGATTCCCATTCTTGCGACCCGGGTTCAAGTCCCGGCTGGCGCATGGTTAGTTTTAAAAGATTAGATCATTTTTAAAGGTCAGTTATTGGAAAAGTGTTAATAGAAAAGTGTCATGGAGCTATATCATCTAAACATACAATGGATGTTACTCTATGCCCCTGTAAAAGTAAGGCTACATTCAGACCTTAAGCGGACATAAGACAAGATATGTGCAACATATGGTCTTTGGGCACAAAATCCAAGCTTCTCTTTGTCCACAGCAAGAAATCTCATTGTGCACGTAGCTGCAGCAAAGTGTAAAGATAGAAAGCTCCATCGCCCGAACAGGGACTTGAACCCTGGACCCTCAGATTAAAAGTCTGATGCTCTACCGACTGAGCTATCCGCGCTCTTGAACCATGGTACGTCTGAGAGTCTGAGGTAGTTTATTGTGTTGATGGTTGAGGCCAAATCGCCAGATTAAAGGCTGCATAACCATAGGTTGTTTGAATTTAGCCAAGACATGTTCTTCTGTGCCCTTAATTAGCAAGAGTGTTTCAAGCGGACATGAGACAAGATATGTGCAACGTATGATCTTTGGGCACAAAATCCAGGCTCCTCTTTGTCCACAGCAGAAAATCTCATTGTGCAGGTACGCTGTAATGTTAAAATAGTCTTAAATCTATGGCTATTTTACCCTGGAAGGATATCATTCTCAGCACCATGAGCAAAGGAGCTAGTGGTATAGGGGTATGATGCAAGGTTCTTCCTTTTGTGTCCCGGGTTCAAAGTCAATTTGAAAGTCAGTTATTGGGAAAGTGTCATGGAGCTATATAATCTAAACATATAATGGATGTTGCGCTATGCACCCCTAAAAGCAAGGCTGCTTTCAGACGTTAAGCTGTTATGCTTTTTACAGGAAACAGACACTGTCATTCTAGCCATTTAAAAACCAAGTTTTGTAAAGCAATTTGTTTCAAATGTGTCTATACAATTGCCATATGTGTGCACTTTTCAAGCATTCCAACAAAACCTAACACATTTTTATCTTTTAAAAGATTTTTATTTCCAAGTACATTTTGTTCCTACTTTAAACATAACATTGCAACCAATATTGGCTGTATTGTTAAAATAGTTTTAACACTATGACTATTATTGCCCTTAAAGAATTTACTTCTTAAGGGTGTGTACGGCAGCGCCAGTGGTGTAGGGGTATCATGCAAGATTCCCATTCTTGCGACTCGGGTTTAAGTCCCGGCTGGCGCATTGCTAGTTTTAAAAGATTAGATCACTTTTGAAAGTCAGTTATTGGAAAAGTTTCATGGAGCTGTATAAACCTTATTGCACCCCTAAAACCAGTGCTACTTTTAGGCCTTAAGCTGTTATGCTAATTACAGGAAACAGACCCTGTCATTCTAGCATTTAAAAAACAAGATTTGTGAAGCAATTTGTTTCAAATGTGTCTATACAATTGCAATATGTGTGCACTTTTCAAGCATTCCAACAAAACCTAACACATTTTTATTTTTTAAAAGGCTTTTAATTCCAAGTACATTTTGTTCCTATTTTAGCCGTAACATTGCAATCAGTATTGGCTGTATAGTTAAAATAGTTTTAACACTATGACAATTTTTGCTCTGTAACGGTTTAATTAGCTGTGGTAGGTACGACAGCGCCAGTGGTGTAGGGGTATCATGCAAGATTCCCATTCTTGCGACCCGGGTTCAAGTCCTGGCTGGCGCATGGTTAGTTTTAAAAGATTAGATCATTTTTAAAGGTCAGTTATTGGAAAAGTGTTAATAGAAAAGTGTCATGGAGCTATATCATCTAAACATACAATGGATGTTACTCTATGCCCCTGTAAAAGTAAGGCTACATTCAGACCTTAAGCGGACATAAGACAAGATATGTGCAACATATGGTCTTTGGGCACAAAATCCAAGCTTCTCTTTGTCCACAGCAAGAAATCTCATTGTGCACGTAGCTGCAGCAAAGTGTAAAGATAGAAAGCTCCATCGCCCGAACAGGGACTTGAACCCTGGACCCTCAGATTAAAAGTCTGATGCTCTACCGACTGAGCTATCCGGGCTCTTGCATCCATGGTACGTCTGAGAGTCTGAGGTAGTTTATTGTGTTGATGGTTGAGGCCAAATCGCCAGATTAAAGGCTGCATAACCATAGGTTGTTTGAATTTAGCCAAGACATGTTCTTCTGTGCCCTTAATTAGCAAGAGTGTTTCAAGCGGACATGAGACAAGATATGTGCAACGTATGATCTTTGGGCACAAAATCCAGGCTCCTCTTTGTCCACAGCAGAAAATCTCATTGTGCAGGTACGCTGTAATGTTAAAATAGTCTTAAATCTATGGCTATTTTACCCTGGAAGGATATCATTCTCAGCACCATGAGCAAAGGAGCTAGTGGTATAGGGGTATGATGCAAGGTTCTTCCTTTTGTGTCCCGGGTTCAAAGTCAATTTGAAAGTCAGTTATTGGGAAAGTGTCATGGAGCTATATAATCTAAACATATAATGGATGTTGCGCTATGCACCCCTAAAAGCAAGGCTGCTTTCAGACGTTAAGCTGTTATGCTTTTTACAGGAAACAGACACTGTCATTCTAGCCATTTAAAAACCAAGTTTTGTAAAGCAATTTGTTTCAAATGTGTCTATACAATTGCCATATGTGTGCACTTTTCAAGCATTCCAACAAAACCTAACACATTTTTATCTTTTAAAAGATTTTTATTTCCAAGTACATTTTGTTCCTACTTTAAACATAACATTGCAACCAATATTGGCTGTATTGTTAAAATAGTTTTAACACTATGACTATTATTGCCCTTAAAGAATTTACTTCTTAAGGGTGTGTACGGCAGCGCCAGTGGTGTAGGGGTATCATGCAAGATTCCCATTCTTGCGACTCGGGTTTAAGTCCCGGCTGGCGCATTGCTAGTTTTAAAAGATTAGATCACTTTTGAAAGTCAGTTATTGGAAAAGTTTCATGGAGCTGTATAAACCTTATTGCACCCCTAAAACCAGTGCTATTTTTAGGCCTTAAGCTGTTATGCTAATTACAGGAAACAGACCCTGTCATTCTAGCATTTAAAAACCAAGTTTTGTGAAGCAATTTGTTTCAAATGTGTCTATACAATTGCAATATGTGTGCACTTTTCAAGCATTCCAACAAAACCTAACACATTTTTATTTTTTAAAAGGCTTTTAATTCCAAGTACATTTTGTTCCTATTTTAGCCGTAACATTGCAATCAGTATTGGCTGTATAGTTAAAATAGTTTTAACACTATGACAATTTTTGCTCTGTAACGGTTTAATTAGCTGTGGTAGGTACGACAGCGCCAGTGGTGTAGGGGTATCATGCAAGATTCCCATTCTTGCGACCCGGGTTCAAGTCCCGGCTGGCGCATGGTTAGTTTTAAAAGATTAGATCATTTTTAAAGGTCAGTTATTGGAAAAGTGTTAATAGAAAAGTGTCATGGAGCTATATCATCTAAACATACAATGGATGTTACTCTATGCCCCTGTGAAAGTAAGGCTACATTCAGACCTTAAGCGGACATAAGACAAGATATGTGCAACATATGGTCTTTGGGCACAAAATCCAAGCTTCTCTTTGTCCACAGCAAGAAATCTCATTGTGCACGTAGCTGCAGCAAAGTGTAAAGATAGAAAGCTCCATCGCCCGAACAGGGACTTGAACCCTGGACCCTCAGATTAAAAGTCTGATGCTCTACCGACTGAGCTATCCGGGCTCTTGCATCCATGGTACGTCTGAGAGTCTGAGGTAGTTTATTGTGTTGATGGTTGAGGCCAAATCGCCAGATTAAAGGCTGCATAACCATAGGTTGTTTGAATTTAGCCAAGACATGTTCTTCTGTGCCCTTAATTAGCAAGAGTGTTTCAAGCGGACATGAGACAAGATATGTGCAACGTATGATCTTTGGGCACAAAATCCAGGCTCCTCTTTGTCCACAGCAGAAAATCTCATTGTGCAGGTACGCTGTAATGTTAAAATAGTCTTAAATCTATGGCTATTTTACCCTGGAAGGATATCATTCTCAGCACCATGAGCAAAGGAGCTAGTGGTATAGGGGTATGATGCAAGGTTCTTCCTTTTGTGTCCCGGGTTCAAAGTCAATTTGAAAGTCAGTTATTGGGAAAGTGTCATGGAGCTATATAATCTAAACATATAATGGATGTTGCGCTATGCACCCCTAAAAGCAAGGCTGCTTTCAGACGTTAAGCTGTTATGCTTTTTACAGGAAACAGACACTGTCATTCTAGCCATTTAAAAACCAAGTTTTGTAAAGCAATTTGTTTCAAATGTGTCTATACAATTGCCATATGTGTGCACTTTTCAAGCATTCCAACAAAACCTAACACATTTTTATCTTTTAAAAGATTTTTATTTCCAAGTACATTTTGTTCCTACTTTAAACATAACATTGCAACCAATATTGGCTGTATTGTTAAAATAGTTTTAACACTATGACTATTATTGCCCTTAAAGAATTTACTTCTTAAGGGTGTGTACGGCAGCGCCAGTGGTGTAGGGGTATCATGCAAGATTCCCATTCTTGCGACTCGGGTTTAAGTCCCGGCTGGCGCATTGCTAGTTTTAAAAGATTAGATCACTTTTGAAAGTCAGTTATTGGAAAAGTTTCATGGAGCTGTATAAACCTTATTGCACCCCTAAAACCAGTGCTATTTTTAGGCCTTAAGCTGTTATGCTAATTACAGGAAACAGACCCTGTCATTCTAGCATTTAAAAACCAAGTTTTGTGAAGCAATTTGTTTCAAATGTGTCTATACAATTGCAATATGTGTGCACTTTTCAAGCATTCCAACAAAACCTAACACATTTTTATTTTTTAAAAGGCTTTTAATTCCAAGTACATTTTGTTCCTATTTTAGCCGTAACATTGCAATCAGTATTGGCTGTATAGTTAAAATAGTTTTAACACTATGACAATTTTTGCTCTGTAACGGTTTAATTAGCTGTGGTAGGTACGACAGCGCCAGTGGTGTAGGGGTATCATGCAAGATTCCCATTCTTGCGACCCGGGTTCAAGTCCCGGCTGGCGCATGGTTAGTTTTAAAAGATTAGATCATTTTTAAAGGTCAGTTATTGGAAAAGTGTTAATAGAAAAGTGTCATGGAGCTATATCATCTAAACATACAATGGATGTTACTCTATGCCCCTGTGAAAGTAAGGCTACATTCAGACCTTAAGCGGACATAAGACAAGATATGTGCAACATATGGTCTTTGGGCACAAAATCCAAGCTTCTCTTTGTCCACAGCAAGAAATCTCATTGTGCACGTAGCTGCAGCAAAGTGTAAAGATAGAAAGCTCCATCGCCCGAACAGGGACTTGAACCCTGGACCCTCAGATTAAAAGTCTGATGCTCTACCGACTGAGCTATCCGGGCTCTTGCATCCATGGTACGTCTGAGAGTCTGAGGTAGTTTATTGTGTTGATGGTTGAGGCCAAATCGCCAGATTAAAGGCTGCATAACCATAGGTTGTTTGAATTTAGCCAAGACATGTTCTTCTGTGCCCTTAATTAGCAAGAGTGTTTCAAGCGGACATGAGACAAGATATGTGCAACGTATGATCTTTGGGCACAAAATCCAGGCTCCTCTTTGTCCACAGCAGAAAATCTCATTGTGCAGGTACGCTGTAATGTTAAAATAGTCTTAAATCTATGGCTATTTTACCCTGGAAGGATATCATTCTCAGCACCATGAGCAAAGGAGCTAGTGGTATAGGGGTATGATGCAAGGTTCTTCCTTTTGTGTCCCGGGTTCAAAGTCAATTTGAAAGTCAGTTATTGGGAAAGTGTCATGGAGCTATATAATCTAAACATATAATGGATGTTGCGCTATGCACCCCTAAAAGCAAGGCTGCTTTCAGACGTTAAGCTGTTATGCTTTTTACAGGAAACAGACACTGTCATTCTAGCCATTTAAAAACCAAGTTTTGTAAAGCAATTTGTTTCAAATGTGTCTATACAATTGCCATATGTGTGCACTTTTCAAGCATTCCAACAAAACCTAACACATTTTTATCTTTTAAAAGATTTTTATTTCCAAGTACATTTTGTTCCTACTTTAAACATAACATTGCAACCAATATTGGCTGTATTGTTAAAATAGTTTTAACACTATGACTATTATTGCCCTTAAAGAATTTACTTCTTAAGGGTGTGTACGGCAGCGCCAGTGGTGTAGGGGTATCATGCAAGATTCCCATTCTTGCGACTCGGGTTTAAGTCCCGGCTGGCGCATTGCTAGTTTTAAAAGATTAGATCACTTTTGAAAGTCAGTTATTGGAAAAGTTTCATGGAGCTGTATAAACCTTATTGCACCCCTAAAACCAGTGCTACTTTTAGGCCTTAAGCTGTTATGCTAATTACAGGAAACAGACCCTGTCATTCTAGCATTTAAAAAACAAGATTTGTGAAGCAATTTGTTTCAAATGTGTCTATACAATTGCAATATGTGTGCACTTTTCAAGCATTCCAACAAAACCTAACACATTTTTATTTTTTAAAAGGCTTTTAATTCCAAGTACATTTTGTTCCTATTTTAGCCGTAACATTGCAATCAGTATTGGCTGTATAGTTAAAATAGTTTTAACACTATGACAATTTTTGCTCTGTAACGGTTTAATTAGCTGTGGTAGGTACGACAGCGCCAGTGGTGTAGGGGTATCATGCAAGATTCCCATTCTTGCGACCCGGGTTCAAGTCCCGGCTGGCGCATGGTTAGTTTTAAAAGATTAGATCATTTTTAAAGGTCAGTTATTGGAAAAGTGTTAATAGAAAAGTGTCATGGAGCTATATCATCTAAACATACAATGGATGTTACTCTATGCCCCTGTAAAAGTAAGGCTACATTCAGACCTTAAGCGGACATAAGACAAGATATGTGCAACATATGGTCTTTGGGCACAAAATCCAAGCTTCTCTTTGTCCACAGCAAGAAATCTCATTGTGCACGTAGCTGCAGCAAAGTGTAAAGATAGAAAGCTCCATCGCCCGAACAGGGACTTAAACCCTGGACCCTCAGATTAAAAGTCTGATGCTCTACCGACTGAGCTATCCGGGCTCTTGCATCCATGGTACGTCTGAGAGTCTGAGGTAGTTTATTGTGTTGATGGTTGAGGCCAAATCGCCAGATTAAAGGCTGCATAACCATAGGTTGTTTGAATTTAGCCAAGACATGTTCTTCTGTGCCCTTAATTAGCAAGAGTGTTTCAAGCGGACATGAGACAAGATATGTGCAATGTATGATCTTTGGGCACAAAATCCAGGCTCCTCTTTGTCCACAGCAGAAAATCTCATTGTGCAGGTACGCTGTAATGTTAAAATAGTCTTAAATCTATGGCTATTTTACCCTGGAAGGATATCATTCTCAGCACCATGAGCAAAGGAGCTAGTGGTATAGGGGTATGATGCAAGGTTCTTCCTTTTGTGTCCCGGGTTCAAAGTCAATTTGAAAGTCAGTTATTGGGAAAGTGTCATGGAGCTATATAATCTAAACATATAATGGATGTTGCGCTATGCACCCCTAAAAGCAAGGCTGCTTTCAGACGTTAAGCTGTTATGCTTTTTACAGGAAACAGACACTGTCATTCTAGCCATTTAAAAACCAAGTTTTGTAAAGCAATTTGTTTCAAATGTGTCTATACAATTGCCATATGTGTGCACTTTTCAAGCATTCCAACAAAACCTAACACATTTTTATCTTTTAAAAGATTTTTATTTCCAAGTACATTTTGTTCCTACTTTAAACATAACATTGCAACCAATATTGGCTGTATTGTTAAAATAGTTTTAACACTATGACTATTATTGCCCTTAAAGAATTTACTTCTTAAGGGTGTGTACGGCAGCGCCAGTGGTGTAGGGGTATCATGCAAGATTCCCATTCTTGCGACTCGGGTTTAAGTCCCGGCTGGCGCATTGCTAGTTTTAAAAGATTAGATCACTTTTGAAAGTCAGTTATTGGAAAAGTTTCATGGAGCTGTATAAACCTTATTGCACCCCTAAAACCAGTGCTACTTTTAGGCCTTAAGCTGTTATGCTAATTACAGGAAACAGACCCTGTCATTCTAGCATTTAAAAAACAAGATTTGTGAAGCAATTTGTTTCAAATGTGTCTATACAATTGCAATATGTGTGCACTTTTCAAGCATTCCAACAAAACCTAACACATTTTTATTTTTTAAAAGGCTTTTAATTCCAAGTACATTTTGTTCCTATTTTAGCCGTAACATTGCAATCAGTATTGGCTGTATAGTTAAAATAGTTTTAACACTATGACAATTTTTGCTCTGTAACGGTTTAATTAGCTGTGGTAGGTACGACAGCGCCAGTGGTGTAGGGGTATCATGCAAGATTCCCATTCTTGCGACCCGGGTTCAAGTCCCGGCTGGCGCATGGTTAGTTTTAAAAGATTAGATCATTTTTAAAGGTCAGTTATTGGAAAAGTGTTAATAGAAAAGTGTCATGGAGCTATATCATCTAAACATACAATGGATGTTACTCTATGCCCCTGTAAAAGTAAGGCTACATTCAGACCTTAAGCGGACATAAGACAAGATATGTGCAACATATGGTCTTTGGGCACAAAATCCAAGCTTCTCTTTGTCCACAGCAAGAAATCTCATTGTGCACGTAGCTGCAGCAAAGTGTAAAGATAGAAAGCTCCATCGCCCGAACAGGGACTTGAACCCTGGACCCTCAGATTAAAAGTCTGATGCTCTACCGACTGAGCTATCCGGGCACTTGCATCCATGGTACGTCTGAGAGTCTGAGGTAGTTTATTGTGTTGATGGTTGAGGCCAAATCGCCAGATTAAAGGCTGCATAACCATAGGTTGTTTGAATTTAGCCAAGACATGTTCTTCTGTGCCCTTAATTAGCAAGAGTGTTTCAAGCGGACATGAGACAAGATATGTGCAACGTATGATCTTTGGGCACAAAATCCAGGCTCCTCTTTGTCCACAGCAGAAAATCTCATTGTGCAGGTACGCTGTAATGTTAAAATAGTCTTAAATCTATGGCTATTTTACCCTGGAAGGATATCATTCTCAGCACCATGAGCAAAGGAGCTAGTGGTATAGGGGTATGATGCAAGGTTCTTCCTTTTGTGTCCCGGGTTCAAAGTCAATTTGAAAGTCAGTTATTGGGAAAGTGTCATGGAGCTATATAATCTAAACATATAATGGATGTTGCGCTATGCACCCCTAAAAGCAAGGCTGCTTTCAGACGTTAAGCTGTTATGCTTTTTACAGGAAACAGACACTGTCATTCTAGCCATTTAAAAACCAAGTTTTGTAAAGCAATTTGTTTCAAATGTGTCTATACAATTGCCATATGTGTGCACTTTTCAAGCATTCCAACAAAACCTAACACATTTTTATCTTTTAAAAGATTTTTATTTCCAAGTACATTTTGTTCCTACTTTAAACATAACATTGCAACCAATATTGGCTGTATTGTTAAAATAGTTTTAACACTATGACTATTATTGCCCTTAAAGAATTTACTTCTTAAGGGTGTGTACGGCAGCGCCAGTGGTGTAGGGGTATCATGCAAGATTCCCATTCTTGCGACTCGGGTTTAAGTCCCGGCTGGCGCATTGCTAGTTTTAAAAGATTAGATCACTTTTGAAAGTCAGTTATTGGAAAAGTTTCATGGAGCTGTATAAACCTTATTGCACCCCTAAAACCAGTGCTACTTTTAGGCCTTAAGCTGTTATGCTAATTACAGGAAACAGACCCTGTCATTCTAGCATTTAAAAAACAAGATTTGTGAAGCAATTTGTTTCAAATGTGTCTATACAATTGTAATATGTGTGCACTTTTCAAGCATTCCAACAAAACCTAACACATTTTTATTTTTTAAAAGGCTTTTAATTCCAAGTACATTTTGTTCCTATTTTAGCCGTAACATTGCAATCAGTATTGGCTGTATAGTTAAAATAGTTTTAACACTATGACAATTTTTGCTCTGTAACGGTTTAATTAGCTGTGGTAGGTACGACAGCGCCAGTGGTGTAGGGGTATCATGCAAGATTCCCATTCTTGCGACCCGGGTTCAAGTCCCGGCTGGCGTATGGTTAGTTTTAAAAGATTAGATCATTTTTAAAGGTCAGTTATTGGAAAAGTGTTAATAGAAAAGTGTCATGGAGCTATATCATCTAAACATACAATGGATGTTACTCTATGCCCCTGTAAAAGTAAGGCTACATTCAGACCTTAAGCGGACATAAGACAAGATATGTGCAACATATGGTCTTTGGGCACAAAATCCAAGCTTCTCTTTGTCCACAGCAAGAAATCTCATTGTGCACGTAGCTGCAGCAAAGTGTAAAGATAGAAAGCTCCATCGCCCGAACAGGGACTTGAACCCCGGACCCTCAGATTAAAAGTCTGATGCTCTACCGACTGAGCTATCCGGGCTCTTGCATCCATGGTATGTCTGAGAGTCTGAGGTAGTTTATTGTGTTGATGGTTGAGGCCAAATCGCCAGATTAAAGGCTGCATAACCATAGGTTGTTTGAATTTAGCCAAGACATGTTCTTCTGTGCCCTTAATTAGCAAGAGTGTTTCAAGCGGACATGAGACAAGATATGTGCAACGTATGATCTTTGGGCACAAAATCCAGGCTCCTCTTTGTCCACAGCAGAAAATCTCATTGTGCAGGTACGCTGTAATGTTAAAATAGTCTTAAATCTATGGCTATTTTACCCTGGAAGGATATCATTCTCAGCACCATGAGCAAAGGAGCTAGTGGTATAGGGGTATGATGCAAGGTTCTTCCTTTTGTGTCCCGGGTTCAAAGTCAATTTGAAAGTCAGTTATTGGGAAAGTGCCATGGAGCTATATAATCTAAACATATAATGGATGTTGCGCTATGCACCCCTAAAAGCAAGGCTGCTTTCAGACGTTAAGCTGTTATGCTTTTTACAGGAAACAGACACTGTCATTCTAGCCATTTAAAAACCAAGTTTTGTAAAGCAATTTGTTTCAAATGTGTCTATACAATTGCCATATGTGTGCACTTTTCAAGCATTCCAACAAAACCTAACACATTTTTATCTTTTAAAAGATTTTTATTTCCAAGTACATTTTGTTCCTACTTTAAACATAACATTGCAACCAATATTGGCTGTATTGTTAAAATAGTTTTAACACTATGACAATTTTTGCTCTGTAACGGTTTAATTAGCTGTGGTAGGTACGACAGTGCCAGTGGTGTAGGGGTATCATGCAAGATTCCCATTCTTGCGACCCATGTTCAAGTCCCGGCTGGCGTATGGTTAGTTTTAAAAGATTAGATCATTTTTAAAGGTCAGTTATTGGAAAAGTGTTAATAGAAAAGTGTCATGGAGCTATATCATCTAAACATACAATGGATGTTACTCTATGCCCCTGTAAAAGTAAGGCTACATTCAGACCTTAAGCGGACATAAGACAAGATATGTGCAACATATGGTCTTTGGGCACAAAATCCAAGCTTCTCTTTGTCCACAGCAAGAAATCTCATTGTGCACGTAGCTGCAGCAAAGTGTAAAGATAGAAAGCTCCATCGCCCGAACAGGGACTTGAACCCTGGACCCTCAGATTAAAAGTCTGATGCTCTACCGACTGAGCTATCCGGGCTCTTGCATCCATGGTACGTCTGAGAGTCTGAGGTAGTTTATTGTGTTGATGGTTGAGGCCAAATCGCCAGATTAAAGGCTGCATAACCATAGGTTGTTTGAATTTAGCCAAGACATGTTCTTCTGTGCCCTTAATTAGCAAGAGTGTTTCAAGCGGACATGAGACAAGATATGTGCAACGTATGATCTTTGGGCACAAAATCCAGGCTCCTCTTTGTCCACAGCAGAAAATCTCATTGTGCAGGTACGCTGTAATGTTAAAATAGTCTTAAATCTATGGCTATTTTACCCTGGAAGGATATCATTCTCAGCACCATGAGCAAAGGAGCTAGTGGTATAGGGGTATGATGCAAGGTTCTTCCTTTTGTGTCCCGGGTTCAAAGTCAATTTGAAAGTCAGTTATTGGGAAAGTGTCATGGAGCTATATAATCTAAACATATAATGGATGTTGCGCTATGCACCCCTAAAAGCAAGGCTGCTTTCAGACGTTAAGCTGTTATGCTTTTTACAGGAAACAGACACTGTCATTCTAGCCATTTAAAAACCAAGTTTTGTAAAGCAATTTGTTTCAAATGTGTCTATACAATTGCCATATGTGTGCACTTTTCAAGCATTCCAACAAAACCTAACACATTTTTATCTTTTAAAAGATTTTTATTTCCAAGTACATTTTGTTCCTACTTTAAACATAACATTGCAACCAATATTGGCTGTATTGTTAAAATAGTTTTAACACTATGACTATTATTGCCCTTAAAGAATTTACTTCTTAAGGGTGTGTACGGCAGCGCCAGTGGTGTAGGGGTATCCTGCAAGATTCCCATTCTTGCGACTCGGGTTTAAGTCCCGGCTGGCGCATTGCTAGTTTTAAAAGATTAGATCACTTTTGAAAGTCAGTTATTGGAAAAGTTTCATGGAGCTGTATAAACCTTATTGCACCCCTAAAACCAGTGCTACTTTTAGGCCTTAAGCTGTTATGCTAATTACAGGAAACAGACCCTGTCATTGTAGCATTTAAAAAACAAGATTTGTGAAGCAATTTGTTTCAAATGTGTCTATACAATTGCAATATGTGTGCACTTTTCAAGCATTCCAACAAAACCTAACACATTTTTATTTTTTAAAAGGCTTTTAATTCCAAGTACATTTTGTTCCTATTTTAGCCGTAACATTGCAATCAGTATTGGCTGTATAGTTAAAATAGTTTTAACACTATGACAATTTTTGCTCTGAAACGGTTTAATTAGCTGTGGTAGGTACGACAGCGCCAGTGGTGTAGGGGTATCATGCAAGATTCCCTTTCTTGCGACCCGGGTTCAAGTCCCGGCTGGCGCATGGTTAGTTTTAAAAGATTAGATCATTTTTAAAGGTCAGTTATTGGAAAAGTGTTAATAGAAAAGTGTCATGGAGCTATATCATCTAAACATACAATGGATGTTACTCTATGCCCCTGTAAAAGTAAGGCTACATTCAGACCTTAAGCGGACATAAGACAAGATATGTGCAACATATGGTCTTTGGGCACAAAATCCAAGCTTCTCTTTGTCCACAGCAAGAAATCTCATTGTGCACGTAGCTGCAGCAAAGTGTAAAGATAGAAAGCTCCATCGCCCGAACAGGGACTTGAACCCTGGACCCTCAGATTAAAAGTCTGATGCTCTACCGACTGAGCTATCCGGGCTCTTGCATCCATTGTACGTCTGAGAGTCTGAGGTAGTTTATTGTGTTGATGGTTGAGGCCAAATCGCCAGATTAAAGGCTGCATAACCATAGGTTGTTTGAATTTAGCCAAGACATGTTCTTCTGTGCCCTTAATTAGCAAGAGTGTTTCAAGCGGACATGAGACAAGATATGTGCAACGTATGATCTTTGGGCACAAAATCCAGGCTCCTCTTTGTCCACAGCAGAAAATCTCATTGTGCAGGTACGCTGTAATGTTAAAATAGTCTTAAATCTATGGCTATTTTACCCTGGAAGGATATCATTCTCAGCACCATGAGCAAAGGAGCTAGTGGTATAGGGGTATGATGCAAGGTTCTTCCTTTTGTGTCCCGGGTTCAAAGTCAATTTGAAAGTCAGTTATTGGGAAAGTGTCATGGAGCTATATAATCTAAACATATAATGGATGTTGCGCTATGCACCCCTAAAAGCAAGGCTGCTTTCAGACGTTAAGCTGTTATGCTTTTTACAGGAAACAGACACTGTCATTCTAGCCATTTAAAAACCAAGTTTTGTAAAGCAATTTGTTTCAAATGTGTCTATACAATTGCCATATGTGTGCACTTTTCAAGCATTCCAACAAAACCTAACACATTTTTATCTTTTAAAAGATTTTTATTTCCAAGTACATTTTGTTCCTACTTTAAACATAACATTGCAACCAATATTGGCTGTATTGTTAAAATAGTTTTAACACTATGACTATTATTGCCCTTAAAGAATTTACTTCTTAAGGGTGTGTACGGCAGCGCCAGTGGTGTAGGGGTATCCTGCAAGATTCCCATTCTTGCGACTCGGGTTTAAGTCCCGGCTGGCGTATGGTTAGTTTTAAAAGATTAGATCATTTTTAAAGGTCAGTTATTGGAAAAGTGTTAATAGAAAAGTGTCATGGAGCTATATCATCTAAACATACAATGGATGTTACTCTATGCCCCTGTAAAAGTAAGGCTACATTCAGACCTTAAGTGGACATAAGACAAGATATGTGCAACATATGGTCTTTGGGCACAAAATCCAAGCTTCTCTTTGTCCACAGCAAGAAATCTCATTGTGCACGTAGCTGCAGCAAAGTGTAAAGATAGAAAGCTCCATCGCCCGAACAGGGACTTGAACCCTGGACCCTCAGATTAAAAGTCTGATGCTCTACCGACTGAGCTATCCGGGCTCTTGCATCCATGGTACGTCTGAGAGTCTGAGGTAGTTTATTGTGTTGATGGTTGAGGCCAAATCGCCAGATTAAAGGCTGCATAACCATAGGTTGTTTGAATTTAGCCAAGACATGTTCTTCTGTGCCCTTAATTAGCAAGAGTGTTTTAAGCGGACATGAGACAAGATATGTGCAACGTATGATCTTTGGGCACAAAATCCAGGCTCCTCTTTGTCCACAGCAGAAAATCTCATTGTGCAGGTACGCTGTAATGTTAAAATAGTCTTAAATCTATGGCTATTTTACCCTGGAAGGATATCATTCTCAGCACCATGAGCAAAGGAGCTAGTGGTATAGGGGTATGATGCAAGGTTCTTCCTTTTGTGTCCCGGGTTCAAAGTCAATTTGAAAGTCAGTTATTGGGAAAGTGTCATGGAGCTATATAATCTAAACATATAATGGATGTTGCGCTATGCACCCCTAAAAGCAAGGCTGCTTTCAGACGTTAAGCTGTTATGCTTTTTACAGGAAACAGACACTGTCATTCTAGCCATTTAAAAACCAAGTTTTGTAAAGCAATTTGTTTCAAATGTGTCTATACAATTGCCATATGTGTGCACTTTTCAAGCATTCCAACAAAACCTAACACATTTTTATCTTTTAAAAGATTTTTATTTCCAAGTACATTTTGTTCCTACTTTAAACATAACATTGCAACCAATATTGGCTGTATTGTTAAAATAGTTTTAACACTATGACAATTTTTGCTCTGTAACGGTTTAATTAGCTGTGGTAGGTACGACAGCGCCAGTGGTGTAGGGGTATCATGCAAGATTCCCATTCTTGCGACCCGGGTTCAAGTCCCGGCTGGCGTATGGTTAGTTTTAAAAGATTAGATCATTTTTAAAGGTCAGTTATTGGAAAAGTGTTAATAGAAAAGTGTCATGGAGCTATATCATCTAAACATACAATGGATGTTACTCTATGCCCCTGTAAAAGTAAGGCTACATTCAGACCTTAAGCGGACATAAGACAAGATATGTGCAACATATGGTCTTTGGGCACAAAATCCAAGCTTCTCTTTGTCCACAGCAAGAAATCTCATTGTGCACGTAGCTGCAGCAAAGTGTAAAGATAGAAAGCTCCATCGCCCGAACAGGGACTTGAACCCCGGACCCTCAGATTAAAAGTCTGATGCTCTACCGACTGAGCTATCCGGGCTCTTGCATCCATGGTATGTCTGAGAGTCTGAGGTAGTTTATTGTGTTGATGGTTGAGGCCAAATCGCCAGATTAAAGGCTGCATAACCATAGGTTGTTTGAATTTAGCCAAGACATGTTCTTCTGTGCCCTTAATTAGCAAGAGTGTTTCAAGCGGACATGAGACAAGATATGTGCAACGTATGATCTTTGGGCACAAAATCCAGGCTCCTCTTTGTCCACAGCAGAAAATCTCATTGTGCAGGTACGCTGTAATGTTAAAATAGTCTTAAATCTATGGCTATTTTACCCTGGAAGGATATCATTCTCAGCACCATGAGCAAAGGAGCTAGTGGTATAGGGGTATGATGCAAGGTTCTTCCTTTTGTGTCCCGGGTTCAAAGTCAATTTGAAAGTCAGTTATTGGGAAAGTGCCATGGAGCTATATAATCTAAACATATAATGGATGTTGCGCTATGCACCCCTAAAAGCAAGGCTGCTTTCAGACGTTAAGCTGTTATGCTTTTTACAGGAAACAGACACTGTCATTCTAGCCATTTAAAAACCAAGTTTTGTAAAGCAATTTGTTTCAAATGTGTCTATACAATTGCCATATGTGTGCACTTTTCAAGCATTCCAACAAAACCTAACACATTTTTATCTTTTAAAAGATTTTTATTTCCAAGTACATTTTGTTCCTACTTTAAACATAACATTGCAACCAATATTGGCTGTATTGTTAAAATAGTTTTAACACTATGACAATTTTTGCTCTGTAACGGTTTAATTAGCTGTGGTAGGTACGACAGTGCCAGTGGTGTAGGGGTATCATGCAAGATTCCCATTCTTGCGACCCATGTTCAAGTCCCGGCTGGCGTATGGTTAGTTTTAAAAGATTAGATCATTTTTAAAGGTCAGTTATTGGAAAAGTGTTAATAGAAAAGTGTCATGGAGCTATATCATCTAAACATACAATGGATGTTACTCTATGCCCCTGTAAAAGTAAGGCTACATTCAGACCTTAAGCGGACATAAGACAAGATATGTGCAACATATGGTCTTTGGGCACAAAATCCAAGCTTCTCTTTGTCCACAGCAAGAAATCTCATTGTGCACGTAGCTGCAGCAAAGTGTAAAGATAGAAAGCTCCATCGCCCGAACAGGGACTTGAACCCTGGACCCTCAGATTAAAAGTCTGATGCTCTACCGACTGAGCTATCCGGGCTCTTGCATCCATGGTACGTCTGAGAGTCTGAGGTAGTTTATTGTGTTGATGGTTGAGGCCAAATCGCCAGATTAAAGGCTGCATAACCATAGGTTGTTTGAATTTAGCCAAGACATGTTCTTCTGTGCCCTTAATTAGCAAGAGTGTTTCAAGCGGACATGAGACAAGATATGTGCAACGTATGATCTTTGGGCACAAAATCCAGGCTCCTCTTTGTCCACAGCAGAAAATCTCATTGTGCAGGTACGCTGTAATGTTAAAATAGTCTTAAATCTATGGCTATTTTACCCTGGAAGGATATCATTCTCAGCACCATGAGCAAAGGAGCTAGTGGTATAGGGGTATGATGCAAGGTTCTTCCTTTTGTGTCCCGGGTTCAAAGTCAATTTGAAAGTCAGTTATTGGGAAAGTGTCATGGAGCTATATAATCTAAACATATAATGGATGTTGCGCTATGCACCCCTAAAAGCAAGGCTGCTTTCAGACGTTAAGCTGTTATGCTTTTTACAGGAAACAGACACTGTCATTCTAGCCATTTAAAAACCAAGTTTTGTAAAGCAATTTGTTTCAAATGTGTCTATACAATTGCCATATGTGTGCACTTTTCAAGCATTCCAACAAAACCTAACACATTTTTATCTTTTAAAAGATTTTTATTTCCAAGTACATTTTGTTCCTACTTTAAACATAACATTGCAACCAATATTGGCTGTATTGTTAAAATAGTTTTAACACTATGACTATTATTGCCCTTAAAGAATTTACTTCTTAAGGGTGTGTACGGCAGCGCCAGTGGTGTAGGGGTGTCATGCAAGATTCCCATTCTTGCGACTCGGGTTTAAGTCCCGGCTGGCGCATTGCTAGTTTTAAAAGATTAGATCACTTTTGAAAGTCAGTTATTGGAAAAGTTTCATGGAGCTGTATAAACCTTATTGCACCCCTAAAACCAGTGCTACTTTTAGGCCTTAAGCTGTTATGCTAATTACAGGAAACAGACCCTGTCATTCTAGCATTTAAAAAACAAGATTTGTGAAGCAATTTGTTTCAAATGTGTCTATACAATTGCAATATGTGTGCACTTTTCAAGCATTCCAACAAAACCTAACACATTTTATTTTTTAAAAGGCTCTTTAATTCCAAGTACATTTTGTTCCTATTTTAGCCGTAACATTGCAATCAGTATTGGCTGTATAGTTAAAATAGTTTTAACACTATGACAATTTTTGCTCTGTAACGGTTTAATTAGCTGTGGTAGGTACGACAGCGCCAGTGGTGTAGGGGTATCATGCAAGATTCCCATTCTTGCGACCCGGGTTCAAGTCCCGGCTGGCGCATGGTTAGTTTTAAAAGATTAGATCATTTTTAAAGGTCAGTTATTGGAAAAGTGTTAATAGAAAAGTGTCATGGAGCTATATCATCTAAACATACAATGGATGTTACTCTATGCCCCTGTAAAAGTAAGGCTACATTCAGACCTTAAGCGGACATAAGACAAGATATGTGCAACATATGGTCTTTGGGCACAAAATCCAAGCTTCTCTTTGTCCACAGCAAGAAATCTCATTGTGCACGTAGCTGCAGCAAAGTGTAAAGATAGAAAGCTCCATCGCCCGAACAGGGACTTGAACCCTGGACCCTCAGATTAAAAGTCTGATGCTCTACCGACTGAGCTATCCAGGCTCTTGCATCCATGGTACGTCTGAGAGTCTGAGGTAGTTTATTGTGTTGATGGTTGAGGCCAAATCGCCAGATTAAAGGCTGCATAACCATAGGTTGTTTGAATTTAGCCAAGACATGTTCTTCTGTGCCCTTAATTAGCAAGAGTGTTTCAAGCGGACATGAGACAAGATATGTGCAACGTATGATCTTTGGGCACAAAATCCAGGCTCCTCTTTGTCCACAGCAGAAAATCTCATTGTGCAGGTACGCTGTAATGTTAAAATAGTCTTAAATCTATGGCTATTTTACCCTGGAAGGATATCATTCTCAGCACCATGAGCAAAGGAGCTAGTGGTATAGGGGTATGATGCAAGGTTCTTCCTTTTGTGTCCCGGGTTCAAAGTCAATTTGAAAGTCAGTTATTGGGAAAGTGTCATGGAGCTATATAATCTAAACATATAATGGATGTTGCGCTATGCACCCCTAAAAGCAAGGCTGCTTTCAGACGTTAAGCTGTTATGCTTTTTACAGGAAACAGACACTGTCATTCTAGCCATTTAAAAACCAAGTTTTGTAAAGCAATTTGTTTCAAATGTGTCTATACAATTGCCATATGTGTGCACTTTTCAAGCATTCCAACAAAACCTAACACATTTTTATCTTTTAAAAGATTTTTATTTCCAAGTACATTTTGTTCCTACTTTAAACATAACATTGCAACCAATATTGGCTGTATTGTTAAAATAGTTTTAACACTATGACTATTATTGCCCTTAAAGAATTTACTTCTTAAGGGTGTGTACGGCAGCGCCAGTGGTGTAGGGGTATCATGCAAGATTCCCATTCTTGCGACTCGGGTTTAAGTCCCGGCTGGCGCATTGCTAGTTTTAAAAGATTAGATCACTTTTGAAAGTCAGTTATTGGAAAAGTTTCATGGAGCTGTATAAACCTTATTGCACCCCTAAAACCAGTGCTACTTTTAGGCCTTAAAGGTCAGTTTTTGGAAAAGTGTTAATAGAAAAGTGTCATGGAGCTATAACATCTAAACATACAATGGATGTTACTCTATGCCCCTGTAAAAGTAAGGCTACATTCAGACCTTAAGCAGACATAAGACAAGATATGTGCAACATATGGTCTTTGGGCACAAAATCCAGGCTCCTCTTTGTCCACAGCAGAAAATCTCATTGTTCAAGTCCCGGCTGGCGCATGGTTAGTTTTAAAAGATTAGATCACTTTTAAGGGTCAGTTTTTGGAAAAGTGTTAATAGAAAAGTGTCATGGAGCTATATCATCTAAACATACAATGGATGTTACTCTATGCCCCTGTAAAAGTAAGGCTACATTCACAACTTAAGCGGACATAAGCCAAGATATGTGCAACATATGGTCTTTGGGCACAAAATCCAAGCTTCTCTTTGTCCACAGCAAGAAATCTCATTATACACGTAGCTGCAGCAAAGTGTAAAGATAGAATGCTCCATCACCCGAACAGGGACTTGAACCCTGGACCCTCAGATTAAAAGTCTGATGCTCTACCGACTGAGCTATCCGGGCTCTTGCGTCTATGGTATGTCTGAGAGTCTGAGGTAGTTTATTGTGTTGATGGTTGAGGCCAAATCGCCAGATTAAAGGCTGAATAACCATAGGTTGTTTGAATTTAGCCAAGACATGTTCTTCTGTGCCCTTAATTAGCTAGAGTGTTTCAAGCGGACATGAGACAAGATATGTGCAACGTATGATCTTTGGGCGCAAAATCCAGGCTCCTCTTTGTCCACAGCAGAAAATCTCATTGTGCACGTACGCTGTAATGTTAAAATAGTCTTAAATCTATGGCTATTTTACCCTGGAAGGATTTCATTCTCAGCACCATGAGCAAAGGAGCTAGTGGTATAGGGGTATGATGCAAGGTTCTTCTTTTTGCGTCCCGGGTTCAAAGTCAATTTGAAAGTCAGTTATTGGGAAAGTGTCATGGAGCTATATAATCTAAACATATAATGGATGCTGCGCTATGCACCCCTAAAAGCAAGGCTGCTTTCAGACCTTAAGCTGTTATGCTTTTTACAGGAAACAGACACTGTCATTCTAGCCATTTAAAAAATAAGTTTTGTAAAGCAATTTGTTTCAAATGTGTCTATACAATTGCCATATGTGTGCACTTTTCAAGCATTCCAACAAAACCTAACACATTTTTATCTTTTAAAAGATTTTTATTTCCAAGTACATTTTGTTCCTACTTTAAACATAACATTGCAACCAATATTGGCTGTATTGTTAAAATAGTTTTAACACTATGACTATTATTGCCCTTAAAGAATTTACTTCTTAAGGGTGTGTACGGCAACGTCAGTGGTGTAGGGGTATCATGCAAGATTCCCATTCTTGCTACTCGGGTTTAAGTCCCGGCTGGCGCATTGCTAGTTTTAAAAGATTAGATCACTTTTGAAAGTCAGTTATTGGAAAAGTTTCATGGAGCTGTATAAACCTTATTGCACCCTTAAAACCAGTGCTACTTTTAGGCCTTAAGCTGTTATGCTAATTACAGGAAACAGACCCTGTCATTCTAGCCATTTAAAAAACAAGATTTGTGAAGCAATTTGTTTCAAATGTGTCTATACAATTGCAATATGTGTGCACTTTTCAAGCATTCCAACAAAACCTAACACATTTTTATTTTTTAAAAGATTTTTATTTCCAAGTACATTTTGTTCCTACTTTAAACATAACATTGCAACCAATATTGGCTGTATTGTTAAAATAGTTTTAACACTATGACTATTATTGCCCTTAAAGAATTTACTTCTTAAGGGTGTGTACGGCAACGTCAGTGGTGCAGGGGTATCATGCAAGATTCCCATTCTTGCGCCTCGGGTTTAAGTCCCGGCTGGCGCATTGCTAGTTTTAAAAGATTAGATCACTTTTGAAAGTCAGTTATTGGAAAAGTTTCATGGAGCTGTATAAACCTTATTGCACCCCTAAAACCAGTGCTACTTTTAGGCCTTAAGCTGTTATGCTAATTACAGGAAACAGACCCTGTCATTCTAGCCATTTAAAAAACAAGATTTGTGAAGCAATTTGTTTCAAATGTGTCTATACAATTGCAATATGTGTGCACTTTTCAAGCATTCCAACAAAACCTAACACATTTTTATTTTTTAAAAGACTTTTAATTTCAAGTACATTTTGTTCCTATTTTAGCCGTAACATTGCAATCAGTATTGGCTGTATTGTTAAAATAGTTTTAACACTATGACAATTTTTGCCCTGTAACGATTTAATTAGCTGCGGTACGTACAACAGCGCCAGTGGTGTAGGGGTATCATGCAAGATTCCCATTCTTGCGACCCGGGTTCAAGTCCCGGCTGGCGCATGGTTAGTTTTAAAAGATTAGATCATTTTTAAAGGTCAGTTATTGGAAAAGTGTTAATAGAAAAGTGTCATGGAGCTATATCATCTAAACATACAATGGATGTTACTCTATGCCCCTGTAAAAGTAAGGCTACATTCAGACCTTAAGCGGACATAAGACAAGATATGTGCAACATATGGTCTTTGGGCACAAAATCAAAGCTCGATCGCCCAAACAGGGACTTGAACCCTGGACCCTCAGATTAAAAGTCTGATGCTCTACCGACTGAGCTATCCGGGCATTTGCAACCATGGTACGTCTGAGAGTCTGAGGTAGTTTATTGTGTTGATGGTTGAGGCCAAATCGCCAGATTAAAGGCTGAATAACCATAGGTTGTTTGAATTTAGCCAAGACATGTTCTTCTGTGCCCTTAATTAGCAAGAGTGTTTCAAGCGGACATGAGACAAGATATCTGCAACGTATGATCTTTGGGCACAAAATCCAGGCTCCTCTTTGTCCACAGCAGAAAATCTCATTGTTCAAGTCCCGGCTGGCGCATGGTTAGTTTTAAAAGATTAAAACATTTTTAAAGGTCAGTTATTGGAAAAGTGTTAATAGAAAAGTGTCATGGAGCTATAACATCTAAACATACAATGGATGTTACTCTATGCCCCTGTAAAAGTAAGGCTACATTCAGACCTTAAGCAGACATAAGACAAGATATGTGCAACATATGGTCTTTGGGCACAAAATCCAGGCTCCTCTTTGTCCACAGCAGAAAATCTCATTGTTCAAGTCCCGGTTGGCGCATGGTTAGTTTTAAAAGATTAGATCACTTTTAAGGGTCAGTTTTTGGAAAAGTGTTAATAGAAAAGTGTCATGGAGCTATATCATCTAAACATACAATGGATGTTACTCTATGCCCCTGTAAAAGTAAGGCTACATTCACAACTTAAGCGGACATAAGACAAGATATGTGCAACATATGGTCTTTGGGCACAAAATCCAAGCTTCTCTTTGTCCACAGCAAGAAATCTCATTATACACGTAGCTGCAGCAAAGTGTAAAGATAGAATGCTCCATCGCCCGAACAGGGACTTGAACCCTGGACCCTCAGATTAAAAGTCTGATGCTCTACCGACTGAGCTATCCGAGCTCTTGCGTCTATGGTATGTCTGAGAGTCTGAGGTAGTTTATTGTGTTGATGGTTGAGGCCAAATCGCCAGATTAAAGGCTGAATAACCATAGGTTGTTTGAATTTAGCCAAGACATGTTCTTCTGTGCCCTTAATTAGCAAGAGTGTTTCAAGCGGACATGAGACAAGATATCTGCAACGTATGATCTTTGGGCACAAAATCCAGGCTCCTCTTTGTCCACAGCAGAAAATCTCATTGTGCACGTACGCTGTAATGTTAAAATAGTCTTAAATCTATGGCTATTTTACCCTGGAAGGATTTCATTCTCAGCACCATGAGCAAAGGAGCTAGTGGTATAGGGGTATGATGCAAGGTTCTTCTTTTTGCGTCCCGGGTTCAAAGTCAATTTGAAAGTCAGTTATTGGGAAAGTGTCATGGAGCTATATAATCTAAACATATAATGGATGTTGCGCTATGCACCCCTAAAAGCAAGGCTGCTTTCAGACCTTAAGCTGTTATGCTTTTTACAGGAAACAGACACTGTCATTCTAGCCATTTAAAAAATAAGTTTTGTAAAGCAATTTGTTTCAAATGTGTCTATACAATTGCCATATGTGTGCACTTTTCAAGCATTCCAACAAAACCTAACACATTTTTATCTTTTAAAAGATTTTTATTTCCAAGTACATTTTGTTCCTACTTTAAACATAACATTGCAACCAATATTGGCTGTATTGTTAAAATAGTTTTAACACTATGACTATTATTGCCCTTAAAGAATTTACTTCTTAAGGGTGTGTACGGCAACGTCAGTGGTGTAGGGGTATCATGCAAGATTCCCATTCTTGCGACTCGGGTTTAAGTCCCGGCTGGCGCATTGCTAGTTTTAAAAGATTAGATCACTTTTGAAAGTCAGTTATTGGAAAAGTTTCATGGAGCTGTATAAACCTTATTGCACCCTTAAAACCAGTGCTACTTTTAGGCCTTAAGCTGTTATGCTAATTACAGGAAACAGACCCTGTCATTCTAGCCATTTAAAAAACAAGATTTGTGAAGCAATTTGTTTCAAATGTGTCTATACAATTGCAATATGTGTGCACTTTTCAAGCATTCCAACAAAACCTAACACATTTTTATTTTTTAAAAGATTTTTATTTCCAAGTACATTTTGTTCCTACTTTAAACATAACATTGCAACCAATATTGGCTGTATTGTTAAAATAGTTTTAACACTATGACTAGAGATGAGCGAACTTTTGAAAAATTCGATTCGACTGATTCGCCGAATTTTCCGACAAAAATCGTTTCGACCCGAATAAATTCGCGACGAATCGCTATTAAAAACGGCTATTTCTGAGCCTCCTACAGCCTCAATAGGGTTGTAAACCATTCAGCCTTGCTGTAACACGCACAGGATGCGTGCTGGGTTAGTTAAATAATACTTTGAAGAAATATCACATGCAGATCAGAGGCATCGCTAATAGAATCGCAGAGCGGCACAATTGCAGAGAGTTGAAGTGGCATCACTATGAGGGGCAGAAGGAGCCCAAATATACACTGGAGTTGGCCTCAGGAGCCCAAAAATTGGATGAATCACACCCTGGAGTTGGCAGGAGTTGGCAGCAGCAGCAGCAGGAGCCCAAATATACACTGGAGTTGGCTTCAGGAGCCCAAAAATTGGATGAATCACACCCTGGAGTTGGCAGGAGTTGGCAGCAGCAGCAGCAGGAGCCCAAATATACACTGGAGTTGGCTTCAGGAGCCCAAAAATTGGATGAATCACACCCTGGAGTTGGCAGGAGTTGACAGCAGCAGCAGCAGGAGCCCAAATATACACTGGAGTTGGCTTCAGGAGCCCAAAAATTGGATGAATCACACCCTGGAGTTGGCAGGAGTTGACAGTAGCAGCAGCAGGAGCCCAAATATACACTGGAGTTGGCCTCAGGAGCCCAAAAATTGGATGAATCACACCCTGGAGTTGGCAGAAGTTGGCAGCAGCAGCAGCAGGAGCCCAAATATACACTGGAGTTGGCTTCAGGAGCCCAAAAATTGGATGAATCACACCCTGGAGTTGGCAGGAGTTGACAGTAGCAGCAGCAGGAGCCCAAATATACACTGGAGTTGGCTTCAGGAGCCCAAAAATTGGATGAATCACACCCTGGAGTTGGCAGGAGTTGACAGTAGCAGCAGCAGGAGCCCAAATATACACTGGAGTTGGCCTCAGGAGCCCAAAAATTGGATGAATCACACCCTGGAGTTGGCAGGAGTTGACAGTAGCAGCAGCAGGAGCCCAAATATACACTGGAGTTGGCCTCAGGAGCCCAAAAATTGGATGAATCACACCCTGGAGTTGGCAGGAGTTGACAGTAGCAGCAGCAGGAGCCCAAATATACACTGGAGTTGGCCTCAGGAGCCCAAAAATTGGATGAATCACACCCTGGAGTTGGCAGAAGTTGGCAGCAGCAGCAGCAGGAGCCCAAATATACACTGGAGTTGGCTTCAGGAGCCCAAAAATTGGATGAATCACACCCTGGAGTTGGCAGGAGTTGACAGTAGCAGCAGCAGGAGCCCAAATATACACTGGAGTTGGCCTCAGGAGCCCAAAAATTGGATGAATCACACCCTGGAGTTGGCAGGAGTTGACAGTAGCAGCAGCAGGAGCCCAAATATACACTGGAGTTGGCCTCAGGAGCCCAAAAATTGGATGAATCACACCCTGGAGTTGGCAGGAGTTGGCAGCAGCAGCAGCAGGAGCCCAAATATACACTGGAGTTGGCTTCAGGAGCCCAAAAATTGGATGAATCACACCCTGGAGTTGGCAGAAGTTGGCAGCAGCAGCAGCAGGAGCCCAAACATACACTGGAGTTGGCTTCAGGAGCCCAAAAATTGGATGAATCACACCCTGGAGTTGGCAGGAGTTGGCAGCAGCAGCAGCAGGAGCCCAAATATACACTGGAGTTGGCTTCAGGAGCCCAAAAATTGGATGAATCACACCCTGGAGTTGGCAGGAGTTGACAGCAGCAGCAGCAGGAGCCCAAATATACACTGGAGTTGGCTTCAGGAGCCCAAAAATTGGATGAATCACACCCTGGAGTTGGCAGAAGTTGACAGTAGCAGCAGCAGGAGCCCAAATATACACTGGAGTTGGCCTCAGGAGCCCAAAAATTGGATGAATCACACCCTGGAGTTGGCAGAAGTTGGCAGCAGCAGCAGCAGGAGCCCAAATATACACTGGAGTTGGCTTCAGGAGCCCAAAAATTGGATGAATCACACCCTGGAGTTGGCAGAAGTTGGCAGCAGCAGCAGCAGGAGCCCAAATATACACTGGAGTTGGCTTCAGGAGCCCAAAAATTGGATGAATCACACCCTGGAGTTGGCAGGAGTTGACAGTAGCAGCAGCAGGAGCCCAAATATACACTGGAGTTGGCCTCAGGAGCCCAAAAATTGGATGAATCACACCCTGGAGTTGGCAGGAGTTGACAGTAGCAGCAGCAGGAGCCCAAATATACACTGGAGTTGGCCTCAGGAGCCCAAAAATTGGATGAATCACACCCTGGAGTTGGCAGGAGTTGACAGTAGCAGCAGCAGGAGCCCAAATATACACTGGAGTTGGCTTCAGGAGCCCAAAAATTGGATGAATCACACCCTGGAGTTGGCAGAAGTTGACAGTAGCAGCAGCAGGAGCCCAAATATACACTGGAGTTGGCCTCAGGAGCCCAAAAATTGGATGAATCACACCCTGGAGTTGGCAGAAGTTGGCAGCAGCAGCAGCAGGAGCCCAAATATACACTGGAGTTGGCCTCAGGAGCCCAAAAATTGGATGAATCACACCCTGGAGTTGGCAGGAGTTGGCAGCAGCAGCAGCAGGAGCCCAAATATACACTGGAGTTGGCTTCAGGAGCCCAAAAATTGGATGAATCACACCCTGGAGTTGGCAGAAGTTGGCAGCAGCAGCAGCAGGAGCCCAAATATACACTGGAGTTGGCTTCAGGAGCCCAAAAATTGGATGAATCACACCCTGGAGTTGGCAGGAGTTGACAGTAGCAGCAGCAGGAGCCCAAATATACACTGGAGTTGGCATAAGGAGCCCAAAAATTGGATGAATCACACCCTGGAGTTGGCAGGAGTTGACAGTAGCAGCAGCAGGAGCCCAAATATACACTGGAGTTGGCTTCAGGAGCCCAAAAATTGGATGAATCACACCCTGGAGTTGGCAGGAGTTGACAGCAGCAGCAGCAGGAGCCCAAATATACACTGGAGTTGGCTTCAGGAGCCCAAAAATTGGATGAATCACACCCTGGAGTTGGTAGGAGTTGACAGTAGCAGCAGCAGGAGCCCAAATATACACTGGAGTTGGCTTCAGGAGCCCAAAAATTGGATGAATCACACCCTGGAGTTGGCAGGAGTTGACAGCAGCAGCAGCAGGAGCCCAAACATTACTTTAAAGAGACCCTGGGGTTGGCTTCAGGAGCCCAAAAATTGGATGAATCACACCCTGGAGTTGGCAGAAGTTGGCAGCAGCAGCAGCAGCAGGAGCCCAAATATACACTGGAGTTGGCTTCAGGAGCCCAAAAATTGGATGAATCACACCCTGGAGTTGGCAGGAGTTGACAGTAGCAGCAGCAGGAGCCCAAATATACACTGGAGTTGGCTTCAGGAGCCCAAAAATTGGATGAATCACACCCTGGAGTTGGCAGGAGTTGACAGCAGCAGCAGCAGGAGCCCAAACATTACTTTAAAGAGACCCTGGGGTTGGCTTCAGGAGCCCAAAAATTGGATGAATCACACCCTGGAGTTGGCAGAAGTTGGCAGCAGCAGCAGCAGGAGCCCAAATATACACTGGAGTTGGCTTCAGGAGCCCAAAAATTGGATGAATCACACCCTGGAGTTGGCAGGAGTTGACAGTAGCAGCAGCAGGAGCCCAAATATACACTGGAGTTGGCTTCAGGAGCCCAAAAATTGGATGAATCACACCCTGGAGTTGGCAGGAGTTGACAGTAGCAGCAGCAGGAGCCCAAATATACACTGGAGTTGGCTTGAGGAGCCCAAAAATTGGATGAATCACACCCTGGAGTTGGCAGAAGTTGGCAGCAGCAGCAGCAGGAGCCCAAATATACACTGGAGTTGGCTTCAGGAGCCCAAAAATTGGATGAATCACACCCTGGAGTTGGCAGGAGTTGACAGTAGCAGCAGCAGGAGCCCAAATATACACTGGAGTTGGCTTCAGGAGCCCAAAAATTGGATGAATCACACCCTGGAGTTGGCAGGAGTTGACAGTAGCAGCAGCAGGAGCCCAAATATACACTGGAGTTGGCTTCAGGAGCCCAAAAATTGGATGAATCACACCCTGGAGTTGGCAGGAGTTGACAGCAGCAGCAGCAGGAGCCCAAATATACACTGGAGTTGGCTTCAGGAGCCCAAAAATTGGATGAATCACACCCTGGAGTTGGCAGGAGTTGACAGTAGCAGCAGCAGGAGCCCAAAAAATGGCCTAAAGACATAAATATGTTTTGCACCATTTGGAAAGTGTAAAACGTGGCACCATGCTGAATCTAGTCGCATGCATCAGGCATTGGTGGGTGGAAATCCTGGCTGATCCATCCCTGATTCATTTTGACAAAGGTGAGTCTCTCCACATTTTTAGTTGACAGACGAGTTCTCCTCGCCGTAACTATGGCCCCCGCCGCACTAAACACCCGCTCAGATGGCACGCTACTTGCCGGGCAGGACAGCTTTTCCAGGGCAAACTCTGCTAGTTGCGGCCACAAATCAAGTTTGGCTGCCCAGAAGTCCAGCGGATCCTCAAGGTGTGTTGGCATGGTCATGTCAAAGTATGACATGACCTGCTGGTTCAGGTCCTGCTCCAGGTCTTCCTGCTGCTCATGAGTAGCCTCACTATGCGGGTGTAGAAAGCTACTCATTAGCGACTGAAGACTGAGGCTGCTGCTGCTGATGGAGCTTCTGCTGCTGCTGCTGCCAACCCCCCCAGCGGCCATGGCAGTGGAAGGTGAGCGCAGAGGTCCCCTCGAGTCAGACCTGCGAGAGTATGGACCATGGCGCAGATAGGCATCGGCCAACTGCCTACGTAGAATGTCTTTGTAGTAGTTGAGTTTGTCCTCCCTCTCGGTGGGTTTAAAAAATGCCCCCATTTTGTGCCGGAAGCGAGGGTCCAATAAGGTGGACAGCCAGAAGTCATCCCGCCGACAGATGGAAACAATTCTGGGGTCACTACGCAAGCATGTGAGCATGCTTCGTGCCATTTGCGCAAGTGACTCGGATGGACTACCTGTCTCCATCTCCACTGCATACTGCCACGGTGTGCCCGGGTCCTCTGTCTCTCCTTCCTCAAAAACCTCTAGCTCCTCTGGCTGCTCCTGCTCCTCCTCTCCTGTCCGCTGACTAGATAAACCAGCCATTTCGCCAAGCCTAAACTGTGTTTCGCTGGGCAACTCCTCCTCCTCCTCTTCCTCCTCCTCCTCCTCCAGTTCAGCTCCAAGGGGGTTCATGTGGCCGTAAGATGTAAACGCCATGTCTCCAGTGCCCTGACCAGCCATGGTTTCCAACATGTGCTGTAGTACATGAAGCAGTGGAATCACGTCGTTCATCCCGTAATCCTGCCGACTGACAAATAAAGTGGCTTCCTCAAAGGGCCTGAGCAAACGGCAGGTGTCACGTATGAGCTGCCACTGGTTGACATTGAAGTTACACAGGGGAGTCCCCCTATCTGCTTGGATCATCAGGAAATCCGTGATGGCTTTTCTCTGTTCATATAATCGGTCCAACATGTGAAGGGTGGAATTCCAACGGGTGGAAACATCGCAAATCAGACTATGTTGGGGGATACCATTCTGACGCTGTAGCTCAAGAAGGGTGTGTTTGGCGGTGTAGGAGTGGCTGAAGTGCATGCAAAGTTTCCGTGAAGTTGTTAGGATGTCCTGCAGATGGGGGGAACACTTCAGAAACCGCTTGACAACCAGATTGAAGACGTGAGCCATGCAGGGGGCATGGGTCAGGCTTCCTTGGCGCAGCGCAGACAAAATGTTCTTCCCATTGTCGGTAACCATGATTCCCATTTTAAGTTTTCTCGGAGTAAGCCATGTTTGGATTTCCTGATGAATACATTTAAGCAGTTCCTCCCCTGTGTGACTCCGTTCGCCAAGACAAACCATGTGAAGCACTGCGTGACACCTCCGTGCCCTGCACACATGGTAGACTGGAGGGGCACTGAGACTTGAGCCTACAGTGGAGGGTGAGGAGATGGCGGAGGATGAGGAGGCCGAGTCGCACGGTGTCACAGGCCCAATGGGCAGAGAGCGCGGAGGCCGAAGCGGCGTGACCTGTCCAAGTTGCTGCTGCAAAGGGACCACATTCACCCAGTGGGCCGTAAACGACATGTACTGCCCCTGACCGTAGTTACAGCTCCAGATGTCGGCGCTGCCATGTATTTTGCTACACACCGACAGGCTCAAGGACTGGCCCACCTTCTGTTCAACAAAAGTGTGCAGCGCTGGTACTGCCTTCTTGGCAAAGAAATGACGGCTTGGGACTCTCCACCTCGGCTCGGCACAAGCCATCAGTTCTCTGAAAGGTGCAGATTCCACCACCTGAAAAGGGAGCGACTGCAGCACCAGCAACTTGGACAGGAGCACATTCAGCTTCTGCGCCGTAGGATGAGTGGGCGCATACTGCTGTCTCTTGGACATGGCTTCGCTGATGGATTGCTGGCGGGATGCATGACTTGGAGGAGGAGGAGGAGGAGCAGGAGCGACAGAGGATGGGTGTGACGCACAGCTGCCTTCGGCTGAGGTGCTGGAGCCTTGGCTGGCAGAAATTGGGAGCTCACTTGGTGAGGAAGCAGACTGGACCACCCCTTGGGAGCCTCGGTTCTCCCAGGTCGTTTTATGGTGACGCATCATATGTTGACGCAGGGCCGTGGTGCCAACATTTGGACCCTGGCCACGCTTCACCTTTTGCCTACATATCTTGCATGTGGCCATGTTACCCTCCTGCGGATGCCTCAGGAAAAACTGCCACACTGCCGAGTAGCTACTTTTCCCACCCCCTGGCCTCACTGATTCACTGCTGCTGTTGCCAACTCCAGGAACCCCTGCTCCACTACCTCCCGATAAGGTAGACTGCCGCACAGCAGGTGCTCTACCCCGGCCCCGGCCCCGGCCGGCTCCAGCCTTTGGAATTGTGCCCCCATGCTGACTGCTACCACCTTGCTGCCTCAGCTGCTGACTCCGGGGCAACCTGCGCCCCTCTTCTCCTGATGATGACGATGAAGCCCCTTCATCACCCGGCTCCCAAGTGCGATCGGCTTCATCGTCATCATCATCATCATCACCGGGTTGTGGCTGTACGTCACTGATGTTCGTGGATTCGTCAACAGTGTCTGGCGCAGGAGCTGGAACGCTCGCAGCACCCACGACACTGTCCACATCACTATTTGTCTGCCTAGCTAAAGAAGCCACCTCCATTTCTTGGCTGGGCAGTAGCTGCTGACTGTCCTCCTGTATCTGATCGTCCTCCTCACTAAAGAGTGGAGCTGAACCCAAAGCATAGGATACGTCGCTGGGGGAGGGAACGGCGTAGGACAGAGGCAATGGGAGGACAGGGACTGCTCTCGGGGCATGCCAACTCAGGGTTGTGTCAGAGGAACCTACCGACCCTAGACTGGGGGTCTCAGATGTAAGTTGTGATGATGTTGTTGATGAGCGCGTCAGCCAATCTACCACGGCAGATGCGTTACTGGTGGAGACCCGACCGCTAGCAGATACTGGCAGATTAGGTCTCTCAGCGTGACTCCTGCTGCTACTGGCCCCCAGTCTGATGCGAGCTCTGCCTGCGGAATCTTGGCCTCTGCCACTCCTCTTTTCACTTCCAGGCACTTGTCTGCCCGACATAGTCTAACTGGCGTGGTAGTAGGTGATATTTTAAGAACCCCCAGGCAGCAGTGGGTCTATATAAAACAGAATATAATGCACACCAAAAGTGAGCAGTAACACTCAGCCTCCAACAGGCCTGCTTAGTGTAAATAAGAGAGCTGCTTAGTGTAAATAAAGAGGGGTATGCTATGTTACAGAATGGGATGCCTCAACAGAAGTGCACCTGGCAGGCAGCAGTAAGCCTATGCCCAGCAAAAGTGTCTTATAATATAAATATAATAAGAGCAAATGCTTATATGGTCTTAAACAGAGGCTGCTTTAGTCACAGAATGGGATGCCCTGGGCAGGAATCGACCTGGCAGGGTCCAGTAGTGCTTTGGCCAGCAAAAGTGTCTTTATCAGGCCTAATTTCAAATATAATAAGAGCAAATGCTTATATGGTCTTAAACAGAGGCTGCTTTAGTCACAGAATGGGATGCCCTGGGCAGGAATGGACCTGGCAGGGTCCAGTAGTGCTTTGGCCAGCAAAAGTGTCTTTATCAGGCTAATTTCAAATATAATAAGAGCAAATGCTTATATGGTCTTAAACAGAGGCTGCTATAGTCACAGAATGGGATGCCCTTGCAGGGTCCAGTAGTGCTATGCCCAGCAAAAGTGTCTTTATCAGGCTAATTTCAAATATGATAAGAGCAAATGCTTATATGGTCTTAAACAGAGGCTGCTGTAGTCACAGAATGGGATGCCCTGGGCAGGAATGGACCTGGCAGGGTCCAGTAGGGCTTTGGCCAGCAAAAGTGTCTTTATCAGGCCTAATTTCAAATATGATAAGAGCAAATGCTTATATGGTCTTAAACAGAGGCTGCTTTAGTCACAGAATGGGATGCCCCGGGCAGGAATCGAGCTGGCAGGGTCCAGTAGTGCTTTGGCCAGCAAAAGTGTCTTTATCAGGCCTAATTTCAAATATGATAAGAGCAAATGCTTATATGGTCTTAAACAGAGGCTGCTTTAGTCACAGAATGGGATGCCCTGGGCAGGAATCGACCTGGCAGGGTCCAGTAGGGCTTTGGCCAGCAAAAGTGTCTTTATCAGGCCTAATTTCAAATATGATAAGAGCAAATGCTTATATGGTCTTAAACAGAGGCTGCTTTAGTCACAGAATGGGATGCCCTGGGCAGGAATCGACCTGGCAGGGTCCAGTAGTGCTTTGGCCAGCAAAAGTGTCTTTATCAGGCCTAATTTCAAATATGATAAGAGCAAATGCTTATATGGTCTTAAACAGAGGCTGCTTTAGTCACAGAATGGGATGCCCTGGGCAGGAATCGACCTGGCAGGGTCCAGTAGGGCTTTGGCCAGCAAAAGTGTCTTTATCAGGCCTAATTTCAAATATGATAAGAGCAAATGCTTATATGGTCTTAAACAGAGGCTGCTTTAGTCACAGAATGGGATGCCCTGGGCAGGAATCGACCTGGCAGGGTCCAGTAGTGCTTTGGCCAGCAAAAGTGTCTTTATCAGGCCTAATTTCAAATATGATAAGAGCAAATGCTTATATGGTCTTAAACAGAGGCTGCTTTAGTCACAGAATGGGATGCCCTGGGCAGGAATCGACCTGGCAGGGTCCAGTAGGGCTTTGGCCAGCAAAAGTGTCTTTATCAGGCCTAATTTCAAATATGATAAGAGCAAATGCTTATATGGTCTTAAACAGAGGCTGCTTTAGTCACAGAATGGGATGCCCTGGGCAGGAATGGACCTGGCAGGGTCCAGTAGGGCTTTGGCCAGCAAAAGTGTCTTTATCAGGCTAATTTCAAATATGATAAGAGCAAATGCTTATATGGTCTTAAACAGAGGCTGCTTTAGTCACAGAATGGGATGCCCCGGGCAGGAATCGAGCTGGCAGGGTCCAGTAGTGCTTTGGCCAGCAAAAGTGTCTTTATCAGGCCTAATTTCAAATATGATAAGAGCAAATGCTTATATGGTCTTAAACAGAGGCTGCTTTAGTCACAGAATGGGATGCCCTGGGCAGGAATGGACCTGGCAGGGTCCAGTAGGGCTTTGGCCAGCAAAAGTGTCTTTATCAGGCTAATTTCAAATATGATAAGAGCAAATGCTTATATGGTCTTAAACAGAGGCTGCTGTAGTCACAGAATGGGATGCCCCGGGCAGGAATCGAGCTGGCAGGGTCCAGTAGTGCTTTGGCCAGCAAAAGTGTCTTTATCAGGCCTAATTTCAAATATGATAAGAGCAAATGCTTATATGGTCTTAAACAGAGGCTGCTTTAGTCACAGAATGGGATGCCCTGGGCAGGAATGGACCTGGCAGGGTCCAGTAGGGCTTTGGCCAGCAAAAGTGTCTTTATCAGGCTAATTTCAAATATGATAAGAGCAAATGCTTATATGGTCTTAAACAGAGGCTGCTTTAGTCACAGAATGGGATGCCCCGGGCAGGAATCGAGCTGGCAGGGTCCAGTAGTGCTTTGGCCAGCAAAAGTGTCTTTATCAGGCTAATTTCAAATATGATAAGAGCAAATGCTTATATGGTCTTAAACAGAGGCTGCTGTAGTCACAGAATGGGATGCCCCGGGCAGGAATCGAGCTGGCAGGGTCCAGTAGGGCTTTGGCCAGCAAAAGTGTCTTTATCAGGCCTAATTTCAAATATGATAAGAGCAAATGCTTATATGGTCTTAAACAGAGGCTGCTTTAGTCACAGAATGGGATGCCCTGGGCAGGAATCGACCTGGCAGGGTCCAGTAGGGCTTTGGCCAGCAAAAGTGTCTTTATCAGGCTAATTTCAAATATGATAAGAGCAAATGCTTATATGGTCTTAAACAGAGGCTGCTTTAGTCACAGAATGGGATGCCCCGGGCAGGAATCGAGCTGGCAGGGTCCAGTAGTGCTTTGGCCAGCAAAAGTGTCTTTATCAGGCTAATTTCAAATATGATAAGAGCAAATGCTTATATGGTCTTAAACAGAGGCTGCTGTAGTAACAGAATGGGATGCCCCGGGCAGGAATCGAGCTGGCAGGGTCCAGTAGTGCTTTGGCCAGCAAAAGTGTCTTTATCAGGCCTAATTTCAAATATGATAAGAGCAAATGCTTATATGGTCTTAAACAGAGGCTGCTTTAGTCACAGAATGGGATGCCCCGGGCAGGAATCGAGCTGGCAGGGTCCAGTAGTGCTTTGGCCAGCAAAAGTGTCTTTATCAGGCTAATTTCAAATATGATAAGAGCAAATGCTTATATGGTCTTAAACAGAGGCTGCTGTAGTCACAGAATGGGATGCCCCGGGCAGGAATCGAGCTGGCAGGGTCCAGTAGGGCTTTGGCCAGCAAAAGTGTCTTTATCAGGCCTAATTTCAAATATGATAAGAGCAAATGCTTATATGGTCTTAAACAGAGGCTGCTTTAGTCACAGAATGGGATGCCCTGGGCAGGAATCGACCTGGCAGGGTCCAGTAGGGCTTTGGCCAGCAAAAGTGTCTTTATCAGGCTAATTTCAAATATGATAAGAGCAAATGCTTATATGGTCTTAAACAGAGGCTGCTTTAGTCACAGAATGGGATGCCCCGGGCAGGAATCGAGCTGGCAGGGTCCAGTAGTGCTTTGGCCAGCAAAAGTGTCTTTATCAGGCTAATTTCAAATATGATAAGAGCAAATGCTTATATGGTCTTAAACAGAGGCTGCTGTAGTCACAGAATGGGATGCCCCGGGCAGGAATCGAGCTGGCAGGGTCCAGTAGTGCTTTGGCCAGCAAAAGTGTCTTTATCAGGCCTAATTTCAAATATGATAAGAGCAAATGCTTATATGGTCTTAAACAGAGGCTGCTTTAGTCACAGAATGGGATGCCTCACAGCAGACTTAAGATCAGTTCAGTATATATGCACAGTTAGTTACTATAAGCAGCCTGAAAACGCTAACAAAGGCTGGATGAAAAAAAAAAAATCTCCCTGTCAGCCAGCTCCGTTTTTCCTACCTTTCCCTGGCTTTCTGTCTGTCTCCTGTCTGTCTCCTGCCTGTCTCCTGCCTGTCTCCAGCCTGTCCCTGTCTGTCCCTGTCTCCAGCCTGTCTAACTGCCTCAGCTACACAGCGTTCTGTCTGTCTGTCACGAATGCAATAGAGAAATGAGGAAAAGCAAGATGGCCGCCGTTAAATACCGCTGTGTGACGTCACCGGGCTTGCTGGCTGCTGATAGGCTGCATGTGACTGCCCCAGCTTGCACTGGCGCGGGATACATGTCCAGACATGTCCCGTCCGCCATCTTAGAATGCCTGTAATGTAAATGAATGGATGTTAAAGGAAAACTTCGAGTGATCGAATCGCGGGGAAATTCGGATTCGACCCGAATCGAATTTTTCCTGAAATTCGGATCGAATCCGGGTTCGTCCGGATCGATTCGCTCATCCCTAACTATGACTATTATTGCCCTTAAAGAATTTACTTCTTAAGGGTGTTTACGGCAACGTCAGTGGTGTAGGGGTATCATGCAAGATTCCCATTCTTGCGACTCGGGTTTAAGTCCCGGCTGGCGCATTGCTAGTTTTAAAAGATTAGATCACTTTTGAAAGTCAGTTATTGGAAAAGTTTCATGGAGCTGTATAAACCTTATTGCACCCTTAAAACCAGTGCTACTTTTAGGCCTTAAGCTGTTATGCTAATTACAGGAAACAGACCCTGTCATTCTAGCCATTTAAAAAACAAGATTTGTGAAGCAATTTGTTTCAAATGTGTCTATACAATTGCAATATGTGTGCACTTTTCAAGCATTCCAACAAAACCTAACACATTTTTATCTTTTAAAAGATTTTTATTTCCAAGTACATTTTGTTCCTACTTTAAACATAACATTGCAACCAATATTGGCTGTATTGTTAAAATAGTTTTAACACTATGACTATTATTGCCCTTAAAGAATTTACTTCTTAAGGGTGTGTACGGCAACGTCAGTGGTGTAGGGGTACCATGCAAGATTCCCATTCTTGCGACTCGGGTTTAAGTCCCGGCTGGCGCATTGCTAGTTTTAAAAGATTAGATCACTTTTGAAAGTCAGTTATTGGAAAAGTTTCATGGAGCTGTATAAACCTTATTGCACCCCTAAAACCAGTGCTACTTTTAGGCCTTAAGCTGTTATGCTAATTACAGGAAACAGACCCTGTCATTCTAGCCATTTAAAAAACAAGATTTGTGAAGCAATTTGTTTCAAATGTGTCTATACAATTGCAATATGTGTGCACTTTTCAAGCATTCCAACAAAACCTAACACATTTTTATCTTTTAAAAGATTTTTATTTCCAAGTACATTTTGTTCCTACTTTAAACATAACATTGCAACCAATATTGGCTGTATTGTTAAAATAGTTTTAACACTATGACTATTATTGCCCTTAAAGAATTTACTTCTTAAGGGTGTGTACGGCAACGTCAGTGGTGTAGGGGTATCATGCAAGATTCCCATTCTTGCGACTCGGGTTTAAGTCCCGGCTGGCGCATTGCTAGTTTTAAAAGATTAGATCACTTTTGAAAGTCAGTTATTGGAAAAGTTTCATGGAGCTGTATAAACCTTATTGCACCCCTAAAACCAGTGCTACTTTTAGGCCTTAAGCTGTTATGCTAATTACAGGAAACAGACCCTGTCATTCTAGCCATTTAAAAAACAAGATTTGTGAAGCAATTTGTTTCAAATGTGTCTATACAATTGCAATATGTGTGCACTTTTCAAGCATTCCAACAAAACCTAACACATTTTTATTTTTTAAAAGATTTTTATTTCCAAGTACATTTTGTTCCTACTTTAAACATAACATTGCAACCAATATTGGCTGTATTGTTAAAATACTTTTAACACTATGACTATTATTGCCCTTAAAGAATTTACTTCTTAAGGGTGTGTACGGCAACGTCAGTGGTGTAGGGGTATCATGCAAGATTCCCATTCTTGCGACTCGGGTTTAAGTCCCGGCTGGCGCATTGCTAGTTTTAAAAGATTAGATCACTTTTGAAAGTCAGTTATTGGAAAAGTTTCATGGAGCTGTATAAACCTTATTGCACCCCTAAAACCAGTGCTACTTTTAGGCCTTAAGCTGTTATGCTAATTACAGGAAACAGACCCTGTCATTCTAGCCATTTAAAAAACAAGATTTGTGAAGCAATTTGTTTCAAATGTGTCTATACAATTGCAATATGTGTGCACTTTTCAAGCATTCCAACAAAACCTAACACATTTTTATCTTTTAAAAGATTTTTATTTCCAAGTACATTTTGTTCCTACTTTAAACATAACATTGCAACCAATATTGGCTGTATTGTTAAAATAGTTTTAACACTATGACTATTATTGCCCTTAAAGAATTTACTTCTTAAGGGTGTGTACGGCAACGTCAGTGGTGTAGGGGTATCATGCAAGATTCCCATTCTTGCGACTCGGGTTTAAGTCCCGGCTGGCGCATTGCTAGTTTTAAAAGATTAGATCACTTTTGAAAGTCAGTTATTGGAAAAGTTTCATGGAGCTGTATAAACCTTATTGCACCCCTAAAACCAGTGCTACTTTTAGGCCTTAAGCTGTTATGCTAATTACAGGAAACAGACCCTGTCATTCTAGCCATTTAAAAAACAAGATTTGTGAAGCAATTTGTTTCAAATGTGTCTATACAATTGCAATATGTGTGCACTTTTCAAGCATTCCAACAAAACCTAACACATTTTTATCTTTTAAAAGATTTTTATTTCCAAGTACATTTTGTTCCTACTTTAAACATAACATTGCAACCAATATTGGCTGTATTGTTAAAATAGTTTTAACACTATGACTATTATTGCCCTTAAAGAATTTACTTCTTAAGGGTGTGTACGGCAACGTCAGTGGTGTAGGGGTATCATGCAAGATTCCCATTCTTGCGACTCGGGTTTAAGTCCCGGCTGGCGCATTGCTAGTTTTAAAAGATTAGATCACTTTTGAAAGTCAGTTATTGGAAAAGTTTCATGGAGCTGTATAAACCTTATTGCACCCCTAAAACCAGTGCTACTTTTAGGCCTTAAGCTGTTATGCTAATTACAGGAAACAGACCCTGTCATTCTAGCCATTTAAAAAACAAGATTTGTGAAGCAATTTGTTTCAAATGTGTCTATACAATTGCAATATGTGTGCACTTTTCAAGCATTCCAACAAAACCTAACACATTTTTATCTTTTAAAAGATTTTTATTTCCAAGTACATTTTGTTCCTACTTTAAACATAACATTGCAACCAATATTGGCTGTATTGTTAAAATAGTTTTAACACTATGACTATTATTGCCCTTAAAGAATTTACTTCTTAAGGGTGTGTACGGCAACGTCAGTAGTGTAGGGGTATCATGCAAGATTCCCATTCTTGCGACTCGGGTTTAAGTCCCGGCTGGCGCATTGCTAGTTTTAAAAGATTAGATCACTTTTGAAAGTCAGTTATTGGAAAAGTTTCATGGAGCTGTATAAACCTTATTGCACCCTTAAAACCAGTGCTACTTTTAGGCCTTAAGCTGTTATGCTAATTACAGGAAACAGACCCTGTCATTCTAGCCATTTAAAAAACAAGATTTGTGAAGCAATTTGTTTCAAATGTGTCTATACAATTGCAATATGTGTGCACTTTTCAAGCATTCCAACAAAACCTAACACATTTTTATTTTTTAAAAGATTTTTATTTCCAAGTACATTTTGTTCCTACTTTAAACATAACATTGCAACCAATATTGGCTGTATTGTTAAAATAGTTTTAACACTATGACTATTATTGCCCTTAAAGAATTTACTTCTTAAGGGTGTGTACGGCAACGTCAGTGGTGTAGGGGTATCATGCAAGATTCCCATTCTTGCGACTCGGGTTTAAGTCCCGGCTGGCGCATTGCTAGTTTTAAAAGATTAGATCACTTTTGAAAGTCAGTTATTGGAAAAGTTTCATGGAGCTGTATAAACCTTATTGCACCCCTAAAACCAGTGCTACTTTTAGGCCTTAAGCTGTTATGCTAATTACAGGAAACAGACCCTGTCATTCTAGCCATTTAAAAAACAAGATTTGTGAAGCAATTTGTTTCAAATGTGTCTATACAATTGCAATATGTGTGCACTTTTCAAGTATTCCAACAAAACCTAACACATTTTTATTTTTTAAAAGACTTTTAATTTCAAGTACATTTTGTTCCTATTTTAGCCGTAACATTGCAATCAGTATTGGCTGTATTGTTAAAATAGTTTTAACACTATGACAATTTTTGCCCTGTAACGATTTAATTAGCTGCAGTACGTACAACAGCGCCAGTGGTGTAGGGGTATCATGCAAGATTCCCATTCTTGCGACCCGGGTTCAAGTCCCGGCTGGCGCATGGTTAGTTTTAAAAGATTAGATCATTTTTAAAGGTCAGTTATTGGAAAAGTGTTAATAGAAAAGTGTCATGGAGCTATATCATCTAAACATACAATGGATGTTACTCTATGCCCCTGTAAAAGTAAGGCTACATTCAGACCTTAAGCGGACATAAGACAAGATATGTGCAACATATGGTCTTTGGGCACAAAATCAAAGCTCGATCGCCCAAACAGGGACTTGAACCCTGGACCCTCAGATTAAAAGTCTGATGCTCTACCGACTGAGCTATCCGGGCATTTGCAACCATGGTACGTCTGAGAGTCCGAGGTAGTTTATTGTGTTGATGGTTGAGGCCAAATCGCCAGATTAAAGGCTGAATAACCATAGGTTGTTTGAATTTAGCCAAGACATGTTCTTCTGTGCCCTTAATTAGCAAGAGTGTTTCAAGCGGACATGAGACAAGATATCTGCAACGTATGATCTTTGGGCACAAAATCCAGGCTCCTCTTTGTCCACAGCAGAAAATCTCATTGTTCAAGTCCCGGATGGCGCATGGTTAGTTTTAAAAGATTAAAACATTTTTAAAGGTCAGTTATTGGAAAAGTGTTAATAGAAAAGTGTCATGGAGCTATAACATCTAAACATACAATGGATGTTACTCTATGCCCCTGTAAAAGTAAGGCTACATTCAGACCTTAAGCAGACATAAGACAAGATATGTGCAACATATGGTCTTTGGGCACAAAATCCAGGCTCCTCTTTGTCCACAGCAGAAAATCTCATTGTTCAAGTCCCGGTTGGCGCATGGTTAGTTTTAAAAGATTAGATCACTTTTAAGGGTCAGTTTCTGGAAAAGTGTTAATAGAAAAGTGTCATGGAGCTATATCATCTAAACATACAATGGATGTTACTCTATGCCCCTGTAAAAGTAAGGCTACATTCACAACTTAAGCGGACATAAGACAAGATATGTGCAACATATGGTCTTTGGGCACAAAATCCAAGCTTCTCTTTGTCCACAGCAAGAAATCTCATTATACACGTAGCTGCAGCAAAGTGTAAAGATAGAATGCTCCATCGCCCGAACAGGGACTTGAACCCTGGACCCTCAGATTAAAAGTCTGATGCTCTACCGACTGAGCTATCCGAGCTCTTGCGTCTATGGTATGTCTGAGAGTCTGAGGTAGTTTATTGTGTTGATGGTTGAGGCCAAATCGCCAGATTAAAGGCTGAATAACCATAGGTTGTTTGAATTTAGCCAAGACATGTTCTTCTGTGCCCTTAATTAGCAAGAGTGTTTCAAGCGGACATGAGACAAGATATGTGCAACGTATGATCTTTGGGCACAAAATCCAGGCTCCTCTTTGTCTACAGCAGAAAATCTCATTGTGCACGTACGCTGTAATGTTAAAATAGTCTTAAATCTATGGCTATTTTACCCTGGAAGGATTTCATTCTCAGCACCATGAGCAAAGGAGCTAGTGGTATAGGGGTATGATGCAAGGTTCTTCTTTTTGCGTCCCGGGTTCAAAGTCAATTTGAAAGTCAGTTATTGGGAAAGTGTCATGGAGCTATATAATCTAAACATATAATGGATGTTGCGCTATGCACCCCTAAAAGCAAGGCTGCTTTCAGACCTTAAGCTGTTATGCTTTTTACAGGAAACAGACACTGTCATTCTAGCCATTTAAAAAATAAGTTTTGTAAAGCAATTTGTTTCAAATGTGTCTATACAATTGCCATATGTGTGCACTTTTCAAGCATTCCAACAAAACCTAACACATTTTTATCTTCTAAAAGATTTTTATTTCCAAGTACATTTTGTTCCTACTTTAAACATAACATTGCAACCAATATTGGCTGTATTGTTAAAATAGTTTTAACACTATGACTATTATTGCCCTTAAAGAATTTACTTCTTAAGGGTGTGTACGGCAACGTCAGTGGTGTAGGGGTATCATGCAAGATTCCCATTCTTGCGACTCGTGTTTAAGTCCCGGCTGGCGCATTGCTAGTTTTAAAAGATTAGATCACTTTTGAAAGTCAGTTATTGGAAAAGTTTCATGGAGCTGTATAAACCTTATTGCACCCCTAAAACCAGTGCTACTTTTAGGCCTTAAGCTGTTATGCTAATTACAGGAAACAGACCCTGTCATTCTAGCCATTTAAAAAACAAGATTTGTGAAGCAATTTGTTTCAAATGTGTCTATACAATTGCAATATGTGTGCACTTTTCAAGCATTCCAACAAAACCTAACACATTTTTATCTTTTAAAAGATTTTTATTTCCAAGTACATTTTGTTCCTACTTTAAACATAACATTGCAACCAATATTGGCTGTATTGTTAAAATAGTTTTAACACTATGACTATTATTGCCCTTAAAGAATTTACTTCTTAAGGGTGTGTACGGCAACGTCAGTGGTGTAGGGGTATCATGCAAGATTCCCATTCTTGCGACTCGGGTTTAAGTCCCGGCTGGCGCATTGCTAGTTTTAAAAGATTAGATCACTTTTGAAAGTCAGTTATTGGAAAAGTTTCATGGAGCTGTATAAACCTTATTGCACCCTTAAAACCAGTGCTACTTTTAGGCCTTAAGCTGTTATGCTAATTACAGGAAACAGACCCTGTCATTCTAGCCATTTAAAAAACAAGATTTGTGAAGCAATTTGTTTCAAATGTGTCTATACAATTGCAATATGTGTGCACTTTTCAAGCATTCCAACAAAACCTAACACATTTTTATTTTTTAAAAGATTTTTATTTCCAAGTACATTTTGTTCCTACTTTAAACATAACATTGCAACCAATATTGGCTGTATTGTTAAAATAGATTTAACACTATGACTATTATTGCCCTTAAAGAATTTACTTCTTAAGGGTGTTTACGGCAACGTCAGTGGTGTAGGGGTATCATGCAAGATTCCCATTCTTGCGACTCGGGTTTAAGTCCCGGCTGGCGCATTGCTAGTTTTAAAAGATTAGATCACTTTTGAAAGTCAGTTATTGGAAAAGTTTCATGGAGCTGTATAAACCTTATTGCACCCCTAAAACCAGTGCTACTTTTAGGCCTTAAGCTGTTATGCTAATTACAGGAAACAGACCCTGTCATTCTAGCCATTTAAAAAACAAGATTTGTGAAGCAATTTGTTTCAAATGTGTCTATACAATTGCAATATGTGTGCACTTTTCAAGCATTCCAACAAAACCTAACACATTTTTATTTTTTAAAAGATTTTTATTTCCAAGTACATTTTGTTCCTACTTTAAACATAACATTGCAACCAATATTGGCTGTATTGTTAAAATAGTTTTAACACTATGACTATTATTGCCCTTAAAGTAATTACTTCTTAAGGGTGTGTACGGCAACGTCAGTGGTGTAGGGGTATCATGCAAGATTCCCATTCTTGCGACTCGGGTTTAAGTCCCGGCTGGCGCATTGCTAGTTTTAAAATATTAGATCACTTTTGAAAGTCAGTTATTGGAAAAGTTTCATGGAGCTGTATAAACCTTATTGCACCCCTAAAACCAGTGCTACTTTTAGGCCTTAAGCTGTTATGCTAATTACAGGAAACAGACCCTGTCATTCTAGCCATTTAAAAAACAAGATTTGTGAAGCAATTTGTTTCAAATGTGTCTATACAATTGCAATATGTGTGCACTTTTCAAGCATTCCAACAAAACCTAACACATTTTTATCTTTTAAAAGATTTTTATTTCCAAGTACATTTTGTTCCTACTTTAAACATAACATTGCAACCAATATTGGCTGTATTGTTAAAATAGTTTTAACACTATGACTATTATTGCCCTTAAAGAATTTACTTCTTAAGGGTGTGTACGGCAACGTCAGTGGTGTAGGGGTATCATGCAAGATTCCCATTCTTGCGACTCGGGTTTAAGTCCCGGCTGGCGCATTGCTAGTTTTAAAAGATTAGATCACTTTTGAAAGTCAGTTATTGGAAAAGTTTCATGGAGCTGTATAAACCTTATTGCACCCTTAAAACCAGTGCTACTTTTAGGCCTTAAGCTGTTATGCTAATTACAGGAAACAGACCCTGTCATTCTAGCCATTTAAAAAACAAGATTTGTGAAGCAATTTGTTTCAAATGTGTCTATACAATTGCAATATGTGTGCACTTTTCAAGCATTCCAACAAAACCTAACATATTTTTATTTTTTAAAAGATTTTTATTTCCAAGTACATTTTGTTCCTACTTTAAACATAACATTGCAACCAATATTGGCTGTATTGTTAAAATAGTTTTAACACTATGACTATTATTGCCCTTAAAGAATTTACTTCTTAAGGGTGTGTACGGCAACGTCAGTGGTGTAGGGGTATCATGCAAGATTCCCATTCTTGCGACTCGGGTTTAAGTCCCGGCTGGCGCATTGCTAGTTTTAAAAGATTAGATCACTTTTGAAAGTCAGTTATTGGAAAAGTTTCATGGAGCTGTATAAACCTTATTGCACCCCTAAAACCAGTGCTACTTTTAGGCCTTAAGCTGTTATGCTAATTACAGGAAACAGACCCTGTCATTCTAGCCATTTAAAAAACAAGATTTGTGAAGCAATTTGTTTCAAATGTGTCTATACAATTGCAATATGTGTGCACTTTTCAAGCATTCCAACAAAACCTAACACATTTTTATTTTTTAAAAGACTTTTAATTTCAAGTACATTTTGTTCCTATTTTAGCCGTAACATTGCAATCAGTATTGGCTGTATTGTTAAAATAGTTTTAACACTATGACAATTTTTGCCCTGTAACGAATTAATTAGCTGCAGTACGTACAACAGCGCCAGTGGTGTAGGGGTATCATGCAAGATTCCCATTCTTGCGACCCGGGTTCAAGTCCCGGCTGGCGCATGGTTAGTTTTAAAAGATTAGATCATTTTTAAAGGTCAGTTATTGGAAAAGTGTTAATAGAAAAGTGTCATGGAGCTATATCATCTAAACATACAATGGATGTTACTCTATGCCCCTGTAAAAGTAAGGCTACATTCAGACCTTAAGCGGACATAAGACAAGATATGTGCAACATATGGTCTTTGGGCACAAAATCAAAGCTCGATCGCCCAAACAGGGACTTGAACCCTGGACCCTCAGATTAAAAGTCTGAGGCTCTACCGACTGAGCTATCCGGGCATTTGCAACCATGATACGTCTGAGAGTCCGAGGTAGTTTATTGTGTTGATGGTTGAGGCCAAATCGCCAGATTAAAGGCTGAATAACCATAGGTTGTTTGAATTTAGCCAAGACATGTTCTTCTGTGCCCTTAATTAGCAAGAGTGTTTCAAGCGGACATGAGACAAGATATCTGCAACGTATGATCTTTGGGCACAAAATCCAGGCTCCTCTTTGTCCACAGCAGAAAATCTCATTGTTCAAGTCCCGGATGGCGCATGGTTAGTTTTAAAAGATTAAAACATTTTTAAAGGTCAGTTATTGGAAAAGTGTTAATAGAAAAGTGTCATGGAGCTATAACATCTAAACATACAATGGATGTTACTCTATGCCCCTGTAAAAGTAAGGCTACATTCAGACCTTAAGCAGACATAAGACAAGATATGTGCAACATATGGTCTTTGGGCACAAAATCCAGGCTCCTCTTTGTCCACAGCAGAAAATCTCATTGTTCAAGTCCCGGTTGGCGCATGGTTAGTTTTAAAAGATTAGATCACTTTTAAGGGTCAGTTTCTGGAAAAGTGTTAATAGAAAAGTGTCATGGAGCTATATCATCTAAACATACAATGGATGTTACTCTATGCCCCTGTAAAAGTAAGGCTACATTCACAACTTAAGCGGACATAAGACAAGATATGTGCAACATATGGTCTTTGGGCACAAAATCCAAGCTTCTCTTTGTCCACAGCAAGAAATCTCATTATACACGTAGCTGCAGCAAAGTGTAAAGATAGAATGCTCCATCGCCCAAACAGGGACTTGAACCCTGGACCCTCAGATTAAAAGTCTGATGCTCTACTGACTGAGCTATCCGGGCATTTGCAACCATGGTACGTCTGAGAGTCCGAGGTAGTTTATTGTGTTGATGGTTGAGGCCAAATCGCCAGATTAAAGGCTGAATAACCATAGGTTGTTTGAATTCAGCCAGGACATGTTCTTCTGTGCCCTTAATTAGCAAGAGTGTTTCAAGCGGACATGAGACAAGATATGTGCAACGTATGATCTTTGGGCACAAAATCCAGGCTCCTCTTTGTCCACAGCAGAAAATCTCATTGTGCACGTACGCTGTAATGTTAAAATAGTCTTAAATCTATGGCTATTTTACCCTGGAAGGATTTCATTCTCAGCACCATGAGCAAAGGAGCTAGTGGTATAGGGGTATGATGCAAGGTTCTTCTTTTTGCGTCCCGGGTTCAAAGTCAATTTGAAAGTCAGTTATTGGGAAAGTGTCATGGAGCTATATAATCTAAACATATAATGGATGTTGCGCTATGCACCCCTAAAAGCAAGGCTGCTTTCAGACGTTAAGCTGTTATGCTTTTTACAGGAAACAGACACTGTCATTCTAGCCATTTAAAAACCAAGTTTTGTAAAGCAATTTGTTTCAAATGTGTCTATACAATTGCCATATTTGTGCACTTTTCAAGCATTCCAACAAAACCTAACACATTTTTATCTTTTAAAAGATTTTTATTTCCAAGTACATTTTGTTCCTACTTTAAACATAACATTGCAACCAATATTGGCTGTATTGTTAAAATAGTTTTAACACTATGACTATTATTGCCCTTAAAGAATTTACTTCTTAAGGGTGTGTACGGCAACGTCAGTGGTGTAGGGGTATCATGCAAGATTCCCATTCTTGCGACTCGGGTTTAAGTCCCGGCTGGCGCATTGCTAGTTTTAAAAGATTAGATCACTTTTGAAAGTCAGTTATTGGAAAAGTTTCATGGAGCTGTATAAACCTTATTGCACCCTTAAAACCAGTGCTACTTTTAGGCCTTAAGCTGTTATGCTAATTACAGGAAACAGACCCTGTCATTCTAGCCATTTAAAAAACAAGATTTGTGAAGCAATTTGTTTCAAATGTGTCTATACAATTGCAATATGTGTGCACTTTTCAAGCATTCCAACAAAACCTAACACATTTTTATTTTTTAACCCTTTAACTGCCAGCCTACCTTGAGATTTTGTCACCCTTTGTTGCCAGATTATTTTGCCCTATTTTGCGCTCCCCATGTTCAACTGTGATTTTTGAAGGGATTTCCAGGGATTTCCCAGGAAAGTGATATATTGTTTTTTTCAGCGGAGCCTGGGCTTTAACATGAAATGTCTTGTTTGTCATTTTCTAAGTGTATTCTCAATATTTTTGGGTGAAAATTGTCCAAAAAATAAAAAAAAAACTATTTTTTACAATTTGTAGTGTTTTTTTGTAATAAAAAATGTAAGTTTGTCAATAAAATCTTATTGCGTGTGAAACCCCAATTTCTCCAGGTTACAGCGGTACCACATATGTATAGGTAGACACCCTTTCCTGCCCAGGAGACTCCCCCAAATTGAAACAACGCTTTAGGGGATTTTCAGATAAAATACAACTATGCTATGCAATATGCGCACCTTGCAGTTTTTCAAGAAAAACAACCCTTTACATTTGAAATACCCCCAACAAACTATATATTCTCTGGAAGTACACACCTCAGGCTTTCTAGGTGTACCAGGCTTGTTGATGTGGCCATAGTTTTCTGAAAGTAATCCCTCAGTGGATTCTTTGGTTGCAAAGAGTTTCCCTAAAAAAAGGATAAAAAAGCAGAATCAAAGCCACATTTTCCTAAAAAAACCTATATGCAAACCAGAAAAAAACAGAAAATCTGAAAAAGCAACATCCCCTGAACAGAACGATACCCAACATGCATAGGTTCTGTCAAGGAAAGAGTTGCCAAACACCCCAAAGTAAAGCATGCGCATAGCGGTAGTTTTACTTCAGATTTTCAGCTCTGCAGACAAAGTGCGCACCTTGTGCTTTTTCTACCAAAACAACCCTTTACATTTGGAATATCCCCCATAAACCATATATTCCCTGAAAGTACACATGTTAAGCTTTCTAAGCGTACCCAGCTTGTTGTAGTGGGCTCATCTCTCTGGAAGCAATATCTCGAAGAATTCTTAGGTTGCACAGGGTTTCCCTAAAAATGAATAAAAAAGCAGAATCAAAACCACATTTTCCTAAAAAAAACCTATATGCAAACCAGAAAAAAACAGAAAATCTGAAAAAGCAACATCCCCCGAACAGAACGATACCCAACATGCATAGGTTCTGTCAAGGAAAGAGTTGCCAAACACACCAAAGTAAAGCATGCGCATAGCGGTAGTTTTACTTCAGATTTTTAGCTCTGCAGACAAAGTGCGCACCTTGTGCTTTTTCTACCAAAACAACCCTTTACATTTGGAATATCCCCCATAAACCATATATTCCCTGAAAGTACACATGTTAAGCTTTCTAAGCGTACCCAGCTTGTTGTAGTGGGCTCATCTTTCTGGAAGTAATATCTCGAAGAATTCTTAGGTTGCACAGGGTTTTACAAAAAAATGTATAAAAAAGCAGAATAAAAAACACCTTTTCTTAAAATATCAATATGCAAATAAGAAAAAACAAGCTAAATCTGAAAGCGCAAGGTCCCCCGAGCAGAACAATACCCAACATGCATAGGTACCTGTAACCTTTTGACTGCCAGTCTACTTGAGATTTTGACAGGATATTTTTCACTGTTAGGGCGAGCGCTGCGTCTTCCCCGCGCAGCGCCCCCCTCCGTGCCTCTCCTCGGGCGAGCGCTGCGTCCCCTTCCTGCAGCGCTCCCCGCTCCACCGCCATCCGGGCGTCTGCTGCTGGCCCCCCTGGCTGCGGTTCCCCCTTACCTGGTCCCCGCGCTTCCTCCTCTGACCGGCATGGCCGCCGGCTTCCTCCTTCTGTGACTGTTCCGCCTTCCCTGCGCGCACGTCCCCGGCCACTAGGGGGCGCGCGCGTCAACCTCCTCAGATTTAAGGGCCAAGGCCCTGTTAATTGGTCTCTGCCATCCAATCCCTTTCTGGCTCTCCCTATAAATTAAACCCTGCCTTACTTCCTGTGCCGGATCTTCGGTGTTGTTCCCTGAATGATTATCGCTGTATTGCTTGATTCCTCGTGTATGACCTCGGCTCTCCCATTGACCTTCGAACCTGTGCTGCCCGTCCCGACCTCGGCTTGTGTCTCCGCAATTGAACCCGCGCTGCCAGTCCCGACCTCGGCTTGTCTCACCGCTACTGAACCCGCGCTGCCAGTCCTGACCTCGGCCTTCTCCTTCGACCACTGTTTGTCTCTGCGGCACGTCACTTCAGCAGTTTGTGGAACTGTGCCGCTGTTGGGGGGTAGCGACCTGGGAGTCACCTGCCGCACAAGACCATCCCGCCTTGCGGTGGGCTCTGGTGAAAACCAGTGGCTCCTTAGACTCCGCTCCCCTGACGCGGTATCTGCTAAAACAGTTCTGCAGACCTTGCGGGTCCACTTCTTCGCACCCGGTGCGTAACAGTAAGATCCGGCCATGGATCCCGCTGAGGTGCCCTTGCCGGAGACTTCCGAACTCCCAGCGCTGGTGGCTTTGCAGTCTCGGCAGATTAGTCAGCTTACCGCTATGATGCAGCAACTCTTGACCCAGCAGCTGTCGCCTTCTCCACCGCCACCGGTGCCGCCACCGCAGTCTCCAGCAGTTTCCTCATCCAGAATCCGCCTCTCCTTACCAGCAAAATATGAGGGGGACGCGAAGTTGTGCAGAGGCTTTCTAGCCCAGTGCTCTATGCACCTGGAATTATTGTTTGATCAATTTCCCACCGAACGCTCTAAAGTGGCCTTCATCATTAGTCTGCTCTCCGGAAAAGCCTTGGCTTGGGCCACTCCCTTGTGGGACCGTAATGATCCTCTCACCTTCACCGTCCAGGCCTTTGTTACTGAATTCCGTCAGGTTTTTGAAGAACCCGCTCGGGCCTCATCTGCCGAGTCCGCTCTATTGAATTTAACGCAAGGCGATCTTTCTGTTGGTGAATATGCTATTCGATTCCGTACTTTGGCCTCCGAGTTAGCATGGAATAATGAGGCCCTCTGCGCTTGTTTTAAGAAAGGTCTTTCTAGCAAGATCAAAGATGTTCTAGCGGCCCGAGAGATACCTGACTCCCTTTCTGAACTCATTCATCTCGTCACTCGCATTGACATACGCTTTGCTGAGAGGCGTGAGGAACTTCGCCTGGAGAGAGATTCCCAACGCGACAGGAGGATGTTCCGTTTGGCTCCCACCTTTCAGAAACCTTTGTCTGTACCATCTTCTCCAGAGGTGGAAGCCATGCAGGTCGGCCGCTCTCGCCTAACCCCCGTGGAGAGGTCTCGCAGGAGAAATGAAAATCTCTGTCTGTATTGCGCTAGTCCTGATCATTTTCTAAGAGATTGCCCCATTCGTCCTTCTCGACTGGGAAACGGGCGCACCTAGACTCGGTGGGAGAGGCGTCTCTGGGTGTGTGTGCTTCCTCTCCAAGATTTACCGTACCTGCACAGCTTTGTCTCTCATCTGCCTCTGTGCTTAATTTGCCGGTCTTCCTGGATTCTGGTTCGGCGGGCAATTTCATAGAGGCCTCCCTGATCAAGAAATACGACATAGCAGTTAACCGCTTGGCCAAACCGTTATTCATCGCCTCAGTTAATGGAGATAGACTAAATTGTATGGTGCAGTACCGTACCAAGCCTTTGCTCCTTAAGATTGGCCTCTTTCACCAGGAATACTTGGAACTCTTTGTGTTACCCCATTGTACTTCCCCAATCCTATTGGGTCTTCCTTGGCTTCAGCTTCATAATCCTACCCTAGACTGGGTCACTGGGGACATCAAGGCGTGGGGTACAACCTGCCTCAAGAATTGCTTGAAAGCTTTACCAGTTCGAACCGATCATCCTACCACATCTCTACCGGGCCTACCCGAAGTTTACCGGGCTTACGCTGACGTCTTCTGTAAGAAGCAAGCTGAGACCCTTCCGCCTCATCGCCCTTATGACTGCCCGATCGACCTCCTGCCTGGGACCACTCCTCCTCGTGGCCGTATCTACCCACTATCCGTCCCCGAAACTCAAGCAATGGCTACTTACATACAAGAAAATCTGCAGAGGGGCTTCATCCGGAAGTCCTCTTCTCCCGCTGGGGCAGGCTTTTTTTTTGTACAGAAAAAAGACGGTTCTCTCCGACCCTGTATCGACTATCGGGGTCTTAACAAGATCACGGTAAAGAACCGATACCCCTTACCCTTAATTCCAGAACTCTTCGACCGTCTTCGTGGCTCCAGGATCTTTTCCAAACTGGATCTCCGAGGAGCCTACAATCTGATCCGCATCCGCAAGGGAGACGAATGGAAGACTGCCTTTAATACCCGTGACGGTCATTTCGAGTATTTGGTGATGCCCTTCGGGCTTTGTAATGCCCCTGCCGTATTTCAAGAGTTCGTCAATGACATCTTCCGGGACTTGTTGTACTCCTGTGTCGTGGTCTATTTAGATGATATCCTCATCTTCTCTTCTTCCCTCGAAGAGCATCACCGGCACGTTCGTCTGGTGCTATCCCGCCTTCGGCAGCATCATCTTTATGCCAAATTAGAAAAGTGTCTCTTTCACCAGACCGCTCTGCCCTTTTTGGGTTATACTGTTTCAGCCCAAGGACTACAAATGGACCCTAGCAAATTGAGAGCGGTATTAGATTGGCCTCGGCCTGTTGGTCTGCGTTCCATTCAACGATTTCTGGGCTTCGCCAACTATTACCGTCAATTCATACCCCATTTTTCCACTATCGTGGCCCCCATTGTGGCTCTCACCAAAAAGGGAGCCAACCCCAAGTCATGGCCTCCACAGGCGGAGGCAGCCTTTTTAACATTGAAAAAGACCTTCTCTATGGCCCCGGTGCTCACCAGACCAGACCCTTCTCGTCCTTTTTCTCTAGAGGTTGACGCTTCTTCCATCGGAGCAGGAGCTGTTCTCACACAGAGGTCTCCTTCAGGGAAAAATCATACTTGTGGGTTCTTTTCTAGGACTTTTTCTTCCGCGGAGCGAAATTATTCTATTGGGGATCGTGAACTCCTGGCTATCAAATTAGCTCTTGAAGAGTGGAGACATCTACTAGAAGGGTCGCTTCACCCCATATCTATTTTTACCGACCATAAGAACCTTTTGTATCTTCAAACTGCTCAACGCTTGAATCCTCGCCAAGCTCGTTGGTCACTATTCTTCGCGCGGTTTAATTTCCGCATTCACTTTCGGCCTGCCTCTAAGAACATCAGGGCAGATGCTCTATCTCGCTCCTCGGACGTCACAGACGTGGACGCTGCTCCTCAGTTCATTATATCTCCTGATCATTTGGTTCATTCCGCTCCTGCCTCCCTAGTGCAGGCTCCGCCTGGGAAGACCTTTGTCCCGGTTCGCCGACGCCTCCAAATATTAAAATGGGGTCATGCTTCCCGTATTGCCGGGCATGCTGGTATCAAAAAGTCTAATGCAATTATTGCCAGATATTATTGGTGGCCCTCCATTGAGAAGGATGTGGCAGAATTCGTGCAAGCTTGTACCACCTGTGCACGTAATAAAACGCCTCGCCAAAGACCGGCGGGTCTTCTTCATCCTCTTCCTATTCCTGAAATCCCTTGGTCTCACATCGCTATGGACTTTATCACGGATCTTCCTCCATCTCAAGGCAATACAGTGATCTGGGTTGTTGTGGATCGTTTTTCAAAAATGGCGCACTTCGTTCCGCTACCAGGACTCCCATCCGCTCCTCAGTTGGCTAAGAACTTTTTTAAGCATATTTTTCGGCTCCATGGACTTCCTTCCCACATTGTCTCCGACAGGGGAGTTCAGTTTGTTTCAAAATTCTGGAGGGCTCTCTGTACTCAGTTAAAAGTGAAATTAGATTTTTCCTCGGCTTACCACCCCCAGTCCAACGGCCAAGTGGAGAGGGTCAATCAGGTTCTAGGACAATATCTACGTCACTTTGTTTCGGCCCGACAAGACGACTGGGTCGACCTCTTGCCATGGGCGGAGTTCTCTTATAATTTCAAAGATTCTGAAGCCACAAAGAAATCTCCATTCTTCATTGTTTATGGCCGCCAACCTTTGCCTCCTCTACCCTTACCTACACAGTCGGGGGTACCCGCCGTGGATGACTTAACACAGTTTTTTTCCTCTATCTGGCGTGAAACACGACATTCTCTGGTTCTAGCCTCTACCCGCATGAAGAGCAGCGCTAATAAAAGAAGGAGAATCGCTCCTGTTTTCTCTCCTGGAGATAAAGTTTGGCTTTCAGCCAAGTACATTCGTTTCAAGATACCCAGTTATAAATTGGGTCCTCGCTATCTAGGGCCGTACAGGATCAAGCAACAAATTAATCCGGTCTGTTACAAACTTCATTTGCCAGCCTCCTTACGTATTCCCAACTCTTTTCATGTTTCTTTATTAAAACCTCTGACGACTAATCGATTCTCTTCTAAAACGTTGGAGCCACTTCCGGTCGCGGGTACCGAAGATGCCTTCTCGGTGAGAGAGATTCTGGCTTCCAAAACATCCAGAGGGAGACGATACTTTCTAGTGGATTGGGAGAATTGCGGTCCAGAAGAGAGGTCCTGGGAGCCTGAGGAGAATATCCTCGATCGGAGCCTTATTTCAAACTTCCTCGGTCCCAAAAAGAGGGGGAGACCTAAGGGGGGGGTACTGTTAGGGCGAGCGCTGCGTCTTCCCCGCGCAGCGCCCCCCTCCGTGCCTCTCCTCGGGCGAGCGCTGCGTCCCCTTCCTGCAGCGCTCCCCGCTCCACCGCCATCCGGGCGTCTGCTGCTGGCCCCCCTGGCTGCGGTTCCCCCTTACCTGGTCCCCGCGCTTCCTCCTCTGACCGGCATGGCCGCCGGCTTCCTCCTTCTGTGACTGTTCCGCCTTCCCTGCGCGCACGTCCCCGGCCACTAGGGGGCGCGCGCGTCAACCTCCTCAGATTTAAAGGGCCAAGGCCCTGTTAATTGGTCTCTGCCATCCAATCCCTTTCTGGCTCTCCCTATAAATTAAACCCTGCCTTACTTCCTGTGCCGGATCTTCGGTGTTGTTCCCTGAATGATTATCGCTGTATTGCTTGATTCCTCGTGTATGACCTCGGCTCTCCCATTGACCTTCGAACCTGTGCTGCCCGTCCCGACCTCGGCTTGTGTCTCCGCAATTGAACCCGCGCTGCCAGTCCCGACCTCGGCTTGTCTCACCGCTACTGAACCCGCGCTGCCAGTCCTGACCTCGGCCTTCTCCTTCGACCACTGTTTGTCTCTGCGGCACGTCACTTCAGCAGTTTGTGGAACTGTGCCGCTGTTGGGGGGTAGCGACCTGGGAGTCACCTGCCGCACAAGACCATCCCGCCTTGCGGTGGGCTCTGGTGAAAACCAGTGGCTCCTTAGACTCCGCTCCCCTGACGCGGTATCTGCTAAAACAGTTCTGCAGACCTTGCGGGTCCACTTCTTCGCACCCGGTGCGTAACATTCACCATTTTACGTGATGTTTAACTGTGATTTTTGCAGGAATTTCCAAGAAAATGGCATATTTTCTTTTTGTGGCAGAGTTTAGGCTTTAACATGAAATGTCTTGTTTGTATTTTTTCTACTTTTTTAAATATTTTTTAAAAAATTAAAAAATTAAAAAATAAAAAAATATATATTTTTTAAATTGTCTCCTTTATTTTAAACAAAAACATTTATTTTATTAAAGAAAACCATATTGCATGTGAAAGCCCCATTTCTCCCGATTACAATGATACCACATATGCATCGGTAGCCCCCCGTTCCTGTCCAGGTGATCCCATAAACTGAAAAGAGTACTTTATAACATTTACAAATAAAATACAACTACTATCCACATAATAAAGGGTTAAATAAAAAAAAATTGGTGTGGGGCCCCCCTTCACGGGGGGGGGGGTCCACCATTTATTGGGGGAATTTTAAGGTTTTTTTGGGAGGCAGGTAATGGGGGGTCTCTGGGTTAATGGCGAGTCACCCACTAGCCGCAAGTGACTTGCCAGACCCCCGAGCCCTGTGAACTGGTATAGGGGTCACATGGACCCCTTACCAGTTCACAAAGGGTTAAAAGTAAAAACAAACACACAGACACACTTTTTAAATAATATCTTTATTTAAAAAAAAAATAAATGTTTTTTAATATTTTTTTTAATACTTACCTCCCATCCATCCCTGTGTCCCACGCTGATCATTAGGCTTCTCCTCTCCTGCTGCTGCTGGAAGCCTTTTATACCTACTGGGTTACAGGTAAGAAAGGGTTAATTAAAAAAAAAATGACATAGGGTCCCCCCTCGAAGGGAGGGGGACCCCATTTTTTTTTGGATTTTTAAGGGTTAAAACCCTTAAAAATCAAAAAAAAAATGGCGTGAGGTCCCCCCTACCCAGCGTAACCAGCCTGTGGCCCTAGGCTATGGCGGCTTGTAGCCGCAGGGCCAGGGGCCAGCTTTAGTGGCCCCTGGCCCTGCGGCTACAAGCCGTCATAGCCTAGGGCCACGGCTCTTCTGCCCCCCCCCTGGGCTTTGGGGAGGCAGGTAATTTGGGGGGCCAGGGGTTAATGGCAAGCCACCCGCTAGCGCAGGTGACTTGCCAGACCCCCGAGCCCTGTGAACTGGTATAAGGGGTCACATGGACCCCTTACCAGTTCACAAAGGGTTAAAAGTAAAAAAAACACACAGACACACTTATTTAAAAATATTTTTATTAAAAAAAAATAAATGTTTTTTAATATTTTTTTTTAATACTTACCTCCGATCCATCCATGTGTCCCACGCTGATCACTTAGGCTTCTGCTCTCCTGCTGCTGCTGGAAGCCTTTTATACCTACTGGGTTACAGGTAAGAAAGGGTTAATTAAAAAAAAAAATGACATAGGGTCCCCCCTCGAAGGGAGGGGGACCCCATTTTTTTTGGGGATTTTTAAGGGTTAAAACCCTTAAAAATCCCAAAAAAAATGGCGTGAGGTCCCCCCTACCCAGCGTAACCAGCCTGTGGCCCTAGGCTATGGCGGCTTGTAGCCGCAGGGCCAGGGGCCAGCTTTAGTGGCCCCTGGCCCTGCGGCTACAAGCCGTCATAGCCTAGGGCCACGGCTCTTCTGCCCCCCCTTGGGCTTTGGGGAGGCAGGTAATTTGGGGGGCCAGGGGTTAATGGCAAGCCACCCGCTAGCGCAGGTGACTTGCCAGACCCCCGAGCCCTGTGAGCTGCTATAAGGGGTCACATGGACCCCTTACCAGTTCACAAAGGGTTAAAAGTAAAAAAAACACACAGACACACTTATTTAAAAATATTTTTATTAAAAAAAAATAAATGTTTTTTAATATTTTTTTTTAATACTTACCTCCGATCCATCCATGTGTCCCACGCTGATCACTTAGGCTTCTGCTCTCCTGCTGCTGCTGGAAGCCTTTTATACCTACTGGGTTACAGGTAATAAAGGGTTAATTTAAAAAAAAAAATGACATAGGGTCCCCCCTCGAAGGGAGGGGGACCCCATTTTTTTTTTGGATTTTTAAGGGTTAAAACCCTTAAAAATCCAAAAAAAAAATGGCGTGAGGTCCCCCCTACCCAGCGTAACCAGCCTGTGACCAGCTATGGGGGCTTGTAGAACAGGGCACAGGGGCCAGCTTTAGTGGCCCCTGGCCCTGCGGCTACAAGCAGCCATAGCCTAGGGCCACGGCTCTTCTGCCCCCCCCTGGGCTTTGGGGAGGCAGGAAATTTGGGGGGCGGGGGTTAATGGCAAGTCACCTGCTTGCGCAGGTGACTTGCCAGACCCCCGAGCCCTGTGAACTGGTATAAGGGGTCACATGGACCCCTTACCAGTTCACAAAGGGTTAAAGTAAAAAAAAAGACAAGACACTTTTTTTTTTAAACACTTTATTTAAAAAAAAACAACTTTTTTTACTTTACTCACCTCCGATCTTCATTTCCTGTGTCCCGCGGCGATCTGCTGTCAGTGACGGCTGGGCAGAGGAGGGGGGAGGCAGGCGATCGGAGGATCGCCTACCTCCCTCCTCCTCTGTCCAGCCGTCACCGGCATCTGAAGGCTGAACTGCCGGGTGCCCCGATGACACCCGGCGGTGACGTCATCGGCCCCGCCCCCGGAGGGGCGGGGCCAGAATCCAAGATGGCGGCCGCCATCGGAGGAGGTAAAGGGAGGAGGGCTGTTATGCCCTCCTCCAGAAGACGGAAGACCCGGGGGGGGGGATCGGAGCCCCCCCCCCATGAAGAGGAGAAGCGGCGGGAGCCGGCGGGAGCGGAGGTGAGTAAATGTCATTTTTTTTTTTTTTTGCAGGCAAATGCCGGCGGCTGCTGAAACGGGGGGGGCACCCTATTCCGGGCCCTCCCCTGCAGCCGAAGGACCCCCAATCGCCGATCGGAGCCCCTCTGGCTGAAGAGGAGACCCGGATGAATCAAACAAGGGGTCAGGTAGGTGATATTTTTTTATACTTTTTATTTTATTTATGGGGAAAGTCAGGCACGTAAATTTTACGTGGCTGGCATTTAACGGTTGGAGAGGCAGCCACGTAAAATTTACGTGGCTGGCAATAGAAGGGTTAAAAGTGATCTAATCTTTTAAAACTAACCATGCGCCAGCCGGGACTTGAACAATGAGATTTTCTGCTGTGGACAAAGAGGAGCCTGGATTTTGTGCCAAAAGATCATACGTTGCAGATATCTTGTCTCATGTCCGCTTGAAACACTCTTGCTAATTAAGGGCACAGAAGAACATGTCTTGGCTAAATTCAAACAACCTATGGTTATTCAGCCTTTAATCTGGCGATTTGGCCTCAACCATCAACACAATAAACTACCTCGGACTCTCAGACGTACCATGGTTGCAAATGCCCGGATAGCTCAGTTGGTAGAGCATCAGACTTTTAATCTGAGGGTCCAGGGTTCAAGTCCCTGTTTGGGCGATGGAGCTTTGATTTTGTGCCCAAAGACCATATGTTGCACATATCTTGTCTTATGTCCGCTTAAGGTCTGAATGTAGCCTTACTTTTACAGGGGCATAGAGTAACATCCATTGTATGTTTAGATGATATAGCTACATGACACTTTTCTATTAACACTTTTCCAATAACTGACCTTTAAAAATGATCTAATCTTTTAAAACTAACCATGCGCCAGCCAGGACTTGAACCCGGGTCGCAAGAATGGGAATCTTGCATGATACCCCTACACCACTGGCGCTGTTGTACGTACCACAGCTAATTAAATCGTTACAGGGCAACAATTGTCATAGTGTTAAAACTATTTTAACAATACAGCCAATACTGATTGCAATGTTATGGCTAAAATAGGAACAAAATGCTTGGAATTAAAAGTCTTTTAAAAAATAAAAATGTGTTAGGTTTTGTTGGAATGCTTGAAAAGTGCACACATATTGCAATTGTATAGACACATTTGAAACAAATTGCTTCACAAATCTTGTTTTTTAAATGGCTAGAATGACAGGGTCTGTTTCCTGTAATTAGCATAACAGCTTAAGGCCTAAAAGTAGCACTGGTTTTAGGGGTGCAATAAGGTTTATACAGCTCCATGAAACTTTTCCAATAACTGACTTTCAAAAGTGATCTAATCTTTTAAAACTAGCAATGCGCCAGCCGGGACTTAAACCCGAGTCGCAAGAATGGGAATCTTGCATGATACCCCTACACCACTGACGTTGCCGTACACACCCTTAAGAAGTAAATTCTTTAAGGGCAATAATAGTCATAGTGTTAAAACTATTTTAACAATACAGCCAATATTGGTTGCAATGTTATGTTTAAAGTAGGAACAAAATGTACTTGGAAATAAAAATCTTTTAAAAGATAAAAATGTGTTAGGTTTTGTTGGAATGCTTGAAAAGTGCACACATATGGCAATTGTATAGACACATTTGAAACAAATTGCTTTACAAAACTTATTTTTTAAATGGCTAGAATGACAGTGTCTGTTTCCTGTAAAAAGCATAACAGCTTAAGGTCTGAAAGCAGCCTTGCTTTTAGGGGTGCATAGCGCAACATCCATTATATGTTTAGATTATATAGCTCCATGACACTTTCCCAATAACTGACTTTCAAATTGACTTTGAACCCGGGACGCAAAAAGAAGAACCTTGCATCATACCCCTATACCACTAGCTCCTTTGCTCATGGTGCTGAGAATGAAATCCTTCCAGGGTAAAATAGCCATAGATTTAAGACTATTTTAACATTACAGCGTACGTGCACAATGAGATTTTCTCCTGTGGACAAAGAGGAGCCTGGATTTTGTGCCCAAAGATCATACGTTGCACATATCTTGTCTCATGTCCGCTTGAAACACTCTTGCTAATTAAGGGCACAGAAGAACATGTCTTGGCTAAATTCAAACAACCTATGGTTATTCAGCCTTTAATCTGGCGATTTGGCATCAACCATCAACACAATAAACTACCTCAGACTCTCAGACATACCATAGATGCAAGAGCCCGGATAGCTCAGTCGGTAGAGCATCAGACTTTTAATCTGAGGGTCCAGGGTTCAAGTCCCTGTTTGGGCGATGGAGCATTCTATCTTTACACTTTGCTGCAGCTACGTGTATAATGAGATTTCTTGCTGTGGACAAAGAGAAGCTTGGATTTTGTGCCCAAAGACCATATGTTGCACATATCTTGTCTTATGTCCGCTTAAGTTGTGAATGTAGCCTTACTTTTACAGGGGCATAGAGTAACATCCATTGTATGTTTAGATGATATAGCTCCATGACACTTTTCTATTAACACTTTTCCAAAAACTGACCCTTAAAAGTGATCTAATCTTTTAAAACTAACCATGCGCCAGCCGGGACTTGAACAATGAGATTTTCTGCTGTGGACAAAGAGGAGCCTGGATTTTGTGCCCAAAGACCATATGTTGCACATATCTTGTCTTATGTCTGCTTAAGGTCTGAATGTAGCCTTACTTTTACAGGGGCATAGAGTAACATCCATTGTATGTTTAGATGTTATAGCTCCATGACACTTTTCTATTAACACTTTTCCAATAACTGACCTTTAAAAATGTTTTAATCTTTTAAAACTAACCATGCACCACACGGGACTTGAACAATGAGATTTTCTGCTGTGGACAAAGAGGAGCCTGGATTTTGTGCCCAAAGATCATACGTTGCACATATCTTGTCTCATGTCCGCTTGAAACACTCTTGCTAATTAAGGGCACAGAAGAACATGTCTTGGCGAAATTCAAACAACCTATGGTTATTCAGCCTTTAATCTGGCGATTTGGCCTCAACCATCAACACAATAAACTACCTCAGACTCTCAGACATACCATAGACGCAAGAGCCCGGATAGCTCAGTCGGTAGAGCATCAGACTTTTAATCTGAGGGTCCAGGGTTCAAGTCCCTGTTCGGGCGATGGAGCATTCTATCTTTGCTGCAGCTACATGTATAATGAGATTTCTTGCTGTGGACAAAGAGAAGCTTGGATTTTGTGCCCAAAGACCATATGTTGCACATATCTTGTCTTATGTCCGCTTAAGTTGTGAATGTAGCCTTACTTTTACAGGGGCATAGAGTAACATCCATTGTATGTTTAGATGATATAGCTCCATGACACTTTTCTATTAACACTTTTCCAAAAACTGACCCTTAAAAGTGATCTAATCTTTTAAAACTAACCATGCGCCAGCCGGGACTTGAACAATGAGATTTTCTGCTGTGGACAAAGAGGAGCCTGGATTTTGTGCCCAAAGACCATATGTTGCACATATCTTGTCTTATGTCTGCTTAAGGTCTGAATGTAGCCTTACTTTTACAGGGGCATAGAGTAACATCCATTGTATGTTTAGATGTTATAGCTCCATGACACTTTTCTATTAACACTTTTCCAATAACTGACCTTTAAAAATGTTTTAATCTTTTAAAACTAACCATGCGCCAGCCGGGACTTGAACAATGAGATTTTCTGCTGTGGACAAAGAGGAGCCTGGATTTTGTGCCCAAAGATCATACGTTGCAGATATCTTGTCTCATGTCCGCTTGAAACACTCTTGCTAATTAAGGGCACAGAAGAACATGTCTTGGCTAAATTCAAACAACCTATGGTTATTCAGCCTTTAATCTGGCGATTTGGCCTCAACCATCAACACAATAAACTACCTCGGACTCTCAGACGTACCACAGTTGCAAATGCTCGAATAGCTCAGTCGGTAGAGCATCAGACTTTTAATCTGAGGGTCCAGGGTTCAAGTCCCTGTTTGGGCGATGGAGCTTTGATTTTGTGCCCAAAGACCATATGTTGCACATATCTTGTCTTATGTCCGCTTAAGGTCTGAATGTAGCCTTACTTTTACAGGGGCATAGAGTAACATCCATTGTATGTTTAGATGATATAGCTACATGACACTTTTCTATTAACACTTTTCCAATAACTGACCTTTAAAAATGATCTAATCTTTTAAAACTAACCATGCGCCAGCCGGGACTTGAACCCGGGTCGCAAGAATGGGAATCTTGCATGATACCCCTACACCACTGGCGCTGTTGTACATACCACAGCTAATTAAATCGTTACAGGGCAAAAATTGTCATAGTGTTAAAACTATTTTAACAATACAGCCAATACTGATTACAATGTTATGGCTAAAATAGGAACAAAATGTACTTGGAATTAAAAGTCTTTTAAAAAATAAAAATGTGTTAGGCTTTGTTAGAATGCTTGAAAAGTGCACTCATATTGCAATTGTATAGACACATTTGAAACAAATTGCTTCACAAATCTTGTTTTTTAAATGGCTAGAATGACAGGGTCTGTTTCCTGTAATTAGCATAGCAGCTTAAGGCCTAAAAGTAGCACTGGTTTTAGGGGTGCAATAAGGTTTATACAGCTCCATGAAACTTTTCCAATAACTGACTTTCAAAAGTGATCTAATCTTTTAAAATTAGCAATGCGCCAGCCGGGACTTAAACCCGAGTCACAAGAATGGGAATCTTGCATGATACCCCTACACCACTGACGTTGCCGTACACACCCTTAAGAAGTAAATTCTTTAAGGGCAATAATAGTCATAGTGTTAAAACTATTTTAACAATACAGCCAATATTGGTTGCAATGTTATGTTTAAAGTAGGAACAAAATGTACTTGGAAATAAAAATCTTTTAAAAGATAAAAATGTGTTAGGTTTTGTTGGAATGCTTGAAAAGTGCACACATATGGCAATTGTATAGACACATTTGAAACAAATTGCTTTACAAAACTTATTTTTTAAATGGCTAGAATGACAGTGTCTGTTTCCTGTAAAAAGCATAACAGCTTAAGGTCTGAAAGCAGCCTTGCTTTTAGGGGTGCATAGCGCAACATCCATTATATGTTTAGATTATATAGCTCCATGACACTTTCCCAATAACTGACTTTCAAATTGACTTTGAACCCGGGACGCAAAAAGAAGAACCTTGCATCATACCCCTATACCACTAGCTCCTTTGCTCATGGTGCTGAGAATGAAATCCTTCCAGGGTAAAATAGCCATAGATTTAAGACTATTTTAACATTACAGCGTACGTGCACAATGAGATTTTCTGCTGTGGACAAAGAGGAGCCTGGATTTTGTGCCCAAAGATCATACGTTGCACATATCTTGTCTCATGTCCGCTTGAAACACTCTTGCTAATTAAGGGCACAGAAGAACATGTCTTGGCTAAATTCAAACAACCTATGGTTATTCAGCCTTTAATCTGGCGATTTGGCATCAACCATCAACACAATAAACTACCTCAGACTCTCAGACATACCATAGATGCAAGAGCCCGGATAGCTCAGTCGGTAGAGCATCAGACTTTTAATCTGAGGGTCCAGGGTTCAAGTCCCTGTTCTGGTGCTGGAGCATTCTATCTTTACACTTTGCTGCAGCTACGTGTATTTGAGATTTCTTGCTGTGGACAAAGAGAAGCTTGGATTTTGTGCCCAAAGACCATATGTTGCACATATCTTGTCTTATGTCCGCTTAAGTTGTGAATGTAGCCTTACTTTTACAGGGGCATAGAGTAACATCCATTGTATGTTTAGATGATATAGCTCCATGACACTTTTCTATTAACACTTTTCCAAAAACTGACCCTTAAAAGTGATCTAATCTTTTAAAACTAACCATGCGCCAGCCGGGACTTGAACAATGAGATTTTCTGCTGTGGACAAAGAGGAGCCTGGATTTTGTGCCCAAAGACCATATGTTGCACATATCTTGTCTTATGTCTGCTTAAGGTCTGAATGTAGCCTTACTTTTACAGGGGCATAGAGTAACATCCATTGTATGTTTAGATGTTATAGCTCCATGACACTTTTCTATTAACACTTTTCCAATAACTGACCTTTAAAAATGTTTTAAACTTTTAAAACTAACCATGCGCCACACGGGACTTGAACAATGAGATTTTCTGCTGTGGACAAAGAGGAGCCTGGATTTTGTGCCCAAAGATCATACGTTGCAGATATCTTGTCTCATGTCCGCTTGAAACACTCTTGCTAATTAAGGGCACAGAAGAACATGTCTTGGCTAAATTCAAACAACCTATGGTTATTCAGCCTTTAATCTGGCGATTTGGCCTCAACCATCAACACAATAAACTACCTCAGACTCTCAGACATACCATAGACGCAAGAGCCCGGATAGCTCAGTCGGTAGAGCATCAGACTTTTAATCTGAGGGTCCAGGGTTCAAGTCCCTGTTCGGGCGATGGAGCATTCTATCTTTACACTTTGCTGCAGCTACGTGTATAATGAGATTTCTTGCTGTGGACAAAGAGAAGCTTGGATTTTGTGCCCAAAGACCATATGTTGCACATATCTTGTCTTATGTCCGCTTAAGTTGTGAATGTAGCCTTACTTTTACAGGGGCATAGAGTAACATCCATTGTATGTTTAGATGATATAGCTCCATGACACTTTTCTATTAACACTTTTCCAAAAACTGACCCTTAAAAGTGATCTAATCTTTTAAAACTAACCATGCGCCAGCCGGGACTTGAACAATGAGATTTTCTGCTGTGGACAAAGAGGAGCCTGGATTTTGTGCCCAAAGACCATATGTTACACATATCTTGTCTTATGTCTGCTTAAGGTCTGAATGTAGCCTTACTTTTACAGGGGCATAGAGTAACATCCATTGTATGTTTAGATGTTATAGCTCCATGACACTTTTCTATTAACACTTTTCCAATAACTGACCTTTAAAAATGTTTTAATCTTTTAAAACTAACCATGCGCCAGCCGGGACTTGAACAATGAGATTTTCTGCTGTGGACAAAGAGGAGCCTGGATTTTGTGCCAAAAGATCATACGTTGCAGATATCTTGTCTCATGTCCGCTTGAAACACTCTTGCTAATTAAGGGCACAGAAGAACATGTCTTGGCTAAATTCAAACAACCTATGGTTATTCAGCCTTTAATCTGGCGATTTGGCCTCAACCATCAACACAATAAACTACCTCGGACTCTCAGACGTACTATGGTTGCAAATGCCCGGATAGCTCAGTCGGTAGAGCATCAGACTTTTAATCTGAGGGTCCAGGGTTCAAGTCCCTGTTTGGGCGATGGAGCTTTGATTTTGTGCCCAAAGACCATATGTTGCACATATCTTGTCTTATGTCCGCTTAAGGTCTGAATGTAGCCTTACTTTTACAGGGGCATAGAGTAACATCCATTGTATGTTTAGATGATATAGCTCCATGACACTTTTCTATTAACACTTTTCCAATAACTGACCTTTAAAAATGATCTAATCTTTTAAAACTAACCATGCGCCAGCCGGGACTTGAACCCGGGTCGCAAGAATGGGAATCTTGCATGATACCCCTACACCACTGGCGCTGTTGTACGTACCGCAGCTAATTAAATCGTTACAGGGCAAAAATTGTCATAGTGTTAAAACTATTTTAACAATACAGCCAATACTGATTGCAATGTTACGGCTAAAATAGGAACAAAATGTACTTGAAATTAAAAGTCTTTTAAAAAATAAAAATGTGTTAGGTTTTGTTGGAATGCTTGAAAAGTGCACACATATTGCAATTGTATAGACACATTTGAAACAAATTGCTTCACAAATCTTGTCTTTTAAATGGCTAGAATGACAGGGTCTGTTTCCTGTAATTAGCATAACAGCTTAAGGCCTAAAAGTAGCACTGGTTTTAAGGGTGCAATAAGGTTTATACAGCTCCATGAAACTTTTCCAATAACTGACTTTCAAAAGTGATCTAATCTTTTAAAACTAGCAATGCGCCAGCCGGGACTTAAACCCGAGTCGCAAGAATGGGAATCTTGCATGATACCCCTACACCACTGACATTGCCGTACACACCCTTAAGAAGTAAATTCTTTAAGGGCAATAATAGTCATAGTGTTAAAACTATTTTAACAATACAGCCAATATTGGTTGCAATGTTATGTTTAAAGTAGGAACAAAATGTACTTGGAAATAAAAATCTTTTAAAAGATAAAAATGTGTTAGGTTTTGTTGGAATGCTTGAAAAGTGCACACATATGGCAATTGTATAGACACATTTGAAACAAATTGCTTTACAAAACTTATTTTTTAAATGGCTAGAATGACAGTGTCTGTTTCCTGTAAAAAGCATAACAGCTTAAGGTCTGAAAGCAGCCTTGCTTTTAGGGGTGCATAGCGCAACATCCATTATATGTTTAGATTATATAGCTCCATGACACTTTCCCAATAACTGACTTTCAAATTGACTTTGAACCCGGGACGCAAAAAGAAGAACCTTGCATCATACCCGTATACCACTAGCTCCTTTGCTCATGGTGCTGAGAATGAAGTCCTTCCAGGGTAAAATAGCCATAGATTTAAGACTATTTTAACATTACAGCGTACGTGCACAATGAGATTTTCTGCTGTGGACAAAGAGGAGCCTGGATTTTGTGCCCAAAGATCATACGTTGCACATATCTTGTCTCATGTCCGCTTGAAACACTCTTGCTAATTAAGGGCACAGAAGAACATGTCTTGGCTAAATTCAAACAACCTATGGTTATTCAGCCTTTAATCTGGCGATTTGGCCTCAACCATCAACACAATAAACTACCTCAGACTCTCAGACATACCATAGACGCAAGAGCCCGGATAGCTCAGTCGGTAGAGCATCAGACTTTTAATCTGAGGGTCCAGGGTTCAAGTCCCTGTTCGGGCGATGGAGCCTTCTATCTTTACACTTTGCTGCAGCTACGTGTATAATGAGATTTCTTGCTGTGGACAAAGAGAAGCTTGGATTTTGTGCCCAAAGACCATATGTTGCACATATCTTGTCTTATGTCCGCTTAAGTTGTGAATGTAGCCTTACTTTTACAGGGGCATAGAGTAACATCCATTGTATGTTTAGATGATATAGCTCCATGACACTTTTCTATTAACACTTTTCCAAAAACTGACCCTTAAAAGTGATCTAATCTTTTAAAACTAACCATGCGCCAGCCGGGACTTGAACAATGAGATTTTCTGCTGTGGACAAAGAGGAGCCTGGATTTTGTGCCCAAAGACCATATGTTGCACATATCTTGTCTTATGTCTGCTTAAGGTCTGAATGTAGCCTTACTTTTACAGGGGCATAGAGTAACATCCATTGTATGTTTAGATGTTATAGCTCCATGACACTTTTCTATTAACACTTTTCCAATAACTGACCTTTAAAAATGTTTTAATCTTTTAAAACTAACCATGCGCCAGCCGGGACTTGAACAATGAGATTTTCTGCTGTGGACAAAGAGGAGCCTGGATTTTGTGCCCAAAGATCATACGTTGCAGATATCTTGTCTCATGTCCGCTTGAAACACTCTTGCTAATTAAGGGCACAGAAGAACATGTCTTGGCTAAATTCAAACAACCTATGGTTATTCAGCCTTTAATCTGGCGATTTGGCCTCAACCATCAACACAATAAACTACCTCGGACTCTCAGACGTATCACGGTTGCAAATGCTCGGATAGCTCAGTCGGTAGAGCATCAGACTTTTAATCTGAGGGTCCAGGGTTCAAGTCCCTGTTTGGGCGATGGAGCTTTGATTTTGTGCCCAAAGACCATATGTTGCACATATCTTGTCTTATGTCCGCTTAAGGTCTGAATGTAGCCTTACTTTTACAGGGGCATAGAGTAACATCCATTGTATGTTTAGATGATATAGCTACATGACACTTTTCTATTAACACTTTTCCAATAACTGACCTTTAAAAATGATCTAATCTTTTAAAATTAACCATGCGCCAGCCGGGACTTGAACCCGGGTCGCAAGAATGGGAATCTTGCATGATACCCCTACACCACTGGCGCTGTTGTACATACCACAGCTAATTAAATCGTTACAGGGCAAAAATTGTCATAGTGTTAAAACTATTTTAACAATACAGCCAATACTGATTGCAATGTTATGGCTAAAATAGGAACAAAATGTACTTGGAATTAAAAGTCTTTTAAAAAATAAAAATGTGTTAGGTTTTGTTAGAATGCTTGAAAAGTGCACACATATTGCAATTGTATAGACACATTTGAAACAAATTGCTTCACAAATCTTGTTTTTTAAATGGCTAGAATGACAGGGTCTGTTTCCTGTAATTAGCATAGCAGCTTAAGGCCTAAAAGTAGCACTGGTTTTAGGGGTGCAATAAGGTTTATACAGCTCCATGAAACTTTTCCAATAACTGACTTTCAAAAGTGATCTAATCTTTTAAAACTAGCAATGCGCCAGCCGGGACTTAAACCCGAGTCGCAAGAATGGGAATCTTGCATGATACCCCTACACCACTGACGTTGCCGTACACACCCTTAAGAAGTAAATTCTTTAAGGGCAATAATAGTCATAGTGTTAAAACTATTTTAACAATACAGCCAATATTGGTTGCAATGTTATGTTTAAAGTAGGAACAAAATGTACTTGGAAATAAAAATCTTTTAAAAGATAAAAATGTGTTAGGTTTTGTTGGAATGCTTGAAAAGTGCACACATATGGCAATTGTATAGACACATTTGAAACAAATTGCTTTACAAAACTTATTTTTTAAATGGCTAGAATGACAGTGTCTGTTTCCTGTAAAAAGCATAACAGCTTAAGGTCTGAAAGCAGCCTTGCTTTTAGGGGTGCATAGCGCAACATCCATTATATGTTTAGATTATATAGCTCCATGACACTTTCCCAATAACTGACTTTCAAATTGACTTTGAACCCGGGACACAAAAAGAAGAACCTTGCATCATACCCCTATACCACTAGCTCCTTTGCTCATGGTGCTGAGAATGAAATCCTTCCAGGGTAAAATAGCCATAGATTTAAGACTATTTTAACATTACAGCGTACGTGCACAATGAGATTTTCTGCTGTGGACAAAGAGGAGCCTGGATTTTGTGCCCAAAGATCATACGTTGCACATATCTTGTCTCATGTCCGCTTGAAACACTCTTGCTAATTAAGGGCACAGAAGAACATGTCTTGGCTAAATTCAAACAACCTATGGTTATTCAGCCTTTAATCTGGCGATTTGGCCTCAACCATCAACACAATAAACTACCTCAGACTCTCAGACATACCATAGACGCAAGAGCCCGGATAGCTCAGTCGGTAGAGCGTCAGACTTTTAATCTGAGGGTCCAGGGTTAAAGTCCCTGTTCGGGTGTTGGAGCATTCTATCTTTGCTGCAGCTACATGTATAATGAGATTTCTTGCTGTGGACAAAGAGAAGCTTGGATTTTGTGCCCAAAGACCATATGTTGCACATATCTTGTCTTATGTCCGCTTAAGTTGTGAATGTAGCCTTACTTTTACAGGGGCATAGAGTAACATCCATTGTATGTTTAGATGATATAGCTCCATGACACTTTTCTATTAACACTTTTCCAAAAACTGACCCTTAAAAGTGATCTAATCTTTTAAAACTAACCATGCGCCAGCCGGGACTTGAACAATGAGATTTTCTGCTGTGGACAAAGAGGAGCCTGGATTTTGTGCCCAAAGACCATATGTTGCACATATCTTGTCTTATGTCTGCTTAAGGTCTGAATGTAGCCTTACTTTTACAGGGGCATAGAGTAACATCCATTGTATGTTTAGATGTTATAGCTCCATGACACTTTTCTATTAACACTTTTCCAATAACTGACCTTTAAAAATGTTTTAATCTTTTAAAACTAACCATGCGCCAGCCGGGACTTGAACAATGAGATTTTCTGCTGTGGACAAAGAGGAGCCTGGATTTTGTGCCCAAAGATCATACGTTGCAGATATCTTGTCTCATGTCCGCTTGAAACACTCTTGCTAATTAAGGGCACAGAAGAACATGTCTTGGCTAAATTCAAACAACCTATGGTTATTCAGCCTTTAATCTGGCGATTTGGCCTCAACCATCAACACAATAAACTACCTCGGACTCTCAGACGTACCACGGTTGCAAATGCTCGGATAGCTCAGTCGGTAGAGCATCAGACTTTTAATCTGAGGGTCCAGGGTTCAAGTCCCTGTTTGGGCGATGGAGCTTTGATTTTGTGCCCAAAGACCATATGTTGCACATATCTTGTCTTATGTCCGCTTAAGGTCTGAATGTAGCCTTACTTTTACAGGGGCATAGAGTAACATCCATTGTATGTTTAGATGATATAGCTACATGACACTTTTCTATTAACACTTTTCCAATAACTGACCTTTAAAAATGATCTAATCTTTTAAAACTAACCATGCGCCAGCCGGGACTTGAACCCGGGTCGCAAGAATGGGAATCTTGCATGATACCCCTACACCACTGGCGCTGTTGTACATACCACAGCTAATTAAATCGTTACAGGGCAAAAATTGTCATAGTGTTAAAACTATTTTAACAATACAGCCAATACTGATTGCAATGTTACGGCTAAAATAGGAACAAAATGTACTTGAAATTAAAAGTCTTTTAAAAAATAAAAATGTGTTAGGTTTTGTTGGAATGCTTGAAAAGTGCACACATATTGCAATTGTATAGACACATTTGAAACAAATTGCTTCACAAATCTTGTTTTTTAAATGGCTAGAATGACAGGGTCTGTTTCCTGTAATTAGCATAACAGCTTAAGGCCTAAAAGTAGCACTGGTTTTAGGGGTGCAATAAGGTTTATACAGCTCCATGAAACTTTTCCAATAACTGACTTTCAAAAGTGATCTAATCTTTTAAAACTAGCAATGCGCCAGCCGGGACTTAAACCCGAGTCGCAAGAATGGGAATCTTGCATGATACCCCTACACCACTGACGTTGCCGTACACACCCTTAAGAAGTAAATTCTTTAAGGGCAATAATAGTCATAGTGTTAAAACTATTTTAACAATACAGCCAATATTGGTTGCAATGTTATGTTTAAAGTAGGAACAAAATGTACTTGGAAATAAAAATCTTTTAAAAAATAAAAATGTGTTAGGTTTTGTTGGAATGCTTGAAAAGTGCACACATATTGCAATTGTATAGACACATTTGAAACAAATTTCTTCACAAATCTTGTTTTTTAAATGGCTAGAATGACAGGGTCTGTTTCCTGTAATTAGCATAACAGCTTAAGGCCTAAAAGTAGCACTGGTTTTAAGGGTGCAATAAGGTTTATACAGCTCCATGAAACTTTTCCAATAACTGACTTTCAAAAGTGATCTAATCTTTTAAAACTAGCAATGCGCCAGCCGGGACTTAAACCCGAGTCGCAAGAATGGGAATCTTGCATGATACCCCTACACCACTGACGTTGCCGTACACACCCTTAAGAAGTAAATTCTTTAAGGGCAATAATAGTCATAGTGTTAAAACTATTTTAACAATACAGCCAATATTGGTTGCAATGTTATGTTTAAAGTAGGAACAAAATGTACTTGGAAATAAAAATCTTTTAAAAGATAAAAATGTGTTAGGTTTTGTTGGAATGCTTGAAAAGTGCACACATATGGCAATTGTATAGACACATTTGAAACAAATTGCTTTACAAAACTTATTTTTTAAATGGCTAGAATGACAGTGTCTGTTTCCTGTAAAAAGCATAACAGCTTAAGGTCTGAAAGCAGCCTTGCTTTTAGGGGTGCATAGCGCAACATCCATTATATGTTTAGATTATATAGCTCCATGACACTTTCCCAATAACTGACTTTCAAATTGACTTTGAACCCGGGACGCAAAAAGAAGAACCTTGCATCATACCCGTATACCACTAGCTCCTTTGCTCATGGTGCTGAGAATGAAGTCCTTCCAGGGTAAAATAGCCATAGATTTAAGACTATTTTAACATTACAGCGTACGTGCACAATGAGATTTTCTGCTGTGGACAAAGAGGAGCCTGGATTTTGTGCCCAAAGATCATACGTTGCACATATCTTGTCTCATGTCCGCTTGAAACACTCTTGCTAATTAAGGGCACAGAAGAACATGTCTTGGCTAAATTCAAACAACCTATGGTTATTCAGCCTTTAATCTGGCGATTTGGCCTCAACCATCAACACAATAAACTACCTCAGACTCTCAGACATACCATAGACGCAAGAGCCCGGATAGCTCAGTCGGTAGAGCATCAGACTTTTAATCTGAGGGTCCAGGGTTAAAGTCCCTGTTCGGGCGATGGAGCCTTCTATCTTTACACTTTGCTGCAGCTACGTGTATAATGAGATTTCTTGCTGTGGACAAAGAGAAGCTTGGATTTTGTGCCCAAAGACCATATGTTGCACATATCTTGTCTTATGTCCGCTTAAGTTGTGAATGTAGCCTTACTTTTACAGGGGCATAGAGTAACATCCATTGTATGTTTAGATGATATAGCTCCATGACACTTTTCTATTAACACTTTTCCAAAAACTGACCCTTAAAAGTGATCTAATCTTTTAAAACTAACCATGCGCCAGCCGGGACTTGAACAATGAGATTTTCTGCTGTGGACAAAGAGGAGCCTGGATTTTGTGCCCAAAGACCATATGTTGCACATATCTTGTCTTATGTCTGCTTAAGGTCTGAATGTAGCCTTACTTTTACAGGGGCATAGAGTAACATCCATTGTATGTTTAGATGTTATAGCTCCATGACACTTTTCTATTAACACTTTTCCAATAACTGACCTTTAAAAATGTTTTAATCTTTTAAAACTAACCATGCGCCAGCCGGGACTTGAACAATGAGATTTTCTGCTGTGGACAAAGAGGAGCCTGGATTTTGTGCCCAAAGATCATACGTTGCAGATATCTTGTCTCATGTCCGCTTGAAACACTCTTGCTAATTAAGGGCACAGAAGAACATGTCTTGGCTAAATTCAAACAACCTATGGTTATTCAGCCTTTAATCTGGCGATTTGGCCTCAACCATCAACACAATAAACTACCTCGGACTCTCAGACGTATCACGGTTGCAAATGCTCGGATAGCTCAGTCGGTAGAGCATCAGACTTTTAATCTGAGGGTCCAGGGTTCAAGTCCCTGTTTGGGCGATGGAGCTTTGATTTTGTGCCCAAAGACCATATGTTGCACATATCTTGTCTTATGTCCGCTTAAGGTCTGAATGTAGCCTTACTTTTACAGGGGCATAGAGTAACATCCATTGTATGTTTAGATGATATAGCTACATGACACTTTTCTATTAACACTTTTCCAATAACTGACCTTTAAAAATGATCTAATCTTTTAAAATTAACCATGCGCCAGCCGGGACTTGAACCCGGGTCGCAAGAATGGGAATCTTGCATGATACCCCTACACCACTGGCGCTGTTGTACATACCACAGCTAATTAAATCGTTACAGGGCAAAAATTGTCATAGTGTTAAAACTATTTTAACAATACAGCCAATACTGATTGCAATGTTATGGCTAAAATAGGAACAAAATGTACTTGGAATTAAAAGTCTTTTAAAAAATAAAAATGTGTTAGGTTTTGTTAGAATGCTTGAAAAGTGCACACATATTGCAATTGTATAGACACATTTGAAACAAATTGCTTCACAAATCTTGTTTTTTAAATGCTAGAATGACAGGGTCTGTTTCCTGTAATTAGCATAGCAGCTTAAGGCCTAAAAGTAGCACTGGTTTTAGGGGTGCAATAAGGTTTATACAGCTCCATGAAACTTTTCCAATAACTGACTTTCAAAAGTGATCTAATCTTTTAAAACTAGCAATGCGCCAGCCGGGACTTAAACCCGAGTCGCAAGAATGGGAATCTTGCATGATACCCCTACACCACTGACGTTGCCGTACACACCCTTAAGAAGTAAATTCTTTAAGGGCAATAATAGTCATAGTGTTAAAACTATTTTAACAATACAGCCAATATTGGTTGCAATGTTATGTTTAAAGTAGGAACAAAATGTACTTGGAAATAAAAATCTTTTAAAAGATAAAAATGTGTTAGGTTTTGTTGGAATGCTTGAAAAGTGCACACATATGGCAATTGTATAGACACATTTGAAACAAATTGCTTTACAAAACTTATTTTTTAAATGGCTAGAATGACAGTGTCTGTTTCCTGTAAAAAGCATAACAGCTTAAGGTCTGAAAGCAGCCTTGCTTTTAGGGGTGCATAGCGCAACATCCATTATATGTTTAGATTATATAGCTCCATGACACTTTCCCAATAACTGACTTTCAAATTGACTTTGAACCCGGGACACAAAAAGAAGAACCTTGCATCATACCCCTATACCACTAGCTCCTTTGCTCATGGTGCTGAGAATGAAATCCTTCCAGGGTAAAATAGCCATAGATTTAAGACTATTTTAACATTACAGCGTACGTGCACAATGAGATTTTCTGCTGTGGACAAAGAGGAGCCTGGATTTTGTGCCCAAAGATCATACGTTGCACATATCTTGTCTCATGTCCGCTTGAAACACTCTTGCTAATTAAGGGCACAGAAGAACATGTCTTGGCTAAATTCAAACAACCTATGGTTATTCAGCCTTTAATCTGGCGATTTGGCCTCAACCATCAACACAATAAACTACCTCAGACTCTCAGACATACCATAGACGCAAGAGCCCGGATAGCTCAGTCGGTAGAGCGTCAGACTTTTAATCTGAGGGTCCAGTGTTCAAGTCCCTGTTCGGGTGTTGGAGCATTCTATCTTTGCTGCAGCTACATGTATAATGAGATTTCTTGCTGTGGACAAAGAGAAGCTTGGATTTTGTGCCCAAAGACCATATGTTGCACATATCTTGTCTTATGTCCGCTTAAGTTGTGAATGTAGCCTTACTTTTACAGGGGCATAGAGTAACATCCATTGTATGTTTAGATGATATAGCTCCATGACACTTTTCTATTAACACTTTTCCAAAAACTGACCCTTAAAAGTGATCTAATCTTTTAAAACTAACCATGCGCCAGCCGGGACTTGAACAATGAGATTTTCTGCTGTGGACAAAGAGGAGCCTGGATTTTGTGCCCAAAGACCATATGTTGCACATATCTTGTCTTATGTCTGCTTAAGGTCTGAATGTAGCCTTACTTTTACAGGGGCATAGAGTAACATCCATTGTATGTTTAGATGTTATAGCTCCATGACACTTTTCTATTAACACTTTTCCAATAACTGACCTTTAAAAATGTTTTAATCTTTTAAAACTAACCATGCGCCAGCCGGGACTTGAACAATGAGATTTTCTGCTGTGGACAAAGAGGAGCCTGGATTTTGTGCCCAAAGATCATACGTTGCAGATATCTTGTCTCATGTCCGCTTGAAACACTCTTGCTAATTAAGGGCACAGAAGAACATGTCTTGGCTAAATTCAAACAACCTATGGTTATTCAGCCTTTAATCTGGCGATTTGGCCTCAACCATCAACACAATAAACTACCTCGGACTCTCAGACGTACCACGGTTGCAAATGCTCGGATAGCTCAGTCGGTAGAGCATCAGACTTTTAATCTGAGGGTCCAGGGTTCAAGTCCCTGTTTGGGCGATGGAGCTTTGATTTTGTGCCCAAAGACCATATGTTGCACATATCTTGTCTTATGTCCGCTTAAGGTCTGAATGTAGCCTTACTTTTACAGGGGCATAGAGTAACATCCATTGTATGTTTAGATGATATAGCTACATGACACTTTTCTATTAACACTTTTCCAATAACTGACCTTTAAAAATGATCTAATCTTTTAAAACTAACCATGCGCCAGCCGGGACTTGAACCCGGGTCGCAAGAATGGGAATCTTGCATGATACCCCTACACCACTGGCGCTGTTGTACATACCACAGCTAATTAAATCGTTACAGGGCAAAAATTGTCATAGTGTTAAAACTATTTTAACAATACAGCCAATACTGATTGCAATGTTACGGCTAAAATAGGAACAAAATGTACTTGAAATTAAAAGTCTTTTAAAAAATAAAAATGTGTTAGGTTTTGTTGGAATGCTTGAAAAGTGCACACATATGGCAATTGTATAGACACATTTGAAACAAATTGCTTTACAAAACTGGGTTTTTAAATGGCTAGAATGACAGTGTCTGTTTCCTGTAAAAAGCATAATAGCTTAACGTCTGAAAGCAGCCTTGCTTTTAGGGATGCATAGCGCAACATCCATTATATGTTTAGATTATATAGCTCCATGACACTTTCCCAATAACTGACTTTCAAATTGACTTTGAACCCGGGACACAAAAAGAAGAACCTTGCATCATACCCCTATACCACTAGCTCCTTTGCTCATGGTGCTGAGAATGATATCCTTCCAGGGTAAAATAGCCATAGATTTAAGACTATTTTAACATTACAGCGTACCTGCACAATGAGATTTTCTGCTGTGGACAAAGAGGAGCCTGGATTTTGTGCCCAAAGATCATACGTTGCACATATCTTGTCTCATGTCCGCTTGAAACACTCTTGCTAATTAAGGGCACAGAAGAACATGTCTTGGCTAAATTCAAACAACCTATGGTTATTCAGCCTTTAATCTGGCGATTTGGCCTCAACCATCAACACAATAAACTACCTCAGACTCTCAGCTTTCTATCTTTACACTTTGCTGCAGCTACGTGCACAATGAGATTTCTTGCTGTGGACAAAGAGAAGCTTGGATTTTGTGCCCAAAGACCATATGTTGCACATATCTTGTCTTATGTCCGCTTAAGTTGTGAATGTAGCCTTACTTTTACAGGGGCATAGAGTAACATCCATTGTATGTTTAGATGATATAGCTCCATGACACTTTTCTATTAACACTTTTCCAAAAACTGACCCTTAAAAGTGATCTAATCTTTTAAAACTAACCATGCGCCAGCCGGGACTTGAACAATGAGATTTTCTGCTGTGGACAAAGAGGAGCCTGGATTTTGTGCCCAAAGACCATATGTTACACATATCTTGTCTTATGTCTGCTTAAGGTCTGAATGTAGCCTTACTTTTACAGGGGCATAGAGTAACATCCATTGTATGTTTAGATGTTATAGCTCCATGACACTTTTCTATTAACACTTTTCCAATAACTGACCTTTAAAAATGTTTTAATCTTTTAAAACTAACCATGCGCCAGCCGGGACTTGAACAATGAGATTTTCTGCTGTGGACAAAGAGGAGCCTGGATTTTGTGCCAAAAGATCATACGTTGCAGATATCTTGTCTCATGTCCGCTTGAAACACTCTTGCTAATTAAGGGCACAGAAGAACATGTCTTGGCTAAATTCAAACAACCTATGGTTATTCAGCCTTTAATCTGGCGATTTGGCCTCAACCATCAACACAATAAACTACCTCGGACTCTCAGACGTACCATGGTTGCAAATGCCCGGATAGCTCAGTCGGTAGAGCATCAGACTTTTAATCTGAGGGTCCAGGGTTCAAGTCCCTGTTTGGGCGATGGAGCTTTGATTTTGTGCCCAAAGACCATATGTTGCACATATCTTGTCTTATGTCCGCTTAAGGTCTGAATGTAGCCTTACTTTTACAGGGGCATAGAGTAACATCCATTGTATGTTTAGATGATATAGCTCCATGACACTTTTCTATTAACACTTTTCCAATAACTGACCTTTAAAAATGATCTAATCTTTTAAAACTAACCATGCGCCAGCCGGGACTTGAACCCGGGTCGCAAGAATGGGAATCTTGCATGATACCCCTACACCACTGGCGCTGTTGTACGTACCGCAGCTAATTAAATCGTTACAGGGCAAAAATTGTCATAGTGTTAAAACTATTTTAACAATACAGCCAATACTGATTGCAATGTTACGGCTAAAATAGGAACAAAATGTACTTGAAATTAAAAGTCTTTTAAAAAATAAAAATGTGTTAGGTTTTGTTGGAATGCTTGAAAAGTGCACACATATTGCAATTGTATAGACACATTTGAAACAAATTGCTTCACAAATCTTGTTTTTTAAATGGCTAGAATGACAGGGTCTGTTTCCTGTAATTAGCATAACAGCTTAAGGCCTAAAAGTAGCACTGGTTTTAGGGGTGCAATAAGGTTTATACAGCTCCATGAAACTTTTCCAATAACTGACTTTCAAAAGTGATCTAATCTTTTAAAACTAGCAATGCGCCAGCCGGGACTTAAACCCGAGTCGCAAGAATGGGAATCTTGCATGATACCCCTACACCACTGACGTTGCCGTACACACCCTTAAGAAGTAAATTCTTTAAGGGCAATAATAGTCATAGTGTTAAAACTATTTTAACAATACAGCCAATATTGGTTGCAATGTTATGTTTAAAGTAGGAACAAAATGTACCTGGAAATAAAAATCTTTTAAAAAATAAAAATGTGTTAGGTTTTGTTGGAATGCTTGAAAAGTGCACACATATTGCAATTGTATAGACACATTTGAAACAAATTTCTTCACAAATCTTGTTTTTTAAATGGCTAGAATGACAGGGTCTGTTTCCTGTAATTAGCATAACAGCTTAAGGCCTAAAAGTAGCACTGGTTTTAAGGGTGCAATAAGGTTTATACAGCTCCATGAAACTTTTCCAATAACTGACTTTCAAAAGTGATCTAATCTTTTAAAACTAGCAATGCGCCAGCCGGGACTTAAACCCGAGTCGCAAGAATGGGAATCTTGCATGATACCCCTACACCACTGACGTTGCCGTACACACCCTTAAGAAGTAAATTCTTTAAGGGCAATAATAGTCATAGTGTTAAAACTATTTTAACAATACAGCCAATATTGGTTGCAATGTTATGTTTAAAGTAGGAACAAAATGTACTTGGAAATAAAAATCTTTTAAAAGATAAAAATGTGTTAGGTTTTGTTGGAATGCTTGAAAAGTGCACACATATGGCAATTGTATAGACACATTTGAAACAAATTGCTTTACAAAACTTATTTTTTAAATGGCTAGAATGACAGTGTCTGTTTCCTGTAAAAAGCATAACAGCTTAAGGTCTGAAAGCAGCCTTGCTTTTAGGGGTGCATAGCGCAACATCCATTATATGTTTAGATTATATAGCTCCATGACACTTTCCCAATAACTGACTTTCAAATTGACTTTGAACCCGGGACGCAAAAAGAAGAACCTTGCATCATACCCGTATACCACTAGCTCCTTTGCTCATGGTGCTGAGAATGAAGTCCTTCCAGGGTAAAATAGCCATAGATTTAAGACTATTTTAACATTACAGCGTACGTGCACAATGAGATTTTCTGCTGTGGACAAAGAGGAGCCTGGATTTTGTGCCCAAAGATCATACGTTGCACATATCTTGTCTCATGTCCGCTTGAAACACTCTTGCTAATTAAGGGCACAGAAGAACATGTCTTGGCTAAATTCAAACAACCTATGGTTATTCAGCCTTTAATCTGGCGATTTGGCCTCAACCATCAACACAATAAACTACCTCAGACTCTCAGACATACCATAGACGCAAGATCCTGGATAGCTCAGTCGGTAGAGCATCAGACTTTTAATCTGAGGGTCCAGGGTTAAAGTCCCTGTTCGGGCGATGGAGCCTTCTATCTTTACACTTTGCTGCAGCTACGTGTATAATGAGATTTCTTGCTGTGGACAAAGAGAAGCTTGGATTTTGTGCCCAAAGACCATATGTTGCACATATCTTGTCTTATGTCCGCTTAAGTTGTGAATGTAGCCTTACTTTTACAGGGGCATAGAGTAACATCCATTGTATGTTTAGATGATATAGCTCCATGACACTTTTCTATTAACACTTTTCCAAAAACTGACCCTTAAAAGTGATCTAATCTTTTAAAACTAACCATGCGCCAGCCGGGACTTGAACAATGAGATTTTCTGCTGTGGACAAAGAGGAGCCTGGATTTTGTGCCCAAAGACCATATGTTGCACATATCTTGTCTTATGTCTGCTTAAGGTCTGAATGTAGCCTTACTTTTACAGGGGCATAGAGTAACATCCATTGTATGTTTAGATGTTATAGCTCCATGACACTTTTCTATTAACACTTTTCCAATAACTGACCTTTAAAAATGTTTTAATCTTTTAAAACTAACCATGCGCCAGCCGGGACTTGAACAATGAGATTTTCTGCTGTGGACAAAGAGGAGCCTGGATTTTGTGCCCAAAGATCATACGTTGCAGATATCTTGTCTCATGTCCGCTTGAAACACTCTTGCTAATTAAGGGCACAGAAGAACATGTCTTGGCTAAATTCAAACAACCTATGGTTATTCAGCCTTTAATCTGGCGATTTGGCCTCAACCATCAACACAATAAACTACCTCGGACTCTCAGACGTATCACGGTTGCAAATGCTCAGATAGCTCAGTCGGTAGAGCATCAGACTTTTAATCTGAGGGTCCAGGGTTCAAGTCCCTGTTTGGGCGATGGAGCTTTGATTTTGTGCCCAAAGACCATATGTTGCACATATCTTGTCTTATGTCCGCTTAAGGTCTGAATGTAGCCTTACTTTTACAGGGGCATAGAGTAACATCCATTGTATGTTTAGATGATATAGCTACATGACACTTTTCTATTAACACTTTTCCAATAACTGACCTTTAAAAATGATCTAATCTTTTAAAATTAACCATGCGCCAGCCGGGACTTGAACCCGGGTCGCAAGAATGGGAATCTTGCATGATACCCCTACACCACTGGCGCTGTTGTACATACCACAGCTAATTAAATCGTTACAGGGCAAAAATTGTCATAGTGTTAAAACTATTTTAACAATACAGCCAATACTGATTGCAATGTTATGGCTAAAATAGGAACAAAATGTACTTGGAATTAAAAGTCTTTTAAAAAATAAAAATGTGTTAGGTTTTGTTAGAATGCTTGAAAAGTGCACACATATTGCAATTGTATAGACACATTTGAAACAAATTGCTTCACAAATCTTGTTTTTTAAATGGCTAGAATGACAGGGTCTGTTTCCTGTAATTAGCATAGCAGCTTAAGGCCTAAAAGTAGCACTGGTTTTAGGGGTGCAATAAGGTTTATACAGCTCCATGAAACTTTTCCAATAACTGACTTTCAAAAGTGATCTAATCTTTTAAAACTAGCAATGCGCCAGCCGGGACTTAAACCCGAGTCGCAAGAATGGGAATCTTGCATGATACCCCTACACCACTGACGTTGCCGTACACACCCTTAAGAAGTAAATTCTTTAAGGGCAATAATAGTCATAGTGTTAAAACTATTTTAACAATACAGCCAATATTGGTTGCAATGTTATGTTTAAAGTAGGAACAAAATGTACTTGGAAATAAAAATCTTTTAAAAGATAAAAATGTGTTAGGTTTTGTTGGAATGCTTGAAAAGTGCACACATATGGCAATTGTATAGACACATTTGAAACAAATTGCTTTACAAAACTTATTTTTTAAATGGCTAGAATGACAGTGTCTGTTTCCTGTAAAAAGCATAACAGCTTAAGGTCTGAAAGCAGCCTTGCTTTTAGGGGTGCATAGCGCAACATCCATTATATGTTTAGATTATATAGCTCCATGACACTTTCCCAATAACTGACTTTCAAATTGACTTTGAACCCGGGACACAAAAAGAAGAACCTTGCATCATACCCCTATACCACTAGCTCCTTTGCTCATGGTGCTGAGAATGATATCCTTCCAGGGTAAAATAGCCATAGATTTAAGACTATTTTAACATTACAGCGTACGTGCACAATGAGATTTTCTGCTGTGGACAAAGAGGAGCCTGGATTTTGTGCCCAAAGATCATACGTTGCACATATCTTGTCTCATGTCCGCTTGAAACACTCTTGCTAATTAAGGGCACAGAAGAACATGTCTTGGCTAAATTCAAACAACCTATGGTTATTCAGCCTTTAATCTGGCGATTTGGCCTCAACCATCAACACAATAAACTACCTCAGACTCTCAGACATACCATAGACGCAAGAGCCCGGATAGCTCAGTCGGTAGAGCGTCAGACTTTTAATCTGAGGGTCCAGTGTTCAAGTCCCTGTTCGGGTGTTGGAGCATTCTATCTTTGCTGCAGCTACATGTATAATGAGATTTCTTGCTGTGGACAAAGAGAAGCTTGGATTTTGTGCCCAAAGACCATATGTTGCACATATCTTGTCTTATGTCCGCTTAAGTTGTGAATGTAGCCTTACTTTTACAGGGGCATAGAGTAACATCCATTGTATGTTTAGATGATATAGCTCCATGACACTTTTCTATTAACACTTTTCCAAAAACTGACCCTTAAAAGTGATCTAATCTTTTAAAACTAACCATGCGCCAGCCGGGACTTGAACAATGAGATTTTCTGCTGTGGACAAAGAGGAGCCTGGATTTTGTGCCCAAAGACCATATGTTGCACATATCTTGTCTTATGTCTGCTTAAGGTCTGAATGTAGCCTTACTTTTACAGGGGCATAGAGTAACATCCATTGTATGTTTAGATGTTATAGCTCCATGACACTTTTCTATTAACACTTTTCCAATAACTGACCTTTAAAAATGTTTTAATCTTTTAAAACTAACCATGCGCCAGCCGGGACTTGAACAATGAGATTTTCTGCTGTGGACAAAGAGGAGCCTGGATTTTGTGCCCAAAGATCATACGTTGCAGATATCTTGTCTCATGTCCGCTTGAAACACTCTTGCTAATTAAGGGCACAGAAGAACATGTCTTGGCTAAATTCAAACAACCTATGGTTATTCAGCCTTTAATCTGGCGATTTGGCCTCAACCATCAACACAATAAACTACCTCGGACTCTCAGACGTACCACGGTTGCAAATGCTCGGATAGCTCAGTCGGTAGAGCATCAGGCTTTTAATCTGAGGGTCCAGGGTTCAAGTCCCTGTTTGGGCGATGGAGCTTTGATTTTGTGCCCAAAGACCATATGTTGCACATATCTTGTCTTATGTCCGCTTAAGGTCTGAATGTAGCCTTACTTTTACAGGGGCATAGAGTAACATCCATTGTATGTTTAGATGATATAGCTACATGACACTTTTCTATTAACACTTTTCCAATAACTGACCTTTAAAAATGATCTAATCTTTTAAAACTAACCATGCGCCAGCCGGGACTTGAACCCGGGTCGCAAGAATGGGAATCTTGCATGATACCCCTACACCACTGGCGCTGTTGTACATACCACAGCTAATTAAATCGTTACAGGGCAAAAATTGTCATAGTGTTAAAACTATTTTAACAATACAGCCAATACTGATTGCAATGTTACGGCTAAAATAGGAACAAAATGTACTTGAAATTAAAAGTCTTTTAAAAAATAAAAATGTGTTAGGTTTTGTTGGAATGCTTGAAAAGTGCACACATATGGCAATTGTATAGACACATTTGAAACAAATTGCTTTACAAAACTGGGTTTTTAAATGGCTAGAATGAAAGTGTCTGTTTCCTGTAAAAAGCATAATAGCTTAACGTCTGAAAGCAGCCTTGCTTTTAGGGGTGCATAGCGCAACATCCATTATATGTTTAGATTATATAGCTCCATGACACTTTCCCAATAACTGACTTTCAAATTGACTTTGAACCCGGGACACAAAAAGAAGAACCTTGCATCATACCCCTATACCACTAGCTCCTTTGCTCATGGTGCTGAGAATGATATCCTTCCAGGGTAAAATAGCCATAGATTTAAGACTATTTTAACATTACAGCGTACCTGCACAATGAGATTTTCTGCTGTGGACAAAGAGGAGCCTGGATTTTGTGCCCAAAGATCATACGTTGCACATATCTTGTCTCATGTCCGCTTGAAACACTCTTGCTAATTAAGGGCACAGAAGAACATGTCTTGGCTAAATTCAAACAACCTATGGTTATTCAGCCTTTAATCTGGCGATTTGGCCTCAACCATCAACACAATAAACTACCTCAGACTCTCAGCTTTCTATCTTTACACTTTGCTGCAGCTACGTGCACAATGAGATTTCTTGCTGTGGACAAAGAGAAGCTTGGATTTTGTGCCCAAAGACCATATGTTGCACATATCTTGTCTTATGTCCGCTTAAGGTCTGAATGTAGCCTTACTTTTACAGGGGCATAGAGTAACATCCATTGTATGTTTAGATGATATAGCTCCATGACACTTTTCTATTAACACTTTTCCAATAACTGACCTTTAAAAATGATCTAATCTTTTAAAACTAACCATGCGCCAGCCAGGACTTGAACCCGGGTCGCAAGAATGGGAATCTTGCATGATACCCCTACACCACTGGCGCTGTTGTACCTACCACAGCTAATTAAACCGTTACAGAGCAAAAATTGTCATAGTGTTAACACTATTTTAACTATACAGCCAATACTGATTGCAATGTTACGGCTAAAATAGGAACAAAATGTACTTGGAATTAAAAGCCTTTTAAAAAATAAAAATGTGTTAGGTTTTGTTGGAATGCTTGAAAAGTGCACACATATTGCAATTGTATAGACACATTTGAAACAAATTGCTTCACAAATCTTGTTTTTTAAATGCTAGAATGACAGGGTCTGTTTCCTGTAATTAGCATAACAGCTTAAGGCCTAAAAGTAGCACTGGTTTTAGGGGTGCAATAAGGTTTATACAGCTCCATGAAACTTTTCCAATAACTGACTTTCAAAAGTGATCTAATCTTTTAAAACTAGCAATGCGCCAGCCGGGACTTAAACCCGAGTCGCAAGAATGGGAATCTTGCATGATACCCCTACACCACTGGCGCTGCCGAACACACCTTTAAGAAGTAAATTCTTTAAGGGCAATAATAGTCATAGTGTTAAAACTATTTTAACAATACAGCCAATATTGGTTGCAATGTTATGTTTAAAGTAGGAACAAAATGTACTTGGAAATAAAAATCTTTTAAAAGATAAAAATGTGTTAGGTTTTGTTGGAATGCTTGAAAAGTGCACACATATGGCAATTGTATAGACACATTTGAAACAAATTGCTTTACAAAACTTGGTTTTTAAATGGCTAGAATGACAGTGTCTGTTTCCTGTAAAAAGCATAACAGCTTAACGTCTGAAAGCAGCCTTGCTTTTAGGGGTGCATAGCGCAACATCCATTATATGTTTAGATTATATAGCTCCATGACACTTTCCCAATAACTGACTTTCAAATTGACTTTGAACCCGGGACACAAAAAGAAGAACCTTGCATCATACCCCTATACCACTAGCTCCTTTGCTCATGGTGCTGAGAATGATATCCTTCCAGGGTAAAATAGCCATAGATTTAAGACTATTTTAACATTACAGCGTACCTGCACAATGAGATTTTCTGCTGTGGACAAAGAGGAGCCTGGATTTTGTGCCCAAAGATCATACGTTGCACATATCTTGTCTCATGTCCGCTTGAAACACTCTTGCTAATTAAGGGCACAGAAGAACATGTCTTGGCTAAATTCAAACAACCTATGGTTATTCAGCCTTTAATCTGGCGATTTGGCCTCAACCATCAACACAATAAACTACCTCAGACTCTCAGACGTACCATGGATGCAAGAGCCCGGATAGCCCGGATAGCTCAGTCGATAGACTTAAACCCGAGTCGCAAGAAAGGAAATCTTGCATGATACCCCTACACCACTGGCGCTGCCGTACACACCCTTAAGAAGTAGATTCTTTAAGGGCAATAATAGTCATAGTGTTAAAACTATTTTAACAATACAGCCAATATTGGTTGCAATGTTATGTTTAAAGTAGAAACAAAATGTACTTGGAAATAAAAATCTTTTAAAAGATAAAAATGTGTTAGGTTTTGTTGGAATGCTTGAAAAGTGCACACATATGGCAATTGTATAGACACATTTGAAACAAATTGCTTTACAAAACTTGGTTTTTAAATGGCTAGAATGACAGTGTCTGTTTCCTGTAAAAAGCATAACAGCTTAACGTCTGAAAGCAGCCTTGCTTTTAGGGGTGCATAGCGCAACATCCATTATATGTTTAGATTATATAGCTCCATGACACTTTCCCAATAACTGACTTTCAAATTGACTTTGAACCCGGGACACAAAAGGAAGAACCTTGCATCATACCCCTATACCACTAGCTCCTTTGCTCATGGTGCTGAGAATGATATCCTTCCAGGGTAAAATAGCCATAGATTTAAGACTATTTTAACATTACAGCATACCTGCACAATGAGATTTTCTGCTGTGGACAAAGAGGAGCCTGGATTTTGTGCCCAAAGATCATACGTTGCACATATCTTGTCTCATGTCCGCTTGAAACACTCTTGCTAATTAAGGGCACAGAAGAACATGTCTTGGCTAAATTCAAACAACCTATGGTTATTCAGCCTTTAATCTGGCGATTTGGCCTCAACCATCAACACAATAAACTACCTCAGACTCTCAGACGTACCATGGATGCAAGAGCCCGGATAGCCCGGATAGCTCAGTCGATAGACTTAAACCCGAGTCGCAAGAAAGGAAATCTTGCATGATACCCCTACACCACTGGCGCTGCCGTACACACCCTTAAGAAGTAGATTCTTTAAGGGCAATAATAGTCATAGTGTTAAAACTATTTTAACAATACAGCCAATATTGGTTGCAATGTTATGTTTAAAGTAGAAACAAAATGTACTTGGAAATAAAAATCTTTTAAAAGATAAAAATGTGTTAGGTTTTGTTGGAATGCTTGAAAAGTGCACACATATGGCAATTGTATAGACACATTTGAAACAAATTGCTTTACAAAACTTGGTTTTTAAATGGCTAGAATGACAGTGTCTGTTTCCTGTAAAAAGCATAACAGCTTAACGTCTGAAAGCAGCCTTGCTTTTAGGGGTGCATAGCGCAACATCCATTATATGTTTAGATTATATAGCTCCATGACACTTTCCCAATAACTGACTTTCAAATTGACTTTGAACCCGGGACACAAAAGGAAGAACCTTGCATCATACCCCTATACCACTAGCTCCTTTGCTCATGGTGCTGAGAATGATATCCTTCCAGGGTAAAATAGCCATAGATTTAAGACTATTTTAACATTACAGCATACCTGCACAATGAGATTTTCTGCTGTGGACAAAGAGGAGCCTGGATTTTGTGCCCAAAGATCATACGTTGCACATATCTTGTCTCATGTCCGCTTGAAACACTCTTGCTAATTAAGGGCACAGAAGAACATGTCTTGGCTAAATTCAAACAACCTATGGTTATTCAGCCTTTAATCTGGCGATTTGGCCTCAACCATCAACACAATAAACTACCTCAGACTCTCAGACGTACCATGGATGCAAGAGCCCGGATAGCTCAGTTGGTAGAGCATCAGACTTTTAATCTGAGGGTCCAGGGTTCAAGTCCCTGTTCGGGTGATGGAGCTTTCTGTCTTTACACTTTGCTGCAGTTACGTGCACAATGAGATTTCTTGCTGTGGACAAAGAGAAGCTTGGATTTTGTGCCCAAAGACCATATGTTGCACATATCTTGTCTTATGTCCGCTTAAGGTCTGAATGTAGCCTTACTTTTACAGGGGCATAGAGTAACATCCATTGTATGTTTAGATGATATAGCTCCATGACACTTTTCTATTAACACTTTTCCAATAACTGACCTTTAAAAATGATCTAATCTTTTAAAACTAACCATGCGCCAGCCAGGACTTGAACCCGGGTCGCAAGAATGGGAATCTTGCATGATACCCCTACACCACTGGCACTGTTGTACCTACCACAGCTAATTAAACCGTTACAGAGCAAAAATTGTCATAGTGTTAAAACTATTTTAACTATACCGCCAATACTGATTGCAATGTTACGGCTAAAATAGGAACAAAATGTACTTGGAATTAAAAGCCTTTTAAAAAATAAAAATGTGTTAGGTTTTGTTGGAATGCTTGAAAAGTGCACACATATTGCAATTGTATAGACACATTTGAAACAAATTGCTTCACAAATCTTGTTTTTTAAATGCTAGAATGACAGGGTCTGTTTCCTGTAATTAGCATAACAGCTTAAGGCCTAAAAGTAGCACTGGTTTTAGGGGTGCAATAAGGTTTATACAGCTCCATGAAACTTTTCCAATAACTGACCTTTAAAAATGATCTAATCTTTTAAAACTAACCATGCGCCAGCCGGGACTTGAACCCGGGTCGCAAGAATGGGAATCTTGCATGATACCCCTACACCACTGGCGTTATTGTACCTACAACAGCTAATTAAACCGTTACAGAGCAAAAACTGTCATAGTGTTAAAACTATTTTAACTATACAGCCAATACTGATTGCAATGTTACGGCTAAAATAGGAACAAAATGTACTTGGAATTAAAAGCCTTTTAAAAAATAAAAATGTGTTAGGTTTTGTCGGAATGCTTGAAAAGTGCACACATATTGCAATTGTATAGACACATTTGAAACAAATTGCTTCACAAATCTTGTTTTTTAAATGCTAGAATGACAGGGTCTGTTTCCTGTAATTAGCATAACAGCTTAAGGCCTAAAAGTAGCACTGGTTTTAGGGGTGCAATAAGGTTTATACAGCTCCATGAAACTTTTCCAATAACTGACTTTCAAAAGTGATCTAATCTTTTAAAACTAGCAATGCGCCAGCCGGGACTTAAACCCGAGTCGCAAGAATGGGAATCTTGCATGATACCCCTACACCACTGGCGCTGCCGAACACACCCTTAAGAAGTAAATTCTTTAAGGGCAATAATAGTCATAGTGTTAAAACTATTTTAACAATACAGCCAATATTGGTTGCAATGTTATGTTTAAAGTAGGAACAAAATGTACTTGGAAATAAAAATCTTTTAAAAGATAAAAATGTGTTAGGTTTTGTTGGAATGCTTGAAAAGTGCACACATATGGCAATTGTATAGACACATTTGAAACAAATTGCTTTACAAAACTTGGTTTTTAAATGGCTAGAATGACAGTGTCTGTTTCCTGTAAAAAGCATAACAGCTTAACGTCTGAAAGCAGCCTTGCTTTTAGGGGTGCATAGCGCAACATCCATTATATGTTTAGATTATATAGCTCCATGACACTTTCCCAATAACTGACTTTCAAATTGACTTTGAACCCGGGACACAAAAGGAAGAACCTTGCATCATACCCCTATACCACTAGCTCCTTTGCTCATGGTGCTGAGAATGATATCCTTCCAGGGTAAAATAGCCATAGATTTAAGACTATTTTAACATTACAGCGTACCTGCACAATGAGATTTTCTGCTGTGGACAAAGAGGAGCCTGGATTTTGTGCCCAAAGATCATACGTTGCACATATCTTGTCTCATGTCCGCTTGAAACACTCTTGCTAATTAAGGGCACAGAAGAACATGTCTTGGCTAAATTCAAACAACCTATGGTTATTCAGCCTTTAATCTGGCGATTTGGCCTCAACCATCAACACAATAAACTACCTCAGACTCTCAGACGTACCATGGATGCAAGAGCCCGGATAGCTCAGTCGGTAGAGCATCAGACTTTTAATCTGAGGGTCCAGGGTTCAAGTCCCTGTTCGGGCGATGGAGCTTTCTATCTTTACACTTTGCTGCAGCTACGTGCACAATGAGATTTCTTGCTGTGGACAAAGAGAAGCTTGGATTTTGTGCCCAAAGACCATATGTTGCACATATCTTGTCTTATGTCCGCTTAAGGTCTGAATGTAGCCTTACTTTTACAGGGGCATAGAGTAACATCCATTGTATGTTTAGATGATATAGCTCCATGACACTTTTCTATTAACACTTTTCCAATAACTGACCTTTAAAAATGATCTAATCTTTTAAAACTAACCATGCGCCAGCCGGGACTTGAACCCGGGTCGCAAGAATGGGAATCTTGCATGATACCCCTACACCACTGGCGCTGTTGTACCTACCACAGCTAATTAAACCGTTACAGAGCAAAAATTGTCATAGTGTTAACACTATTTTAACTATACAGCCAATACTGATTGCAATGTTACGGCTAAAATAGGAACAAAATGTACTTGGAATTAAAAGCCTTTTAAAAAATAAAAATGTGTTAGGTTTTGTTGGAATGCTTGAAAAGTGCACACATATTGCAATTGTATAGACACATTTGAAACAAATTGCTTCACAAATCTTGTTTTTTAAATGCTAGAATGACAGGGTCTGTTTCCTGTAATTAGCATAACAGCTTAAGGCCTAAAAGTAGCACTGGTTTTAGGGGTGCAATAAGGTTTATACAGCTCCATGAAACTTTTCCAATAACTGACTTTCAAAAGTGATCTAATCTTTTAAAACTAGCAATGCGCCAGCCGGGACTTAAACCCGAGTCGCAAGAATGGGAATCTTGCATGATACCCCTACACCACTGGCGCTGCCGAACACATCCTTAAGAAGTAAATTCTTTAAGGGCAATAATAGTCATAGTGTTAAAACTATTTTAACAATACAGCCAATATTGGTTGCAATGTTATGTTTAAAGTAGGAACAAAATGTACTTGGAAATAAAAATCTTTTAAAAGATAAAAATGTGTTAGGTTTTGTTGGAATGCTTGAAAAGTGCACACATATGGCAATTGTATAGACACATTTGAAACAAATTGCTTTACAAAACTTGGTTTTTAAATGGCTAGAATGACAGTGTCTGTTTCCTGTAAAAAGCATAACAGCTTAACGTCTGAAAGCAGCCTTGCTTTTAGGGGTGCATAGCGCAACATCCATTATATGTTTAGATTATATAGCTCCATGACACTTTCCCAATAACTGACTTTCAAATTGACTTTGAACCCGGGACACAAAAGGAAGAACCTTGCATCATACCCCTATACCACTAGCTCCTTTGCTCATGGTGCTGAGAATGATATCCTTCCAGGGTAAAATAGCCATAGATTTAAGACTATTTTAACATTACAGCGTACCTGCACAATGAGATTTTCTGCTGTGGACAAAGAGGAGCCTGGATTTTGTGCCCAAAGATCATACGTTGCACATATCTTGTCTCATGTCTGCTTGAAACACTCTTGCTAATTAGGGCACAGAAGAACATGTCTTGGCTAAATTCAAACAACCTATGGTTATTCAGCCTTTAATCTGGCGATTTGGCCTCAACCATCAACACAATAAACTACCTCAGACTCTCAGACGTACCATGGATGCAAGAGCCCGGATAGCCCGGATAGCTCAGTCGATAGACTTAAACCCGAGTCGCAAGAATGGGAATCTTGCATGATACCCCTACACCACTGGCGCTGCCGTACACACCCTTAAGAAGTAAATTCTTTAAGGGCAATAATAGTCATAGTGTTAAAACTATTTTAACAATACAGCCAATATTGGTTGCAATGTTATGTTTAAAGTAGGAACAAAATGTACTTGGAAATAAAAATCTTTTAAAAGATAAAAATGTGTTAGGTTTTGTTGGAATGCTTGAAAAGTGCACACATATGGCAATTGTATAGACACATTTGAAACAAATTGCTTTACAAAACTTGGTTTTTAAATGGCTAGAATGACAGTGTCTGTTTCCTGTAAAAAGCATAACAGCTTAACGTCTGAAAGCAGCCTTGCTTTTAGGGGTGCATAGCGCAACATCCATTATATGTTTAGATTATATAGCTCCATGACACTTTCCCAATAACTGACTTTCAAATTGACTTTGAACCCGGGACACAAAAGGAAGAACCTTGCATCATACCCCTATACCACTAGCTCCTTTGCTCATGGTGCTGAGAATGATATCCTTCCAGGGTAAAATAGCCATAGATTTAAGACTATTTTAACATTACAGCGTACCTGCACAATGAGATTTTCTGCTGTGGACAAAGAGGAGCCTGGATTTTGTGCCCAAAGATCATACGTTGCACATATCTTGTCTCATGTCCGCTTGAAACACTCTTGCTAATTAAGGGCACAGAAGAACATGTCTTGGCTAAATTCAAACAACCTATGGTTATTCAGCCTTTAATCTGGCGATTTGGCCTCAACCATCAACACAATAAACTACCTCAGACTCTCAGACGTACCATGGATGCAAGAGCCCGGATAGCCCGGATAGCTCAGTCGATAGACTTAAACCCGAGTCGCAAGAATGGGAATCTTGCATGATACCCCTACACCACTGGCGCTGCCGTACACACCCTTAAGAAGTAAATTCTTTAAGGGCAATAATAGTCATGGTGTTAAAACTATTTTAACAATACAGCCAATATTGGTTGCAATGTTATGTTTAAAGTAGGAACAAAATGTACTTGGAAATAAAAATCTTTTAAAAGATAAAAATGTGTTAGGTTTTGTTGGAATGCTTGAAAAGTGCACACATATGGCAATTGTATAGACACATTTGAAACAAATTGCTTTACAAAACTTGGTTTTTAAATGGCTAGAATGACAGTGTCTGTTTCCTGTAAAAAGCATAACAGCTTAACGTCTGAAAGCAGCCTTGCTTTTAGGGGTGCATAGCGCAGCATCCATTATATGTTTAGATTATATAGCTCCATGACACTTTCCCAATAACTGACTTTCAAATTGACTTTGAACCCGGGACACAAAAGGAAGAACCTTGCATCATACCCCTATACCACTAGCTCCTTTGCTCATGGTGCTGAGAATGATATCCTTCCAGGGTAAAATAGCCATAGATTTAAGACTATTTTAACATTACAGCGTACCTGCACAATGAGATTTTCTGCTGTGGACAAAGAGGAGCCTGGATTTTGTGCCCAAAGATCATACGTTGCACATATCTTGTCTCATGTCCGCTTGAAACACTCTTGCTAATTAAGGGCACAGAAGAACATGTCTTGGCTAAATTCAAACAACCTATGGTTATTCAGCCTTTAATCTGGCGATTTGGCCTCAACCATCAACACAATAAACTACCTCAGACTCTCAGACGTACCATGGATACAAGAGCCCGGATAGCTCAGTCGGTAGAGCATCAGACTTTTAATCTGAGGGTCCAGGGTTCAAGTCCCTGTTTGGGCAATGGAGCTTTCTATCTTTACACTTTGCTGCAGCTACGTGCACAATGAGATTTCATGCTGTGGACAAAGAGAAGCTTGGATTTTGTGCCCAAAGACCATATGTTGCACATATCTTGTCTTATGTCCGCTTAAGGTCTGAATGTAGCCTTACTTTTACAGGGGCATAGAGTAACATCCATTGTATGTTTAGATGATATAGCTCCATGACACTTTTCTATTAACACTTTTCCAATAACTGACCTTTAAAAATGATCTAATCTTTTAAAACTAACCATGCGCCAGCCAGGACTTGAACCCGGGTTGCAAGAATGGGAATCTTGCATGATACCCCTACACCACTGGCGCTGTTGTACCTACCACAGCTAATTAAACCGTTACAGAGCAAAAATTGTCATAGTGTTAAAACTATTTTAACTATACAGCCAATACTGATTGCAATGTTACGGCTAAAATAGGAACAAAATGTACTTGGAAATAAAAGCCTTTTAAAAAATAAAAATGTGTTAGGTTTTGTTGGAATGCTTGAAAAGTGCACACATATTGCAATTGTATAGACACATTTGAAACAAATTGCTTCACAAATCTTGTTTTTTAAATGCTAGAATGACAGGGTCTGTTTCCTGTAATTAGCATAACAGCTTAAGGCCTAAAAGTAGCACTGGTTTTAGGGGTGCAATAAGGTTTATACAGCTCCATGAAACTTTTCCAATAACTGACTTTCAAAAGTGATCTAATCTTTTAAAACTAGCAATGCGCCAGCCGGGACTTAAACCCGAGTCGTAAGAATGGGAATCTTGCATGATACCCCTACACCACTGGCGCTGCCGAACACACCCTTAAGAAGTAAATTCTTTAAGGGCAATAATAGTCATAGTGTTAAAACTATTTTAACAATACAGCCAATATTGGTTGCAATGTTATGTTTAAAGTAGGAACAAAATGTACTTGGAAATAAAAATCTTTTAAAAGATAAAAATGTGTTAGGTTTTGTTGGAATGCTTGAAAAGTGCACACATATGGCAATTGTATAGACACATTTGAAACAAATTGCTTTACAAAACTTGGTTTTTAAATGGCTAGAATGACAGTGTCTGTTTCCTGTAAAAAGCATAACAGCTTAACGTCTGAAAGCAGCCTTGCTTTTAGGGGTGCATAGCGCAACATCCATTATATGTTTAGATTATATAGCTCCATGACACTTTCCCAATAACTGACTTTCAAAATGACTTTGAACCCGGGACACAAAAGGAAGAACCTTGCATCATACCCCTATACCACTAGCTCCTTTGCTCATGGTGCTGAGAATGATATCCTTCCAGGGTAAAATAGCCATAGATTTAAGACTATTTTAACATTACAGCGTACCTGCACAATGAGATTTTCTGCTGTGGACAAAGAGGAGCCTGGATTTTGTGCCCAAAGATCATACGTTGCACATATCTTGTCTCATGTCTGCTTGAAACACTCTTGCTAATTAAGGGCACAGAAGAACATGTCTTGGCTAAATTCAAACAACCTATGGTTATTCAGCCTTTAATCTGGCGATTTGGCCTCAACCATCAACACAATAAACTACCTCAGACTCTCAGACGTACCATGGATGCAAGAGCCCGGATAGCCCGGATAGCTCAGTCGATAGACTTAAACCCGAGTCGCAAGAATGGGAATCTTGCATGATACCCCTACACCACTGGCGCTGCCGTACACACCCTTAAGAAGTAAATTCTTTAAGGGCAATAATAGTCATAGTATTAAAACTATTTTAACAATACAGCCAATATTGGTTGCAATGTTATGTTTAAAGTAGGAACAAAATGTACTTGGAAATAAAAATCTTTTAAAAGATAAAAATGTGTTAGGTTTTGTTGGAATGCTTGAAAAGTGCACACATATGGCAATTGTATAGACACATTTGAAACAAATTGCTTTACAAAACTTGGTTTTTAAATGGCTAGAATGACAGTGTCTGTTTCCTGTAAAAAGCATAACAGCTTAACGTCTGAAAGCAGCCTTGCTTTTAGGGGTGCATAGCGCAACATCCATTATATGTTTAGATTATATAGCTCCATGACACTTTCCCAATAACTGACTTTCAAATTGACTTTGAACCCGGGACACAAAAGGAAGAACCTTGCATCATACCCCTATACCACTAGCTCCTTTGCTCATGGTGCTGAGAATGATATCCTTCCAGGGTAAAATAGCCATAGATTTAAGACTATTTTAACATTACAGCGTACCTGCACAATGAGATTTTCTGCTGTGGACAAAGAGGAGCCTGGATTTTGTGCCCAAAGATCATACGTTGCACATATCTTGTCTCATGTCCGCTTGAAACACTCTTGCTAATTAAGGGCACAGAAGAACATGTCTTGGCTAAATTCAAACAACCTATGGTTATTCAGCCTTTAATCTGGCGATTTGGCCTCAACCATCAACACAATAAACTACCTCAGACTCTCAGACGTACCATGGATGCAAGAGCCCGGATAGCTCAGTCGGTAGAGCATCAGACTTTTAATCTGAGGGTCCAGGGTTCAAGTCCCTGTTCGGGCAATGGAGCTTTCTATCTTTACACTTTGCTGCAGCTACGTGCACAATGAGATTTCTTGCTGTGGACAAAGAGAAGCTTGGATTTTGTGCCCAAAGACCATATGTTGCACATATCTTGTCTTATGTCCGCTTAAGGTCTGAATGTAGCCTTACTTTTACAGGGGCATAGAGTAACATCCATTGTATGTTTAGATGATATAGCTCCATGACACTTTTCTATTAACACTTTTCCAATAACTGACCTTTAAAAATGATCTAATCTTTTAAAACTAACCATGCGCCAGCCAGGACTTGAACCCGGGTTGCAAGAATGGGAATCTTGCATGATACCCCTACACCACTGGCGCTGTTGTACCTACCACAGCTAATTAAACCGTTACAGAGCAAAAATTGTCATAGTGTTAAAACTATTTTAACTATACAGCCAATACTGATTGCAATGTTACGGCTAAAATAGGAACAAAATGTACTTGGAAATAAAAGCCTTTTAAAAAATAAAAATGTGTTAGGTTTTGTTGGAATGCTTGAAAAGTGCACACATATTGCAATTGTATAGACACATTTGAAACAAATTGCTTCACAAATCTTGTTTTTTAAATGCTAGAATGACAGGGTCTGTTTCCTGTAATTAGCAAGCCAGCTTAAGGCCTAAAAGTAGCACTGGTTTTAGGGGTGCAATAAGGTGTATACAGCTCCATGAAACTTTTCCAATAACTGACTTTCAAAAGTGATCTAATCTTTTAAAACTAGCAATGCGCCAGCCGGGACTTAAACCCGAGTCGCAAGAATGGGAATCTTGCATGATACCCCTACACCACTGGCGCTGCCGAACACACCCTTAAGAAGTAAATTCTTTAAGGGCAATAATAGTCATAGTGTTAAAACTATTTTAACAATACAGCCAATATTGGTTGCAATGTTATGTTTAAAGTAGGAACAAAATGTACTTGGAAATAAAAATCTTTTAAAAGATAAAAATGTGTTAGGTTTTGTTGGAATGCTTGAAAAGTGCACACATATGGCAATTGTATAGACACATTTGAAACAAATTGCTTTACAAAACTTGGTTTTTAAATGGCTAGAATGACAGTGTCTGTTTCCTGTAAAAAGCATAACAGCTTAACGTCTGAAGGCAGCCTTGCTTTTAGGGGTGCATAGCGCAACATCCATTATATGTTTAGATTATATAGCTCCATGACACTTTCCCAATAACTGACTTTCAAATTGACTTTGAACCCGGGACACAAAAGGAAGAACCTTGCATCATACCCCTATACCACTAGCTCCTTTGCTCATGGTGCTGAGAATGATATCCTTCCAGGGTAAAATAGCCATAGATTTAAGACTATTTTAACATTACAGCGTACCTGCACAATGAGATTTTCTGCTGTGGACAAAGAGGAGCCTGGATTTTGTGCCCAAAGATCATACGTTGCACATATCTTGTCTCATGTCTGCTTGAAATACTCTTGCTAATTAAGGGCACAGAAGAACATGTCTTGGCTAAATTCAAACAACCTATGGTTATTCAGCCTTTAATCTGGCGATTTGGCCTCAACCATCAACACAATAAACTACCTCAGACTCTCAGACGTACCATGGATGCAAGAGCCCGGATAGCCCGGATAGCTCAGTCGATAGACTTAAACCCGAGTCGCAAGAATGGGAATCTTGCATGATACCCCTACACCACTGGCGCTGCCGTACACACCCTTAAGAAGTAAATTCTTTAAGGGCAATAATAGTCATAGTGTTAAAACTATTTTAACAATACAGCCAATATTGGTTGCAATGTTATGTTTAAAGTAGGAACAAAATGTACTTGGAAATAAAAATCTTTTAAAAGATAAAAATGTGTTAGGTTTTGTTGGAATGCTTGAAAAGTGCACACATATGGCAATTGTATAGACACATTTGAAACAAATTGCTTTACAAAACTTGGTTTTTAAATGGCTAGAATGACAGTGTCTGTTTCCTGTAAAAAGCATAACAGCTTAACGTCTGAAAGCAGCCTTGCTTTTAGGGGTGCATAGCGCAACATCCATTATATGTTTAGATTATATAGCTCCATGACACTTTCCCAATAACTGACTTTCAAATTGACTTTGAACCCAGGACACAAAAGGAAGAACCTTGCATCATACCCCTATACCACTAGCTCCTTTGCTCATGGTGCTGAGAATGATATCCTTCCAGGGTAAAATAGCCATAGATTTAAGACTATTTTAACATTACAGCGTACCTGCACAATGAGATTTTCTGCTGTGGACAAAGAGGAGCCTGGATTTTGTGCCCAAAGATCATACGTTGCACATATCTTGTCTCATGTCCGCTTGAAACACTCTTGCTAATTAAGGGCACAGAAGAACATGTCTTGGCTAAATTCAAACAACCTATGGTTATTCAGCCTTTAATCTGGCGATTTGGCCTCAACCATCAACACAATAAACTACCTCAGACTCTCAGACGTACCATGGATGCAAGAGCCCGGATAGCTCAGTCGGTAGAGCATCAGACTTTTAATCTGAGGGTCCAGGGTTCAAGTCCCTGTTTGGGCGATGGAGCTTTCTATCTTTACACTTTGCTGCAGCTACGTGCACAATGAGATTTCTTGCTGTGGACAAAGAGAAGCTTGGATTTTGTGCCCAAAGACCATATGTTGCACATATCTTGTCTTATGTCCGCTTAAGGTCTGAATGTAGCCTTACTTTTACAGGGGCATAGAGTAACATCCATTGTATGTTTAGATGATATAGCTCCATGACACATTTCTATTAACACTTTTCCAATAACTGACCTTTAAAAATGATCTAATCTTTTAAAACTAACCATGCGCCAGCCGGGACTTGAACCTGGGTCGCAAGAATGGGAATCTTACATGATACCCCTACACCACTGGCGCTGTTGTACCTACCACAGCTAATTAAACCGTTACAGAGCAAAAATTGTCATAGTGTTAAAACTATTTTAACTATACAGCCAATACTGATTGCAATGTTATGGCTAAAATAGGAACAAAATGTACTTGGAATTAAAAGCCTTTTAAAAAATAAAAATGTGTTAGGTTTTGTTGGAATGCTTGAAAAGTGCACACATATTGCAATTGTATAGACACATTTGAAACAAATTGCTTCACAAATCTTGTTTTTTAAATGCTAGAATGACAGGGTCTGTTTCCTGTAATTAGCATAACAGCTTAAGGCCTAAAAGTAGCACTGGTTTTAGGGGTGCAATAAGGTTTATACAGCTCCATGAAACTTTTCCAATAACTGACTTTCAAAAGTGATCTAATCTTTTAAAACTAGCAATGCGCCAGCCGGGACTTAAACCCGAGTCGCAAGAATGGGAATCTTGCATGATACCCCTATACCACTGGCGCTGCTGTACACACCCTTAAGAAGTAAATTCTTTAAGGGCAATAATAGTCATAGTGTTAAAACTATTTTAACAATACAGCCAATATTGGTTGCAATGTTATGTTTAAAGTAGGAACAAAATGTACTTGGAAATAAAAATCTTTTAAAAGATAAAAATGTGTTAGGTTTTGTTGGAATGCTTGAAAAGTGCACACATATGGCAATTGCATAGACACATTTGAAACAAATTGCTTTACAAAACTTGGTTTTTAAATGGCTAGAATGACAGTGTCTGTTTCCTGTAAAAAGCATAATAGCTTAACGTCTGAAAGCAGCCTTGCTTTTAGGGGTGCATAGCGCAACATCCATTATATGTTTAGATTATATAGCTCCATGACACTTTCCCAATAACTGACTTTCAAATTGACTTTGAACCCGGGACACAAAAAGAAGAACCTTGCATCATACCCCTATACCACTAGCTCCTTTGCTCATGGTGCTGAGAATGATATCCTTCCAGGGTAAAATAGCCATAGATTTAAGACTATTTTAACATTACAGCGTACCTGCACAATGAGATTTTCTGCTGTGGACAAAGAGGAGCCTGGATTTTGTGCCCAAAGATCATACGTTGCACAAATCTTGTCTCATGTCCGCTTGAAACACTCTTGCTAATTAAGGGCACAGAAGAACATGTCTTGGCTAAATTCAAACAACCTATGGTTATTCAGCCTTTAATCTGGCGATTTGGCCTCAACCATCAACACAATAAACTACCTCAGACTCTCAGACGTACCATGGATGCAAGAGCCCGGATAGCCCGGATAGCTCAGTCGGTAGACTTAAACCCGAGTCGCAAGAATGGGAATCTTGCATGATACCCCTACACCACTGGCGCTGCCGAACACACCCTTAAGAAGTAAATTCTTTAAGGGCAATAATAGTCATAGTGTTAAAACTATTTTAACAATACAGCCAATATTGGTTGCAATGTTATGTTTAAAGTAGGAACAAAATGTACTTGGAAATAAAAATCTTTTAAAAGATAAAAATGTGTTAGGTTTTGTTGGAATGCTTGAAAAGTGCACAAATATGGCAATTGTATAGACACATTTGAAACAAATTGCTTTACAAAACTTGGTTTTTAAATGGCTAGAATGACAGTGTCTGTTTCCTGTAAAAAGCATAACAGCTTAACGTCTGAAAGCAGCCTTGCTTTTAGGGGTGCATAGCGCAACATCCATTATATGTTTAGATTATATAGCTCCATGACACTTTCCCAATAACTGACTTTCAAATTGACTTTGAACCCGGGACACAAAAGGAAGAACCTTGCATCATACCCCTATACCACTAGCTCCTTTGCTCATGGTGCTGAGAATGATATCCTTCCAGGGTAAAATAGCCATAGATTTAAGACTATTTTAACATTACAGCGTACCTGCACAATGAGATTTTCTGCTGTGGACAAAGAGGAGCCTGGATTTTGTGCCCAAAGATCATACGTTGCACATATCTTGTCTCATGTCCGCTTGAAACACTCTTGCTAATTAAGGGCACAGAAGAACATGTCTTGGCTAAATTCAAACAACCTATGGTTATTCAGCCTTTAATCTGGCGATTTGGCCTCAACCATCAACACAATAAACTACCTCAGACTCTCAGACGTACCATGGATGCAAGAGCCCGGATAGCCCGGATAGCTCAGTCGATAGACTTAAACCCGAGTCGCAAGAATGGGAATCTTGCATGATACCCCTACACCACTGGCGCTGCCGTACACACCCTTAAGAAGTAAATTCTTTAAGGGCAATAATAGTCATAGTGTTAAAACTATTTTAACAATACAGACAATATTGGTTGCAATGTTATGTTTAAAGTAGGAACAAAATGTACTTGGAAATAAAAATCTTTTAAAAGATAAAAATGTGTTAGGTTTTGTTGGAATGCTTGAAAAGTGCACACATATGGCAATTGTATAGACACATTTGAAACAAATTGCTTTACAAAACTTGGTTTTTAAATGGCTAGAATGACAGTGTCTGTTTCCTGTAAAAAGCATAACAGCTTAACGTCTGAAAGCAGCCTTGCTTTTAGGGGTGCATAGCGCAACATCCATTATATGTTTAGATTATATAGCTCCATGACACTTTCCCAATAACTGACTTTCAAATTGACTTTGAACCCAGGACACAAAAGGAAGAACCTTGCATCATACCCCTATACCACTAGCTCCTTTGCTCATGGTGCTGAGAATGATATCCTTCCAGGGTAAAATAGCCATAGATTTAAGACTATTTTAACATTACAGCGTACCTGCACAATGAGATTTTCTGCTGTGGACAAAGAGGAGCCTGGATTTTGTGCCCAAAGATCATACGTTGCACATATCTTGTCTCATGTCCGCTTGAAACACTCTTGCTAATTAAGGGCACAGAAGAACATGTCTTGGCTAAATTCAAACAACCTATGGTTATTCAGCCTTTAATCTGGCGATTTGGCCTCAACCATCAACACAATAAACTACCTCAGACTCTCAGACGTACCATGGATGCAAGAGCCCGGATAGCTCAGTCGGTAGAGCATCAGACTTTTAATCTGAGGGTCCAGGGTTCAAGTCCCTGTTTGGGCGATGGAGCTTTCTATCTTTACACTTTGCTGCAGCTACGTGCACAATGAGATTTCTTGCTGTGGACAAAGAGAAGCTTGGATTTTGTGCCCAAAGACCATATGTTGCACATATCTTGTCTTATGTCCGCTTAAGGTCTGAATGTAGCCTTACTTTTACAGGGGCATAGAGTAACATCCATTGTATGTTTAGATGATATAGCTCCATGACACATTTCTATTAACACTTTTCCAATAACTGACCTTTAAAAATGATCTAATCTTTTAAAACTAACCATGCGCCAGCCGGGACTTGAACCTGGGTCGCAAGAATGGGAATCTTACATGATACCCCTACACCACTGGCGCTGTTGTACCTACCACAGCTAATTAAACCGTTACAGAGCAAAAATTGTCATAGTGTTAAAACTATTTTAACTATACAGCCAATACTGATTGCAATGTTATGGCTAAAATAGGAACAAAATGTACTTGGAATTAAAAGCCTTTTAAAAAATAAAAATGTGTTAGGTTTTGTTGGAATGCTTGAAAAGTGCACACATATTGCAATTGTATAGACACATTTGAAACAAATTGCTTCACAAATCTTGTTTTTTAAATGCTAGAATGACAGGGTCTGTTTCCTGTAATTAGCATAACAGCTTAAGGCCTAAAAGTAGCACTGGTTTTAGGGGTGCAATAAGGTTTATACAGCTCCATGAAACTTTTCCAATAACTGACTTTCAAAAGTGATCTAATCTTTTAAAACTAGCAATGCGCCAGCCGGGACTTAAACCCGAGTCGCAAGAATGGGAATCTTGCATGATACCCCTATACCACTGGCGCTGCTGTACACACCCTTAAGAAGTAAATTCTTTAAGGGCAATAATAGTCATAGTGTTAAAACTATTTTAACAATACAGCCAATATTGGTTGCAATGTTATGTTTAAAGTAGGAACAAAATGTACTTGGAAATAAAAATCTTTTAAAAGATAAAAATGTGTTAGGTTTTGTTGGAATGCTTGAAAAGTGCACACATATGGCAATTGCATAGACACATTTGAAACAAATTGCTTTACAAAACTTGGTTTTTAAATGGCTAGAATGACAGTGTCTGTTTCCTGTAAAAAGCATAATAGCTTAACGTCTGAAAGCAGCCTTGCTTTTAGGGGTGCATAGCGCAACATCCATTATATGTTTAGATTATATAGCTCCATGACACTTTCCCAATAACTGACTTTCAAATTGACTTTGAACCCGGGACACAAAAAGAAGAACCTTGCATCATACCCCTATACCACTAGCTCCTTTGCTCATGGTGCTGAGAATGATATCCTTCCAGGGTAAAATAGCCATAGATTTAAGACTATTTTAACATTACAGCGTACCTGCACAATGAGATTTTCTGCTGTGGACAAAGAGGAGCCTGGATTTTGTGCCCAAAGATCATACGTTGCACAAATCTTGTCTCATGTCCGCTTGAAACACTCTTGCTAATTAAGGGCACAGAAGAACATGTCTTGGCTAAATTCAAACAACCTATGGTTATTCAGCCTTTAATCTGGCGATTTGGCCTCAACCATCAACACAATAAACTACCTCAGACTCTCAGACGTACCATGGATGCAAGAGCCCGGATAGCCCGGATAGCTCAGTCGGTAGACTTAAACCCGAGTCGCAAGAATGGGAATCTTGCATGATACCCCTACACCACTGGCGCTGCCGAACACACCCTTAAGAAGTAAATTCTTTAAGGGCAATAATAGTCATAGTGTTAAAACTATTTTAACAATACAGCCAATATTGGTTGCAATGTTATGTTTAAAGTAGGAACAAAATGTACTTGGAAATAAAAATCTTTTAAAAGATAAAAATGTGTTAGGTTTTGTTGGAATGCTTGAAAAGTGCACAAATATGGCAATTGTATAGACACATTTGAAACAAATTGCTTTACAAAACTTGGTTTTTAAATGGCTAGAATGACAGTGTCTGTTTCCTGTAAAAAGCATAACAGCTTAACGTCTGAAAGCAGCCTTGCTTTTAGGGGTGCATAGCGCAACATCCATTATATGTTTAGATTATATAGCTCCATGACACTTTCCCAATAACTGACTTTCAAATTGACTTTGAACCCGGGACACAAAAGGAAGAACCTTGCATCATACCCCTATACCACTAGCTCCTTTGCTCATGGTGCTGAGAATGATATCCTTCCAGGGTAAAATAGCCATAGATTTAAGACTATTTTAACATTACAGCGTACCTGCACAATGAGATTTTCTGCTGTGGACAAAGAGGAGCCTGGATTTTGTGCCCAAAGATCATACGTTGCACATATCTTGTCTCATGTCCGCTTGAAACACTCTTGCTAATTAAGGGCACAGAAGAACATGTCTTGGCTAAATTCAAACAACCTATGGTTATTCAGCCTTTAATCTGGCGATTTGGCCTCAACCATCAACACAATAAACTACCTCAGACTCTCAGACGTACCATGGATGCAAGAGCCCGGATAGCCCGGATAGCTCAGTCGATAGACTTAAACCCGAGTCGCAAGAATGGGAATCTTGCATGATACCCCTACACCACTGGCGCTGCCGTACACACCCTTAAGAAGTAAATTCTTTAAGGGCAATAATAGTCATAGTGTTAAAACTATTTTAACAATACAGACAATATTGGTTGCAATGTTATGTTTAAAGTAGGAACAAAATGTACTTGGAAATAAAAATCTTTTAAAAGATAAAAATGTGTTAGGTTTTGTTGGAATGCTTGAAAAGTGCACACATATGGCAATTGTATAGACACATTTGAAACAAATTGCTTTACAAAACTTGGTTTTTAAATGGCTAGAATGACAGTGTCTGTTTCCTGTAAAAAGCATAACAGCTTAACGTCTGAAAGCAGCCTTGCTTTTAGGGGTGCATAGCGCAACATCCATTATATGTTTAGATTATATAGCTCCATGACACTTTCCCAATAACTGACTTTCAAATTGACTTTGAACCCGGGACACAAAAAGAAGAACCTTGCATCATACCCCTATACCACTAGCCCCTTTGCTCATGGTGCTGAGAATGATATCCTTCCAGGGTAAAATAGCCATAGATTTAAGACTATTTTAACATTACAGCGTACCTGCACAATGAGATTTTCTGCTGTGGACAAAGAGGAGCCTGGATTTTGTGCCCAAAGATCATACGTTGCACATATCTTGTCTCATGTCCGCTTGAAACACTCTTGCTAATTAAGGGCACAGAAGAACATGTCTTGGCTAAATTCAAACAACCTATGGTTATTCAGCCTTTAATCTGGCGATTTGGCCTCAACCATCAACACAATAAACTACCTCAGACTCTCAGACGTACCCTGGATGCAAGAGCCCGGATAGCTCAGTCGGTAGAGCATCAGACTTTTAATCTGAGGGTCCAGGGTTCAAGTCCCTGTTCGGACGATGGAGCTTTCTATCTTTACACTTTGCTGCAGCTACGTGCACAATGAGATTTCTTGCTGTGGACAAAGAGAAGCTTGGATTTTGTGCCCAAAGACCATATGTTGCACATATCTTGTCTTATGTCCGCTTAAGGTCTGAATGTAGCCTTACTTTTACAGGGGCATAGAGTAACATCCATTGTATGTTTAGATGATATAGCTCCATGACACTTTTCTATTAACACTTTTCCAATAACTGACCTTTAAAAATGATCTAATCTTTTAAAACTAACCATGCGCCAGCTGGGACTTGAACCCGGGTCGCAAGAATGGGAATCTTGCATGATACCCCTACACCACTGGCGCTGTTGTACCTACCACAGCTAATTAAACCGTTACAGAGCAAAAATTGTCATAGTGTTAAAACTATTTTAACTATACAGCCAATACTGATTGCAATGTTACGGCTAAAATAGGAACAAAATGTACTTGGAATTAAAAGCCTTTTAAAAAATAAAAATGTGTTAGGTTTTGTTGGAATGCTTGAAAAGTGCACACATATTGCAATTGTATAGACACATTTGAAACAAATTGCTTCACAAATCTTATTTTTTAAATGCTAGAATGACAGGGTCTGTTTCCTGTAATTAGCATAACAGCTTAAGGCCTAAAAGTAGCACTGGTTTTAGGGGTGCAATAAGGTTTATACAGCTCCATGAAACTTTTCCAATAACTGACTTTCAAAAGTGATCTAATCTTTTAAAACTAGCAATGCGCCAGCCGGGACTTAAACCCGAGTCGCAAGAATGGGAATCTTGCATGATACCCCTACACCACTGGCGCTGCCGAACACATCCTTAAGAAGTAAATTCTTTAAGGGCAATAATAGTCATAGTGTTAAAACTATTTTAACAATACAGCCAATATTGGTTGCAATGTTATGTTTAAAGTAGGAACAAAATGTACTTGGAAATAAAAATCTTTTAAAAGATAAAAATGTGTTACGTTTTGTTGGAATGCTTGAAAAGTGCACACATATGGCAATTGTATAGACACATTTGAAACAAATTGCTTTACAAAACTTGGTTTTTAAATGGCTAGAATGACAGTGTCTGTTTCCTGTAAAAAGCATAACAGCTTAACGTCTGAAAGCAGCCTTGCTTTTAGGGGTGCATAGCGCAACATCCATTATATGTTTAGATTATATAGCTCCATGACACTTTCCCAATAACTGACTTTCAAATTGACTTTGAACCCGGGACACAAAAGGAAGAACCTTGCATCATACCCCTATACCACTAGCTCCTTTGCTCATGGTGCTGAGAATGATATCCTTCCAGGGTAAAATAGCCATAGATTTAAGACTATTTTAACATTACAGCGTACCTGCACAATGAGATTTTCTGCTGTGGACAAAGAGGAGCCTGGATTTTGTGCCCAAAGATCATACGTTGCACATATCTTGTCTCATGTCCGCTTGAAACACTCTTGCTAATTAAGGGCACAGAAGAACATGTCTTGGCTAAATTCAAACAACCTATGGTTATTCAGCCTTTAATCTGGCGATTTGGCCTCAACCATCAACACAATAAACTACCTCAGACTCTCAGACGTACCATGGATGCAAGAGCCCGGATAGCCCGGATAGCTCAGTCGATAGACTTAAACCCGAGTCGCAAGAATGGGAATCTTGCATGATACCCCTACACCACTGGCGCTGCCGTACACACCCTTAAGAAGTAAATTCTTTAAGGGCAATAATAGTCATAGTGTTAAAACTATTTTAACAATACAGACAATATTGGTTGCAATGTTATGTTTAAAGTAGGAACAAAATGTACTTGGAAATAAAAATCTTTTAAAAGATAAAAATGTGTTAGGTTTTGTTGGAATGCTTGAAAAGTGCACACATATGGCAATTGTATAGACACATTTGAAACAAATTGCTTTACAAAACTTGGTTTTTAAATGGCTAGAATGACAGTGTCTGTTTCCTGTAAAAAGCATAACAGCTTAACGTCTGAAAGCAGCCTTGCTTTTAGGGGTGCATAGCGCAACATCCATTATATGTTTAGATTATATAGCTCCATGACACTTTCCCAATAACTGACTTTCAAATTGACTTTGAACCCGGGACACAAAAGGAAGAACCTTGCATCATACCCCTATACCACTAGCTCCTTTGCTCATGGTGCTGAGAATGATATCCTTCCAGGGTAAAATAGCCATAGATTTAAGACTATTTTAACATTACAGCGTACCTGCACAATGAGATTTTCTGCTGTGGACAAAGAGGAGCCTGGATTTTGTGCCCAAAGATCATACGTTGCACATATCTTGTCTCATGTCCGCTTGAAACACTCTTGCTAATTAAGGGCACAGAAGAACATGTCTTGGCTAAATTCAAACAACCTATGGTTATTCAGCCTTTAATCTGGCGATTTGGCCTCAACCATCAACACAATAAACTACCTCAGACTCTCAGACGTACCATGGATGCAAGAGCCCGGATAGCCCGGATAGCTCAGTCGATAGACTTAAACCCGAGTCGCAAGAATGGGAATCTTGCATGATACCCCTACACCACTGGCGCTGCCGTACACACCCTTAAGAAGTAAATTCTTTAAGGGCAATAATAGTCATGGTGTTAAAACTATTTTAACAATACAGCCAATATTGGTTGCAATGTTATGTTTAAAGTAGGAACAAAATGTACTTGGAAATAAAAATCTTTTAAAAGATAAAAATGTGTTAGGTTTTGTTGGAATGCTTGAAAAGTGCACACATATGGCAATTGTATAGACACATTTGAAACAAATTGCTTTACAAAACTTGGTTTTTAAATGGCTAGAATGACAGTGTCTGTTTCCTGTAAAAAGCATAACAGCTTAACGTCTGAAAGCAGCCTTGCTTTTAGGGGTGCATAGCGCAGCATCCATTATATGTTTAGATTATATAGCTCCATGACACTTTCCCAATAACTGACTTTCAAATTGACTTTGAACCCGGGACACAAAAGGAAGAACCTTGCATCATACCCCTATACCACTAGCTCCTTTGCTCATGGTGCTGAGAATGATATCCTTCCAGGGTAAAATAGCCATAGATTTAAGACTATTTTAACATTACAGCGTACCTGCACAATGAGATTTTCTGCTGTGGACAAAGAGGAGCCTGGATTTTGTGCCCAAAGATCATACGTTGCACATATCTTGTCTCATGTCCGCTTGAAACACTCTTGCTAATTAAGGGCACAGAAGAACATGTCTTGGCTAAATTCAAACAACCTATGGTTATTCAGCCTTTAATCTGGCGATTTGGCCTCAACCATCAACACAATAAACTACCTCAGACTCTCAGACGTACCATGGATACAAGAGCCCGGATAGCTCAGTCGGTAGAGCATCAGACTTTTAATCTGAGGGTCCAGGGTTCAAGTCCCTGTTTGGGCAATGGAGCTTTCTATCTTTACACTTTGCTGCAGCTACGTGCACAATGAGATTTCTTGCTGTGGACAAAGAGAAGCTTGGATTTTGTGCCCAAAGACCATATGTTGCACATATCTTGTCTTATGTCCGCTTAAGGTCTGAATGTAGCCTTACTTTTACAGGGGCATAGAGTAACATCCATTGTATGTTTAGATGATATAGCTCCATGACACTTTTCTATTAACACTTTTCCAATAACTGACCTTTAAAAATGATCTAATCTTTTAAAACTAACCATGCGCCAGCCAGGACTTGAACCCGGGTTGCAAGAATGGGAATCTTGCATGATACCCCTACACCACTGGCGCTGTTGTACCTACCACAGCTAATTAAACCGTTACAGAGCAAAAATTGTCATAGTGTTAAAACTATTTTAACTATACAGCCAATACTGATTGCAATGTTACGGCTAAAATAGGAACAAAATGTACTTGGAAATAAAAGCCTTTTAAAAAATAAAAATGTGTTAGGTTTTGTTGGAATGCTTGAAAAGTGCACACATATTGCAATTGTATAGACAAATTTGAAACAAATTGCTTCACAAATCTTGTTTTTTAAATGCTAGAATGACAGGGTCTGTTTCCTGTAATTAGCATAACAGCTTAAGGCCTAAAAGTAGCACTGGTTTTAGGGGTGCAATAAGGTTTATACAGCTCCATGAAACTTTTCCAATAACTGACTTTCAAAAGTGATCTAATCTTTTAAAACTAGCAATGCGCCAGCCGGGACTTAAACCCGAGTCGCAAGAATGGGAATCTTGCATGATACCCCTACACCACTGGCGCTGCCGTACACACCCTTAAGAAGTAAATTCTTTAAGGGCAATAATAGTCATAGTATTAAAACTATTTTAACAATACAGCCAATATTGGTTGCAATGTTATGTTTAAAGTAGGAACAAAATGTACTTGGAAATAAAAATCTTTTAAAAGATAAAAATGTGTTAGGTTTTGTTGGAATGCTTGAAAAGTGCACACATATGGCAATTGTATAGACACATTTGAAACAAATTGCTTTACAAAACTTGGTTTTTAAATGGCTAGAATGACAGTGTCTGTTTCCTGTAAAAAGCATAACAGCTTAACGTCTGAAAGCAGCCTTGCTTTTAGGGGTGCATAGCGCAACATCCATTATATGTTTAGATTATATAGCTCCATGACACTTTCCCAATAACTGACTTTCAAATTGACTTTGAACCCGGGACACAAAAGGAAGAACCTTGCATCATACCCCTATACCACTAGCTCCTTTGCTCATGGTGCTGAGAATGATATCCTTCCAGGGTAAAATAGCCATAGATTTAAGACTATTTTAACATTACAGCGTACCTGCACAATGAGATTTTCTGCTGTGGACAAAGAGGAGCCTGGATTTTGTGCCCAAAGATCATACGTTGCACATATCTTGTCTCATGTCCGCTTGAAACACTCTTGCTAATTAAGGGCACAGAAGAACATGTCTTGGCTAAATTCAAACAACCTATGGTTATTCAGCCTTTAATCTGGCGATTTGGCCTCAACCATCAACACAATAAACTACCTCAGACTCTCAGACGTACCATGGATGCAAGAGCCCGGATAGCTCAGTCGGTAGAGCATCAGACTTTTAATCTGAGGGTCCAGGGTTCAAGTCCCTGTTCGGGCAATGGAGCTTTCTATCTTTACACTTTGCTGCAGCTACGTGCACAATGAGATTTCTTGCTGTGGACAAAGAGAAGCTTGGATTTTGTGCCCAAAGACCATATGTTGCACATATCTTGTCTTATGTCCGCTTAAGGTCTGAATGTAGCCTTACTTTTACAGGGGCATAGAGTAACATCCATTGTATGTTTAGATGATATAGCTCCATGACACTTTTCTATTAACACTTTTCCAATAACTGACCTTTAAAAATGATCTAATCTTTTAAAACTAACCATGCGCCAGCCAGGACTTGAACCCGGGTTGCAAGAATGGGAATCTTGCATGATACCCCTACACCACTGGCGCTGTTGTACCTACCACAGCTAATTAAACCGTTACAGAGCAAAAATTGTCATAGTGTTAAAACTATTTTAACTATACAGCCAATACTGATTGCAATGTTACGGCTAAAATAGGAACAAAATGTACTTGGAAATAAAAGCCTTTTAAAAAATAAAAATGTGTTAGGTTTTGTTGGAATGCTTGAAAAGTGCACACATATTGCAATTGTATAGACACATTTGAAACAAATTGCTTCACAAATCTTGTTTTTTAAATGCTAGAATGACAGGGTCTGTTTCCTGTAATTAGCAAGCCAGCTTAAGGCCTAAAAGTAGCACTGGTTTTAGGGGTGCAATAAGGTGTATACAGCTCCATGAAACTTTTCCAATAACTGACTTTCAAAAGTGATCTAATCTTTTAAAACTAGCAATGCGCCAGCCGGGACTTAAACCCGAGTCGCAAGAATGGGAATCTTGCATGATACCCCTACACCACTGGCGCTGCCGAACACACCCTTAAGAAGTAAATTCTTTAAGGGCAATAATAGTCATAGTGTTAAAACTATTTTAACAATACAGCCAATATTGGTTGCAATGTTATGTTTAAAGTAGGAACAAAATGTACTTGGAAATAAAAATCTTTTAAAAGATAAAAATGTGTTAGGTTTTGTTGGAATGCTTGAAAAGTGCACACATATGGCAATTGTATAGACACATTTGAAACAAATTGCTTTACAAAACTTGGTTTTTAAATGGCTAGAATGACAGTGTCTGTTTCCTGTAAAAAGCATAACAGCTTAACGTCTGAAAGCAGCCTTGCTTTTAGGGGTGCATAGCGCAACATCCATTATATGTTTAGATTATATAGCTCCATGACACTTTCCCAATAACTGACTTTCAAATTGACTTTGAACCCAGGACACAAAAGGAAGAACCTTGCATCATACCCCTATACCACTAGCTCCTTTGCTCATGGTGCTGAGAATGATATCCTTCCAGGGTAAAATAGCCATAGATTTAAGACTATTTTAACATTACAGCGTACCTGCACAATGAGATTTTCTGCTGTGGACAAAGAGGAGCCTGGATTTTGTGCCCAAAGATCATACGTTGCACATATCTTGTCTCATGTCCGCTTGAAACACTCTTGCTAATTAAGGGCACAGAAGAACATGTCTTGGCTAAATTCAAACAACCTATGGTTATTCAGCCTTTAATCTGGCGATTTGGCCTCAACCATCAACACAATAAACTACCTCAGACTCTCAGACGTACCATGGATGCAAGAGCCCGGATAGCTCAGTCGGTAGAGCATCAGACTTTTAATCTGAGGGTCCAGGGTTCAAGTCCCTGTTTGGGCGATGGAGCTTTCTATCTTTACACTTTGCTGCAGCTACGTGCACAATGAGATTTCTTGCTGTGGACAAAGAGAAGCTTGGATTTTGTGCCCAAAGACCATATGTTGCACATATCTTGTCTTATGTCCGCTTAAGGTCTGAATGTAGCCTTACTTTTACAGGGGCATAGAGTAACATCCATTGTATGTTTAGATGATATAGCTCCATGACACATTTCTATTAACACTTTTCCAATAACTGACCTTTAAAAATGATCTAATCTTTTAAAACTAACCATGCGCCAGCCGGGACTTGAACCTGGGTCGCAAGAATGGGAATCTTACATGATACCCCTACACCACTGGCGCTGTTGTACCTACCACAGCTAATTAAACCGTTACAGAGCAAAAATTGTCATAGTGTTAAAACTATTTTAACTATACAGCCAATACTGATTGCAATGTTATGGCTAAAATAGGAACAAAATGTACTTGGAATTAAAAGCCTTTTAAAAAATAAAAATGTGTTAGGTTTTGTTGGAATGCTTGAAAAGTGCACACATATTGCAATTGTATAGACACATTTGAAACAAATTGCTTCACAAATCTTGTTTTTTAAATGCTAGAATGACAGGGTCTGTTTCCTGTAATTAGCATAACAGCTTAAGGCCTAAAAGTAGCACTGGTTTTAGGGGTGCAATAAGGTTTATACAGCTCCATGAAACTTTTCCAATAACTGACTTTCAAAAGTGATCTAATCTTTTAAAACTAGCAATGCGCCAGCCGGGACTTAAACCCGAGTCGCAAGAATGGGAATCTTGCATGATACCCCTATACCACTGGCGCTGCTGTACACACCCTTAAGAAGTAAATTCTTTAAGGGCAATAATAGTCATAGTGTTAAAACTATTTTAACAATACAGCCAATATTGGTTGCAATGTTATGTTTAAAGTAGGAACAAAATGTACTTGGAAATAAAAATCTTTTAAAAGATAAAAATGTGTTAGGTTTTGTTGGAATGCTTGAAAAGTGCACACATATGGCAATTGCATAGACACATTTGAAACAAATTGCTTTACAAAACTTGGTTTTTAAATGGCTAGAATGACAGTGTCTGTTTCCTGTAAAAAGCATAATAGCTTAACGTCTGAAAGCAGCCTTGCTTTTAGGGGTGCATAGCGCAACATCCATTATATGTTTAGATTATATAGCTCCATGACACTTTCCCAATAACTGACTTTCAAATTGACTTTGAACCCGGGACACAAAAAGAAGAACCTTGCATCATACCCCTATACCACTAGCTCCTTTGCTCATGGTGCTGAGAATGATATCCTTCCAGGGTAAAATAGCCATAGATTTAAGACTATTTTAACATTACAGCGTACCTGCACAATGAGATTTTCTGCTGTGGACAAAGAGGAGCCTGGATTTTGTGCCCAAAGATCATACGTTGCACAAATCTTGTCTCATGTCCGCTTGAAACACTCTTGCTAATTAAGGGCACAGAAGAACATGTCTTGGCTAAATTCAAACAACCTATGGTTATTCAGCCTTTAATCTGGCGATTTGGCCTCAACCATCAACACAATAAACTACCTCAGACTCTCAGACGTACCATGGATGCAAGAGCCCGGATAGCCCGGATAGCTCAGTCGGTAGACTTAAACCCGAGTCGCAAGAATGGGAATCTTGCATGATACCCCTACACCACTGGCGCTGCCGAACACACCCTTAAGAAGTAAATTCTTTAAGGGCAATAATAGTCATAGTGTTAAAACTATTTTAACAATACAGCCAATATTGGTTGCAATGTTATGTTTAAAGTAGGAACAAAATGTACTTGGAAATAAAAATCTTTTAAAAGATAAAAATGTGTTAGGTTTTGTTGGAATGCTTGAAAAGTGCACAAATATGGCAATTGTATAGACACATTTGAAACAAATTGCTTTACAAAACTTGGTTTTTAAATGGCTAGAATGACAGTGTCTGTTTCCTGTAAAAAGCATAACAGCTTAACGTCTGAAAGCAGCCTTGCTTTTAGGGGTGCATAGCGCAACATCCATTATATGTTTAGATTATATAGCTCCATGACACTTTCCCAATAACTGACTTTCAAATTGACTTTGAACCCGGGACACAAAAGGAAGAACCTTGCATCATACCCCTATACCACTAGCTCCTTTGCTCATGGTGCTGAGAATGATATCCTTCCAGGGTAAAATAGCCATAGATTTAAGACTATTTTAACATTACAGCGTACCTGCACAATGAGATTTTCTGCTGTGGACAAAGAGGAGCCTGGATTTTGTGCCCAAAGATCATACGTTGCACATATCTTGTCTCATGTCCGCTTGAAACACTCTTGCTAATTAAGGGCACAGAAGAACATGTCTTGGCTAAATTCAAACAACCTATGGTTATTCAGCCTTTAATCTGGCGATTTGGCCTCAACCATCAACACAATAAACTACCTCAGACTCTCAGACGTACCATGGATGCAAGAGCCCGGATAGCCCGGATAGCTCAGTCGATAGACTTAAACCCGAGTCGCAAGAATGGGAATCTTGCATGATACCCCTACACCACTGGCGCTGCCGTACACACCCTTAAGAAGTAAATTCTTTAAGGGCAATAATAGTCATAGTGTTAAAACTATTTTAACAATACAGACAATATTGGTTGCAATGTTATGTTTAAAGTAGGAACAAAATGTACTTGGAAATAAAAATCTTTTAAAAGATAAAAATGTGTTAGGTTTTGTTGGAATGCTTGAAAAGTGCACACATATGGCAATTGTATAGACACATTTGAAACAAATTGCTTTACAAAACTTGGTTTTTAAATGGCTAGAATGACAGTGTCTGTTTCCTGTAAAAAGCATAACAGCTTAACGTCTGAAAGCAGCCTTGCTTTTAGGGGTGCATAGCGCAACATCCATTATATGTTTAGATTATATAGCTCCATGACACTTTCCCAATAACTGACTTTCAAATTGACTTTGAACCCGGGACACAAAAAGAAGAACCTTGCATCATACCCCTATACCACTAGCTCCTTTGCTCATGGTGCTGAGAATGATATCCTTCCAGGGTAAAATAGCCATAGATTTAAGACTATTTTAACATTACAGCGTACCTGCACAATGAGATTTTCTGCTGTGGACAAAGAGGAGCCTGGATTTTGTGCCCAAAGATCATACGTTGCACATATCTTGTCTCATGTCCGCTTGAAACACTCTTGCTAATTAAGGGCACAGAAGAACATGTCTTGGCTAAATTCAAACAACCTATGGTTATTCAGCCTTTAATCTGGCGATTTGGCCTCAACCATCAACACAATAAACTACCTCAGACTCTCAGACGTACCCTGGATGCAAGAGCCCGGATAGCTCAGTCGGTAGAGCATCAGACTTTTAATCTGAGGGTCCAGGGTTCAAGTCCCTGTTCGGACGATGGAGCTTTCTATCTTTACACTTTGCTGCAGCTACGTGCACAATGAGATTTCTTGCTGTGGACAAAGAGAAGCTTGGATTTTGTGCCCAAAGACCATATGTTGCACATATCTTGTCTTATGTCCGCTTAAGGTCTGAATGTAGCCTTACTTTTACAGGGGCATAGAGTAACATCCATTGTATGTTTAGATGATATAGCTCCATGACACTTTTCTATTAACACTTTTCCAATAACTGACCTTTAAAAATGATCTAATCTTTTAAAACTAACCATGCGCCAGCCGGGACTTGAACCCGGGTCGCAAGAATGGGAATCTTGCATGATACCCCTACACCACTGGCGCTGTTGTACCTACCACAGCTAATTAAACCGTTACAGAGCAAAAATTGTCATAGTGTTAAAACTATTTTAACTATACAGCCAATACTGATTGCAATGTTACGGCTAAAATAGGAACAAAATGTACTTGGAATTAAAAGCCTTTTAAAAAATAAAAATGTGTTAGGTTTTGTTGGAATGCTTGAAAAGTGCACACATATTGCAATTGTATAGACACATTTGAAACAAATTGCTTCACAAATCTTATTTTTTAAATGCTAGAATGACAGGGTCTGTTTCCTGTAATTAGCATAACAGCTTAAGGCCTAAAAGTAGCACTGGTTTTAGGGGTGCAATAAGGTTTATACAGCTCCATGAAACTTTTCCAATAACTGACTTTCAAAAGTGATCTAATCTTTTAAAACTAGCAATGCGCCAGCCGGGACTTAAACCCGAGTCGCAAGAATGGGAATCTTGCATGATACCCCTATACCACTGGCGCTGCTGTACACACCCTTAAGAAGTAAATTCTTTAAGGGCAATAATAGTCATAGTGTTAAAACTATTTTAACAATACAGCCAATATTGGTTGCAATGTTATGTTTAAAGTAGGAACAAAATGTACTTGGAAATAAAAATCTTTTAAAAGATAAAAATGTGTTAGGTTTTGTTGGAATGCTTGAAAAGTGCACACATATGGCAATTGTATAGACACATTTGAAACAAATTGCTTTACAAAACTTGGTTTTTAAATGGCTAGAATGACAGTGTCTGTTTCCTGTAAAAAGCATAATAGCTTAACGTCTGAAAGCAGCCTTGCTTTTAGGGGTGCATAGCGCAACATCCATTATATGTTTAGATTATATAGCTCCATGACACTTTCCCAATAACTGACTTTCAAATTGACTTTGAACCCGGGACACAAAAAGAAGAACCTTGCATCATACCCCTATACCACTAGCTCCTTTGCTCATGGTGCTGAGAATGATATCCTTCCAGGGTAAAATAGCCATAGATTTAAGACTATTTTAACATTACAGCGTACCTGCACAATGAGATTTTCTGCTGTGGACAAAGAGGAGCCTGGATTTTGTGCCCAAAGATCATACGTTGCACATATCTTGTCTCATGTCCGCTTGAAACACTCTTGCTAATTAAGGGCACAGAAGAACATGTCTTGGCTAAATTCAAACAACCTATGGTTATTCAGCCTTTAATCTGGCGATTTGGCCTCAACCATCAACACAATAAACTACCTCAGACTCTCAGACGTACCATGGATGCAAGAGCCCGGATAGCCCGGATAGCTCAGTCGGTAGACTTAAACCCGAGTCGCAAGAATGGGAATCTTGCATGATACCCCTACACCACTGGCGCTGCCGTACACACCCTTAAGAAGTAAATTCTTTAAGGGCAATAATAGTCATAGTGTTAAAACTATTTTAACAATACAGCCAATATTGGTTGCAATGTTATGTTTAAAGTAGGAACAAAATGTACTTGGAAATAAAAATCTTTTAAAAGATAAAAATGTGTTAGGTTTTGTTGGAATGCTTGAAAAGTGCACACATATGGCAATTGTATAGACACATTTGAAACAAATTGCTTTACAAAACTTGGTTTTTAAATGGCTAGAATGACAGTGTCTGTTTCCTGTAAAAAGCATAACAGCTTAACGTCTGAAAGCAGCCTTGCTTTTAGGGGTGCATAGCGCAACATCCATTATATGTTTAGATTATATAGCTCCATGACACTTTCCCAATAACTGACTTTCAAATTGATTTTGAACCCGGGACACAAAAGGAAGAACCCTGCATCATACCCCTATACCACTAGCTCCTTTGCTCATGGTGCTGAGAATGATATCCTTCCAGGGTAAAATAGCCATAGATTTAAGACTATTTTAACATTACAGCGTACCTGCACAATGAGATTTTCTGCTGTGGACAAAGAGGAGCCTGGATTTTGTGCCCAAAGATCATACGTTGCACATATCTTGTCTCATGTCCGCTTGAAACACTCTTGCTAATTAAGGGCACAGAAGAACATGTCTTGGCTAAATTCAAACAACCTATGGTTATTCAGCCTTTAATCTGGCGATTTGGCCTCAACCATCAACACAATAAACTACCTCAGACGTACCATGGATGCAAGAGCCCGGATAGCTCAGTCGGTAGAGCATCAGACTTTTAATCTGAGGGTCCAGGGTTCTAGTCCCTGTTCGGGCGATGGAGCTTTCTATCTTTACACTTTGCTGCAGCTACGTGCACAATGAGATTTCTTGCTGTGGACAAAGAGAAGCTTGGATTTTGTGCCCAAAGACCATATGTTGCACATATCTTGTCTTATGTCCGCTTAAGGTCTGAATGTAGCCTTACTTTTACAGGGGCATAGAGTAACATCCATTGTATGTTTAGATGATATAGCTCCATGACACTTTTCTATTGACACTTTTCTATTAACACTTTTCCAATAACTGACCTTTAAAAATGATCTAATCTTTTAAAACTAACCATGCGCCAGCCGGGACTTGAACCCGGGTCGCAAGAATGGGAATCTTGCATGATACCCCTACACCACTGGCGCTGCCGTACACACCCTTAAGAAGTAAATTCTTTAAGGGCAATAATAGTCATAGTGTTAAAACTATTTTAACAATACAGACAATATTGGTTGCAATGTTATGTTTAAAGTAGGAACAAAATGTACTTGGAAATAAAAATCTTTTAAAAGATAAAAATGTGTTAGGTTTTGTTGGAATGCTTGAAAAGTGCACACATATGGCAATTGTATAGACACATTTGAAACAAATTGCTTTACAAAACTTGGTTTTTAAATGGCTAGAATGACAGTGTCTGTTTCCTGTAAAAAGCATAACAGCTTAACGTCTGAAAGCAGCCTTGCTTTTAGGGGTGCATAGCGCAACATCCATTATATGTTTAGATTATATAGCTCCATGACACTTTCCCAATAACTGACTTTCAAATTGACTTTGAACCCGGGACACAAAAAGAAGAACGTTGCATCATACCCCTATACCACTAGCTCCTTTGCTCATGGTGCTGAGAATGATATCCTTCCAGGGTAAAATAGCCATAGATTTAAGACTATTTTAACATTACAGCGTACCTGCACAATGAGATTTTCTGCTGTGGACAAAGAGGAGCCTGGATTTTGTGCCCAAAGATCATACATTGCACATATCTTGTCTCATGTCCGCTTGAAACACTCTTGCTAATTAAGGGCACAGAAGAACATGTCTTGGCTAAATTCAAACAACCTATGGTTATTCAGCCTTTAATCTGGCGATTTGGCCTCAACCATCAACACAATAAACTACCTCAGACTCTCAGACGTACCATGGATGCAAGAGCCCGGATAGCTCAGTCGGTAGAGCATCAGACTTTTAATCTGAGGGTCCAGGGTTCAAGTCCCTGTTCGGGCGATGGAGCTTTCTATCTTTACACTTTGCTGCAGCTACGTGCACAATGAGATTTCTTGCTGTGGACAAAGAGAAGCTTGGATTTTGTGCCCAAAGACCATATGTTGCACATATCTTGTCTTATGTCCGCTTAAGGTCTGAATGTAGCCTTACTTTTACAGGGGCATAGAGTAACATCCATTGTATGTTTAGATGATATAGCTCCATGACACTTTTCTATTAACACTTTTCCAATAACTGACCTTTAAAAATGATCTAATCTTTTAAAGCTAACCATGCGCCAGCCGGGACTTGAACCCGGGTCGCAAGAATGGGAATCTTGCATGATACCCCTACACCACTGGCGCTGTTGTACCTACCACAGCTAATTAAACCGTTACAGAGCAAAAATTGTCATAGTGTTAAAACTATTTTAACTATACAGCCAATACTGATTGCAATGTTACGGCTAAAATAGGAACAAAATGTACTTGGAATTAAAAGCCTTTTAAAAAATAAAAATGTGTTAGGTTTTGTTGGAATGCTTGAAAAGTGCACACATATTGCAATTGTATAGACACATTTGAAACAAATTGCTTCACAAATCTTGTTTTTTAAATGCTAGAATGACAGGGTCTGTTTCCTGTAATTAGTATAACAGCTTAAGGCCTAAAAGTAGCACTGGTTTTAGGGGTGCAATAAGGTTTATACAGCTCCATGAAACTTTTCCAATAACTGACTTTCAAAAGTGATCTAATCTTTTAAAACTAGCAATGCGCCAGCCGGGACTTAAACCCGAGTCGCAAGAATGGGAATCTTGCATGATACCCCTACACCACTGGCGCTGCCGTACACACCCTTAAGAAGTAAATTCTTTAAGGGCAATAATAGTCATAGTGTTAAAACTATTTTAACAATACAGCCAATATTGGTTGCAATGTTATGTTTAAAGTAGGAACAAAATGTACTTGGAAATAAAAATCTTTTAAAAGATAAAAATGTGTTAGGTTTTGTTGGAATGCTTGAAAAGTGCACACATATGGCAATTGTATAGACACATTTGAAACAAATTGCTTTACAAAACTTGGTTTTTAAATGGCTAGAATGACAGTGTCTGTTTCCTGTAAAAAGCATAACAGCTTAACGTCTGAAAGCAGCCTTGCTTTTAGGGGTGCATAGCGCAACATCCATTATATGTTTAGATTATATAGCTCCATGACACTTTCCCAATAACTGACTTTCAAATTGACTTTGAACCCGGGACACAAAAGGAAGAACCTTGCATCATACCCCTATACCACTAGCTCCTTTGCTCATGGTGCTGAGAATGATATCCTTCCAGGGTAAAATAGCCATAGATTTAAGACTATTTTAACATTACAGCGTACCTGCACAATGAGATTTTCTGCTGTGGACAAAGAGGAGCCTGGATTTTGTGCCCAAAGATCATACGTTGCACATATCTTGTCTCATGTCCGCTTGAAACACTCTTGCTAATTAAGGGCACAGAAGAACATGTCTTGGCTAAATTCAAACAACCTATGGTTATTCAGCCTTTAATCTGGCGATTTGGCCTCAACCATCAACACAATAAACTACCTCAGACTCTCAGACGTACCATGGATGCAAGAGCCCGGATAGCCCGGATAGCTCAGTCGGTAGACTTAAACCCGAGTCGCAAGAATGGGAATCTTGCATGATACCCCTACACCACTGGCGCTGCCGAACACACCCTTAAGAAGTAAATTCTTTAAGGGCAATAATAGTCATAGTGTTAAAACTATTTTAACAATACAGCCAATATTGGTTGCAATGTTATGTTTAAAGTAGGAACAAAATGTACTTGGAAATAAAAATCTTTTAACAGATAAAAATGTGTTAGGTTTTGTTGGAATGCTTGAAAAGTGCACACATATGGCAATTGTATAGACACATTTGAAACAAATTGCTTTACAAAACTTGGTTTTTAAATGGCTAGAATGACAGTGTCTGTTTCCTGTAAAAAGCATAACAGCTTAACGTCTGAAAGCAGCCTTGCTTTTAGGGGTGCATAGCGCAACATCCATTATATGTTTAGATTATATAGCTCCATGACACTTTCCCAATAACTGACTTTCAAATTGACTTTGAACCCGGGACACAAAAGGAAGAACCTTGCATCATACCCGTATACCACTAGCTCCTTTGCTCATGGTGCTGAGAATGATATCCTTCCAGGGTAAAATAGCCATAGATTTAAGACTATTTTAACATTACAGCGTACCTGCACAATGAGATTTTCTGCTGTGGACAAAGAGGAGCCTGGATTTTGTGCCCAAAGATCATACGTTGCACATATCTTGTCTCATGTCCGCTTGAAACACTCTTGCTAATTAAGGGCACAGAAGAACATGTCTTGGCTAAATTCAAACAACCTATGGTTATTCAGCCTTTAATCTGGCGATTTGTCCTCAACCATCAACACAATAAACTACCTCAGACTCTCAGACGTACAATGGATGCAAGAGCCCGGATAGCTCAGTCGGTAGAGCATCAGACTTTTAATTTGAGGGTCCAGGGTTCAAGTCCCTGTTTGGGCGATGGAGCTTTCTATCTTTACACTTTGCTGCAGCTACGTGCACAATGAGATTTCTTGCTGTGAACAAAGAGAAGCTTGGATTTTGTGCCCAAAGACCATATGTTGCACATATCTTGTCTTATGTCCGCTTAAGGTCTGAATGTAGCCTTACTTTTACAGGGGCATAGAGTAACATCCATTGTATGTTTAGATGATATAGCTCCATGACACTTTTCTATTAACACTTTTCCAATAACTGACCTTTAAAAATGATCTAATCTTTTAAAACTAACCATGCGCCAGCTGGGACTTGAACCTGGGTCGCAAGAATGGGAATCTTACATGATACCCCTACACCACTGGCGCTGTTGTACCTACCACAGCTAATTAAACCGTTACAGAGCAAAAATTGTCATAGTGTTAAAACTATTTTAACTATACAGCCAATACTGATTGCAATGTTATGGCTAAAATAGGAACAAAATGTACTTGGAATTAAAAGCCTTTTAAAAAATAAAAATGTGTTAGGTTTTGTTGGAATGCTTGAAAAGTGCACACATATTGCAATTGTATAGACACATTTGAAACAAATTGCTTCACAAATCTTGTTTTTTAAATGCTAGAATGACAGGGTCTGTTTCCTGTAATTAGCATAACAGCTTAAGGCCTAAAAGTAGCACTGGTTTTAGGGGTGCAATAAGGTTTATACAGCTCCATGAAACTTTTCCAATAACTGACTTTCAAAAGTGATCTAATCTTTTAAAACTAGCAATGCGCCAGCCGGGACTTAAACCCGAGTCGCAAGAATGGGAATCTTGCATGATACCCCTATACCACTGGCGCTGCTGTACACACCCTTAAGAAGTAAATTCTTTAAGGGCAATAATAGTCATAGTGTTAAAACTATTTTAACAATACAGCCAATATTGGTTGCAATGTTATGTTTAAAGTAGGAACAAAATGTACTTGGAAATAAAAATCTTTTAAAAGATAAAAATGTGTTAGGTTTTGTTGGAATGCTTGAAAAGTGCACACATATGGCAATTGCATAGACACATTTGAAACAAATTGCTTTACAAAACTTGGTTTTTAAATGGCTAGAATGACAGTGTCTGTTTCCTGTAAAAAGCATAATAGCTTAACGTCTGAAAGCAGCCTTGCTTTTAGGGGTGTATAGCGCAACATCCATTATATGTTTAGATTATATAGCTCCATGACACTTTCCCAATAACTGACTTTCAAATTGACTTTGAACCCGGGACACAAAAAGAAGAACCTTGCATCATACCCCTATACCACTAGCTCCTTTGCTCATGGTGCTGAGAATGATATCCTTCCAGGGTAAATAAGCCATAGATTTAAGACTATTTTAACATTACAGCGTACCTGCACAATGAGATTTTCTGCTGTGGACAAAGAGGAGCCTGGATTTTGTGCCCAAAGATCATACGTTGCACAAATCTTGTCTCATGTCCGCTTGAAACACTCTTGCTAATTAAGGGCACAGAAGAACATGTCTTGGCTAAATTCAAACAACCTATGGTTATTCAGCCTTTAATCTGGCGATTTGGCCTCAACCATCAACACAATAAACTACCTCAGACTCTCAGACGTACCATGGATGCAAGAGCCCGGATAGCCCGGATAGCTCAGTCGATAGACTTAAACCCGAGTCGCAAGAATGGGAATCTTGCATGATACCCCTACACCACTGGCGCTGCCGTACACACCCTTAAGAAGTAAATTCTTTAAGGGCAATAATAGTCATAGTGTTAAAACTATTTTAACAATACAGACAATATTGGTTGCAATGTTATGTTTAAAGTAGGAACAAAATGTACTTGGAAATAAAAATCTTTTAAAAGATAAAAATGTGTTAGGTTTTGTTGGAATGCTTGAAAAGTGCACACATATGGCAATTGTATAGACACATTTGAAACAAATTGCTTTACAAAACTTGGTTTTTAAATGGCTAGAATGACAGTGTCTGTTTCCTGTAAAAAGCATAACAGCTTAACGTCTGAAAGCAGCCTTGCTTTTAGGGGTGCATAGCGCAACATCCATTATATGTTTAGATTATATAGCTCCATGACACTTTCCCAATAACTGACTTTCAAATTGACTTTGAACCCGGGACACAAAAAGAAGAACCTTGCATCATACCCCTATACCACTAGCTCCTTTGCTCATGGTGCTGAGAATGATATCCTTCCAGGGTAAAATAGCCATAGATTTAAGACTATTTTAACATTACAGCGTACCTGCACAATGAGATTTTCTGCTGTGGACAAAGAGGAGCCTGGATTTTGTGCCCAAAGATCATACGTTGCACATATCTTGTCTCATGTCCGCTTGAAACACTCTTGCTAATTAAGGGCACAGAAGAACATGTCTTGGCTAAATTCAAACAACCTATGGTTATTCAGCCTTTAATCTGGCGATTTGGCCTCAACCATCAACACAATAAACTACCTCAGACTCTCAGACGTACCCTGGATGCAAGAGCCCGGATAGCTCAGTCGGTAGAGCATCAGACTTTTAATCTGAGGGTCCAGGGTTCAAGTCCCTGTTCGGACGATGGAGCTTTCTATCTTTACACTTTGCTGCAGCTACGTGCACAATGAGATTTCTTGCTGTGGACAAAGAGAAGCTTGGATTTTGTGCCCAAAGACCATATGTTGCACATATCTTGTCTTATGTCCGCTTAAGGTCTGAATGTAGCCTTACTTTTACAGGGGCATAGAGTAACATCCATTGTATGTTTAGATGATATAGCTCCATGACACTTTTCTATTAACACTTTTCCAATAACTGACCTTTAAAAATGATCTAATCTTTTAAAACTAACCATGCGCCAGCCGGGACTTGAACCCGGGTCGCAAGAATGGGAATCTTACATGATACCCCTACACCACTGGCGCTGTTGTACCTACCACAGCTAATTAAACCGTTACAGAGCAAAAATTGTCATAGTGTTAAAACTATTTTAACTATACAGCCAATACTGATTGCAATGTTACGGCTAAAATAGGAACAAAATGTACTTGGAATTAAAAGCCTTTTAAAAAATAAAAATGTGTTAGGTTTTGTTGGAATGCTTGAAAAGTGCACACATATTGCAATTGTATAGACACATTTGAAACAAATTGCTTCACAAATCTTATTTTTTAAATGCTAGAATGACAGGGTCTGTTTCCTGTAATTAGCATAACAGCTTAAGGCCTAAAAGTAGCACTGGTTTTAGGGGTGCAATAAGGTTTATACAGCTCCATGAAACTTTTCCAATAACTGACTTTCAAAAGTGATCTAATCTTTTAAAACTAGCAATGCGCCAGCCGGGACTTAAACCCGAGTCGCAAGAATGGGAATCTTGCATGATACCCCTATACCACTGGCGCTGCTGTACACACCCTTAAGAAGTAAATTCTTTAAGGGCAATAATAGTCATAGTGTTAAAACTATTTTAACAATACAGCCAATATTGGTTGCAATGTTATGTTTAAAGTAGGAACAAAATGTACTTGGAAATAAAAATCTTTTAAAAGATAAAAATGTGTTAGGTTTTGTTGGAATGCTTGAAAAGTGCACACATATGGCAATTGTATAGACACATTTGAAACAAATTGCTTTACAAAACTTGGTTTTTAAATGGCTAGAATGACAGTGTCTGTTTCCTGTAAAAAGCATAATAGCTTAACGTCTGAAAGCAGCCTTGCTTTTAGGGGTGCATAGCGCAACATCCATTATATGTTTAGATTATATAGCTCCATGACACTTTCCCAATAACTGACTTTCAAATTGACTTTGAACCCGGGACACAAAAAGAAGAACCTTGCATCATACCCCTATACCACTAGCTCCTTTGCTCATGGTGCTGAGAATGATATCCTTCCAGGGTAAAATAGCCATAGATTTAAGACTATTTTAACATTACAGCGTACCTGCACAATGAGATTTTCTGCTGTGGACAAAGAGGAGCCTGGATTTTGTGCCCAAAGATCATACGTTGCACATATCTTGTCTCATGTCCACTTGAAACACTCTTGCTAATTAAGGGCACAGAAGAACATGTCTTGGCTAAATTCAAACAACCTATGGTTATTCAGCCTTTAATCTGGCGATTTGGCCTCAACCATCAACACAATAAACTACCTCAGACTCTCAGACGTACCATGGATGCAAGAGCCCGGATAGCCCGGATAGCTCAGTCGGTAGACTTAAACCCGAGTCGCAAGAATGGGAATCTTGCATGATACCCCTACACCACTGGCGCTGCCGTACACACCCTTAAGAAGTAAATTCTTTAAGGGCAATAATAGTCATAGTGTTAAAACTATTTTAACAATACAGCCAATATTGGTTGCAATGTTATGTTTAAAGTAGGAACAAAATGTACTTGGAAATAAAAATCTTTTAAAAGATAAAAATGTGTTAGGTTTTGTTGGAATGCTTGAAAAGTGCACACATATGGCAATTGTATAGACACATTTGAAACAAATTGCTTTACAAAACTTGGTTTTTAAATGGCTAGAATGACAGTGTCTGTTTCCTGTAAAAAGCATAACAGCTTAACGTCTGAAAGCAGCCTTGCTTTTAGGGGTGCATAGCGCAACATCCATTATATGTTTAGATTATATAGCTCCATGACACTTTCCCAATAACTGACTTTCAAATTGATTTTGAACCCGGGACACAAAAGGAAGAACCCTGCATCATACCCCTATACCACTAGCTCCTTTGCTCATGGTGCTGAGAATGATATCCTTCCAGGGTAAAATAGCCATAGATTTAAGACTATTTTAACATTACAGCGTACCTGCACAATGAGATTTTCTGCTGTGGACAAAGAGGAGCCTGGATTTTGTGCCCAAAGATCATACGTTGCACAAATCTTGTCTCATGTCCGCTTGAAACACTCTTGCTAATTAAGGGCACAGAAGAACATGTCTTGGCTAAATTCAAACAACCTATGGTTATGCAGCCTTTAATCTGGCGATTTGGCCTCAACCATCAACACAATAAACTACCTCAGACTCTCAGACGTACCATGGATGCAAGAGCCCGGATAGCTCAGTCGGTAGAGCATCAGACTTTTAATCTGAGGGTCCAGGGTTCAAGTCCCTGTTCGGGCGATGGAGCTTTCTATCTTTACACTTTGCTGCAGCTACGTGCACAATGAGATTTCTTGCTGTGGACAAAGAGAAGCTTGGATTTTGTGCCCAAAGACCATATGTTGCACATATCTTGTCTTATGTCCGCTTAAGGTCTGAATGTAGCCTTACTTTTACAGGGGCATAGAGTAACATCCATTGTATGTTTAGATGATATAGCTCCATGACACTTTTCTATTAACACTTTTCCAATAACTGACCTTTAAAAATGATCTAATCTTTTAAAACTAACCATGCGCCAGCCGGGACTTGAACCCGGGTCGCAAGAATGGGAATCTTGCATGATACCCCTACACCACTGGCGCTGTTGTACCTACCACAGCTAATTAAACCGTTACAGAGCAAAGATTGTCATAGTGTTAAAACTATTTTAACTATACAGCCAATACTGATTGCAATGTTACGGCTAAAATAGGAACAAAATGTACTTGGAATTGTAAGCCTCTTAAAAAATAAAAATGTGTTAGGTTTTGTTGGAATGCTTGAAAAGTGCACACATATTGCAATTGTATAGACACATTTGAAACAAATTGCTTCACAAATCTTGTTTTTTAAATGCTAGAATGACAGGGTCTGTTTCCTGTAATTAGCATAACAGCTTAAGGCCTAAAAGTAGCACTGGTTTTAGGGGTGCAATAAGGTTTATACAGCTCCATGAAACTTTTCCAATAACTGACTTTCAAAAGTGATCTAATCTTTTAAAACTAGCAATGCGCCAGCCGGGACTTAATCTCGAGTCGCAAGAATGGGAATCTTGCATGATACCCCTACACCACTGGCGCTGCCGTACACACCCTTAAGAAGTAAATTCTTTAAGGGCAATAATAGTCATAGTGTTAAAACTATTTTAACAATACAGCCAATATTGGTTGCAATGTTATGTTTAAAGTAGGAACAAAATGTACTTGGAAATAAAAATCTTTTAAAAGATAGAAATGTGTTAGGTTTTGTTGGAATGCTTGAAAAGTGCACACATATGGCAATTGTATAGACACATTTGAAACAAATTGCTTTACAAAACTTGGTTTTTAAATGGCTAGAATGACAGTGTCTGTTTCCTGTAAAAAGCATAACAGCTTAACGTCTGAAAGCAGCCTTGCTTTTAGGGGTGCATAGCGCAACATCCATTATATGTTTAGATTATATAGCTCCATGACACTTTCCCAATAACTGACTTTCAAATTGACTTTGAACCCGGGACACAAAAGGAAGAACCTTGCATCATACCCCTATACCACTAGCTCCTTTGCTCATGGTGCTGAGAATGATATCCTTCCAGGGTAAAATAGCCATAGATTTAAGACTATTTTAACATTACAGCGTACCTGCACAATGAGATTTTCTGCTGTGGACAAAGAGGAGCCTGGATTTTGTGCCCAAAGATCATACGTTGCACATATCTTGTCTCATGTCCGCTTGAAACACTCTTGCTAATTAAGGGCACAGAAGAACATGTCTTGGCTAAATTCAAACAACCTATGGTTATTCAGCCTTTAATCTGGCGATTTGGCCTCAACCATCAACACAATAAACTACCTCAGACTCTCAGACGTACCATGGATGCAAGAGCCCGGATAGCCCGGATAGCTCAGTCGATAGACTTAAACCCGAGTCGCAAGAATGGGAATCTTGCATGATACCCCTACACCACTGGCGCTGCCGTACACACCCTTAAGAAGTAAATTCTTTAAGGGCAATAATAGTCATAGTGTTAAAACTATTTTAACAATACAGACAATATTGGTTGCAATGTTATGTTTAAAGTAGGAACAAAATGTACTTGGAAATAAAAATCTTTTAAAAGATAAAAATGTGTTAGGTTTTGTTGGAATGCTTGAAAAGTGCACACATATGGCAATTGTATAGACACATTTGAAACAAATTGCTTTACAAAACTTGGTTTTTAAATGGCTAGAATGACAGTGTCTGTTTCCTGTAAAAAGCATAACAGCTTAACGTCTGAAAGCAGCCTTGCTTTTAGGGGTGCATAGCGCAACATCCATTATATGTTTAGATTATATAGCTCCATGACACTTTCCCAATAACTGACTTTCAAATTGACTTTGAACCCGGGACACAAAAGGAAGAACCTTGCATCATACCCCTATACCACTAGCTCCTTTGCTCATGGTGCTGAGAATGATATCCTTCCAGGGTAAAATAGCCATAGATTTAAGACTATTTTAACATTACAGCGTACCTGCACAATGAGATATTCTGCTGTGGACAAAGAGGAGCCTGGATTTTGTGCCCAAAGATCATACGTTGCACATATCTTGTCTCATGTCTGTTGAAACACTCTTGCTAATTAAGGGCACAGAAGAACATGTCTTGGCTAAATTCAGACAACCTATGGTTATTCAGCCTTTAATCTGGCGATTTGGCCTCAACCATCAACACAATAAACTACCTCAGACTCTCAGACGTACCATGGATGCAAGAGCCCGGATAGCTCAGTCGGTAGAGCATCAGACTTTTAATCTGAGGGTCCAGGGTTCAAGTCCCTGTTCGGGCGATGGAGCTTTCTATCTTTACACTTTGCTGCAGCTACGTGCACAATGAGATTTCTTGCTGTGGACAAAGAGAAGCTTGGATTTTGTGCCCAAAGACCATATGTTGCACATATCTTGTCTTATGTCCGCTTAAGGTCTGAATGTAGCCTTACTTTTACAGGGGCATAGAGTAACATCCATTGTATGTTTAGATGATATAGCTCCATGACACTTTTCTATTAACACTTTTCCAATAACTGACCTTTAAAAATGATCTAATCTTTTAAAACTAACCATGCGCCAGCCAGGACTTGAACCCGGGTCGCAAGAATGGGAATCTTGCATGATACCCCTACACCACTGGCGCTGTTGTACCTACCACAGCTAATTAAACCGTTACAGAGCAAAAATTGTCATAGTGTTAAAACTATTTTAACTATACAGCCAATACTGATTGCAATGTTACGGCTAAAATAGGAACAAAATGTACTTGGAATTAAAAGCCTTTTAAAAAATAAAAATGTGTTAGGTTTTGTTGGAATGCTTGAAAAGTGCACACATATTGCAATTGTATAGACACATTTGAAACAAATTGCTTCACAAATCTTGTTTTTTAAATGCTAGAATGACAGGGTCTGTTTCCTGTAATTAGCATAACAGCTTAAGGCCTAAAAGTAGCACTGGTTTTAGGGGTGCAATAAGGTTTATACAGCTCCATGAAACTTTTCCAATAACTGACTTTCAAAAGTGATCTAATCTTTTAAAACTAGCAATGCGCCAGCCGGGACTTAAACCCGAGTCGCAAGAATGGGAATCTTGCATGATACCCCTACACCACTGGCGCTGCCGTACACACCCTTAAGAAGTAAATTCTTTAAGGGCAATAATAGTCATAGTGTTAAAACTATTTTAACAATACAGCCAATATTGGTTGCAATGTTATGTTTAAAGTAGGAACAAAATGTACTTGGAAATAAAAATCTTTTAAAAGATAAAAATGTGTTAGGTTTTGTTGGAATGCTTGAAAAGTGCACACATATGGCAATTGTATAGACACATTTGAAACAAATTGCTTTACAAAACTTGGTTTTTAAATGGCTAGAATGACAGTGTCTGTTTCCTGTAAAAAGCATAACAGCTTAACGTCTGAAAGCAGCCTTGCTTTTAGGGGTGCATAGCGCAACATCCATTATATGTTTAGATTATATAGCTCCATGACACTTTCCCAATAACTGACTTTCAAATTGACTTTGAACCCGGGACACAAAAAGAAGAACCTTGCATCATACCCCTATACCACTAGCTCCTTTGCTCATGGTGCTGAGAATGATATCCTTCCAGGGTAAAATAGCCATAGATTTAAGACTATTTTAACATTACAGCGTACCTGCACAATGAGATTTTCTGCTGTGGACAAAGAGGAGCCTGGATTTTGTGCCCAAAGATCATACATTGCACATATCTTGTCTCATGTCCGCTTAAAACACTCTTGCTAATTAAGGGCACAGAAGAACATGTCTTGGCTAAATTCAAACAACCTATGGTTATTCAGCCTTTAATCTGGCGATTTGGCCTCAACCATCAACACAATAAACTACCTCAGACTCTCAGACGTACCATGGATGCAAGAGCCCGGATAGCTCAGTCGGTAGAGCATCAGACTTTTAATCTGAGGGTCCAGGGTTCAAGTCCCTGTTCGGGCGATGGAGCTTTCTATCTTTACACTTTGCTGCAGCTACGTGCACAATGAGATTTCTTGCTGTGGACAAAGAGAAGCTTGGATTTTGTGCCCAAAGACCATATGTTGCACATATCTTGTCTTATGTCCGCTTAAGGTCTGAATGTAGCCTTACTTTTACAGGGGCATAGAGTAACATCCATTGTATGTTTAGATGATATAGCTCCATGACACTTTTCTATTAACACTTTTCCAATAACTGACCTTTAAAAATGATCTAATCTTTTAAAGCTAACCATGCGCCAGCCAGGACTTGAACCCGGGTCGCAAGAATGGGAATCTTGCATGATACCCCTACACCACTGGCGCTGTTGTACCTACCACAGCTAATTAAACCGTTACAGAGCAAAAATTGTCATAGTGTTAAAACTATTTTAACTATACAGCCAATACTGATTGCAATGTTACGGCTAAAATAGGAACAAAATGTACTTGGAATTAAAAGCCTTTTAAAAAATAAAAATGTGTTAGGTTTTGTTGGAATGCTTGAAAAGTGCACACATATTGCAATTGTATAGACACATTTGAAACAAATTGCTTCACAAATCTTGTTTTTTAAATGCTAGAATGACAGGGTCTGTTTCCTGTAATTAGCATAACAGCTTAAGGCCTAAAAGTAGCACTGGTTTTAGGGGTGCAATAAGGTTTATACAGCTCCATGAAACTTTTCCAATAACTGACTTTCAAAAGTGATCTAATCTTTTAAAACTAGCAATGCGCCAGCCGGGACTTAAACCCGAGTCGCAAGAATGGGAATCTTGCATGATACCCCTATACCACTGGCGCTGCTGTACACACCCTTAAGAAGTAAATTCTTTAAGGGCAATAATAGTCATAGTGTTAAAACTATTTTAACAATACAGCCAATATTGGTTGCAATGTTATGTTTAAAGTAGGAACAAAATGTACTTGGAAATAAAAATCTTTTAAAAGATAAAAATGTGTTAGGTTTTGTTGGAATGCTTGAAAAGTGCACACATATGGCAATTGTATAGACACATTTGAAACAAATTGCTTTACAAAACTTGGTTTTTAAATGGCTAGAATGACAGTGTCTGTTTCCTGTAAAAAGCATAATAGCTTAACGTCTGAAAGCAGCCTTGCTTTTAGGGGTGCATAGCGCAACATCCATTATATGTTTAGATTATATAGCTCCATGACACTTTCCCAATAACTGACTTTCAAATTGACTTTGAACCCGGGACACAAAAAGAAGAACCTTGCATCATACCCCTATACCACTAGCTCCTTTGCTCATGGTGCTGAGAATGATATCCTTCCAGGGTAAAATAGCCATAGATTTAAGACTATTTTAACATTACAGCGTACCTGCACAATGAGATTTTCTGCTGTGGACAAAGAGGAGCCTGGATTTTGTGCCCAAAGATCATACGTTGCACATATCTTGTCTCATGTCCGCTTGAAACACTCTTGCTAATTAAGGGCACAGAAGAACATGTCTTGGCTAAATTCAAACAACCTATGGTTATTCAGCCTTTAATCTGGCGATTTGGCCTCAACCATCAACACAATAAACTACCTCAGACTCTCAGACGTACCATGGATGCAAGAGCCCGGATAGCCCGAATAGCTCAGTCGGTAGACTTAAACCCGAGTCGCAAGAATGGGAATCTTGCATGATACCCCTACACCACTGGCGCTGCCGTACACACCCTTAAGAAGTAAATTCTTTAAGGGCAATAATAGTCATAGTGTTAAAACTATTTTAACAATACAGCCAATATTGGTTGCAATGTTATGTTTAAAGTAGGAACAAAATGTACTTGGAAATAAAAATCTTTTAAAAGATAAAAATGTGTTAGGTTTTGTTGGAATGCTTGAAAAGTGCACACATATGGCAATTGTATAGACACATTTGAAACAAATTGCTTTACAAAACTTGGTTTTTAAATGGCTAGAATGACAGTGTCTGTTTCCTGTAAAAAGCATAACAGCTTAACGTCTGAAAGCAGCCTTGCTTTTAGGGGTGCATAGCGCAACATCCATTATATGTTTAGATTATATAGCTCCATGACACTTTCCCAATAACTGACTTTCAAATTGATTTTGAACCCGGGACACAAAAGGAAGAACCCTGCATCCTACCCCTATACCACTAGCTCCTTTGCTCATGGTGCTGAGAATGATATCCTTCCAGGGTAAAATAGCCATAGATTTAAGACTATTTTAACATTACAGCGTACCTGCACAATGAGATTTTCTGCTGTGGACAAAGAGGAGCCTGGATTTTGTGCCCAAAGATCATACGTTGCACATATCTTGTCTCATGTCCGCTTGAAACACTCTTGCTAATTAAGGGCACAGAAGAACATGTCTTGGCTAAATTCAAACAACCTATGGTTATTCAGCCTTTAATCTGGCGATTTGGCCTCAACCATCAACACAATAAACTACCTCAGACTCTCAGACGTACCATGGATGCAAGAGCCCGGATAGCCCGGATAGCTAAGTCGATAGACTTAAACCCGAGTCGCAAGAATGGGAATCTTGCATGATACCCCTACACCACTGGCGCTGCCGTACACACCCTTAAGAAGTAAATTCTTTAAGGGCAATAATAGTCATAGTGTTAAAACTATTTTAACAATACAGACAATATTGGTTGCAATGTTATGTTTAAAGTAGGAACAAAATGTACTTGGAAATAAAAATCTTTTAAAAGATAAAAATGTGTTAGGTTTTGTTGGAATGCTTGAAAAGTGCACACATATGGCAATTGTATAGACACATTTGAAACAAATTGCTTTACAAAACTTGGTTTTTAAATGGCTAGAATGACAGTGTCTGTTTCCTGTAAAAAGCATAACAGCTTAACGTCTGAAAGCAGCCTTGCTTTTAGGGGTGCATAGCGCAACATCCATTATATGTTTAGATTATATAGCTCCATGACACTTTCCCAATAACTGACTTTCAAATTGACTTTGAACCCGGGACACAAAAAGAAGAACCTTGCATCATACCCCTATACCACTAGCTCCTTTGCTCATGGTGCTGAGAATGATATCCTTCCAGGGTAAAATAGCCATAGATTTAAGACTATTTTAACATTACAGCGTACCTGCACAATGAGATTTTCTGCTGTGGACAAAGAGGAGCCTGGATTTTGTGCCCAAAGATCATACGTTGCACATATCTTGTCTCATGTCCGCTTGAAACACTCTTGCTAATTAAGGGCACAGAAGAACATGTCTTGGCTAAATTCAAACAACCTATGGTTATTCAGCCTTTAATCTGGCGATTTGGCCTCAACCATCAACACAATAAACTACCTCAGACTCTCAGACGTACCATGGATGCAAGAGCCCGGATAGCTCAGTCGGTAGAGCATCAGACTTTTAATCTGAGGGTCCAGGGTTCAAGTCCCTGTTTGGGCGATGGAGCTTTCTATCTTTACACTTTGCTGCAGCTACGTGCACAATGAGATTTCTTGCTGTGGACAAAGAGAAGCTTGGATTTTGTGCCCAAAGACCATATGTTGCACATATCTTGTCTTATGTCCGCTTAAGGTCTGAATGTAGCCTTACTTTTACAGGGGCATAGAGTAACATCCATTGTATGTTTAGATGATATAGCTCCATGACACTTTTCTATTAACACTTTTCCAATAACTGACCTTTAAAAATGATCTAATCTTTTAAAGCTAACCATGCGCCAGCCGGGACTTGAACCCGGGTCGCAAGAATGGGAATCTTGCATGATACCCCTACACCACTGGCGCTGTTGTACCTACCACAGCTAATTAAACCGTTACAGAGCAAAAATTGTCATAGTGTTAAAACTATTTTAACTATACAGCCAATACTGATTGCAATGTTACGGCTAAAATAGGAACAAAATGTACTTGGAATTAAAAGCCTTTTAAAAAATAAAAATGTGTTAGGTTTTGTTGGAATGCTTGAAAAGTGCACACATATTGCAATTGTATAGACACATTTGAAACAAATTGCTTCACAAATCTTGTTTTTTAAATGCTAGAATGACAGGGTCTGTTTCCTGTAATTAGCATAACAGCTTAAGGCCTAAAAGTAGCACTGGTTTTAGGGGTGCAATAAGGTTTATACAGCTCCATGAAACTTTTCCAATAACTGACTTTCAAAAGTGATCTAATCTTTTAAAACTAGCAATGCGCCAGCCGGGACTTAAACCCGAGTCGCAAGAATGGGAATCTTGCATGATACCCCTATACCACTGGCGCTGCTGTACACACCCTTAAGAAGTAAATTCTTTAAGGGCAATAATAGTAATAGTGTTAAAACTATTTTAACAATACAGCCAATATTGGTTGCAATGTTATGTTTAAAGTAGGAACAAAATGTACTTGGAAATAAAAATCTTTTAAAAGATAAAAATGTGTTAGGTTTTGTTGGAATGCTTGAAAAGTGCACACATATGGCAATTGTATAGACACATTTGAAACAAATTGCTTTACAAAACTTGGTTTTTAAATGGCTAGAATGACAGTGTCTGTTTCCTGTAAAAAGCATAATAGCTTAACGTCTGAAAGCAGCCTTGCTTTTAGGGGTGCATAGCGCAACATCCATTATATGTTTAGATTATATAGCTCCATGACACTTTCCCAATAACTGACTTTCAAATTGACTTTGAACCCGGGACACAAAAAGAAGAACCTTGCATCATACCCCTATACCACTAGCTCCTTTGCTCATGGTGCTGAGAATGATATCCTTCCAGGGTAAAATAGCCATAGATTTAAGACTATTTTAACATTACAGCGTACCTGCACAATGAGATTTTCTGCTGTGGACAAAGAGGAGCCTGGATTTTGTGCCCAAAGATCATACGTTGCACATATCTTGTCTCATGTCCGCTTGAAACACTCTTGCTAATTAAGGGCACAGAAGAACATGTCTTGGCTAAATTCAAACAACCTATGGTTATTCAGCCTTTAATCTGGCGATTTGGCCTCAACCATCAACACAATAAACTACCTCAGACTCTCAGACGTACCATGGATGCAAGAGCCCGGATAGCCCGGATAGCTCAGTCGGTAGACTTAAACCCGAGTCGCAAGAATGGGAATCTTGCATGATACCCCTACACCACTGGCGCTGCCGTACACACCCTTAAGAAGTAAATTCTTTAAGGGCAATAATAGTCATAGTGTTAAAACTATTTTAACAATACAGACAATATTGGTTGCAATGTTATGTTTAAAGTAGGAACAAAATGTACTTGGAAATAAAAATCTTTTAAAAGATAAAAATGTGTTAGGTTTTGTTGGAATGCTTGAAAAGTGCACACATATGGCAATTGTATAGACACATTTGAAACAAATTGCTTTACAAAACTTGGTTTTTAAATGGCTAGAATGACAGTTTCTGTTTCCTGTAAAAAGCATAACAGCTTAACGTCTGAAAGCAGCCTTGCTTTTAGGGGTGCATAGCGCAACATCCATTATATGTTTAGATTATATAGCTCCATGACACTTTCCCAATAACTGACTTTCAAATTGACTTTGAACCCGGGACACAAAAAGAAGAACCTTGCATCATACCCCTATACCACTAGCTCCTTTGCTCATGGTGCTGAGAATGATATCCTTCCAGGGTAAAATAGCCATAGATTTAAGACTATTTTAACATTACAGCGTACCTGCACAATGAGATTTTCTGCTGTGGACAAAGAGGAGCCTGGATTTTGTGCCCAAAGATCATACGTTGCACATATCTTGTCTCATGTCCGCTTGAAACACTCTTGCTAATTAAGGGCACAGAAGAACATGTCTTGGCTAAATTCAAACAACCTATGGTTATTCAGCCTTTAATCTGGCGATTTGGCCTCAACCATCAACACAATAAACTACCTCAGACTCTCAGACGTACCATGGATTCAAGAGCCCGGATAGCTCAGTCGGTAGAGCATCAGACTTTTAATCTGAGGGTCCAGGGTTCAAGTCCCTGTTTGGGCGATGGAGCTTTCTATCTTTACACTTTGCTGCAGCTACGTGCACAATGAGATTTCTTGCTGTGGACAAAGAGAAGCTTGGATTTTGTGCCCAAAGACCATATGTTGCACATATCTTGTCTTATGTCCGCTTAAGGTCTGAATGTAGCCTTACTTTTACAGGGGCATAGAGTAACATCCATTGTATGTTTAGATGATATAGCTCCATGACACTTTTCTATTAACACTTTTCCAATAACTGACCTTTAAAAATGATCTAATCTTTTAAAGCTAACCATGCGCCAGCCGGGACTTGAACCCGGGTCGCAAGAATGGGAATCTTGCATGATACCCCTACACCACTGGCGCTGTTGTACCTACCACAGCTAATTAAACCGTTACAGAGCAAAAATTGTCATAGTGTTAAAACTATTTTAACTATACAGCCAATACTGATTGCAATGTTACGGCTAAAATAGGAACAAAATGTACTTGGAATTAAAAGCCTTTTAAAAAATAAAAATGTGTTAGGTTTTGTTGGAATGCTTGAAAAGTGCACACATATTGCAATTGTATAGACACATTTGAAACAAATTGCTTCACAAATCTTGTTTTTTAAATGCTAGAATGACAGGGTCTGTTTCCTGTAATTAGCATAACAGCTTAAGGCCTAAAAGTAGCACTGGTTTTAGGGGTGCAATAAGGTTTATACAGCTCCATGAAACTTTTCCAATAACTGACTTTCAAAAGTGATCTAATCTTTTAAAACTAGCAATGCGCCAGCCGGGACTTAAACCCGAGTCGCAAGAATGGGAATCTTGCATGATACCCCTATACCACTGGCGCTGCTGTACACACCCTTAAGAAGTAAATTCTTTAAGGGCAATAATAGTAATAGTGTTAAAACTATTTTAACAATACAGCCAATATTGGTTGCAATGTTATGTTTAAAGTAGGAACAAAATGTACTTGGAAATAAAAATCTTTTAAAAGATAAAAATGTGTTAGGTTTTGTTGGAATGCTTGAAAAGTGCACACATATGGCAATTGTATAGACACATTTGAAACAAATTGCTTTACAAAACTTGGTTTTTAAATGGCTAGAATGACAGTGTCTGTTTCCTGTAAAAAGCATAATAGCTTAACGTCTGAAAGCAGCCTTGCTTTTAGGGGTGCATAGCGCAACATCCATTATATGTTTAGATTATATAGCTCCATGACACTTTCCCAATAACTGACTTTCAAATTGACTTTGAACCCGGGACACAAAAAGAAGAACCTTGCATCATACCCCTATACCACTAGCTCCTTTGCTCATGGTGCTGAGAATGATATCCTTCCAGGGTAAAATAGCCATAGATTTAAGACTATTTTAACATTACAGCGTACCTGCACAATGAGATTTTCTGCTGTGGACAAAGAGGAGCCTGGATTTTGTGCCCAAAGATCATACGTTGCACATATCTTGTCTCATGTCCGCTTGAAACACTCTTGCTAATTAAGGGCACAGAAGAACATGTCTTGGCTAAATTCAAACAACCTATGGTTATTCAGCCTTTAATCTGGCGATTTGGCCTCAACCATCAACACAATAAACTACCTCAGACTCTCAGACGTACCATGGATGCAAGAGCCCGGATAGCCCGGATAGCTCAGTCGGTAGACTTAAACCCGAGTCGCAAGAATGGGAATCTTGCATGATACCCCTACACCACTGGCGCTGCCGTACACACCCTTAAGAAGTAAATTCTTTAAGGGCAATAATAGTCATAGTGTTAAAACTATTTTAACAATACAGCCAATATTGGTTGCAATGTTATGTTTAAAGTAGGAACAAAATGTACTTGGAAATAAAAATCTTTTAAAAGATAAAAATGTGTTAGGTTTTGTTGGAATGCTTGAAAAGTGCACACATATGGCAATTGTATAGACACATTTGAAACAAATTGCTTTACAAAACTTGGTTTTTAAATGGCTAGAATGACAGTGTCTGTTTCCTGTAAAAAGCATAACAGCTTAACGTCTGAAAGCAGCCTTGCTTTTAGGGGTGCATAGCGCAACATCCATTATATGTTTAGATTATATAGCTCCATGACACTTTCCCAATAACTGACTTTCAAATTGATTTTGAACCCGGGACACAAAAGGAAGAACCCTGCATCATACCCCTATACCACTAGCTCCTTTGCTCATGGTGCTGAGAATGATATCCTTCCAGGGTAAAATAGCCATAGATTTAAGACTATTTTAACATTACAGCGTACCTGCACAATGAGATTTTCTGCTGTGGACAAAGAGGAGCCTGGATTTTGTGCCCAAAGATCATACGTTGCACATATCTTGTCTCATGTCCGCTTGAAACACTCTTGCTAATTAAGGGCACAGAAGAACATGTCTTGGCTAAATTCAAACAACCTATGGTTATTCAGCCTTTAATCTGGCGATTTGGCCTCAACCATCAACACAATAAACTACCTCAGACTCTCAGACGTACCATGGATGCAAGAGCCCGGATAGCTCAGTCGGTAGAGCATCAGACTTTTAATCTGAGGGTCCAGGGTTCAAGTCCCTGTTCGGGCGATGGAGCTTTCTATCTTTACACTTTGCTGCAGCTACGTGCACAATGAGATTTCTTGCTGTGGACAAAGAGAAGCTTGGATTTTGTGCCCAAAGACCATATGTTGCACATATCTTGTCTTATGTCCGCTTAAGGTCTGAATGTAGCCTTACTTTTACAGGGGCATAGAGTAACATCCATTGTATGTTTAGATGATATAGCTCCATGACACTTTTCTATTAACACTTTTCCAATAACTGACCTTTAAAAATGATCTAATCTTTTAAAACTAACCATGCGCCAGCCGGGACTGGAACCCGGGTCGCAAGAATGGGAATCTTGCATGATACCCCTACACCACTGGCGCTGTTGTACCTACCACAGCTAATTAAACCGTTACAGAGCAAAAATTGTCATAGTGTTAAAACTATTTTAACTATACAGCCAATACTGATTGCAATGTTACGGCTAAAATAGGAACAAAATGTACTTGGAATTAAAAGCCTTTTAAAAAATAAAAATGTGTTAGGTTTTGTTGGAATGCTTGAAAAGTGCACACATATTGCAATTGTATAGACACATTTGAAACAAATTGCTTCACAAATCTTGTTTTTTAAATGCTAGAATGACAGGGTCTGTTTCCTGTAATTAGCATAACAGCTTAAGGCCTAAAAGTAGCACTGGTTTTAGGGGTGCAATAAGGTTTATACAGCTCCATGAAACTTTTCCAATAACTGACTTTCAAAAGTGATCTAATCTTTTAAAACTAGCAATGCGCCAGCCGGGACTTAAACCCGAGTCGCAAGAATGGGAATCTTGGATAATACCCCTATACCATTGGCGCTGCTGTACACACCCTTAAGAAGTAATTTCTTTAAGGGCAATAATAGTCATAGTGTTAAAACTATTTTAACAATACAGCCAATATTGGTTGCAATGTTATGTTTAAAGTAGGAACAAAATGTACTTGGAAATAAAAATCTTTTAAAAGATAAAAATGTGTTAGGTTTTGTTGGAATGCTTGAAAAGTGCACACATATGGCAATTGTATAGACACATTTGAAACAAATTGCTTTACAAAACTTGGTTTTTAAATGGCTAGAATGACAGTGTCTGTTTCCTGTAAAAAGCATAACAGTTTAACGTCTGAAAGCAGCCTTGCTTTTAGGGGTGCATAGCGCAACATCCATTATATGTTTAGATTATATAGCTCCATGACACTTTCCCAATAACTGACTTTCAAATTGACTTTGAACCCGGGACACAAAAGGAAGAACCTTGCATCATTACCCCTATACCACTAGCTCCTTTGCTCATGGTGCTGAGAATGATATCCTTCCAGGGTAAAATAGCCATAGATTTAAGACTATTTTAACATTACAGCGTACCTGCACAATGAGATTTTCTGCTGTGGACAAAGAGGAGCCTGGATTTTGTGCCCAAAGATCATACGTTGCACATATCTTGTCTCATGTCCGCTTGAAACACTCTTGCTAATTAAGGGCACAGAAGAACATGTCTTGGCTAAATTCAAACAACCTATGGTTATTCAGCCTTTAATCTGGCGATTTGGCCTCAACCATCAACACAATAAACTACCTCAGACTCTCAGACGTACCATGGATGCAAGAGCCCGGATAGCCCGGATAGCTCAGTCGGTAGACTTAAACCCGAGTCGCAAGAATGGGAATCTTGCATGATACCCCTACACCACTGGCGCTGCCGTACACACCCTTAAGAAGTAAATTCTTTAAGGGCAATAATAGTCATAGTGTTAAAACTATTTTAACAATACAGCCAATATTGGTTGCAATGTTATGTTTAAAGTAGGAACAAAATGTACTTGGAAATAAAAATCTTTTAAAAGATAAAAATGTGTTAGGTTTTGTTGGAATGCTTGAAAAGTGCACACATATGGCAATTGTATAGACACATTTGAAACAAATTGCTTTACAAAACTTGGTTTTTAAATGGCTAGAATGACAGTGTCTGTTTCCTGTAAAAAGCATAACAGCTTAACGTCTGAAAGCAGCCTTGCTTTTAGGGGTGCATAGCGCAACATCCATTATATGTTTAGATTATATAGCTCCATGACACTTTCCCAATAACTGACTTTCAAATTGACTTTGAACCCGGGACACAAAAGGAAGAACCTTGCATCATACCCCTATACCACTAGCTCCTTTGCTCATGGTGCTGAGAATGATATCCTTCCAGGGTAAAATAGCCATAGATTTAAGACTATTTTAACATTACAGCGTACCTGCACAATGAGATTTTCTGCTGTGGACAAAGAGGAGCCTGGATTTTGTGCCCAAAGATCATACGTTGCACATAGCTTGTCTCATGTCCGCTTGAAACACTCTTGCTAATTAAGGGCACAGAAGAACATGTCTTGGCTAAATTCAAACAACCTATGGTTATTCAGCCTTTAATCTGGCGATTTGGCCTCAACCATCAACACAATAAACTACCTCAGACTCTCAGACGTACCATGGATGCAAGAGCCCGGATAGCCCGGATAGCTCAGTCGGTAGACTTAAACCCGAGTCGCAAGAATGGGAATCTTGCATGATACCCCTACACCACTGGCGCTGCCGTACACACCCTTAAGAAGTAAATTCTTGAAGGGCAATAATAGTCATAGTGTTAAAACTATTTTAACAATACAGCCAATATTGGTTGCAATGTTATGTTTTAAGTAGGAACAAAATGTACTTGGAAATAAAAATCTTTTAAAAGATAAAAATGTGTTAGGTTTTGTTGGAATGCTTGAAAAGTGCACACATATGGCAATTGTATAGACACATTTGAAACAAATTGCTTTACAAAACTTGGTTTTTAAATGGCTAGAATGACAGTGTCTGTTTCCTGTAAAAAGCATAACAGCTTAACGTCTGAAAGCAGCCTTGCTTTTAGGGGTGCATAGCGCAACATCCATTATATGTTTAGATTATATAGCTCCATGACACTTTCCCAATAACTGACTTTCAAATTGACTTTGAACCCGGGACACAAAAGGAAGAACCTTGCATCATACCCCTATACCACTAGCTCCTTTGCTCATGGTGCTGAGAATGATATCCTTCCAGGGTAAAATAGCCATAGATTTAAGACTATTTTAACATTACAGCGTACCTGCACAATGAGATTTTCTGCTGTGGACAAAGAGGAGCCTGGATTTTGTGCCCAAAGATCATACATTGCACATATCTTGTCTCATGTCCGCTTGAAACACTCTTGCTAATTAAGGGCACAGAAGAACATGTCTTGGCTAAATTCAAACAACCTATGGTTATTCAGCCTTTAATCTGGCGATTTGGCCTCAACCATCAACACAAAAAACTACCTCAGACTCTCAGACGTACCATGGATGCAAGAGCCCGGATAGCCCGGATAGCTCAGTCGGTAGACTTAAACCCGAGTCGCAAGAATGGGAATCTTGCATGATACCCCTACACCACTGGCGCTGCCGTACACACCCTTAAGAAGTAAATTCTTTAAGGGCAATAATAGTCATAGTGTTAAAACTATTTTAACAATACAGCCAATATTGGTTGCAATGTTATGTTTAAAGTAGGAACAAAATGTACTTGGAAATAAAAATCTTTTAAAAGATAAAAATGTGTTAGGTTTTGTTGGAATGCTTGAAAAGTGCACACATATGGCAATTGTATAGACACATTTGAAACAAATTGCTTTACAAAACTTGGTTTTTAAATGGCTAGAATGACAGTGTCTGTTTCCTGTAAAAAGCATAACAGCTTAACGTCTGAAAGCAGCCTTGCTTTTAGGGGTGCATAGCGCAACATCCATTATATGTTTAGATTATATAGCTCCATGACACTTTCCCAATAACTGACTTTCAAATTGACTTTGAACCCGGGACACAAAAGGAAGAACCTTGCATCATACCCCTATACCACTAGCTCCTTTGCTCATGGTGCTGAGAATGATATCCTTCCAGGGTAAAATAGCCATAGATTTAAGACTATTTTAACATTACAGCGTACCTGCACAATGAGATTTTCTGCTGTGGACAAAGAGGAGCCTGGATTTTGTGCCCAAAGATCATACGTTGCACATATCTTGTCTCATGTCCGCTTGAAACACTCTTGCTAATTAAGGGCACAGAAGAACATGTCTTGGCTAAATTCAAACAACCTATGGTTATTCAGCCTTTAATCTGGCGATTTGGCCTCAACCATCAACACAATAAACTACCTCAGACTCTCAGACGTACCATGGATGCAAGAGCCCGGATAGCTCAGTCGGTAGAGCATCAGACTTTTAATCTGAGGGTCCAGGGTTCAAGTCCCTGTTCGGGCGATGGAGCTTTCTATCTTTACACTTTGCTGCAGCTACGTGCACAATGAGATTTCTTGCTGTGGACAAAGAGAAGCTTGGATTTTGTGCCCAAAGACCATATGTTGCACATATCTTGTCTTATGTCCGCTTAAGGTCTGAATGTAGCCTTACTTTTACAGGGGCATAGAGTAACATCCATTGTATGTTTAGATGATATAGCTCCATGACACTTTTCTATTAACACTTTTCCAATAACTGACCTTTAAAAATGATCTACTCTTTTAAAACTAACCATGCGCCAGCCGGGACTTGAACCCGGGTCGCAAGAATGGGAATTTTGCATGATACCCCTACACCACTGGCGCTGTTGTACCTACCACAGCTAATTAAACCGTTACAGAGCAAAGATTGTCATAGTGTTAAAACTATTTTAACTATACAGCCAATACTGATTGCAATGTTACGGCTAAAATAGGAACAAAATGTACTTGGAATTAAAAGCCTTTTAAAAAATAAAAATGTGTTAGGTTTTGTTGGAATGCTTGAAAAGTGCACATATATTGCAATTGTATAGACACATTTGAAACAAATTGCTTCACAAATCTTGTTTTTTAAATGCTAGAATGACAGGGTCTGTTTCCTGTAATTAGCATAACAGCTTAAGGCCTAAAAGTAGCACTGGTTTTAGGGGTGCAATAAGGTTTATACAGCTCCATGAAACTTTTCCAATAACTGACTTTCAAAAGTGATCTAATCTTTTAAAACTAGCAATGCGCCAGCCGGGACTTAAACCCGAGTCGCAAGAATGGGAATCTTGCATGATACCCCCACACCACTGGCGCTGCCGTACACACCCTTAAGAAGTAAATTCTTTAAGGGCAAAAATAGTCATAGTGTTAAAACTATTTTAACAATACAGCCAATATTGGTTGCAATGTTATGTTTAAAGTAGGAACAAAATGTACTTGGAAATAAAAATCTTTTAAAAGATAAAAATGTGTTAGGTTTTGTTGGAATGCTTGAAAAGTGCACACATATGGCAATTGTATAGACACATTTGAAACAAATTGCTTTACAAAACTTGGTTTTTAAATGGCTAGAATGACAGTGTCTGTTTCCTGTAAAAAGCATAACAGCTTAACGTCTGAAAGCAGCCTTGCTTTTAGGGGTGCATAGCGCAACATCCATTATATGTTTAGATTATATAGCTCCATGACACTTTCCCAATAACTGACTTTCAAATTGACTTTGAACCCGGGACACAAAAGGAAGAACCTTGCATCATACCCCTATACCACTAGCTCCTTTGCTCATGGTGCTGAGAATGATATCCTTCCAGGGTAAAATAGCCATAGATTTAAGACTATTTTAACATTACAGCGTACCTGCACAATGAGATTTTCTGCTGTGGACAAAGAGGAGCCTGGATTTTGTGCCCAAAGATCATACGTTGCACATATCTTGTCTCATGTCCGCTTGAAACACTCTTGCTAATTAAGGGCACAGAAGAACATGTCTTGGCTAAATTCAAACAACCTATGGTTATTCAGCCTTTAATCTGGCAATTTGGCCTCAACCATCAACACAATAAACTACCTCAGACTCTCAGACGTACCATGGATGCAAGAGCCCGGATAGCTCAGTCGGTAGAGCATCAGACTTTTAATCTGAGGGTCCAGGGTTCAAGTCCCTGTTCGGGCGATGGAGCTTTCTATCTTTACACTTTGCTGCAGCTACGTGCACAATGAGATTTCTTGCTGTGGACAAAGAGAAGCTTGGATTTTGTGCCCAAAGACCATATGTTGCACATATCTTGTCTTATGTCCGCTTAAGGTCTGAATGTAGCCTTACTTTTACAGGGGCATAGAGTAACATCCATTGTATGTTTAGATGATATAGCTCCATGACACTTTTCTATTAACACTTTTCCAATAACTGACCTTTAAAAATGATCTAATCTTTTAAAACTAACCATGCGCCAGCCGGGACTTGAACCCGGGTCGCAAGAATGGGAATCTTGCATGATACCCCTACACCACTGGCGCTGTTGTACCTACCACAGCTAATTAAACCGTTACAGAGCAAAAATTGTCATAGTGTTAAAACTATTTTAACTATACAGCCAATACTGATTGCAATGTTACGGCTAAAATAGGAACAAAATGTACTTGGAATTAAAAGCCTTTTAAAAAATAAAAATGTGTTAGGTTTTGTTGGAATGCTTGAAAAGTGCACACATATTGCAATTGTATAGACACATTTGAAACAAATTGCTTCACAAATCTTGTTTTTTAAATGCTAGAATGACAGGGTCTGTTTCCTGTAATTAGCATAACAGCTTAAGGCCTAAAAGTAGCACTGGTTTTAGGGGTGCAATAAGGTTTATACAGCTCCATGAAACTTTTCCAATAACTGACTTTCAAAAGTGATCTAATCTTTTAAAACTAGCAATGCGCCAGCCGGGACTTAAACCCGAGTCGCAAGAATGGGAATCTTGCATGATACCCCTATACCACTGGCGCTGCTGTACACACCCTTAAGAAGTAAATTCTTTAAGGGCAATAATAGTCATAGTGTTAAAACTATTTTAACAATACAGCCAATATTGGTTGCAATGTTATGTTTAAAGTAGGAACAAAATGTACTTGGAAATAAAAATCTTTTAAAAGATAAAAATGTGTTAGGTTTTGTTGGAATGCTTGAAAAGTGCACACATATGGCAATTGTATAGACACATTTGAAACAAATTGCTTTACAAAACTTGGTTTTTAAATGGCTAGAATGACAGTGTCTGTTTCCTGTAAAAAGCATAACAGCTTAACGTCTGAAAGCAGCCTTGCTTTTAGGGGTGCATAGCGCAACATCCATTATATGTTTAGATTATATAGCTCCATGACACTTTCCCAATAACTGACTTTCAAATTGATTTTGAACCCGGGACACAAAAGGAAGAACCCTGCATCCTACCCCTATACCACTAGCTCCTTTGCTCATGGTGCTGAGAATGATATCCTTCCAGGGTAAAATAGCCATAGATTTAAGACTATTTTAACATTACAGCGTACCTGCACAATGAGATTTTCTGCTGTGGACAAAGAGGAGCCTGGATTTTGTGCCCAAAGATCATACGTTGCACATATCTTGTCTCATGTCCGCTTGAAACACTCTTGCTAATTAAGGGCACAGAAGAACATGTCTTGGCTAAATTCAAACAACCTATGGTTATTCAGCCTTTAATCTGGCGATTTGGCCTCAACCATCAACACAATAAACTACCTCAGACTCTCAGACGTACCATGGATGCAAGAGCCCGGATAGCCCGGATAGCTCAGTCGGTAGACTTAAACCCGAGTCGCAAGAATGGGAATCTTGCATGATACCCCTACACCACTGGCGCTGCCGTACACACCCTTAAGAAGTAAATTCTTTAAGGGCAATAATAGTCATAGTGTTAAAACTATTTTAACAATACAGCCAATATTGGTTGCAATGTTATGTTTAAAGTAGGAACAAAATGTACTTGGAAATAAAAATCTTTTAAAAGATAAAAATGTGTTAGGTTTTGTTGGAATGCTTGAAAAGTGCACACATATGGCAATTGTATAGACACATTTGAAACAAATTGCTTTACAAAACTTGGTTTTTAAATGGCTAGAATGACAGTGTCTGTTTCCTGTAAAAAGCATAACAGCTTAACGTCTGAAAGCAGCCTTGCTTTTAGGGGTGCATAGCGCAACATCCATTATATGTTTAGATTATATAGCTCCATGACACTTTCCCAATAACTGACTTTCAAATTGACTTTGAACCCGGGACACAAAAGGAAGAACCTTGCATCATACCCCTATACCACTAGCTCCTTTGCTCATGGTGCTGAGAATGATATCCTTCCAGGGTAAAATAGCCATAGATTTAAGACTATTTTAACATTACAGCGTACCTGCACAATGAGATTTTCTGCTGTGGACAAAGAGGAGCCTGGATTTTGTGCCCAAAGATCATACGTTGCACATATCTTGTCTCATGTCCGCTTGAAACACTCTTGCTAATTAAGGGCACAGAAGAACATGTCTTGGCTAAATTCAAACAACCTATGGTTATTCAGCCTTTAATCTGGCGATTTGGCCTCAACCATCAACACAATAAACTACCTCAGACTCTCAGACGTACCATGGATGCAAGAGCCCGGATAGCTCAGTCGGTAGAGCATCAGACTTTTAATCTGAGGGTCCAGGGTTCAAGTCCCTGTTCGGGCGATGGAGCTTTCTATCTTTACACATTTGAAACAAATTGCTTCACAAATCTTGTTTTTTAAATGCTAGAATGACAGGGTCTGTTTCCTGTAATTAGCATAACAGCTTAAGGCCTAAAAGTAGCACTGGTTTTAGGGGTGCAATAAGGTTTATACAGCTCCATGAAACTTTTCCAATAACTGACTTTCAAAAGTGATCTAATCTTTTAAAACTAGCAATGCGCCAGCCGGGACTTAAACCCGAGTCGCTAGAATGGGAATCTTGCATGATACCCCTACACCACTGGCGCTGCCGTACACACCCTTAAGAAGTAAATTCTTTAAGGGCAATAATAGTCATAGTGTTAAAACTATTTTAACAATACAGCCAATATTGGTTGCAATGTTATGTTTAAAGTAGGAACAAAATGTACTTGGAAATAAAAATCTTTTAAAAGATAAAAATGTGTTAGGTTTTGTTGGAATGCTTGAAAAGTGCACACATATGGCAATTGTATAGACACATTTGAAACAAATTGCTTTACAAAACTTGGTTTTTAAATGGCTAGAATGACAGTGTCTGTTTCCTGTAAAAAGCATAATAGCTTAACGTCTGGAAGCAGCCTTGCTTTTAGGGGTGCATAGCGCAACATCCATTATATGTTTAGATTATATAGCTCCATGACACTTTCCCAATAACTGACTTTCAAATTGACTTTGAACCCGGGACACAAAAAGAAGAACCTTGCATCATACCCCTATACCACTAGCTCCTTTGCTCATGGTGCTGAGAATGATATCCTTCCAGGGTAAAATAGCCATAGATTTAAGACTATTTTAACATTACAGCGCACCTGCACAATGAGATTTTCTGCTGTGGACAAAGAGGAGCCTGGATTTTGTGCCCAAAGATCATACGTTGCACATATCTTGTCTCATGTCCGCTTGAAACACTCTTGCTAATTAAGGGCACAGAAGAACATGTCTTGGCTAAATTCAAACAACCTATGGTTATTCAGCCTTTAATCTGGCGATTTGGCCTCAACCATCAACACAATAAACTACCTCAGACTCTCAGACGTACCATGGATGCAAGAGCCCGGATAGCCCGGATAGCTCAGTCGGTAGACTTAAACCCGAGTCGCAAGAATGGGAATCTTGCATGATACCCCTACACCACTGGCGCTGCCGTACACACCCTTAAGAAGTAAATTCTTTAAGGGCAATAATAGTCATAGTGTTAAAACTATTTTAACAATACAGCCAATATTGGTTGCAATGTTATGTTTAAAGTAGGAACAAAATGTACTTGGAAATAAAAATCTTTTGAAAGATAAAAATGTGTTAGGTTTTGTTGGAATGCTTGAAAAGTGCACACATATGGCAATTGTATAGACACATTTGAAACAAATTGCTTTACAAAACTTGGTTTTTAAATGGCTAGAATGACAGTGTCTGTTTCCTGTAAAAAGCATAACAGCTTAACGTCTGAAAGCAGCCTTGCTTTTAGGGGTGCATAGCGCAACATCCATTATATGTTTAGATTATATAGCTCCATGACACTTTCCCAATAACTGACTTTCAAATTGACTTTGAACCCGGGACACAAAAAGAAGAACCTTGCATCATACCCCTATACCACTAGCTCCTTTGCTCATGGTGCTGAGAATGATATCCTTCCAGGGTAAAATAGCCATAGATTTAAGACTATTTTAACATTACAGCGTACCTGCACAATGAGATTTTCTGCTGTGGACAAAGAGGAGCCTGGATTTTGTGCCCAAAGATCATACGTTGCACATATCTTGTCTCATGTCCGCTTGAAACACTCTTGCTAATTAAGGGCACAGAAGAACATGTCTTGGCTAAATTCAAACAACCTATGGTTATTCAGCCTTTAATCTGGCGATTTGGCCTCAACCATCAACACAATAAACTACCTCAGACTCTCAGACGTACCATGGATGCAAGAGCCCGGATAGCTCAGTCGGTAGAGCATCAGACTTTTAATCTGAGGGTCCAGGGTTCAAGTCCCTGTTCGGACGATGGAGCTTTCTATCTTTACACTTTGCTGCAGCTACGTGCACAATGAGATTTCTTGCTGTGGACAAAGAGAAGCTTGGATTTTGTGCCCAAAGACCATCCCCTCGATTCAAAGAGCAAAAGTTAATTGATTTCGTATCGAGAATCGTAAGTTTGGGTGGGTGTTAGTCATTTTTTCCTGTTTTTTTGGCCATTTACGACTCGCACGAGCCTACGTACGAATGCGTATATGCTCTTACGATCAGCGGAAGTTCGTTCCTAAATTTTAGGATCAAAACGTAAAACTTAGGATCAAATCCTAAAACTTACGATCAAAACGTAAAACTTAGGTTAATTGGATGTGTTTAGGTGTGATTCAGAGAAACCTCTAAACGCGTTTTAAAAGAAAGCCACAGCCGACACCTTTTAGCAGCCGGATTGCTGTTCGTGAACAGGTTTTTTGGCTATGTGGAGGAGTCTGCGCGTCTTGTGCTCCAATGAACTGCATGTATCAGCATGGCCGAGGCCATAAATTGTATGGCAATGCATACCTGATTCATGTATGCCTTATAAAAGCATTTTAATGTGGACCTTAATTAGTCCTTTGCATGTAAACCTTTATTTTGCAATATATTTGCGTTAATTAAAGAAACTTATGTCCTTTGTTATTTATTGTTAAATTGATGTACTAGAATAATATTTTTAGATAGCATTTATTGTTTTAGTTGTTTACCTTTGCTTTGTTTAATTAGTTAAGCACATCTTTGGTCAGATGCATCACACTTACTGAGGAGAGGAGAGCGGGATAAAGTGCAGGATGTGGGTTACTGCTGTATTTTGCCCCCAGAGCTGGGGGCACGGACAGTCACAAGGCCCTTTCTGTTTGCAGGCTGCCCGAGAATACCTGAGCCGCCATCTTGGCTGTTTCTAGACTCATAACATGCAGAAGTTGCTGGGTGTTTTTTAATATTTGAGAGCAATCTGTATGTAGAGGGTGTGGGTAACCACACACCAAAAATTTAAGTTGTACCATTTGAAGCCAAAATATTAAAATTAAATCCACAAGTAAAAAATGCAAGTTAACTAAAAATTAAACAAAGTAAGATTTTATTATGCAAATGCATTCATTAATGGTTGGTTTCAACAAAATGAATGAAATAAAGAAAAATAAGACCAAATATTTAGAATGCACTTTAATGAGCTAAGTTTGTAGTGCGCAGCCACAAGATCAGAAGGATTTACGTCCAGACAAAAAAGGAAAAAGGGCAAAACCAATGTGAGAAATGAAACGGAAAATTCAGGATGGAAACTGACATAGGTCTGATTCCCGAACTGCCATACGAACGGACGTATATTTTAGGATAGAAGCGTATTTGCTTATTGAATCACTCGCAAGTTCATACGAACGCACGAGCGGACGTGAAAAATAGGATGATCGGCACCAAAATCCAAGCTGTTACATGTTTCTTTGAATCAACCCACATATGTTGCACATATCTTGTCTTATGTCCGCTTAAGGTCTGAATGTAGCCTTACTTTTACAGGGGCATAGAGTAACATCCATTGTATGTTTAGATGATATAGCTCCATGACACTTTTCTATTAACACTTTTCCAATAACTGACCTTTAAAAATGATCTAATCTTTTAAAACTAACCATGCGCCAGCCGGGACTTGAACCCCGGTCGCAAGAATGGGAATTTTGCATGATACCCCTACACCACTGGCGCTGTTGTACCTACCACAGCTAATTAAACCGTTACAGAGCAAAAATTGTCATAGTGTTAAAACTATTTTAACTATACAGCCAATACTGATTGCAATGTTACGGCTAAAATAGGAACAAAATGTACTTGGAATTAAAAGCCTTTTAAAAAATAAAAATGTGTTAGGTTTTGTTGGAATGCTTGAAAAGTGCACACATATTGCAATTGTATAGACACATTTGAAACAAATTGCTTCACAAATCTTGTTTTTTAAATGCTAGAATGACAGGGTCTGTTTCCTGTAATTAGCATAACAGCTTAAGGCCTAAAAGTAGCACTGGTTTTAGGGGTGCAATAAGGTTTATACAGCTCCATGAAACTTTTCCAATAACTGACTTTCAAAAGTGATCTAATCTTTTAAAACTAGCAATGCGCCAGCCGGGACTTAAACCCGAGTCGCAAGAATGGGAATCTTGCATGATACCCCTACACCACTGGCGCTGCCGTACACACCTTTAAGAAGTAAATTCTTTAAGGGCAATAATAGTCATAGTGTTAAAACTATTTTAACAATACAGCCAATATTGGTTGCAATGTTATGTTTAAAGTAGGAACAAAATGTACTTGGAAATAAAAATCTTTTAAAAGATAAAAATGTGTTAGGTTTTGTTGGAATGCTTGAAAAGTGCACACATATGGCAATTGTATAGACACATTTGAAACAAATTGCTTTACAAAACTTGGTTTTTAAATGGCTAGAATGACAGTGTCTGTTTCCTGTAAAAAGCATAACAGCTTAACGTCTGAAAGCAGCCTTGCTTTTAGGGGTGCATAGCGCAACATCCATTATATGTTTAGATTATATAGCTCCATGACACTTTCCCAATAACTGACTTTCAAATTGACTTTGAACCCGGGACACAAAAAGAAGAACCTTGCATCATACCCCTATACCACTAGCTCCTTTGCTCATGGTGCTGAGAATGATATCCTTCCAGGGTAAAATAGCCATAGATTTAAGACTATTTTAACATTACAGCGTACCTGCACAATGAGATTTTCTGCTGTGGACAAAGAGGAGCCTGGATTTTGTGCCCAAAGATCATACGTTGCACATATCTTGTCTCATGTCCGCTTGAAACACTCTTGCTAATTAAGGGCACAGAAGAACATGTCTTGGCTAAATTCAAACAACCTATGGTTATTCAGCCTTTAATCTGGCGATTTGGCCTCAACCATCAACACAATAAACTACCTCAGACTCTCAGACGTACCCTGGATGCAAGAGCCCGGATAGCTCAGTCGGTAGAGCATCAGACTTTTAATCTGAGGGTCCAGGGTTCAAGTCCCTGTTCGGGTGATGGAGCTTTCTATCTTTACACTTTGCTGCAGCTACGTGCACAATGAGATTTCTTGCTGTGGACAAAGAGAAGCTTGGATTTTGTGCCCAAAGACCATATGTTGCACATATCTTGTCTTATGTCCGCTTAAGGTCTGAATGTAGCCTTACTTTTACAGGGGCATAGAGTAACATCCATTGTATGTTTAGATGATATAGCTCCATGACACTTTTCTATTAACACTTTTCCAATAACTGACCTTTAAAAATGATCTAATCTTTTAAAACTAACCATGCGCCAGCCGGGACTTGAACCCGGGTCGCAAGAATGGGAATCTTGCATGATACCCCTACACCACTGGCGCTGTTGTACCTACCACAGCTAATTAAACCGTTACAGAGCAAAAATTGTCATAGTGTTAAAACTATTTTAACTATACAGCCAATACTGATTGCAATGTTACGGCTAAAATAGAAACAAAATGTACTTGGAATTAAAAGCCTTTTAAAAAATAAAAATGTGTTAGGTTTTGTTGGAATGCTTGAAAAGTGCACACATATTGCAATTGTATAGACACATTTGAAACAAATTGCTTCACAAATCTTGTTTTTTAAATGCTAGAATGACAGGGTCTGTTTCCTGTAATTAGCATAACAGCTTAAGGCCTAAAAGTAGCACTGGTTTTAGGGGTGCAATAAGGTTTATACAGCTCCATGAAACTTTTCCAATAACTGACTTTCAAAAGTGATCTAATCTTTTAAAACTAGCAATGCGCCAGCCGGGACTTAAACCCGAGACGCAAGAATGGGAATCTTGCATGATACCCCTACACCACTGGCGCTGCCGTACACACCCTTAAGAAGTAAATTCTTTAAGGGCAATAATAGTCATAGTGTTAAAACTATTTTAACAATACAGACAATATTGGTTGCAATGTTATGTTTAAAGTAGGAACAAAATGTACTTGGAAATAAAAATCTTTTAAAAGATAAAAATGTGTTAGGTTTTGTTGGAATGCTTGAAAAGTGCACACATATGGCAATTGTATAGACACATTTGAAACAAATTGCTTTACAAAACTTGGTTTTTAAATGGCTAGAATGACAGTGTCTGTTTCCTGTAAAAAGCATAACAGCTTAACGTCTGAAAGCAGCCTTGCTTTTAGGGGTGCATAGCGCAACATCCATTATATGTTTAGATTATATAGCTCCATGACACTTTCCCAATAACTGACTTTCAAATTGACTTTGAACCCGGGACACAAAAAGAAGAACCTTGCATCATACCCCTATACCACTAGCTCCTTTGCTCATGGTGCTGAGAATGATATCCTTCCAGGGTAAAATAGCCATAGATTTAAGACTATTTTAACATTACAGCGTACCTGCACAATGAGATTTTCTGCTGTGGACAAAGAGGAGCCTGGATTTTGTGCCCAAAGATCATACGTTGCACATATCTTGTCTCATGTCCGCTTGAAACACTCTTGCTAATTAAGGGCACAGAAGAACATGTCTTGGCTAAATTCAAACAACCTATGGTTATTCAGCCTTTAATCTGGCGATTTGGCCTCAACCATCAACACAATAAACTACCTCAGACTCTCAGACGTACCATGGATGCAAGAGCCCGGATAGCTCAGTCGGTAGAGCATCAGACTTTTAATCTGAGGGTCCAGGGTTCAAGTCCCTGTTTGGGCGATGGAGCTTTCTATCTTTACACTTTGCTGCAGCTACGTGCACAATGAGATTTCTTGCTGTGGACAAAGAGAAGCTTGGATTTTGTGCCCAAAGACCATATGTTGCACATATCTTGTCTTATGTCCGCTTAAGGTCTTAATGTAGCCTTACTTTTACAGGGGCATAGAGTAACATCCATTGTATGTTTAGATGATATAGCTCCATGACACTTTTCTATTAACACTTTTCCAATAACTGACCTTTAAAAATGATCTAATCTTTTAAAACTAACCATGCGCCAGCCGGGACTTGAACCCGGGTCGCAAGAATGGGAATCTTGCATGATACCCCTACACCACTGGCGCTGTTGTACCTACCACAGCTAATTAAACCGTTACAGAGCAAAAATTGTCATAGTGTTAAAACTATTTTAACTATACAGCCAATACTGATTGCAATGTTACGGCTAAAATAGGAACAAAATGTACTTGGAATAAAAGCCTTTTAAAAAATAAAAATGTGTTAGGTTTTGTTGGAATGCTTGAAAAGTGCACACATATTGCAATTGTATAGACACATTTGAAACAAATTGCTTCACAAATCTTGTTTTTTAAATGCTAGAATGACAGGGTCTGTTTCCTGTAATTAGCATAACAGCTTAAGGCCTAAAAGTAGCACTGGTTTTAGGGGTGCAATAAGGTTTATACAGCTCCATGAAACTTTTCCAATAACTGACTTTCAAAAGTGATCTAATCTTTTAAAACTAGCAATGCGCCAGCCGGGACTTAAACCCGAGTCGCAAGAATGGGAATCTTGCATGATACCCCTATACCACTGGCGCTGCTGTACACACCCTTAAGAAGTAAATTCTTTAAGGGCAATAATAGTCATAGTGTTAAAACTATTTTAACAATACAGCCAATATTGGTTGCAATGTTATGTTTAAAGTAGGAACAAAATGTACTTGGAAATAAAAATCTTTTAAAAGATAAAAATGTGTTAGGTTTTGTTGGAATGCTTGAAAAGTGCACACATATGGCAATTGTATAGACACATTTGAAACAAATTGCTTTACAAAACTTGGTTTTTAAATGGCTAGAATGACAGTGTCTGTTTCCTGTAAAAAGCATAACAGCTTAACGTCTGAAAGCAGCCTTGCTTTTAGGGGTGCATAGCGCAACATCCATTATATGTTTAGATTATATAGCTCCATGACACTTTCCCAATAACTGACTTTCAAATTGACTTTGAACCCGGGACACAAAAAGAAGAACCTTGCATCATACCCCTATACCACTAGCTCCTTTGCTCATGGTGCTGCGAATGATATCCTTCCAGGGTAAAATAGCCATAGATTTAAGACTATTTTAACATTACAGCGTACCTGCACAATGAGATTTTCTGCTGTGGACAAAGAGGAGCCTGGATTTTGTGCCCAAAGATCATACGTTGCACATATCTTGTCTCATGTCCGCTTGAAACACTCTTGCTAATTAAGGGCACAGAAGAACATGTCTTGGCTAAATTCAAACAACCTATGGTTATTCAGCCTTTAATCTGGCGATTTGGCCTCAACCATCAACACAATAAACTACCTCAGACTCTCAGACGTACCATGGATGCAAGAGCCCGGATAGCTCAGTCGGTAGAGCATCAGACTTTTAATCTGAGGGTCCAGGGTTCATGTCCCTGTTCGGGCGATGGAGCTTTCTATCTTTACACTTTGCTGCAGCTACGTGCACAATGAGATTTCTTGCTGTGGACAAAGAGAAGCTTGGATTTTGTGCCCAAAGACCATATGTTGCACATATCTTGTCTTATGTCCGCTTAAGGTCTGAATGTAGCCTTACTTTTACAGGGGCATAGAGTAACATCCATTGTATGTTTAGATGATATAGCTCCATGACACTTTTCTATTAACACTTTTCCAATAACTGACCTTTAAAAATGATCTAATCTTTTAAAACTAACCATGCGCCAGCCGGGACTTGAACCCGGGTCGCAAGAATGGGAATCTTGCATGATACCCCTACACCACTGGCGCTGTTGTACCTACCACAGCTAATTAAACCGTTACAGAGCAAAAATTGTCATAGTGTTAAAACTATTTTAACTATACAGCCAATACTGATTGCAATGTTACGGCTAAAATAGGAACAAAATGTACTTGGAATTAAAAGCCTTTTAAAAAATAAAAATGTGTTAGGTTTTGTTGGAATGCTTGAAAAGTGCACACATATTGCAATTGTATAGACACATTTGAAACAAATTGCTTCACAAATCTTGTTTTTTAAATGCTAGAATGACAGGGTCTGTTTCCTGTAATTAGCATAACAGCTTAAGGCCTAAAAGTAGCACTGGTTTTAGGGGTGCAATAAGGTTTATACAGCTCCATGAAACTTTTCCAATAACTGACTTTCAAAAGTGATCTAATCTTTTAAAACTAGCAATGCGCCAGCCGGGACTTAAACCCGAGTCGCAAGAATGGGAATCTTGCATGATACCCCTATACCACTGGCGCTGCTGTACACACCCTTAAGAAGTAAATTCTTTAAGGGCAATAATAGTCATAGTGTTAAAACTATTTTAACAATACAGCCAATATTGGTTGCAATGTTATGTTTAAAGTAGGAACAAAATGTACTTGGAAATAAAAATCTTTTAAAAGATAAAAATGTGTTAGGTTTTGTTGGAATGCTTGAAAAGTGCACACATATGGCAATTGTATAGACACATTTGAAACAAATTGCTTTACAAAACTTGGTTTTTAAATGGCTAGAATGACAGTGTCTGTTTCCTGTAAAAAGCATAACAGCTTAACGTCTGAAAGCAGCCTTGCTTTTAGGGGTGCATAGCGCAACATCCATTATATGTTTAGATTATATAGCTCCATGACACTTTCCCAATAACTGACTTTCAAATTGACTTTGAACCCGGGACACAAAAAGAAGAACCTTGCATCATACCCCTATACCACTAGCTCCTTTGCTCATGGTGCTGAGAATGATATCCTTCCAGGGTAAAATAGCCATAGATTTAAGACTATTTTAACATTACAGCGTACCTGCACAATGAGATTTTCTGCTGTGGACAAAGAGGAGCCTGGATTTTGTGCCCAAAGATCATACGTTGCACATATCTTGTCTCATGTCCGCTTGAAACACTCTTGCTAATTAAGGGCACAGAAGAACATGTCTTGGCTAAATTCAAACAACCTATGGTTATTCAGCCTTTAATCTGGCGATTTGGCCTCAACCATCAACACAATAAACTACCTCAGACTCTCAGACGTACCATGGATGCAAGAGCCCGGATAGCTCAGTCGGTAGAGCATCAGACTTTTAATCTGAGGGTCCAGGGTTCAAGTCCCTGTTCAGGCGATGGAGCTTTCTATCTTTACACTTTGCTGCAGCTACGTGCACAATGAGATTTCTTGCTGTGGATAAAGAGAAGCTTGGATTTTGTGCCCAAAGACCATATGTTGCACATATCTTGTCTTATGTCCGCTTAAGGTCTGAATGTAGCCTTACTTTTACAGGGGCATAGAGTAACATCCATTGTATGTTTAGATGATATAGCTCCATGACACTTTTCTATTAACACTTTTCCAATAACTGACCTTTAAAAATGATCTAATCTTTTAAAACTAACCATGCGCCAGCCGGGACTTGAACCCGGGTCGCAAGAATGGGAATTTTGCATGATACCCCTACACCACTGGCGCTGTTGTACCTACCACAGCTAATTAAACCGTTACAGAGCAAAGATTGTCATAGTGTTAAAACTATTTTAACTATACAGCCAATACTGATTGCAATGTTACGGCTAAAATAGGAACAAAATGTACTTGGAATTAAAAGCCTTTTAAAAAATAAAAATGTGTTAGGTTTTGTTGGAATGCTTGAAAAGTGCACATATATTGCAATTGTATAGACACATTTGAAACAAATTGCTTCACAAATCTTGTATTTTAAATGCTAGAATGACAGGGTCTGTTTCCTGTAATTAGCATAACAGCTTAAGGCCTAAAAGTAGCACTGGTTTTAGGGGTGCAATAAGGTTTATACAGCTCCATGAAATTTTCCAATAACTGACTTTCAAAAGTGATCTAATCTTTTAAAACTAGCAATGCGCCAGCCGGGACTTAAACCCGAGTCGCAAGAATGGGAATCTTGCATGATACCCCTACACCACTGGCGCTGCCGTACACACCTTTAAGAAGTAAATTCTTTAAGGGCAAAAATAGTCATAGTGTTAAAACTATTTTAACAATACAGCCAATATTGGTTGCAATGTTATGTTTAAAGTAGGAACAAAATGTACTTGGAAATAAAAATCTTTTAAAAGATAAAAATGTGTTAGGTTTTGTTGGAATGCTTGAAAAGTGCACACATATGGCAATTGTATAGACACATTTGAAACAAATTGCTTTACAAAACTTGGTTTTTAAATGGCTAGAATGACAGTGTCTGTTTCCTGTAAAAAGCATAACAGCTTAACGTCTGAAAGCAGCCTTGCTTTTAGGGGTGCATAGCGCAACATCCATTATATGTTTAGATTATATAGCTCCATGACACTTTCCCAATAACTGACTTTCAAATTGACTTTGAACCCGGGACACAAAAAGAAGAACCTTGCATCATACCCCTATACCACTAGCTCCTTTGCTCATGGTGCTGAGAATGATATCCTTCCAGGGTAAAATAGCCATAGATTTAAGACTATTTTAACATTACAGCGTACCTGCACAATGAGATTTTCTGCTGTGGACAAAGAGGAGCCTGGATTTTGTGCCCAAAGATCATACGTTGCACATATCTTGTCTCATGTCCGCTTGAAACACTCTTGCTAATTAAGGGCACAGAAGAACATGTCTTGGCTAAATTCAAACAACCTATGGTTATTCAGCCTTTAATCTGGCGATTTGGCCTCAACCATCAACACAATAAACTACCTCAGACTCTCAGACGTACCATGGATGCAAGAGCCCGGATAGCTCAGTCGGTAGAGCATCAGACTTTTAATCTGAGGGTCCAGGGTTCAAGTCCCTGTTCAGGCGATGGAGCTTTCTATCTTTACACTTTGCTGCAGCTACGTGCACAATGAGATTTCTTGCTGTGGATAAAGAGAAGCTTGGATTTTGTGCCCAAAGACCATATGTTGCACATATCTTGTCTTATGTCCGCTTAAGGTCTGAATGTAGCCTTACTTTTACAGGGGCATAGAGTAACATCCATTGTATGTTTAGATGATATAGCTCCATGACACTTTTCTATTAACACTTTTCCAATAACTGACCTTTAAAAATGATCTAATCTTTTAAAACTAACCATGCGCCAGCCGGGACTTGAACCCGGGTCGCAAGAATGGGAATTTTGCATGATACCCCTACACCACAGGCGCTGTTGTACCTACCACAGCTAATTAAACCGTTACAGAGCAAAGATTGTCATAGTGTTAAAACTATTTTAACTATACAGCCAATACTGATTGCAATGTTACGGCTAAAATAGGAACAAAATGTACTTGGAATTAAAAGCCTTTTAAAAAATAAAAATGTGTTAGGTTTTGTTGGAATGCTTGAAAAGTGCACATATATTGCAATTGTATAGACACATTTGAAACAAATTGCTTCACAAATCTTGTATTTTAAATGCTAGAATGACAGGGTCTGTTTCCTGTAATTAGCATAACAGCTTAAGGCCTAAAAGTAGCACTGGTTTTAGGGGTGCAATAAGGTTTATACAGCTCCATGAAATTTTCCAATAACTGACTTTCAAAAGTGATCTAATCTTTTAAAACTAGCAATGCGCCAGCCGGGACTTAAACCCGAGTCGCAAGAATGGGAATCTTGCATGATACCCCTACACCACTGGCGCTGCCGTACACACCTTTAAGAAGTAAATTCTTTAAGGGCAAAAATAGTCATAGTGTTAAAACTATTTTAACAATACAGCCAATATTGGTTGCAATGTTATGTTTAAAGTAGGAACAAAATGTACTTGGAAATAAAAATCTTTTAAAAGATAAAAATGTGTTAGGTTTTGTTGGAATGCTTGAAAAGTGCACACATATGGCAATTGTATAGACACATTTGAAACAAATTGCTTTACAAAACTTGGTTTTTAAATGGCTAGAATGACAGTGTCTGTTTCCTGTAAAAAGCATAACAGCTTAACGTCTGAAAGCAGCCTTGCTTTTAGGGGTGCATAGCGCAACATCCATTATATGTTTAGATTATATAGCTCCATGACACTTTCCCAATAACTGACTTTCAAATTGACTTTGAACCCGGGACACAAAAAGAAGAACCTTGCATCATACCCCTATACCACTAGCTCCTTTGCTCATGGTGCTGAGAATGATATCCTTCCAGGGTAAAATAGCCATAGATTTAAGACTATTTTAACATTACAGCGTACCTGCACAATGAGATTTTCTGCTGTGGACAAAGAGGAGCCTGGATTTTGTGCCCAAAGATCATACGTTGCACATATCTTGTCTCATGTCCGCTTGAAACACTCTTGCTAATTAAGGGCACAGAAGAACATGTCTTGGCTAAATTCAAACAACCTATGGTTATTCAGCCTTTAATCTGGCGATTTGGCCTCAACCATCAACACAATAAACTACCTCAGACTCTCAGACGTACCATGGATGCAAGAGCCCGGATAGCTCAGTCGGTAGAGCATCAGACTTTTAATCTGAGGGTCCAGGGTTCAAGTCCCTGTTCGGGCGATGGAGCTTTCTATCTTTACACTTTGCTGCAGCTACGTGCACAATGAGATTTCTTGCTGTGGACAAAGAGAAGCTTGGATTTTGTGCCCAAAGACCATATGTTGCACATATCTTGTCTTATGTCCGCTTAAGGTCTGAATGTAGCCTTACTTTTACAGGGGCATAGAGTAACATCCATTGTATGTTTAGATGATATAGCTCCATGACACTTTTCTATTAACACTTTTCCAATAACTGACCTTTAAAAATGATCTAATCTTTTAAAACTAACCATGCGCCAGCCGGGACTTGAACCCGGGTCGCAAGAATGGGAATCTTGCATGATACCCCTACACCACTGGCGCTGTTGTACCTACCACAGCTAATTAAACCGTTACAGAGCAAAAATTGTCATAGTGTTAAAACTATTTTAACTATACAGCCAATACTGATTGCAATGTTACGGCTAAAATAGGAACAAAATGTACTTGGAATTAAAAGCCTTTTAAAAAATAAAAATGTGTTAGGTTTTGTTGGAATGCTTGAAAAGTGCACACATATTGCAATTGTAGAGACACATTTGAAACAAATTGCTTCACAAATCTTGTTTTTTAAATGCTAGAATGACAGGGTCTGTTTCCTGTAATTAGCATAACAGCTTAAGGCCTAAAAGTAGCACTGGTTTTAGGGGTGCAATAAGGTTTATACAGCTCCATGAAACTTTTCCAATAACTGACTTTCAAAAGTGATCTAATCTTTTAAAACTAGCAATGCGCCAGCCGGGACTTAAACCCGAGTCGCAAGAATGGGAATCTTGCATGATACCCCTATACCACTGGCGCTGCTGTACACACCCTTAAGAAGTAAATTCTTTAAGGGCAATAATAGTCATAGTGTTAAAACTATTTTAACAATACAGCCAATATTGGTTGCAATGTTATGTTTAAAGTAGGAACAAAATGTACTTGGAAATAAAAATCTTTTAAAAGATAAAAATGTGTTAGGTTTTGTTGGAATGCTTGAAAAGTGCACACATATGGCAATTGTATAGACACATTTGAAACAAATTGCTTTACAAAACTTGGTTTTTAAATGGCTAGAATGACAGTGTCTGTTTCCTGTAAAAAGCATAATAGCTTAACGTCTGAAAGCAGCCTTGCTTTTAGGGGTGCATAGCGCAACATCCATTATATGTTTAGATTATATAGCTCCATGACACTTTCCCAATAACTGACTTTCAAATTGACTTTGAACCCGGGACACAAAAAGAAGAACCTTGCATCATACCCCTATACCACTAGCTCCTTTGCTCATGGTGCTGAGAATGATATCCTTCCAGGGTAAAATAGCCATAGATTTAAGACTATTTTAACATTACAGCGTACCTGCACAATGAGATTTTCTGCTGTGGACAAAGAGGAGCCTGGATTTTGTGCCCAAAGATCATACGTTGCACATATCTTGTCTCATGTCCGCTTGAAACACTCTTGCTAATTAAGGGCACAGAAGAACATGTCTTGGCTAAATTCAAACAACCTATGGTTATTCAGCCTTTAATCTGGCGATTTGGCCTCAACCATCAACACAATAAACTACCTCAGACTCTCAGACGTACCATGGATGCAAGAGCCCGGATAGCCCGGATAGCTCAGTCGGTAGACTTAAACCCGAGTCGCAAGAATGGGAATCTTGCATGATACCCCTACACCACTGGCGCTGCCGTACACACCCTTAAGAAGTAAATTCTTTAAGGGCAATAATAGTCATAGTGTTAAAACTATTTTAACAATACAGCCAATATTGGTTGCAATGTTATGTTTAAAGTAGGAACAAAATGTACTTGGAAATAAAAATCTTTTGAAAGATAAAAATGTGTTAGGTTTTGTTGGAATGCTTGAAAAGTGCACACATATGGCAATTGTATAGACACATTTGAAACAAATTGCTTTACAAAACTTGGTTTTTAAATGGCTAGAATGACAGTGTCTGTTTCCTGTAAAAAGCATAACAGCTTAACGTCTGAAAGCAGCCTTGCTTTTAGGGGTGCATAGCGCAACATCCATTATATGTTTAGATTATATAGCTCCATGACACTTTCCCAATAACTGACTTTCAAATTGACTTTGAACCCGGGACACAAAAAGAAGAACCTTGCATCATACCCCTATACCACTAGCTCCTTTGCTCATGGTGCTGAGAATGATATCCTTCCAGGGTAAAATAGCCATAGATTTAAGACTATTTTAACATTACAGCGTACCTGCACAATGAGATTTTCTGCTGTGGACAAAGAGGAGCCTGGATTTTGTGCCCAAAGATCATACGTTGCACATATCTTGTCTCATGTCCGCTTGAAACACTCTTGCTAATTAAGGGCACAGAAGAACATGTCTTGGCTAAATTCAAACAACCTATGGTTATTCAGCCTTTAATCTGGCGATTTGGCCTCAACCATCAACACAATAAACTACCTCAGACTCTCAGACGTACCCTGGATGCAAGAGCCCGGATAGCTCAGTCGGTAGAGCATCAGACTTTTAATCTGAGGGTCCAGGGTTCAAGTCCCTGTTCGGGCGATGGAGCTTTCTATCTTTACACTTTGCTGCAGCTACGTGCACAATGAGATTTCTTGCTGTGGACAAAGAGAAGCTTGGATTTTGTGCCCAAAGACCATATGTTGCACATATCTTGTCTTATGTCCGCTTAAGGTCTGAATGTAGCCTTACTTTTACAGGGGCATAGAGTAACATCCATTGTATGTTTAGATGATATAGCTCCATGACACTTTTCTATTAACACTTTTCCAAAAACTGACCTTTAAAAATGATCTAATCTTTTAAAACTAACCATGCGCCAGCCGGGACTTGAACCCGGGTCGCAAGAATGGGAATCTTGCATGATACCCCTACACCACTGGCGCTGTTGTACCTACCACAGCTAATTAAACCGTTACAGAGCAAAAATTGTCATAGTGTTAAAACTATTTTAACTATACAGCCAATACTGATTGCAATGTTACGGCTAAAATAGGAACAAAATGTACTTGGAATTAAAAGCCTTTTAAAAAATAAAAATGTGTTAGGTTTTGTTGGAATGCTTGAAAAGTGCACACATATTGCAATTGTAGAGACACATTTGAAACAAATTGCTTCACAAATCTTGTATTTTAAATGCTAGAATGACAGGGTCTGTTTCCTGTAATTAGCATAACAGCTTAAGGCCTAAAAGTAGCACTGGTTTTAGGGGTGCAATAAGGTTTATACAGCTCCATGAAATTTTCCAATAACTGACTTTCAAAAGTGATCTAATCTTTTAAAACTAGCAATGCGCCAGCCGGGACTTAAACCCGAGTCGCAAGAATGGGAATCTTGCATGATACCCCTACACCACTGGCGCTGCCGTACACACCTTTAAGAAGTAAATTCTTTAAGGGCAAAAATAGTCATAGTGTTAAAACTATTTTAACAATACAGCCAATATTGGTTGCAATGTTATGTTTAAAGTAGGAACAAAATGTACTTGGAAATAAAAATCTTTTAAAAGATAAAAATGTGTTAGGTTTTGTTGGAATGCTTGAAAAGTGCACACATATGGCAATTGTATAGACACATTTGAAACAAATTGCTTTACAAAACTTGGTTTTTAAATGGCTAGAATGACAGTGTCTGTTTCCTGTAAAAAGCATAACAGCTTAACGTCTGAAAGCAGCCTTGCTTTTAGGGGTGCATAGCGCAACATCCATTATATGTTTAGATTATATAGCTCCATGACACTTTCCCAATAACTGACTTTCAAATTGACTTTGAACCCGGGACACAAAAAGAAGAACCTTGCATCATACCCCTATACCACTAGCTCCTTTGCTCATGGTGCTGAGAATGATATCCTTCCAGGGTAAAATAGCCATAGATTTAAGACTATTTTAACATTACAGCGTACCTGCACAATGAGATTTTCTGCTGTGGACAAAGAGGAGCCTGGATTTTGTGCCCAAAGATCATACGTTGCACATATCTTGTCTCATGTCCGCTTGAAACACTCTTGCTAATTAAGGGCACAGAAGAACATGTCTTGGCTAAATTCAAACAACCTATGGTTATTCAGCCTTTAATCTGGCGATTTGGCCTCAACCATCAACACAATAAACTACCTCAGACTCTCAGACGTACCATGGATGCAAGAGCCCGGATAGCTCAGTCGGTAGAGCATCAGACTTTTAATCTGAGGGTCCAGGGTTCAAGTCCCTGTTCGGGCGATGGAGCTTTCTATCTTTACACTTTGCTGCAGCTACGTGCACAATGAGATTTCTTGCTGTGGACAAAGAGAAGCTTGGATTTTGTGCCCAAAGACCATATGTTGCACATATCTTGTCTTATGTCCGCTTAAGGTCTGAATGTAGCCTTACTTTTACAGGGGCATAGAGTAACATCCATTGTATGTTTAGATGATATAGCTCCATGACACTTTTCTATTAACACTTTTCCAATAACTGACCTTTAAAAATGATCTAATCTTTTAAAACTAACCATGCGCCAGCCGGGACTTGAACCCGGGTCGCAAGAATGGGAATCTTGCATGATACCCCTACACCACTGGCGCTGTTGTACCTACCACAGCTAATTAAACCGTTACAGAGCAAAAATTGTCATAGTGTTAAAACTATTTTAACTATACAGCCAATACTGATTGCAATGTTACGGCTAAAATAGGAACAAAATGTACTTGGAATTAAAAGCCTTTTAAAAAATAAAAATGTGTTAGGTTTTGTTGGAATGCTTGAAAAGTGCACACATATTGCAATTGTAGAGACACATTTGAAACAAATTGCTTCACAAATCTTGTATTTTAAATGCTAGAATGACAGGGTCTGTTTCCTGTAATTAGCATAACAGCTTAAGGCCTAAAAGTAGCACTGGTTTTAGGGGTGCAATAAGGTTTATACAGCTCCATGAAATTTTCCAATAACTGACTTTCAAAAGTGATCTAATCTTTTAAAACTAGCAATGCGCCAGCCGGGACTTAAACCCGAGTCGCAAGAATGGGAATCTTGCATGATACCCCTACACCACTGGCGCTGCCGTACACACCTTTAAGAAGTAAATTCTTTAAGGGCAAAAATAGTCATAGTGTTAAAACTATTTTAACAATACAGCCAATATTGGTTGCAATGTTATGTTTAAAGTAGGAACAAAATGTACTTGGAAATAAAAATCTTTTAAAAGATAAAAATGTGTTAGGTTTTGTTGGAATGCTTGAAAAGTGCACACATATGGCAATTGTATAGACACATTTGAAACAAATTGCTTTACAAAACTTGGTTTTTAAATGGCTAGAATGACAGTGTCTGTTTCCTGTAAAAAGCATAACAGCTTAACGTCTGAAAGCAGCCTTGCTTTTAGGGGTGCATAGCGCAACATCCATTATATGTTTAGATTATATAGCTCCATGACACTTTCCCAATAACTGACTTTCAAATTGACTTTGAACCCGGGACACAAAAAGAAGAACCTTGCATCATACCCCTATACCACTAGCTCCTTTGCTCATGGTGCTGAGAATGATATCCTTCCAGGGTAAAATAGCCATAGATTTAAGACTATTTTAACATTACAGCGTACCTGCACAATGAGATTTTCTGCTGTGGACAAAGAGGAGCCTGGATTTTGTGCCCAAAGATCATACGTTGCACATATCTTGTCTCATGTCCGCTTGAAACACTCTTGCTAATTAAGGGCACAGAAGAACATGTCTTGGCTAAATTCAAACAACCTATGGTTATTCAGCCTTTAATCTGGCGATTTGGCCTCAACCATCAACACAATAAACTACCTCAGACTCTCAGACGTACCATGGATGCAAGAGCCCGGATAGCTCAGTCGGTAGAGCATCAGACTTTTAATCTGAGGGTCCAGGGTTCAAGTCCCTGTTCGGGCGATGGAGCTTTCTATCTTTACACTTTGCTGCAGCTACGTGCACAATGAGATTTCTTGCTGTGGACAAAGAGAAGCTTGGATTTTGTGCCCAAAGACCATATGTTGCACATATCTTGTCTTATGTCCGCTTAAGGTCTGAATGTAGCCTTACTTTTACAGGGGCATAGAGTAACATCCATTGTATGTTTAGATGATATAGCTCCATGACACTTTTCTATTAACACTTTTCCAATAACTGACCTTTAAAAATGATCTAATCTTTTAAAATTAACCATGCGCCAGCCGGGACTTGAACCCGGGTCGCAAGAATGGGAATCTTGCATGATACCCCTACACCACTGGCGCTGTTGTACCTACCACAGCTAATTAAACCGTTACAGAGCAAAAATTGTCATAGTGTTAAAACTATTTTAACTATACAGCCAATACTGATTGCAATGTTACGGCTAAAATAGGAACAAAATGTACTTGGAATTAAAAGCCTTTTAAAAAATAAAAATGTGTTAGGTTTTGTTGGAATGCTTGAAAAGTGCACACATATTGCAATTGTAGAGACACATTTGAAACAAATTGCTTCACAAATCTTGTTTTTTAAATGCTAGAATGACAGGGTCTGTTTCCTGTAATTAGCATAACAGCTTAAGGCCTAAAAGTAGCACTGGTTTTAGGGGTGCAATAAGGTTTATACAGCTCCATGAAACTTTTCCAATAACTGACTTTCAAAAGTGATCTAATCTTTTAAAACTAGCAATGCGCCAGCCGGGACTTAAACCCGAGTCGCAAGAATGGGAATCTTGCATGATACCCCTATACCACTGGCGCTGCTGTACACACCCTTAAGAAGTAAATTCTTTAAGGGCAATAATAGTCATAGTGTTAAAACTATTTTAACAATACAGCCAATATTGGTTGCAATGTTATGTTTAAAGTAGGAACAAAATGTACTTGGAAATAAAAATCTTTTAAAAGATAAAAATGTGTTAGGTTTTGTTGGAATGCTTGAAAAGTGCACACATATGGCAATTGTATAGACACATTTGAAACAAATTGCTTTACAAAACTTGGTTTTTAAATGGCTAGAATGACAGTGTCTGTTTCCTGTAAAAAGCATAATAGCTTAACGTCTGAAAGCAGCCTTGCTTTTAGGGGTGCATAGCGCAACATCCATTATATGTTTAGATTATATAGCTCCATGACACTTTCCCAATAACTGACTTTCAAATTGACTTTGAACCCGGGACACAAAAAGAAGAACCTTGCATCATACCCCTATACCACTAGCTCCTTTGCTCATGGTGCTGAGAATGATATCCTTCCAGGGTAAAATAGCCATAGATTTAAGACTATTTTAACATTACAGCGTACCTGCACAATGAGATTTTCTGCTGTGGACAAAGAGGAGCCTGGATTTTGTGCCCAAAGATCATACGTTGCACATATCTTGTCTCATGTCCGCTTGAAACACTCTTGCTAATTAAGGGCACAGAAGAACATGTCTTGGCTAAATTCAAACAACCTATGGTTATTCAGCCTTTAATCTGGCGATTTGGCCTCAACCATCAACACAATAAACTACCTCAGACTCTCAGACGTACCATGGATGCAAGAGCCCGGATAGCCCGGATAGCTCAGTCGGTAGACTTAAACCCGAGTCGCAAGAATGGGAATCTTGCATGATACCCCTACACCACTGGCGCTGCCGTACACACCCTTAAGAAGTAAATTCTTTAAGGGCAATAATAGTCATAGTGTTAAAACTATTTTAACAATACAGCCAATATTGGTTGCAATGTTATGTTTAAAGTAGGAACAAAATGTACTTGGAAATAAAAATCTTTTGAAAGATAAAAATGTGTTAGGTTTTGTTGGAATGCTTGAAAAGTGCACACATATGGCAATTGTATAGACACATTTGAAACAAATTGCTTTACAAAACTTGGTTTTTAAATGGCTAGAATGACAGTGTCTGTTTCCTGTAAAAAGCATAACAGCTTAACGTCTGAAAGCAGCCTTGCTTTTAGGGGTGCATAGCGCAACATCCATTATATGTTTAGATTATATAGCTCCATGACACTTTCCCAATAACTGACTTTCAAATTGACTTTGAACCCGGGACACAAAAAGAAGAACCTTGCATCATACCCCTATACCACTAGCTCCTTTGCTCATGGTGCTGAGAATGATATCCTTCCAGGGTAAAATAGCCATAGATTTAAGACTATTTTAACATTACAGCGTACCTGCACAATGAGATTTTCTGCTGTGGACAAAGAGGAGCCTGGATTTTGTGCCCAAAGATCATACGTTGCACATATCTTGTCTCATGTCCGCTTGAAACACTCTTGCTAATTAAGGGCACAGAAGAACATGTCTTGGCTAAATTCAAACAACCTATGGTTATTCAGCCTTTAATCTGGCGATTTGGCCTCAACCATCAACACAATAAACTACCTCAGACTCTCAGACGTACCCTGGATGCAAGAGCCCGGATAGCTCAGTCGGTAGAGCATCAGACTTTTAATCTGAGGGTCCAGGGTTCAAGTCCCTGTTCGGGCGATGGAGCTTTCTATCTTTACACTTTGCTGCAGCTACGTGCACAATGAGATTTCTTGCTGTGGACAAAGAGAAGCTTGGATTTTGTGCCCAAAGACCATATGTTGCACATATCTTGTCTTATGTCCGCTTAAGGTCTGAATGTAGCCTTACTTTTACAGGGGCATAGAGTAACATCCATTGTATGTTTAGATGATATAGCTCCATGACACTTTTCTATTAACACTTTTCCAAAAACTGACCTTTAAAAATGATCTAATCTTTTAAAACTAACCATGCGCCAGCCGGGACTTGAACCCGGGTCGCAAGAATGGGAATCTTGCATGATACCCCTACACCACTGGCGCTGTTGTACCTACCACAGCTAATTAAACCGTTACAGAGCAAAAATTGTCATAGTGTTAAAACTATTTTAACTATACAGCCAATACTGATTGCAATGTTACGGCTAAAATAGGAACAAAATGTACTTGGAATTAAAAGCCTTTTAAAAAATAAAAATGTGTTAGGTTTTGTTGGAATGCTTGAAAAGTGCACACATATTGCAATTGTAGAGACACATTTGAAACAAATTGCTTCACAAATCTTGTATTTTAAATGCTAGAATGACAGGGTCTGTTTCCTGTAATTAGCATAACAGCTTAAGGCCTAAAAGTAGCACTGGTTTTAGGGGTGCAATAAGGTTTATACAGCTCCATGAAATTTTCCAATAACTGACTTTCAAAAGTGATCTAATCTTTTAAAACTAGCAATGCGCCAGCCGGGACTTAAACCCGAGTCGCAAGAATGGGAATCTTGCATGATACCCCTACACCACTGGCGCTGCCGTACACACCTTTAAGAAGTAAATTCTTTAAGGGCAAAAATAGTCATAGTGTTAAAACTATTTTAACAATACAGCCAATATTGGTTGCAATGTTATGTTTAAAGTAGGAACAAAATGTACTTGGAAATAAAAATCTTTTAAAAGATAAAAATGTGTTAGGTTTTGTTGGAATGCTTGAAAAGTGCACACATATGGCAATTGTATAGACACATTTGAAACAAATTGCTTTACAAAACTTGGTTTTTAAATGGCTAGAATGACAGTGTCTGTTTCCTGTAAAAAGCATAACAGCTTAACGTCTGAAAGCAGCCTTGCTTTTAGGGGTGCATAGCGCAACATCCATTATATGTTTAGATTATATAGCTCCATGACACTTTCCCAATAACTGACTTTCAAATTGACTTTGAACCCGGGACACAAAAAGAAGAACCTTGCATCATACCCCTATACCACTAGCTCCTTTGCTCATGGTGCTGAGAATGATATCCTTCCAGGGTAAAATAGCCATAGATTTAAGACTATTTTAACATTACAGCGTACCTGCACAATGAGATTTTCTGCTGTGGACAAAGAGGAGCCTGGATTTTGTGCCCAAAGATCATACGTTGCACATATCTTGTCTCATGTCCGCTTGAAACACTCTTGCTAATTAAGGGCACAGAAGAACATGTCTTGGCTAAATTCAAACAACCTATGGTTATTCAGCCTTTAATCTGGCGATTTGGCCTCAACCATCAACACAATAAACTACCTCAGACTCTCAGACGTACCCTGGATGCAAGAGCCCGGATAGCTCAGTCGGTAGAGCATCAGACTTTTAATCTGAGGGTCCAGGGTTCAAGTCCCTGTTCGGGCGATGGAGCTTTCTATCTTTACACTTTGCTGCAGCTACGTGCACAATGAGATTTCTTGCTGTGGACAAAGAGAAGCTTGGATTTTGTGCCCAAAGACCATATGTTGCACATATCTTGTCTTATGTCCGCTTAAGGTCTGAATGTAGCCTTACTTTTACAGGGGCATAGAGTAACATCCATTGTATGTTTAGATGATATAGCTCCATGACACTTTTCTATTAACACTTTTCCAAAAACTGACCTTTAAAAATGATCTAATCTTTTAAAACTAACCATGCGCCAGCCGGGACTTGAACCCGGGTCGCAAGAATGGGAATCTTGCATGATACCCCTACACCACTGGCGCTGTTGTACCTACCACAGCTAATTAAACCGTTACAGAGCAAAAATTGTCATAGTGTTAAAACTATTTTAACTATACAGCCAATACTGATTGCAATGTTACGGCTAAAATAGGAACAAAATGTACTTGGAATTAAAAGCCTTTTAAAAAATAAAAATGTGTTAGGTTTTGTTGGAATGCTTGAAAAGTGCACACATATTGCAATTGTAGAGACACATTTGAAACAAATTGCTTCACAAATCTTGTATTTTAAATGCTAGAATGACAGGGTCTGTTTCCTGTAATTAGCATAACAGCTTAAGGCCTAAAAGTAGCACTGGTTTTAGGGGTGCAATAAGGTTTATACAGCTCCATGAAATTTTCCAATAACTGACTTTCAAAAGTGATCTAATCTTTTAAAACTAGCAATGCGCCAGCCGGGACTTAAACCCGAGTCGCAAGAATGGGAATCTTGCATGATACCCCTACACCACTGGCGCTGCCGTACACACCTTTAAGAAGTAAATTCTTTAAGGGCAAAAATAGTCATAGTGTTAAAACTATTTTAACAATACAGCCAATATTGGTTGCAATGTTATGTTTAAAGTAGGAACAAAATGTACTTGGAAATAAAAATCTTTTAAAAGATAAAAATGTGTTAGGTTTTGTTGGAATGCTTGAAAAGTGCACACATATGGCAATTGTATAGACACATTTGAAACAAATTGCTTTACAAAACTTGGTTTTTAAATGGCTAGAATGACAGTGTCTGTTTCCTGTAAAAAGCATAACAGCTTAACGTCTGAAAGCAGCCTTGCTTTTAGGGGTGCATAGCGCAACATCCATTATATGTTTAGATTATATAGCTCCATGACACTTTCCCAATAACTGACTTTCAAATTGACTTTGAACCCGGGACACAAAAAGAAGAACCTTGCATCATACCCCTATACCACTAGCTCCTTTGCTCATGGTGCTGAGAATGATATCCTTCCAGGGTAAAATAGCCATAGATTTAAGACTATTTTAACATTACAGCGTACCTGCACAATGAGATTTTCTGCTGTGGACAAAGAGGAGCCTGGATTTTGTGCCCAAAGATCATACGTTGCACATATCTTGTCTCATGTCCGCTTGAAACACTCTTGCTAATTAAGGGCACAGAAGAACATGTCTTGGCTAAATTCAAACAACCTATGGTTATTCAGCCTTTAATCTGGCGATTTGGCCTCAACCATCAACACAATAAACTACCTCAGACTCTCAGACGTACCATGGATGCAAGAGCCCGGATAGCTCAGTCGGTAGAGCATCAGACTTTTAATCTGAGGGTCCAGGGTTCAAGTCCCTGTTCGGGCGATGGAGCTTTCTATCTTTACACTTTGCTGCAGCTACGTGCACAATGAGATTTCTTGCTGTGGACAAAGAGAAGCTTGGATTTTGTGCCCAAAGACCATATGTTGCACATATCTTGTCTTATGTCCGCTTAAGGTCTGAATGTAGCCTTACTTTTACAGGGGCATAGAGTAACATCCATTGTATGTTTAGATGATATAGCTCCATGACACTTTTCTATTAACACTTTTCCAATAACTGACCTTTAAAAATGATCTAATCTTTTAAAACTAACCATGCGCCAGCCGGGACTTGAACCCGGGTCGCAAGAATGGGAATCTTGCATGATACCCCTACACCACTGGCGCTGTTGTACCTACCACAGCTAATTAAACCGTTACAGAGCAAAAATTGTCATAGTGTTAAAACTATTTTAACTATACAGCCAATACTGATTGCAATGTTACGGCTAAAATAGGAACAAAATGTACTTGGAATTAAAAGCCTTTTAAAAAATAAAAATGTGTTAGGTTTTGTTGGAATGCTTGAAAAGTGCACACATATTGCAATTGTAGAGACACATTTGAAACAAATTGCTTCACAAATCTTGTTTTTTAAATGCTAGAATGACAGGGTCTGTTTCCTGTAATTAGCATAACAGCTTAAGGCCTAAAAGTAGCACTGGTTTTAGGGGTGCAATAAGGTTTATACAGCTCCATGAAACTTTTCCAATAACTGACTTTCAAAAGTGATCTAATCTTTTAAAACTAGCAATGCGCCAGCCGGGACTTAAACCCGAGTCGCAAGAATGGGAATCTTGCATGATACCCCTATACCACTGGCGCTGCTGTACACACCCTTAAGAAGTAAATTCTTTAAGGGCAATAATAGTCATAGTGTTAAAACTATTTTAACAATACAGCCAATATTGGTTGCAATGTTATGTTTAAAGTAGGAACAAAATGTACTTGGAAATAAAAATCTTTTAAAAGATAAAAATGTGTTAGGTTTTGTTGGAATGCTTGAAAAGTGCACACATATGGCAATTGTATAGACACATTTGAAACAAATTGCTTTACAAAACTTGGTTTTTAAATGGCTAGAATGACAGTGTCTGTTTCCTGTAAAAAGCATAATAGCTTAACGTCTGAAAGCAGCCTTGCTTTTAGGGGTGCATAGCGCAACATCCATTATATGTTTAGATTATATAGCTCCATGACACTTTCCCAATAACTGACTTTCAAATTGACTTTGAACCCGGGACACAAAAAGAAGAACCTTGCATCATACCCCTATACCACTAGCTCCTTTGCTCATGGTGCTGAGAATGATATCCTTCCAGGGTAAAATAGCCATAGATTTAAGACTATTTTAACATTACAGCGTACCTGCACAATGAGATTTTCTGCTGTGGACAAAGAGGAGCCTGGATTTTGTGCCCAAAGATCATACGTTGCACATATCTTGTCTCATGTCCGCTTGAAACACTCTTGCTAATTAAGGGCACAGAAGAACATGTCTTGGCTAAATTCAAACAACCTATGGTTATTCAGCCTTTAATCTGGCGATTTGGCCTCAACCATCAACACAATAAACTACCTCAGACTCTCAGACGTACCATGGATGCAAGAGCCCGGATAGCCCGGATAGCTCAGTCGGTAGACTTAAACCCGAGTCGCAAGAATGGGAATCTTGCATGATACCCCTACACCACTGGCGCTGCCGTACACACCCTTAAGAAGTAAATTCTTTAAGGGCAATAATAGTCATAGTGTTAAAACTATTTTAACAATACAGCCAATATTGGTTGCAATGTTATGTTTAAAGTAGGAACAAAATGTACTTGGAAATAAAAATCTTTTGAAAGATAAAAATGTGTTAGGTTTTGTTGGAATGCTTGAAAAGTGCACACATATGGCAATTGTATAGACACATTTGAAACAAATTGCTTTACAAAACTTGGTTTTTAAATGGCTAGAATGACAGTGTCTGTTTCCTGTAAAAAGCATAACAGCTTAACGTCTGAAAGCAGCCTTGCTTTTAGGGGTGCATAGCGCAACATCCATTATATGTTTAGATTATATAGCTCCATGACACTTTCCCAATAACTGACTTTCAAATTGACTTTGAACCCGGGACACAAAAAGAAGAACCTTGCATCATACCCCTATACCACTAGCTCCTTTGCTCATGGTGCTGAGAATGATATCCTTCCAGGGTAAAATAGCCATAGATTTAAGACTATTTTAACATTACAGCGTACCTGCACAATGAGATTTTCTGCTGTGGACAAAGAGGAGCCTGGATTTTGTGCCCAAAGATCATACGTTGCACATATCTTGTCTCATGTCCGCTTGAAACACTCTTGCTAATTAAGGGCACAGAAGAACATGTCTTGGCTAAATTCAAACAACCTATGGTTATTCAGCCTTTAATCTGGCGATTTGGCCTCAACCATCAACACAATAAACTACCTCAGACTCTCAGACGTACCCTGGATGCAAGAGCCCGGATAGCTCAGTCGGTAGAGCATCAGACTTTTAATCTGAGGGTCCAGGGTTCAAGTCCCTGTTCGGGCGATGGAGCTTTCTATCTTTACACTTTGCTGCAGCTACGTGCACAATGAGATTTCTTGCTGTGGACAAAGAGAAGCTTGGATTTTGTGCCCAAAGACCATATGTTGCACATATCTTGTCTTATGTCCGCTTAAGGTCTGAATGTAGCCTTACTTTTACAGGGGCATAGAGTAACATCCATTGTATGTTTAGATGATATAGCTCCATGACACTTTTCTATTAACACTTTTCCAAAAACTGACCTTTAAAAATGATCTAATCTTTTAAAACTAACCATGCGCCAGCCGGGACTTGAACCCGGGTCGCAAGAATGGGAATCTTGCATGATACCCCTACACCACTGGCGCTGTTGTACCTACCACAGCTAATTAAACCGTTACAGAGCAAAAATTGTCATAGTGTTAAAACTATTTTAACTATACAGCCAATACTGATTGCAATGTTACGGCTAAAATAGGAACAAAATGTACTTGGAATTAAAAGCCTTTTAAAAAATAAAAATGTGTTAGGTTTTGTTGGAATGCTTGAAAAGTGCACACATATTGCAATTGTAGAGACACATTTGAAACAAATTGCTTCACAAATCTTGTTTTTTAAATGCTAGAATGACAGGGTCTGTTTCCTGTAATTAGCATAACAGCTTAAGGCCTAAAAGTAGCACTGGTTTTAGGGGTGCAATAAGGTTTATACAGCTCCATGAAACTTTTCCAATAACTGACTTTCAAAAGTGATCTAATCTTTTAAAACTAGCAATGCGCCAGCCGGGACTTAAACCCGAGTCGCAAGAATGGGAATCTTGCATGATACCCCTATACCACTGGCGCTGCTGTACACACCCTTAAGAAGTAAATTCTTTAAGGGCAATAATAGTCATAGTGTTAAAACTATTTTAACAATACAGCCAATATTGGTTGCAATGTTATGTTTAAAGTAGGAACAAAATGTACTTGGAAATAAAAATCTTTTAAAAGATAAAAATGTGTTAGGTTTTGTTGGAATGCTTGAAAAGTGCACACATATGGCAATTGTATAGACACATTTGAAACAAATTGCTTTACAAAACTTGGTTTTTAAATGGCTAGAATGACAGTGTCTGTTTCCTGTAAAAAGCATAATAGCTTAACGTCTGAAAGCAGCCTTGCTTTTAGGGGTGCATAGCGCAACATCCATTATATGTTTAGATTATATAGCTCCATGACACTTTCCCAATAACTGACTTTCAAATTGACTTTGAACCCGGGACACAAAAAGAAGAACCTTGCATCATACCCCTATACCACTAGCTCCTTTGCTCATGGTGCTGAGAATGATATCCTTCCAGGGTAAAATAGCCATAGATTTAAGACTATTTTAACATTACAGCGTACCTGCACAATGAGATTTTCTGCTGTGGACAAAGAGGAGCCTGGATTTTGTGCCCAAAGATCATACGTTGCACATATCTTGTCTCATGTCCGCTTGAAACACTCTTGCTAATTAAGGGCACAGAAGAACATGTCTTGGCTAAATTCAAACAACCTATGGTTATTCAGCCTTTAATCTGGCGATTTGGCCTCAACCATCAACACAATAAACTACCTCAGACTCTCAGACGTACCATGGATGCAAGAGCCCGAATAGCCCGGATAGCTCAGTCGGTAGACTTAAACCCGAGTCGCAAGAATGGGAATCTTGCATGATACCCCTACACCACTGGCGCTGCCGTACACACCCTTAAGAAGTAAATTCTTTAAGGGCAATAATAGTCATAGTGTTAAAACTATTTTAACAATACAGCCAATATTGGTTGCAATGTTATGTTTAAAGTAGGAACAAAATGTACTTGGAAATAAAAATCTTTTGAAAGATAAAAATGTGTTAGGTTTTGTTGGAATGCTTGAAAAGTGCACACATATGGCAATTGTATAGACACATTTGAAACAAATTGCTTTACAAAACTTGGTTTTTAAATGGCTAGAATGACAGTGTCTGTTTCCTGTAAAAAGCATAACAGCTTAACGTCTGAAAGCAGCCTTGCTTTTAGGGGTGCATAGCGCAACATCCATTATATGTTTAGATTATATAGCTCCATGACACTTTCCCAATAACTGACTTTCAAATTGACTTTGAACCCGGGACACAAAAAGAAGAACCTTGCATCATACCCCTATACCACTAGCTCCTTTGCTCATGGTGCTGAGAATGATATCCTTCCAGGGTAAAATAGCCATAGATTTAAGACTATTTTAACATTACAGCGTACCTGCACAATGAGATTTTCTGCTGTGGACAAAGAGGAGCCTGGATTTTGTGCCCAAAGATCATACGTTGCACATATCTTGTCTCATGTCCGCTTGAAACACTCTTGCTAATTAAGGGCACAGAAGAACATGTCTTGGCTAAATTCAAACAACCTATGGTTATTCAGCCTTTAATCTGGCGATTTGGCCTCAACCATCAACACAATAAACTACCTCAGACTCTCAGACGTACCCTGAATGCAAGAGCCCGGATAGCTCAGTCGGTAGAGCATCAGACTTTTAATCTGAGGGTCCAGGGTTCAAGTCCCTGTTCAGGCGATGGAGCTTTCTATCTTTACACTTTGCTGCAGCTACGTGCACAATGAGATTTCTTGCTGTGGACAAAGAGAAGCTTGGATTTTGTGCCCAAAGACCATATGTTGCACATATCTTGTCTTATGTCCGCTTAAGGTCTGAATGTAGCCTTACTTTTACAGGGGCATAGAGTAACATCCATTGTATGTTTAGATGATATAGCTCCATGACACTTTTCTATTAACACTTTTCCAATAACTGACCTTTAAAAATGATCTAATCTTTTAAAACTAACCATGCGCCAGCCGGGACTTGAACCCGGGTCGCAAGAATGGGAATCTTGCATGATACCCCTACACCACTGGCGCTGTTGTACCTACCACAGCTAATTAAACCGTTACAGAGCAAAAATTGTCATAGTGTTAAAACTATTTTAACTATACAGCCAATACTGATTGCAATGTTACGGCTAAAATAGGAACAAAATGTACTTGGAATTAAAAGCCTTTTAAAAAATAAAAATGTGTTAGGTTTTGTTGGAATGCTTGAAAAGTGCACACATATTGCAATTGTATAGACACATTTGAAACAAATTGCTTCACAAATCTTGTTTTTTAAATGCTAGAATGACAGGGTCTGTTTCCTGTAATTAGCATAACAGCTTAAGGCCTAAAAGTAGCACTGGTTTTAGGGGTGCAATAAGGTTTATACAGCTCCATGAAACTTTTCCAATAACTGACTTTCAAAAGTGATCTAATCTTTTAAAACTAGCAATGCGCCAGCCGGGACTTAAACCCGAGTCGCAAGAATGGGAATCTTGCATGATACCCCTACACCACTGGCGCTGCCGTACACACCTTTAAGAAGTAAATTCTTTAAGGGCAATAATAGTCATAGTGTTAAAACTATTTTAACAATACAGCCAATATTGGTTGCAATGTTATGTTTAAAGTAGGAACAAAATGTACTTGGAAATAAAAATCTTTTAAAAGATAAAAATGTGTTAGGTTTTGTTGGAATGCTTGAAAAGTGCACACATATGGCAATTGTATAGACACATTTGAAACAAATTGCTTTACAAAACTTGGTTTTTAAATGGCTAGAATGACAGTGTCTGTTTCCTGTAAAAAGCATAACAGCTTAACGTCTGAAAGCAGCCTTGCTTTTAGGGGTGCATAGCGCAACATCCATTATATGTTTAGATTATATAGCTCCATGACACTTTCCCAATAACTGACTTTCAAATTGACTTTGAACCCGGGACACAAAAAGAAGAACCTTGCATCATACCCCTATACCACTAGCTCCTTTGCTCATGGTGCTGAGAATGATATCCTTCCAGGGTAAAATAGCCATAGATTTAAGACTATTTTAACATTACAGCGTACCTGCACAATGAGATTTTCTGCTGTGGACAAAGAGGAGCCTGGATTTTGTGCCCAAAGATCATACGTTGCACATATCTTGTCTCATGTCCGCTTGAAACACTCTTGCTAATTAAGGGCACAGAAGAACATGTCTTGGCTAAATTCAAACAACCTATGGTTATTCAGCCTTTAATCTGGTGATTTGGCCTCAACCATCAACACAATAAACTACCTCAGACTCTCAGACGTACCATGGATGCAAGAGCCTGGATAGCTCAGTCGGTAGAGCATCAGACTTTTAATCTGAGGGTCCAGGGTTCAATTCCCTGTTTCGGTGATGGAGCTTTCTATCTTTACACTTTGCTGCAGCTACGTGCACAATGAGATTTCTTGCTGTGGACAAAGAGAAGCTTGGATTTTGTGCCCAAAGACCATATGTTGCACATATCTTGTCTTATGTCCGCTTAAGGTCTGAATGTAGCCTTACTTTTACAGGGGCATAGAGTAACATCCATTGTATGTTTAGATGATATAGCTCCATGACACTTTTCTATTAACACTTTTCCAATAACTGACCTTTAAAAATGATCTAATCTTTTAAAACTAACCATGCGCCAGCCGGGACTTGAACCCGGGTCGCAAGAATGGGAATCTTGCATGATACCCCTACACCACTGGCGCTGTTGTACCTACCACAGCTAATTAAACCGTTACAGTGCAAAAATTGTCATAGTGTTAAAACTATTTTAACTATACAGCCAATACTGATTGCAATGTTACGGCTAAAATAGGAACAAAATGTACTTGGAATTAAAAGCCTTTTAAAAAATAAAAATGTGTTAGGTTTTGTTGGAATGCTTGAAAAGTGCACACATATTGCAATTGTATAGACACATTTGAAACAAATTGCTTCACAAATCTTGTTTTTTAAATGCTAGAATGACAGGGTCTGTTTCCTGTAATTAGCATAACAGCTTAAGGCCTAAAAGTAGCACTGGTTTTAGGGGTGCAATAAGGTTTATACAGCTCCATGAAACTTTTCCAATAACTGACTTTCAAAAGTGATCTAATCTTTTAAAACTAGCAATGCGCCAGCCGGGACTTAAACCCGAGTCGCAAGAATGGGAATCTTGCATGATACCCCTATACCACTGGCGCTGCTGTACACACCCTTAAGAAGTAAATTCTTTAAGGGCAATAATAGTCATAGTGTTAAAACTATTTTAACAATACAGCCAATATTGGTTGCAATGTTATGTTTAAAGTAGGAACAAAATGTACTTGGAAATAAAAATCTTTTAAAAGATAAAAATGTGTTAGGTTTTGTTGGAATGCTTGAAAAGTGCACACATATGGCAATTGTATAGACACATTTGAAACAAATTGCTTTACAAAACTTGGTTTTTAAATGGCTAGAATGACAGTGTCTGTTTCCTGTAAAAAGCATAACAGCTTAACGTCTGAAAGCAGCCTTGCTTTTAGGGGTGCATAGCGCAACATCCATTATATGTTTAGATTATATAGCTCCATGACACTTTCCCAATAACTGACTTTCAAATTGACTTTGAACCCGGGACACAAAAAGAAGAACCTTGCATCATACCCCTATACCACTAGCTCCTTTGCTCATGGTGCTGAGAATGATATCCTTCCAGGGTAAAATAGCCATAGATTTAAGACTATTTTAACATTACAGCGTACCTGCACAATGAGATTTTCTGCTGTGGACAAAGAGGAGCCTGGATTTTGTGCCCAAAGATCATACGTTGCACATATCTTGTCTCATGTCCGCTTGAAACACTCTTGCTAATTAAGGGCACAGAAGAACATGTCTTGGCTAAATTCAAACAACCTATGGTTATTCAGCCTTTAATCTGGCGATTTGGCCTCAACCATCAACACAATAAACTACCTCAGACTCTCAGACGTACCATGGATGCAAGAGCCCGGATAGCTCAGTCGGTAGAGCATCAGACTTTTAATCTGAGGGTCCAGGGTTCAAGTCCCTGTTCAGGCGATGGAGCTTTCTATCTTTACACTTTGCTGCAGCTACGTGCACAATGAGATTTCTTGCTGTGGACAAAGAGAAGCTTGGATTTTGTGCCCAAAGACCATATGTTGCACATATCTTGTCTTATGTCCGCTTAAGGTCTGAATGTAGCCTTACTTTTACAGGGGCATAGAGTAACATCCATTGTATGTTTAGATGATATAGCTCCATGACACTTTTCTATTAACACTTTTCCAATAACTGACCTTTAAAAATGATCTAATCTTTTAAAACTAACCATGCGCCAGCCGGGACTTGAACCCGGGTCGCAAGAATGGGAATTTTGCATGATACCCCTACACCACTGGCGCTGTTGTACCTACCACAGCTAATTAAACCGTTATAGAGCAAAGATTGTCATAGTGTTAAAACTATTTTAACTATACAGCCAATACTGATTGCAATGTTACGGCTAAAATAGGAACAAAATGTACTTGGAATTAAAAGCCTTTTAAAAAATAAAAATGTGTTAGGTTTTGTTGGAATGCTTGAAAAGTGCACATATATTGCAATTGTATAGACACATTTGAAACAAATTGCTTCACAAATCTTGTTTTTTAAATGCTAGAATGACAGGGTCTGTTTCCTGTAATTAGCATAACAGCTTAAGGCCTAAAAGTAGCACTGGTTTTAGGGGTGCAATAAGGTTTATACAGCTCCATGAAATTTTCCAATAACTGACTTTCAAAAGTGATCTAATCTTTTAAAACTAGCAATGCGCCAGCCGGGACTTAAACCCGAGTCGCAAGAATGGGAATCTTGCATGATACCCCTACACCACTGGCGCTGCCGTACACACCCTTAAGAAGTAAATTCTTTAAGGGCAAAAATAGTCATAGTGTTAAAACTATTTTAACAATACAGCCAATATTGGTTGCAATGTTATGTTTAAAGTAGGAACAAAATGTACTTGGAAATAAAAATCTTTTAAAAGATAAAAATGTGTTAGGTTTTGTTGGAATGCTTGAAAAGTGCACACATATGGCAATTGTATAGACACATTTGAAACAAATTGCTTTACAAAACTTGGTTTTTAAATGGCTAGAATGACAGTGTCTGTTTCCTGTAAAAAGCATAACAGCTTAACGTCTGAAAGCAGCCTTGCTTTTAGGGGTGCATAGCGCAACATCCATTATATGTTTAGATTATATAGCTCCATGACACTTTCCCAATAACTGACTTTCAAATTGACTTTGAACCCGGGACACAAAAAGAAGAACCTTGCATCATACCCCTATACCACTAGCTCCTTTGCTCATGGTGCTGAGAATGATATCCTTCCAGGGTAAAATAGCCATAGATTTAAGACTATTTTAACATTACAGCGTACCTGCACAATGAGATTTTCTGCTGTGGACAAAGAGGAGCCTGGATTTTGTGCCCAAAGATCATACGTTGCACATATCTTGTCTCATGTCCGCTTGAAACACTCTTGCTAATTAAGGGCACAGAAGAACATGTCTTGGCTAAATTCAAACAACCTATGGTTATTCAGCCTTTAATCTGGCGATTTGGCCTCAACCATCAACACAATAAACTACCTCAGACTCTCAGACGTACCATGGATGCAAGAGCCCGGATAGCTCAGTCGGTAGAGCATCAGACTTTTAATCTGAGGGTCCAGGGTTCAAGTCCCTGTTCAGGCGATGGAGCTTTCTATCTTTACACTTTGCTGCAGCTACGTGCACAATGAGATTTCTTGCTGTGGACAAAGAGAAGCTTGGATTTTGTGCCCAAAGACCATATGTTGCACATATCTTGTCTTATGTCCGCTTAAGGTCTGAATGTAGCCTTACTTTTACAGGGGCATAGAGTAACATCCATTGTATGTTTAGATGATATAGCTCCATGACACTTTTCTATTAACACTTTTCCAATAACTGACCTTTAAAAATGATCTAATCTTTTAAAACTAACCATGCGCCAGCCGGGACTTGAACCCGGGTCGCAAGAATGGGAATTTTGCATGATACCCCTACACCACTGGCGCTGTTGTACCTACCACAGCTAATTAAACCGTTACAGAGCAAAGATTGTCATAGTGTTAAAACTATTTTAACTATACAGCCAATACTGATTGCAATGTTACGGCTAAAATAGGAACAAAATGTACTTGGAATTAAAAGCCTTTTAAAAAATAAAAATGTGTTAGGTTTTGTTGGAATGCTTGAAAAGTGCACATATATTGCAATTGTATAGACACATTTGAAACAAATTGCTTCACAAATCTTGTTTTTTAAATGCTAGAATGACAGGGTCTGTTTCCTGTAATTAGCATAACAGCTTAAGGCCTAAAAGTAGCACTGGTTTTAGGGGTGCAATAAGGTTTATACAGCTCCATGAAATTTTCCAATAACTGACTTTCAAAAGTGATCTAATCTTTTAAAACTAGCAATGCGCCAGCCGGGACTTAAACCCGAGTCGCAAGAATGGGAATCTTGCATGATACCCCTACACCACTGGCGCTGCCGTACACACCCTTAAGAAGTAAATTCTTTAAGGGCAAAAATAGTCATAGTGTTAAAACTATTTTAACAATACAGCCAATATTGGTTGCAATGTTATGTTTAAAGTAGGAACAAAATGTACTTGGAAATAAAAATCTTTTAAAAGATAAAAATGTGTTAGGTTTTGTTGGAATGCTTGAAAAGTGCACACATATGGCAATTGTATAGACACATTTGAAACAAATTGCTTTCAAAACTTGGTTTTTAAATGGCTAGAATGACAGTGTCTGTTTCCTGTAAAAAGCATAACAGCTTAACGTCTGAAAGCAGCCTTGCTTTTAGGGGTGCATAGCGCAACATCCATTATATGTTTAGATTATATAGCTCCATGACACTTTCCCAATAACTGACTTTCAAATTGACTTTGAACCCGGGACACAAAAAGAAGAACCTTGCATCATACCCCTATACCACTAGCTCCTTTGCTCATGGTGCTGAGAATGATATCCTTCCAGGGTAAAATAGCCATAGATTTAAGACTATTTTAACATTACAGCGTACCTGCACAATGAGATTTTCTGCTGTGGACAAAGAGGAGCCTGGATTTTGTGCCCAAAGATCATACGTTGCACATATCTTGTCTCATGTCCGCTTGAAACACTCTTGCTAATTAAGGGCACAGAAGAACATGTCTTGGCTAAATTCAAACAACCTATGGTTATTCAGCCTTTAATCTGGCGATTTGGCCTCAACCATCAACACAATAAACTCCCTCAGACTCTCAGACGTACCATGGATGCAAGAGCCCGGATAGCTCAGTCGGTAGAGCATCAGACTTTTAATCTGAGGGTCCAGGGTTCAAGTCCCTGTTCGGGCGATGGAGCTTTCTATCTTTACACTTTGCTGCAGCTACGTGCACAATGAGATTTCTTGCTGTGGACAAAGAGAAGCTTGGATTTTGTGCCCAAAGACCATATGTTGCACATATCTTGTCTTATGTCCGCTTAAGGTCTGAATGTAGCCTTACTTTTACAGGGGCATAGAGTAACATCCATTGTATGTTTAGATGATATAGCTCCATGACACTTTTCTATTAACACTTTTCCAATAACTGACCTTTAAAAATGATCTAATCTTTTAAAACTAACCATGCGCCAGCCGGGACTTGAACCCGGGTCGCAAGAATGGGAATCTTGCATGATACCCCTACTCCACTGTCGCTGTTGTACCTACCACAGCTAATTAAACCGTTACAGAGCAAAAATTGTCATAGTGTTAAAACTATTTTAACTATACAGCCAATACTGATTGCAATGTTACGGCTAAAATAGGAACAAAATGTACTTGGAATTAAAAGCCTTTTAAAAAATAAAAATGTGTTAGGTTTTGTTGGAATGCTTGAAAAGTGCACACATATTGCAATTGTATAGACACATTTGAAACAAATTGCTTCACAAATCTTGTTTTTTAAATGCTAGAATGACAGGGTCTGTTTCCTGTAATTAGCATAACAGCTTAAGGCCTAAAAGTAGCACTGGTTTTAGGGGTGCAATAAGGTTTATACAGCTCCATGAAACTTTTCCAATAACTGACTTTCAAAAGTGATCTAATCTTTTAAAACTAGCAATGCGCCAGCCGGGACTTAAACCCGAGTCGCAAGAATGGGAATCTTGCATGATACCCCTATACCACTGGCGCTGCTGTACACACCCTTAAGAAGTAAATTCTTTAAGGGCAATAATAGTCATAGTGTTAAAACTATTTTAACAATACAGCCAATATTGGTTGCAATGTTATGTTTAAAGTAGGAACAAAATGTACTTGGAAATAAAAATCTTTTAAAAGATAAAAATGTGTTAGGTTTTGTTGGAATGCTTGAAAAGTGCACACATATGGCAATTGTATAGACACATTTGAAACAAATTGCTTTACAAAACTTGGTTTTTAAATGGCTAGAATGACAGTGTCTGTTTCCTGTAAAAAGCATAACAGCTTAACGTCTGAAAGCAGCCTTGCTTTTAGGGGTGCATAGCGCAACATCCATTATATGTTTAGATTATATAGCTCCATGACACTTTCCCAATAACTGACTTTCAAATTGACTTTGAACCCGGGACACAAAAAGAAGAACCTTGCATCATACCCCTATACCACTAGCTCCTTTGCTCATGGTGCTGAGAATGATATCCTTCCAGGGTAAAATAGCCATAGATTTAAGACTATTTTAACATTACAGCGTACCTGCACAATGAGATTTTCTGCTGTGGACAAAGAGGAGCCTGGATTTTGTGCCCAAAGATCATACGTTGCACATATCTTGTCTCATGTCCGCTTGAAACACTCTTGCTAATTAAGGGCACAGAAGAACATGTCTTGGCTAAATTCAAACAACCTATGGTTATTCAGCCTTTAATCTGGCGATTTGGCCTCAACCATCAACACAATAAACTACCTCAGACTCTCAGACGTACCATGGATGCAAGAGCCCGGATAGCTCAGTCGGTAGAGCATCAGACTTTTAATCTGAGGGTCCAGGGTTCAAGTCCCTGTTCAGGCGATGGAGCTTTCTATCTTTACACTTTGCTGCAGCTACGTGCACAATGAGATTTCTTGCTGTGGACAAAGAGAAGCTTGGATTTTGTGCCCAAAGACCATATGTTGCACATATCTTGTCTTATGTCCGCTTAAGGTCTGAATGTAGCCTTACTTTTACAGGGGCATAGAGTAACATCCATTGTATGTTTAGATGATATAGCTCCATGACACTTTTCTATTAACACTTTTCCAATAACTGACCTTTAAAAATGATCTAATCTTTTAAAACTAACCATGCGCCAGCCGGGACTTGAACCCGGGTCGCAAGAACGGGAATCTTGCATGATACCCCTACACCACTGGCGCTGTTGTACCTACCACAGCTAATTAAACCGTTACAGAGCAAAAATTGTCATAGTGTTAAAACTATTTTAACTATACAGCCAATACTGATTGCAATGTTACGGCTAAAATAGGAACAAAATGTACTTGGAATTAAAAGCCTTTTAAAAAATAAAAATGTGTTAGGTTTTGTTGGAATGCTTGAAAAGTGCACACATATTGCAATTGTAGAGACACATTTGAAACAAATTGCTTCACAAATCTTGTTTTTTAAATGCTAGAATGACAGGGTCTGTTTCCTGTAATTAGCATAACAGCTTAAGGCCTAAAAGTAGCACTGGTTTTAGGGGTGCAATAAGGTTTATACAGCTCCATGAAACTTTTCCAATAACTGACTTTCAAAAGTGATCTAATCTTTTAAAACTAGCAATGCGCCAGCCGGGACTTAAACCCGAGTCGCAAGAATGGGAATCTTGCATGATACCCCTATACCACTGGCGCTGCTGTACACACCCTTAAGAAGTAAATTCTTTAAGGGCAATAATAGTCATAGTGTTAAAACTATTTTAACAATACAGCCAATATTGGTTGCAATGTTATGTTTAAAGTAGGAACAAAATGTACTTGGAAATAAAAATCTTTTAAAAGATAAAAATGTGTTAGGTTTTGTTGGAATGCTTGAAAAGTGCACACATATGGCAATTGTATAGACACATTTGAAACAAATTGCTTTACAAAACTTGGTTTTTAAATGGCTAGAATGACAGTGTCTGTTTCCTGTAAAAAGCATAATAGCTTAACGTCTGAAAGCAGCCTTGCTTTTAGGGGTGCATAGCGCAACATCCATTATATGTTTAGATTATATAGCTCCATGACACTTTCCCAATAACTGACTTTCAAATTGACTTTGAACCCGGGACACAAAAAGAAGAACCTTGCATCATACCCCTATACCACTAGCTCCTTTGCTCATGGTGCTGAGAATGATATCCTTCCAGGGTAAAATAGCCATAGATTTAAGACTATTTTAACATTACAGCGTACCTGCACAATGAGATTTTCTGCTGTGGACAAAGAGGAGCCTGGATTTTGTGCCCAAAGATCATACGTTGCACATATCTTGTCTCATGTCCGCTTGAAACACTCTTGCTAATTAAGGGCACAGAAGAACATGTCTTGGCTAAATTCAAACAACCTATGGTTATTCAGCCTTTAATCTGGCGATTTGGCCTCAACCATCAACACAATAAACTACCTCAGACTCTCAGACGTACCATGGATGCAAGAGCCCGGATAGCATCAGACTTTTAATCTGAGGGTCCAGGGTTCAAGTCCCTGTTCAGGCGATGGAGCTTTCTATCTTTACACTTTGCTGCAGCTACGTGCACAATGAGATTTCTTGCTGTGGACAAAGAGAAGCTTGGATTTTGTGCCCAAAGACCATATGTTGCACATATCTTGTCTTATGTCCGCTTAAGGTCTGAATGTAGCCTTACTTTTACAGGGGCATAGAGTAACATCCATTGTATGTTTAGATGATATAGCTCCATGACACTTTTCTATTAACACTTTTCCAATAACTGACCTTTAAAAATGATCTAATCTTTTAAAACTAACCATGCGCCAGCCGGGACTTGAACCCGGGTCGCAAGAATGGGAATTTTGCATGATACCCCTACACCACTGGCGCTGTTGTACCTACCACAGCTAATTAAACCGTTACAGAGCAAAGATTGTCATAGTGTTAAAACTATTTTAACTATACAGCCAATACTGATTGCAATGTTACGGCTAAAATAGGAACAAAATGTACTTGGAATTAAAAGCCTTTTAAAAAATAAAAATGTGTTAGGTTTTGTTGGAATGCTTGAAAAGTGCACATATATTGCAATTGTATAGACACATTTGAAACAAATTGCTTCACAAATCTTGTTTTTTAAATGCTAGAATGACAGGGTCTGTTTCCTGTAATTAGCATAACAGCTTAAGGCCTAAAAGTAGCACTGGTTTTAGGGGTGCAATAAGGTTTATACAGCTCCATGAAATTTTCCAATAACTGACTTTCAAAAGTGATCTAATCTTTTAAAACTAGCAATGCGCCAGCCGGGACTTAAACCCGAGTCGCAAGAATGGGAATCTTGCATGATACCCCTACACCACTGGCGCTGCCGTACACACCCTTAAGAAGTAAATTCTTTAAGGGCAAAAATAGTCATAGTGTTAAAACTATTTTAACAATACAGCCAATATTGGTTGCAATGTTATGTTTAAAGTAGGAACAAAATGTACTTGGAAATAAAAATCTTTTAAAAGATAAAAATGTGTTAGGTTTTGTTGGAATGCTTGAAAAGTGCACACATATGGCAATTGTATAGACACATTTGAAACAAATTGCTTTACAAAACTTGGTTTTTAAATGGCTAGAATGACAGTGTCTGTTTCCTGTAAAAAGCATAACAGCTTAACGTCTGAAAGCAGCCTTGCTTTTAGGGGTGCATAGCGCAACATCCATTATATGTTTAGATTATATAGCTCCATGACACTTTCCCAATAACTGACTTTCAAATTGACTTTGAACCCGGGACACAAAAAGAAGAACCTTGCATCATACCCCTATACCACTAGCTCCTTTGCTCATGGTGCTGAGAATGATATCCTTCCAGGGTAAAATAGCCATAGATTTAAGACTATTTTAACATTACAGCGTACCTGCACAATGAGATTTTCTGCTGTGGACAAAGAGGAGCCTGGATTTTGTGCCCAAAGATCATACGTTGCACATATCTTGTCTCATGTCCGCTTGAAACACTCTTGCTAATTAAGGGCACAGAAGAACATGTCTTGGCTAAATTCAAACAACCTATGGTTATTCAGCCTTTAATCTGGCGATTTGGCCTCAACCATCAACACAATAAACTACCTCAGACTCTCAGACGTACCATGGATGCAAGAGCCCGGATAGCTCAGTCGGTAGAGCATCAGACTTTTAATCTGAGGGTCCAGGGTTCAAGTCCCTGTTCGGGCGATGGAGCTTTCTATCTTTACACTTTGCTGCAGCTACGTGCACAATGAGATTTCTTGCTGTGGACAAAGAGAAGCTTGGATTTTGTGCCCAAAGACCATATGTTGCACATATCTTGTCTTATGTCCGCTTAAGGTCTGAATGTAGCCTTACTTTTACAGGGGCATAGAGTAACATCCATTGTATGTTTAGATGATATAGCTCCATGACACTTTTCTATTAACACTTTTCCAATAACTGACCTTTAAAAATGATCTAATCTTTTAAAACTAACCATGCGCCAGCCGGGACTTGAACCCGGGTCGCAAGAATGGGAATCTTGCATGATACCCCTACACCACTGGCGCTGTTGTACCTACCACAGCTAATTAAACCGTTACAGAGCAAAAATTGTCATAGTGTTAAAACTATTTTAACTATACAGCCAATACTGATTGCAATGTTACGGCTAAAATAGGAACAAAATGTACTTGGAATTAAAAGCCTTTTAAAAAATAAAAATGTGTTAGGTTTTGTTGGAATGCTTGAAAAGTGCACACATATTGCAATTGTAGAGACACATTTGAAACAAATTGCTTCACAAATCTTGTTTTTTAAATGCTAGAATGACAGGGTCTGTTTCCTGTAATTAGCATAACAGCTTAAGGCCTAAAAGTAGCACTGGTTTTAGGGGTGCAATAAGGTTTATACAGCTCCATGAAACTTTTCCAATAACTGACTTTCAAAAGTGATCTAATCTTTTAAAACTAGCAATGCGCCAGCCGGGACTTAAACCCGAGTCGCAAGAATGGGAATCTTGCATGATACCCCTATACCACTGGCGCTGCTGTACACACCCTTAAGAAGTAAATTCTTTAAGGGCAATAATAGTCATAGTGTTAAAACTATTTTAACAATACAGCCAATATTGGTTGCAATGTTATGTTTAAAGTAGGAACAAAATGTACTTGGAAATAAAAATCTTTTAAAAGATAAAAATGTGTTAGGTTTTGTTGGAATGCTTGAAAAGTGCACACATATGGCAATTGTATAGACACATTTGAAACAAATTGCTTTACAAAACTTGGTTTTTAAATGGCTAGAATGACAGTGTCTGTTTCCTGTAAAAAGCATAATAGCTTAACGTCTGAAAGCAGCCTTGCTTTTAGGGGTGCATAGCGCAACATCCATTATATGTTTAGATTATATAGCTCCATGACACTTTCCCAATAACTGACTTTCAAATTGACTTTGAACCCGGGACACAAAAAGAAGAACCTTGCATCATACCCCTATACCACTAGCTCCTTTGCTCATGGTGCTGAGAATGATATCCTTCCAGGGTAAAATAGCCATAGATTTAAGACTATTTTAACATTACAGCGTACCTGCACAATGAGATTTTCTGCTGTGGACAAAGAGGAGCCTGGATTTTGTGCCCAAAGATCATACGTTGCACATATCTTGTCTCATGTCCGCTTGAAACACTCTTGCTAATTAAGGGCACAGAAGAACATGTCTTGGCTAAATTCAAACAACCTATGGTTATTCAGCCTTTAATCTGGCGATTTGGCCTCAACCATCAACACAATAAACTACCTCAGACTCTCAGACGTACCATGGATGCAAGAGCCCGGATAGCCCGGATAGCTCAGTCGGTAGACTTAAACCCGAGTCGCAAGAATGGGAATCTTGCATGATACCCCTACACCACTGGCGCTGCCGTACACACCCTTAAGAAGTAAATTCTTTAAGGGCAATAATAGTCATAGTGTTAAAACTATTTTAACAATACAGCCAATATTGGTTGCAATGTTATGTTTAAAGTAGGAACAAAATGTACTTGGAAATAAAAATCTTTTGAAAGATAAAAATGTGTTAGGTTTTGTTGGAATGCTTGAAAAGTGCACACATATGGCAATTGTATAGACACATTTGAAACAAATTGCTTTACAAAACTTGGTTTTTAAATGGCTAGAATGACAGTGTCTGTTTCCTGTAAAAAGCATAACAGCTTAACGTCTGAAAGCAGCCTTGCTTTTAGGGGTGCATAGCGCAACATCCATTATATGTTTAGATTATATAGCTCCATGACACTTTCCCAATAACTGACTTTCAAATTGACTTTGAACCCGGGACACAAAAAGAAGAACCTTGCATCATACCCCTATACCACTAGCTCCTTTGCTCATGGTGCTGAGAATGATATCCTTCCAGGGTAAAATAGCCATAGATTTAAGACTATTTTAACATTACAGCGTACCTGCACAATGAGATTTTCTGCTGTGGACAAAGAGGAGCCTGGATTTTGTGCCCAAAGATCATACGTTGCACATATCTTGTCTCATGTCCGCCTGAAACACTCCTGCTAATTAAGGGCACAGAAGAACATGTCTTGGCTAAATTCAAACAACCTATGGTTATTCAGCCTTTAATCTGGTGATTTGGCCTCAACCATCAACACAATAAACTACCTCAGACTCTCAGACGTACCATGGATGCAAGAGCCTGGATAGCTCAGTCGGTAGAGCATCAGACTTTTAATCTGAGGGTCCAGGGTTCAAGTCCCTGTTTGGGTGATGGAGCTTTCTATCTTTACACTTTGCTGCAGCTACGTGCACAATGAGATTTCTTGCTGTGGACAAAGAGAAGCTTGGATTTTGTGCCCAAAGACCATATGTTGCACATATCTTGTCTTATGTCCGCTTAAGGTCTGAATGTAGCCTTACTTTTACAGGGGCATAGAGTAACATCCATTGTATGTTTAGATGATATAGCTCCATGACACTTTTCTATTAACACTTTTCCAATAACTGACCTTTAAAAATGATCTAATCTTTTAAAACTAACCATGCGCCAGCCGGGACTTGAACCCGGGTCGCAAGAATGGGAATCTTGCATGATACCCCTACACCACTGGCGCTGTTGTACCTACCACAGCTAATTAAACCGTTACAGTGCAAAAATTGTCATAGTGTTAAAACTATTTTAACTATACAGCCAATACTGATTGCAATGTTACGGCTAAAATAGGAACAAAATGTACTTGGAATTAAAAGCCTTTTAAAAAATAAAAATGTGTTAGGTTTTGTTGGAATGCTTGAAAAGTGCACACATATTGCAATTGTATAGACACATTTGAAACAAATTGCTTCACAAATCTTGTTTTTTAAATGCTAGAATGACAGGGTCTGTTTCCTGTAATTAGCATAACAGCTTAAGGCCTAAAAGTAGCACTGGTTTTAGGGGTGCAATAAGGTTTATACAGCTCCATGAAACTTTTCCAATAACTGACTTTCAAAAGTGATCTAATCTTTTAAAACTAGCAATGCGCCAGCCGGGACTTAAACCCGAGTTGCAAGAATGGGAATCTTGCATGATACCCCTACACCACTGGCGCTGCCGTACACACCCTTAAGAAGTAAATTCTTTAAGGGCAAAAATAGTCATAGTGTTAAAACTATTTTAACAATACAGCCAATATTGGTTGCAATGTTATGTTTAAAGTAGGAACAAAATGTACTTGGAAATAAAAATCTTTTAAAAGATAAAAATGTGTTAGGTTTTGTTGGAATGCTTGAAAAGTGCACACATATGGCAATTGTATAGACACATTTGAAACAAATTGCTTTACAAAACTTGGTTTTTAAATGGCTAGAATGACAGTGTCTGTTTCCTGTAAAAAGCATAACAGCTTAACGTCTGAAAGCAGCCTTGCTTTTAGGGGTGCATAGCGCAACATCCATTATATGTTTAGATTATATAGCTCCATGACACTTTCCCAATAACTGACTTTCAAATTGACTTTGAACCCGGGACACAAAAGGAAGAACCTTGCATCATACCCCTATACCACTAGCTCCTTTGCTCATGTTGCTGAGAATGATATCCTTCCAGGGTAAAATAGCCATAGATTTAAGACTATTTTAACATTACAGCGTACCTGCACAATGAGATTTTCTGCTGTGGACAAAGAGGAGCCTGGATTTTGTGCCCAAAGATCATACGTTGCACATATCTTGTCTCATGTCCGCTTGAAACACTCTTGCTAATTAAGGGCACAGAAGAACATGTCTTGGCTAAATTCAAACAACCTATGGTTATTCAGCCTTTAATCTGGCGATTTGGCCTCAACCATCAACACAATAAACTACCTCAGACTCTCAGACGTACCATGGATGCAAGAGCCCGGATAGCTCAGTCGGTAGAGCATTAGACTTTTAATCTGAGGGTCCAGGGTTCAAGTCCCTGTTCGGGCGATGGAGCTTTCTATCTTTACACTTTGCTGCAGCTACGTGCACAATGAGATTTCTTGCTGTGGACAAAGAGAAGCTTGGATTTTGTGCCCAAAGACCATATGTTGCACATATCTTGTCTTATGTCCGCTTAAGGTCTGAATGTAGCCTTACTTTTACAGGGGCATAGAGTAACATCCATTGTATGTTTAGATGATATAGCTCCATGACACTTTTCTATTAACACTTTTCCAATAACTGACCTTTAAAAATGATCTAATCTTTTAAAACTAACCATGCGCCAGCCGGGACTTGAACCCGGGTCGCAAGAATGGGAATCTTGCATGATACCCCTACACCACTGGCGCTGTTGTACCTACCACAGCTAATTAAACCGTTACAGAGCAAAAATTGTCATAGTGTTAAAACTATTTTAACTATACAGCCAATACTGATTGCAATGTTACGGCTAAAATAGGAACAAAATGTACTTGGAATTAAAAGCCTTTTAAAAAATAAAAATGTGTTAGGTTTTGTTGGAATGCTTGAAAAGTGCACACATATTGCAATTGTATAGACACATTTGAAACAAATTGCTTCACAAATCTTGTTTTTTAAATGCTAGAATGACAGGGTCTGTTTCCTGTAATTAGCATAACAGCTTAAGGCCTAAAAGTAGCACTGGTTTTAGGGGTGCAATAAGGTTTATACAGCTCCATGAAACTTTTCCAATAACTGACTTTCAAAAGTGATCTAATCTTTTAAAACTAGCAATGCGCCAGCCGGGACTTAAACCCGAGTCGCAAGAATGGGAATCTTGCATGATACCCCTATACCACTGGCGCTGCTGTACACGCCCTTAAGAAGTAAATTCTTTAAGGGCAATAATAGTCATAGTGTTAAAACTATTTTAACAATACAGCCAATATTGGTTGCAATTAGGGATGAGCGAATCGATCCGGACGTACCCGGATTCGATCCGAATTTCAGGAAAAATTCGATTCGGATCGAATCCGAATTTCCCCGCGATTCGATCACTCGAAGTTTTCCTTTAACATCCATTCATTTACATTACAGGCATTCTAAGATGGCGGGCGGGACATGTCTGGACATGTATCCCGCGCCAGTGCAAGCTGGGGCAGTCACATGCAGCCTATCAGCAGCCAGCAAGCCCGGTGACGTCACACAGCGGTATTTAACGGCGGCCATCTTGCTTTTCCTCATTTCTCTATTGCATTCGTGACAGACAGACAGAACGCTGTGTAGCTGAGGCAGTTAGACAGGCTGGAGACAGGCTGGAGACAGGGACAGACAGGGACAGGCTGGAGACAGGCAGGAGACAGGCAGGAGACAGACAGGAGACAGACAGAAAGCCAGGGAAAGGTAGGAAAAACGGAGCTGGCTGACAGGGAGATTTTTTTTTTTTCATCCAGCCTTTGTTAGCGTTTTCAGGCTGCTTATAGTAACTAACTGTGCATATATACTGAACTGATCTTAAGTCTGCTGTGAGGCATCCCATTCTGTGACTAAAGCAGCCTCTATTTAATAGCATAATAAACATTTGCACTTATTCTCATAGAAATCAGGCCTGATAAAGACACTTTTGCTGTGCATGCTCTCTGGTTTTTGTGGCACTGGCATCCCATTCTGTGACTAAAGCAGCCTCTATTTAATAGCATAATAAACATTTGCACTTATTCTCATAGAAATCAGGCCTGATAAAGACACTTTTGCTGTGCATGCTCTCTGGTTTTTGTGGCACTGGCATCCCATTCTGTGACTAAAGCAGCCTCTATTTAATAGCATAATAAACATTTGCACTTATTCTCATAGAAATCAGGCCTGATAAAGACACTTTTGCTGTGCATGCTCTCTGGTTTTTGTGGCACTGGCATCCCATTCTGTGACTAAAGCAGCCTCTATTTAATAGCATAATAAACATTTGCACTTATTCTCATAGAAATCAGGCCTGATAAAGACACTTTTGCTGTGCATGCTCTCTGGTTTTTGTGGCACTGGCATCCCATTCTGTGACTAAAGCAGCCTCTATTTAATAGCATAATAAACATTTGCACTTATTCTCATAGAAATCAGGCCTGATAAAGACACTTTTGCTGTGCATGCTCTCTGGTTTTTGTGGCACTGGCATCCCATTCTGTGACTAAAGCAGCCTCTATTTAATAGCATAATAAACATTTGCACTTATTCTCATAGAAATCAGGCCTGATAAAGACACTTTTGCTGTGCATGCTCTCTGGTTTTTGTGGCACTGGCATCCCATTCTGTGACTAAAGCAGCCTCTATTTAATAGCATAATAAACATTTGCACTTATTCTCATAGAAATCAGGCCTGATAAAGACACTTTTGCTGTGCATGCTCTCTGGTTTTTGTGGCACTGGCATCCCATTCTGTGACTAAAGCAGCCTCTATTTAATAGCATAATAAACATTTGCACTTATTCTCATAGAAATCAGGCCTGATAAAGACACTTTTGCTGTGCATGCTCTCTGGTTTTTGTGGCACTGGCATCCCATTCTGTGACTAAAGCAGCCTCTATTTAATAGCATAATAAACATTTGCACTTATTCTCATAGAAATCAGGCCTGATAAAGACACTTTTGCTGTGCATGCTCTCTGGTTTTTGTGGCACTGGCATCCCATTCTGTGACTAAAGCAGCCTCTATTTAATAGCATAATAAACATTTGCACTTATTCTCATAGAAATCAGGCCTGATAAAGACACTTTTGCTGTGCATGCTCTCTGGTTTTTGTGGCACTGGCATCCCATTCTGTGACTAAAGCAGCCTCTATTTAATAGCATAATAAACATTTGCACTTATTCTCATAGAAATCAGGCCTGATAAAGACACTTTTGCTGTGCATGCTCTCTGGTTTTTGTGGCACTGGCATCCCATTCTGTGACTAAAGCAGCCTCTATTTAATAGCATAATAAACATTTGCACTTATTCTCATAGAAATCAGGCCTGATAAAGACACTTTTGCTGTGCATGCTCTCTGGTTTTTGTGGCACTGGCATCCCATTCTGTGACTAAAGCAGCCTCTATTTAATAGCATAATAAACATTTGCACTTATTCTCATAGAAATCAGGCCTGATAAAGACACTTTTGCTGTGCATGCTCTCTGGTTTTTGTGGCACTGGCATCCCATTCTGTGACTAAAGCAGCCTCTATTTAATAGCATAATAAACATTTGCACTTATTCTCATAGAAATCAGGCCTGATAAAGACACTTTTGCTGTGCATGCTCTCTGGTTTTTGTGGCACTGGCATCCCATTCTGTGACTAAAGCAGCCTCTATTTAATAGCATAATAAACATTTGCACTTATTCTCATAGAAATCAGGCCTGATAAAGACACTTTTGCTGTGCATGCTCTCTGGTTTTTGTGGCACTGGCATCCCATTCTGTGACTAAAGCAGCCTCTATTTAATAGCATAATAAACATTTGCACTTATTCTCATAGAAATCAGGCCTGATAAAGACACTTTTGCTGTGCATGCTCTCTGGTTTTTGTGGCACTGGCATCCCATTCTGTGACTAAAGCAGCCTCTATTTAATAGCATAATAAACATTTGCACTTATTCTCATAGAAATCAGGCCTGATAAAGACACTTTTGCTGTGCATGCTCTCTGGTTTTTGTGGCACTGGCATCCCATTCTGTGACTAAAGCAGCCTCTATTTAATAGCATAATAAACATTTGCACTTATTCTCATAGAAATCAGGCCTGATAAAGACACTTTTGCTGTGCATGCTCTCTGGTTTTTGTGGCACTGGCATCCCATTCTGTGACTAAAGCAGCCTCTATTTAATAGCATAATAAACATTTGCACTTATTCTCATAGAAATCAGGCCTGATAAAGACACTTTTGCTGTGCATGCTCTCTGGTTTTTGTGGCACTGGCATCCCATTCTGTGACTAAAGCAGCCTCTATTTAATAGCATAATAAACATTTGCACTTATTCTCATAGAAATCAGGCCTGATAAAGACACTTTTGCTGTGCATGCTCTCTGGTTTTTGTGGCACTGGCATCCCATTCTGTGACTAAAGCAGCCTCTATTTAATAGCATAATAAACATTTGCACTTATTCTCATAGAAATCAGGCCTGATAAAGACACTTTTGCTGTGCATGCTCTCTGGTTTTTGTGGCACTGGCATCCCATTCTGTGACTAAAGCAGCCTCTATTTAATAGCATAATAAACATTTGCACTTATTCTCATAGAAATCAGGCCTGATAAAGACACTTTTGCTGTGCATGCTCTCTGGTTTTTGTGGCACTGGCATCCCATTCTGTGACTAAAGCAGCCTCTATTTAATAGCATAATAAACATTTGCACTTATTCTCATAGAAATCAGGCCTGATAAAGACACTTTTGCTGTGCATGCTCTCTGGTTTTTGTGGCACTGGCATCCCATTCTGTGACTAAAGCAGCCTCTATTTAATAGCATAATAAACATTTGCACTTATTCTCATAGAAATCAGGCCTGATAAAGACACTTTTGCTGTGCATGCTCTCTGGTTTTTGTGGCACTGGCATCCCATTCTGTGACTAAAGCAGCCTCTATTTAATAGCATAATAAACATTTGCACTTATTCTCATAGAAATCAGGCCTGATAAAGACACTTTTGCTGTGCATGCTCTCTGGTTTTTGTGGCACTGGCATCCCATTCTGTGACTAAAGCAGCCTCTATTTAATAGCATAATAAACATTTGCACTTATTCTCATAGAAATCAGGCCTGATAAAGACACTTTTGCTGTGCATGCTCTCTGGTTTTTGTGGCACTGGCATCCCATTCTGTGACTAAAGCAGCCTCTATTTAATAGCATAATAAACATTTGCACTTATTCTCATAGAAATCAGGCCTGATAAAGACACTTTTGCTGTGCATGCTCTCTGGTTTTTGTGGCACTGGCATCCCATTCTGTGACTAAAGCAGCCTCTATTTAATAGCATAATAAACATTTGCACTTATTCTCATAGAAATCAGGCCTGATAAAGACACTTTTGCTGTGCATGCTCTCTGGTTTTTGTGGCACTGGCATCCCATTCTGTGACTAAAGCAGCCTCTATTTAATAGCATAATAAACATTTGCACTTATTCTCATAGAAATCAGGCCTGATAAAGACACTTTTGCTGTGCATGCTCTCTGGTTTTTGTGGCACTGGCATCCCATTCTGTGACTAAAGCAGCCTCTATTTAATAGCATAATAAACATTTGCACTTATTCTCATAGAAATCAGGCCTGATAAAGACACTTTTGCTGTGCATGCTCTCTGGTTTTTGTGGCACTGGCATCCCATTCTGTGACTAAAGCAGCCTCTATTTAATAGCATAATAAACATTTGCACTTATTCTCATAGAAATCAGGCCTGATAAAGACACTTTTGCTGTGCATGCTCTCTGGTTTTTGTGGCACTGGCATCCCATTCTGTGACTAAAGCAGCCTCTATTTAATAGCATAATAAACATTTGCACTTATTCTCATAGAAATCAGGCCTGATAAAGACACTTTTGCTGTGCATGCTCTCTGGTTTTTGTGGCACTGGCATCCCATTCTGTGACTAAAGCAGCCTCTATTTAATAGCATAATAAACATTTGCACTTATTCTCATAGAAATCAGGCCTGATAAAGACACTTTTGCTGTGCATGCTCTCTGGTTTTTGTGGCACTGGCATCCCATTCTGTGACTAAAGCAGCCTCTATTTAATAGCATAATAAACATTTGCACTTATTCTCATAGAAATCAGGCCTGATAAAGACACTTTTGCTGTGCATGCTCTCTGGTTTTTGTGGCACTGGCATCCCATTCTGTGACTAAAGCAGCCTCTATTTAATAGCATAATAAACATTTGCACTTATTCTCATAGAAATCAGGCCTGATAAAGACACTTTTGCTGTGCATGCTCTCTGGTTTTTGTGGCACTGGCATCCCATTCTGTGACTAAAGCAGCCTCTATTTAATAGCATAATAAACATTTGCACTTATTCTCATAGAAATCAGGCCTGATAAAGACACTTTTGCTGTGCATGCTCTCTGGTTTTTGTGGCACTGGCATCCCATTCTGTGACTAAAGCAGCCTCTATTTAATAGCATAATAAACATTTGCACTTATTCTCATAGAAATCAGGCCTGATAAAGACACTTTTGCTGTGCATGCTCTCTGGTTTTTGTGGCACTGGCATCCCATTCTGTGACTAAAGCAGCCTCTATTTAATAGCATAATAAACATTTGCACTTATTCTCATAGAAATCAGGCCTGATAAAGACACTTTTGCTGTGCATGCTCTCTGGTTTTTGTGGCACTGGCATCCCATTCTGTGACTAAAGCAGCCTCTATTTAATAGCATAATAAACATTTGCACTTATTCTCATAGAAATCAGGCCTGATAAAGACACTTTTGCTGTGCATGCTCTCTGGTTTTTGTGGCACTGGCATCCCATTCTGTGACTAAAGCAGCCTCTATTTAATAGCATAATAAACATTTGCACTTATTCTCATAGAAATCAGGCCTGATAAAGACACTTTTGCTGTGCATGCTCTCTGGTTTTTGTGGCACTGGCATCCCATTCTGTGACTAAAGCAGCCTCTATTTAATAGCATAATAAACATTTGCACTTATTCTCATAGAAATCAGGCCTGATAAAGACACTTTTGCTGTGCATGCTCTCTGGTTTTTGTGGCACTGGCATCCCATTCTGTGACTAAAGCAGCCTCTATTTAATAGCATAATAAACATTTGCACTTATTCTCATAGAAATCAGGCCTGATAAAGACACTTTTGCTGTGCATGCTCTCTGGTTTTTGTGGCACTGGCATCCCATTCTGTGACTAAAGCAGCCTCTATTTAATAGCATAATAAACATTTGCACTTATTCTCATAGAAATCAGGCCTGATAAAGACACTTTTGCTGTGCATGCTCTCTGGTTTTTGTGGCACTGGCATCCCATTCTGTGACTAAAGCAGCCTCTATTTAATAGCATAATAAACATTTGCACTTATTCTCATAGAAATCAGGCCTGATAAAGACACTTTTGCTGTGCATGCTCTCTGGTTTTTGTGGCACTGGCATCCCATTCTGTGACTAAAGCAGCCTCTATTTAATAGCATAATAAACATTTGCACTTATTCTCATAGAAATCAGGCCTGATAAAGACACTTTTGCTGTGCATGCTCTCTGGTTTTTGTGGCACTGGCATCCCATTCTGTGACTAAAGCAGCCTCTATTTAATAGCATAATAAACATTTGCACTTATTCTCATAGAAATCAGGCCTGATAAAGACACTTTTGCTGTGCATGCTCTCTGGTTTTTGTGGCACTGGCATCCCATTCTGTGACTAAAGCAGCCTCTATTTAATAGCATAATAAACATTTGCACTTATTCTCATAGAAATCAGGCCTGATAAAGACACTTTTGCTGTGCATGCTCTCTGGTTTTTGTGGCACTGGCATCCCATTCTGTGACTAAAGCAGCCTCTATTTAATAGCATAATAAACATTTGCACTTATTCTCATAGAAATCAGGCCTGATAAAGACACTTTTGCTGTGCATGCTCTCTGGTTTTTGTGGCACTGGCATCCCATTCTGTGACTAAAGCAGCCTCTATTTAATAGCATAATAAACATTTGCACTTATTCTCATAGAAATCAGGCCTGATAAAGACACTTTTGCTGTGCATGCTCTCTGGTTTTTGTGGCACTGGCATCCCATTCTGTGACTAAAGCAGCCTCTATTTAATAGCATAATAAACATTTGCACTTATTCTCATAGAAATCAGGCCTGATAAAGACACTTTTGCTGTGCATGCTCTCTGGTTTTTGTGGCACTGGCATCCCATTCTGTGACTAAAGCAGCCTCTATTTAATAGCATAATAAACATTTGCACTTATTCTCATAGAAATCAGGCCTGATAAAGACACTTTTGCTGTGCATGCTCTCTGGTTTTTGTGGCACTGGCATCCCATTCTGTGACTAAAGCAGCCTCTATTTAATAGCATAATAAACATTTGCACTTATTCTCATAGAAATCAGGCCTGATAAAGACACTTTTGCTGTGCATGCTCTCTGGTTTTTGTGGCACTGGCATCCCATTCTGTGACTAAAGCAGCCTCTATTTAATAGCATAATAAACATTTGCACTTATTCTCATAGAAATCAGGCCTGATAAAGACACTTTTGCTGTGCATGCTCTCTGGTTTTTGTGGCACTGGCATCCCATTCTGTGACTAAAGCAGCCTCTATTTAATAGCATAATAAACATTTGCACTTATTCTCATAGAAATCAGGCCTGATAAAGACACTTTTGCTGTGCATGCTCTCTGGTTTTTGTGGCACTGGCATCCCATTCTGTGACTAAAGCAGCCTCTATTTAATAGCATAATAAACATTTGCACTTATTCTCATAGAAATCAGGCCTGATAAAGACACTTTTGCTGTGCATGCTCTCTGGTTTTTGTGGCACTGGCATCCCATTCTGTGACTAAAGCAGCCTCTATTTAATAGCATAATAAACATTTGCACTTATTCTCATAGAAATCAGGCCTGATAAAGACACTTTTGCTGTGCATGCTCTCTGGTTTTTGTGGCACTGGCATCCCATTCTGTGACTAAAGCAGCCTCTATTTAATAGCATAATAAACATTTGCACTTATTCTCATAGAAATCAGGCCTGATAAAGACACTTTTGCTGTGCATGCTCTCTGGTTTTTGTGGCACTGGCATCCCATTCTGTGACTAAAGCAGCCTCTATTTAATAGCATAATAAACATTTGCACTTATTCTCATAGAAATCAGGCCTGATAAAGACACTTTTGCTGTGCATGCTCTCTGGTTTTTGTGGCACTGGCATCCCATTCTGTGACTAAAGCAGCCTCTATTTAATAGCATAATAAACATTTGCACTTATTCTCATAGAAATCAGGCCTGATAAAGACACTTTTGCTGTGCATGCTCTCTGGTTTTTGTGGCACTGGCATCCCATTCTGTGACTAAAGCAGCCTCTATTTAATAGCATAATAAACATTTGCACTTATTCTCATAGAAATCAGGCCTGATAAAGACACTTTTGCTGTGCATGCTCTCTGGTTTTTGTGGCACTGGCATCCCATTCTGTGACTAAAGCAGCCTCTATTTAATAGCATAATAAACATTTGCACTTATTCTCATAGAAATCAGGCCTGATAAAGACACTTTTGCTGGCCAAAGCCCTACTGGACCCTGCCAGGTCGATTCCTGCCCGGGGCATCCCATTCTGTGACTACAGCAGCCTCTGTTTAAGACCATATAAGCATTTGCTCTTATCACATTTGAAATTAGCCTGATAAAGACACTTTTGCTGGCCAAAGCCCTACTGGACCCTGCCAGGTCCATTCCTGCCCAGGGCATCCCATTCTGTGACTAAAGCAGCCTCTGTTTAAGACCATATAAGCATTTGCTCTTATTATATTTATATTATAAGACACTTTTGCTGGGCATAGGCTTACTGCTGCCTGCCAGGTGCACTTCTGTTGAGGCATCCCATTCTGTAACATAGCATACCCCTCTTTATTTACACTAAGCAGCTCTCTTATTTACACTAAGCAGGCCTGTTGGAGGCTGAGTGTTACTGCTCACTTTTGGTGTGCATTATATTCTGTTTTATATAGACCCACTGCTGCCTGGGGGTTCTTAAAATATCACCTACTACCACGCCAGTTAGACTATGTCGGGCAGACAAGTGCCTGGAAGTGAAAAGAGGAGTGGCAGAGGCCAAGATTCCGCAGGCAGAGCTCGCATCAGACTGGGGGCCAGTAGCAGCAGGAGTCACGCTGAGAGACCTAATCTGCCAGTATCTGCTAGCGGTCGGGTCTCCACCAGTAACGCATCTGCCGTGGTAGATTGGCTGACGCGCTCATCAACAACATCATCACAACTTACATCTGAGACCCCCAGTCTAGGGTCGGTAGGTTCCTCTGACACAACCCTGAGTTGGCATGCCCCGAGAGCAGTCCCTGTCCTCCCATTGCCTCTGTCCTACGCCGTTCCCTCCCCCAGCGACGTATCCTATGCTTTGGGTTCAGCTCCACTCTTTAGTGAGGAGGACGATCAGATACAGGAGGACAGTCAGCAGCTACTGCCCAGCCAAGAAATGGAGGTGGCTTCTTTAGCTAGGCAGACAAATAGTGATGTGGACAGTGTCGTGGGTGCTGCGAGCGTTCCAGCTCCTGCGCCAGACACTGTTGACGAATCCACGAACATCAGTGACGTACAGCCACAACCCGGTGATGATGATGATGATGACGATGAAGCCGATCGCACTTGGGAGCCGGGTGATGAAGGGGCTTCATCGTCATCATCAGGAGAAGAGGGGCGCAGGTTGCCCCGGAGTCAGCAGCTGAGGCAGCAAGGTGGTAGCAGTCAGCATGGGGGCACAATTCCAAAGGCTGGAGCCGGCCGGGGCCGGGGTAGAGCACCTGCTGTGCGGCAGTCTACCTTATCGGGAGGTAGTGGAGCAGGGGTTCCTGGAGTTGGCAACAGCAGCAGTGAATCAGTGAGGCCAGGGGGTGGGAAAAGTAGCTACTCGGCAGTGTGGCAGTTTTTCCTGAGGCATCCGCAGGAGGGTAACATGGCCACATGCAAGATATGTAGGCAAAAGGTGAAGCGTGGCCAGGGTCCAAATGTTGGCACCACGGCCCTGCGTCAACATATGATGCGTCACCATAAAACGACCTGGGAGAACCGAGGCTCCCAAGGGGTGGTCCAGTCTGCTTCCTCACCAAGGGAGCTCCCAATTTCTGCCAGCCAAGGCTCCAGCACCTCAGCCGAAGGCAGCTGTGCGTCACACCCATCCTCTGTCGCTCCTGCTCCTCCTCCTCCTCCTCCAAGTCATGCATCCCGCCAGCAATCCATCAGCGAAGCCATGTCCAAGAGACAGCAGTATGCGCCCACTCATCCTACGGCGCAGAAGCTGAATGTGCTCCTGTCCAAGTTGCTGGTGCTGCAGTCGCTCCCTTTTCAGGTGGTGGAATCTGCACCTTTCAGAGAACTGATGGCTTGTGCCGAGCCGAGGTGGAGAGTCCCAAGCCGTCATTTCTTTGCCAAGAAGGCAGTACCAGCGCTGCACACTTTTGTTGAACAGAAGGTGGGCCAGTCCTTGAGCCTGTCGGTGTGTAGCAAAATACATGGCAGCGCCGACATCTGGAGCTGTAACTACGGTCAGGGGCAGTACATGTCGTTTACGGCCCACTGGGTGAATGTGGTCCCTTTGCAGCAGCAACTTGGACAGGTCACGCCGCTTCGGCCTCCGCGCTCTCTGCCCATTGGGCCTGTGACACCGTGCGACTCGGCCTCCTCATCCTCCGCCATCTCCTCACCCTCCACTGTAGGCTCAAGTCTCAGTGCCCCTCCAGTCTACCATGTGTGCAGGGCACGGAGGTGTCACGCAGTGCTTCACATGGTTTGTCTTGGCGAACGGAGTCACACAGGGGAGGAACTGCTTAAATGTATTCATCAGGAAATCCAAACATGGCTTACTCCGAGAAAACTTAAAATGGGAATCATGGTTACCGACAATGGGAAGAACATTTTGTCTGCGCTGCGCCAAGGAAGCCTGACCCATGCCCCCTGCATGGCTCACGTCTTCAATCTGGTTGTCAAGCGGTTTCTGAAGTGTTCCCCCCATCTGCAGGACATCCTAACAACTTCACGGAAACTTTGCATGCACTTCAGCCACTCCTACACCGCCAAACACACCCTTCTTGAGCTACAGCGTCAGAATGGTATCCCCCAACATAGTCTGATTTGCGATGTTTCCACCCGTTGGAATTCCACCCTTCACATGTTGGACCGATTATATGAACAGAGAAAAGCCATCACGGATTTCCTGATGATCCAAGCAGATAGGGGGACTCCCCTGTGTAACTTCAATGTCAACCAGTGGCAGCTCATACGTGACACCTGCCGTTTGCTCAGGCCCTTTGAGGAAGCCACTTTATTTGTCAGTCGGCAGGATTACGGGATGAACGACGTGATTCCACTGCTTCATGTACTACAGCACATGTTGGAAACCATGGCTGGTCAGGGCACTGGAGACATGGCGTTTACATCTTACGGCCACATGAACCCCGTTGGAGCTGAACTGGAGGAGGAGGAGGAGGAAGAGGAGGAGGAGGAGTTGCCCAGCGAAACACAGTTTAGGCTTGGCGAAATGGCTGGTTTATCTAGTCAGCGGACAGGAGAGGAGGAGCAGGAGCAGCCAGAGGAGCTAGAGGTTTTTGAGGAAGGAGAGACAGAGGACCCGGGCACACCGTGGCAGTATGCAGTGGAGATGGAGACAGGTAGTCCATCCGAGTCACTTGCGCAAATGGCACGAAGCATGCTCACATGCTTGCGTAGTGACCCCAGAATTGTTTCCATCTGTCGGCGGGATGACTTCTGGCTGTCCACCTTATTGGACCCTCGCTTCCGGCACAAAATGGGGGCATTTTTTAAACCCACCGAGAGGGAGGACAAACTCAACTACTACAAAGACATTCTACGTAGGCAGTTGGCCGATGCCTATCTGCGCCATGGTCCATACTCTCGCAGGTCTGACTCGAGGGGACCTCTGCGCTCACCTTCCACTGCCATGGCCGCTGGGGGGGTTGGCAGCAGCAGCAGCAGAAGCTCCATCAGCAGCAGCAGCCTCAGTCTTCAGTCGCTAATGAGTAGCTTTCTACACCCGCATAGTGAGGCTACTCATGAGCAGCAGGAAGACCTGGAGCAGGACCTGAACCAGCAGGTCATGTCATACTTTGACATGACCATGCCAACACACCTTGAGGATCCGCTGGACTTCTGGGCAGCCAAACTTGATTTGTGGCCGCAACTAGCAGAGTTTGCCCTGGAAAAGCTGTCCTGCCCGGCAAGTAGCGTGCCATCTGAGCGGGTGTTTAGTGCGGCGGGGGCCATAGTTACGGCGAGGAGAACTCGTCTGTCAACTAAAAATGTGGAGAGACTCACCTTTGTCAAAATGAATCAGGGATGGATCAGCCAGGATTTCCACCCACCAATGCCTGATGCATGCGACTAGATTCAGCATGGTGCCACGTTTTACACTTTACAAATGGTGCAAAACATATTTATGTCTTTAGGCCATTTTTTGGGCTCCTGCTGCTGCTACTGCCAACTTCTGCCAACTCCAGGGTGTGATTCATCCAATTTTTGGGCTCCTGAAGCCAACTCCAGTGTATATTTGGGCTCCTGCTGCTACTACTGTCAACTCCTGCCAACTCCAGGGTGTGATTCATCCAATTTTTGGGCTCCTGAGGCCAACTCCAGTGTATATTTGGGCTCCTGCTGCTGCTACTGTCAACTCCTGCCAACTCCAGGGTGTGATTCATCCAATTTTTGGGCTCCTGAAGCCAACTCCAGTGTATATTTGGGCTCCTGCTGCTACTACTGCCAACTTCTGCCAACTCCAGGGTGTGATTCATCCAATTTTTGGGCTCCTGAAGCCAACTCCAGTGTATATTTGGGCTCCTGCTGCTGCTACTGTCAACTCCTGCCAACTCCAGGGTGTGATTCATCCAATTTTTGGGCTCCTGAAGCCAACTCCAGTGTATATTTGGGCTCCTGCTGCTGCTACTGCCAACTTCTGCCAACTCCAGGGTGTGATTCATCCAATTTTTGGGCTCCTGAAGCCAACTCCAGTGTATATTTGGGCTCCTGCTGCTGCTGCTGCTGCCAACTTCTGCCAACTCCAGGGTGTGATTCATCCAATTTTTGGGCTCCTGAAGCCAACTCCAGTGTATATTTGGGCTCCTGCTGCTGCTGCTGCTGCCAACTTCTGCCAACTCCAGGGTGTGATTCATCCAATTTTTGGGCTCCTGAAGCCAACTCCAGTGTATATTTGGGCTCCTGCTGCTGCTACTGTCAACTCCTGCCAACTCCAGGGTGTGATTCATCCAATTTTTGGGCTCCTGAGGCCAACTCCAGTGTATATTTGGGCTCCTGCTGCTGCTACTGTCAACTCCTGCCAACTCCAGGGTGTGATTCATCCAATTTTTGGGCTCCTGAAGCCAACTCCAGTGTATATTTGGGCTCCTGCTGCTGCTGCTGCTGCCAACTTCTGCCAACTCCAGGGTGTGATTCATCCAATTTTTGGGCTCCTGAAGCCAACTCCAGTGTATATTTGGGCTCCTGCTGCTGCTACTGTCAACTCCTGCCAACTCCAGGGTGTGATTCATCCAATTTTTGGGCTCCTGAAGCCAACTCCAGTGTATATTTGGGCTCCTGCTGCTGCTACTGCCAACTTCTGCCAACTCCAGGGTGTGATTCATCCAATTTTTGGGCTCCTGAAGCCAACTCCAGTGTATATTTGGGCTCCTGCTGCTACTACTGCCAACTTCTGCCAACTCCAGGGTGTGATTCATCCAATTTTTGGGCTCCTGAGGCCAACTCCAGTGTATATTTGGGCTCCTGCTGCTGCTGCTGCCAACTTCTGCCAACTCCAGGGTGTGATTCATCCAATTTTTGGGCTCCTGAAGCCAACTCCAGTGTATATTTGGGCTCCTGCTGCTACTACTGTCAACTCCTGCCAACTCCAGGGTGTGATTCATCCAATTTTTGGGCTCCTGAGGCCAACTCCAGTGTATATTTGGGCTCCTGCTGCTGCTGCTGCCAACTTCTGCCAACTCCAGGGTGTGATTCATCCAATTTTTGGGCTCCTGAGGCCAACTCCAGTGTATATTTGGGCTCCTGCTCCTGCTGCTGCCAACTTCTGCCAACTCCAGGGTGTGATTCATCCAATTTTTGGGCTCCTGAAGCCAACTCCAGTGTATATTTGGGCTCCTGCTGCTGCTGCTGCTGCCAACTTCTGCCAACTCCAGGGTGTGATTCATCCAATTTTTGGGCTCCTGAAGCCAACTCCAGTGTATATTTGGGCTCCTGCTGCTACTACTGCCAACTTCTGCCAACTCCAGGGTGTGATTCATCCAATTTTTGGGCTCCTGAGGCCAACTCCAGTGTATATTTGGGCTCCTGCTGCTGCTGCTGCCAACTTCTGCCAACTCCAGGGTGTGATTCATCCAATTTTTGGGCTCCTGAAGCCAACTCCAGTGTATATTTGGGCTCCTGCTGCTACTACTGTCAACTCCTGCCAACTCCAGGGTGTGATTCATCCAATTTTTGGGCTCCTGAGGCCAACTCCAGTGTATATTTGGGCTCCTGCTGCTGCTGCTGCCAACTTCTGCCAACTCCAGGGTGTGATTCATCCAATTTTTGGGCTCCTGAGGCCAACTCCAGTGTATATTTGGGCTCCTGCTCCTGCTGCTGCCAACTTCTGCCAACTCCAGGGTGTGATTCATCCAATTTTTGGGCTCCTGAAGCCAACTCCAGTGTATATTTGGGCTCCTGCTGCTGCTGCCAACTTCTGCCAACTCCAGGGTGTGATTCATCCAATTTTTGGGCTCCTGAGGCCAACTCCAGTGTATATTTGGGCTCCTTCTGCCCCTCATAGTGATGCCACTTCAACTCTCTGCAATTGTGCCGCTCTGCGATTCTATTAGCGATGCCTCTGATCTGCATGTGATATTTCTTCAAAGTATTATTTAACAAACCCAGCACGCATCCTGTGCGTGTTACAGCAAGGCTGAATGGTTTACAACCCTATTGAGGCTGTAGGAGGCTCAGAAATAGCCGTTTTTAATAGCGATTCGTCGCGAATTTATTCGGGTCGAAACGATTTTTGTCGGAAAATTCGGCGAATCAGTCGAATCGAATTTTTCAAAAGTTCGCTCATCTCTAGTTGCAATGTTATGTTTAAAGTAGGAACAAAATGTACTTGGAAATAAAAATCTTTTAAAAGATAAAAATGTGTTAGGTTTTGTTGGAATGCTTGAAAAGTGCACACATATGGCAATTGTATAGACACATTTGAAACAAATTGCTTTACAAAACTTGGTTTTTAAATGGCTAGAATGACAGTGTCTGTTTCCTGTAAAAAGCATAATAGCTTAACGTCTGAAAGCAGCCTTGCTTTTAGGGGTGCATAGCGCAACATCCATTATATGTTTAGATTATATAGCTCCATGACACTTTCCCAATAACTGACTTTCAAATTGACTTTGAACCCGGGACACAAAAAGAAGAACCTTGCATCATACCCCTATACCACTAGCTCCTTTGCTCATGGTGCTGAGAATGATATCCTTCCAGGGTAAAATAGCCATAGATTTAAGACTATTTTAACATTACAGCGTACCTGCACAATGAGATTTTCTGCTGTGGACAAAGAGGAGCCTGGATTTTGTGCCCAAAGATCATACGTTGCACATATCTTGTCTCATGTCCGCTTGAAACACTCTTGCTAATTAAGGGCACAGAAGAACATGTCTTGGCTAAATTCAAACAACCTATGGTTATTCAGCCTTTAATCTGGCGATTTGGCCTCAACCATCAACACAATAAACTACCTCAGACTCTCAGACGTACCATGGATGCAAGAGCCCGGATAGCCCGGATAGCTCAGTCGGTAGACTTAAACCCGAGTCGCAAGAATGGGAATCTTGCATGATACCCCTACACCACTGGCGCTGCCGTACACACCCTTAAGAAGTAAATTCTTTAAGGGCAATAATAGTCATAGTGTTAAAACTATTTTAACAATACAGCCAATATTGGTTGCAATGTTATGTTTAAAGTAGGAACAAAATGTACTTGGAAATAAAAATCTTTTGAAAGATAAAAATGTGTTAGGTTTTGTTGGAATGCTTGAAAAGTGCACACATATGGCAATTGTATAGACACATTTGAAACAAATTGCTTTACAAAACTTGGTTTTTAAATGGCTAGAATGACAGTGTCTGTTTCCTGTAAAAAGCATAACAGCTTAACGTCTGAAATCAGCCTTGCTTTTAGGGGTGCATAGTGCAACATCCATTATATGTTTAGATTATATAGCTCCATGACACTTTCCCAATAACTGACTTTCAAATTGACTTTGAACCCGGGACACAAAAAGAAGAACCTTGCATCATACCCCTATACCACTAGCTCCTTTGCTCATGGTGCTGAGAATGATATCCTTCCAGGGTAAAATAGCCATAGATTTAAGACTATTTTAACATTACAGCGTACCTGCACAATGAGATTTTCTGCTGTGGACAAAGAGGAGCCTGGATTTTGTGCCCAAAGATCATACGTTGCACATATCTTGTCTCATGTCCGCTTGAAACACTCTTGCTAATTAAGGGCACAGAAGAACATGTATTGGCTAAATTCAAACAACCTATGGTTATTCAGCCTTTAATCTGGCGATTTGGCCTCAACCATCAACACAATAAACTACCTCAGACTCTCAGACGTAGCTTGGATGCAAGAGCCCGGATAGCTCAGTCGGTAGAGCATCAGACTTTTAATCTGAGGGTCCAGGGTTCAAGTCCCTGTTCGGGCGATGGAGCTTTCTATCTTTACACTTTGCTGCAGCTACGTGCACAATGAGATTTCTTGCTGTGGACAAAGAGAAGCTTGGATTTTGTGCCCAAAGACCATATGTTGCACATATCTTGTCTTATGTCCGCTTAAGGTCTGAATGTAGCCTTACTTTTACAGGGGCATAGAGTAACATCCATTGTATGTTTAGATGATATAGCTCCATGACACTTTTCTATTAACACTTTTCCAATAACTGACCTTTAAAAATGATCTAATCTTTTAAAACTAACCATGCGCCAGCCGGGACTTGAACCCAGGTCGCAAGAATGGGAATCTTGCATGATACCCCTACACCACTGGCGCTGTTGTACCTACCACAGCTAATTAAACCGTTACAGAGCAAAAATTGTCATAGTGTTAAAACTATTTTAACTATACAGCCAATACTGATTGCAATGTTACGGCTAAAATAGGAACAAAATGTACTTGGAATTAAAAGCCTTTTAAAAAATAAAAATGTGTTAGGTTTTGTTGGAATGCTTGAAAAGTGCACACATATTGCAATTGTATAGACACATTTGAAACAAATTGCTTCACAAATCTTGTTTTTTAAATGCTAGAATGACAGGGTCTGTTTCCTGTAATTAGCATAACAGCTTAAGGCCTAAAAGTAGCACTGGTTTTAGGGGTGCAATAAGGTTTATACAGCTCCATGAAACTTTTCCAATAACTGACTTTCAAAAGTGATCTAATCTTTTAAAACTAGCAATGCGCCAGCCGGGACTTAAACCCGAGTCGCAAGAATGGGAATCTTGCATGATACCCCTATACCACTGGCGCTGCTGTACACGCCCTTAAGAAGTAAATTCTTTAAGGGCAATAATAGTCATAGTGTTAAAACTATTTTAACAATACAGCCAATATTGGTTGCAATGTTATGTTTAAAGTAGGAACAAAATGTACTTGGAAATAAAAATCTTTTAAAAGATAAAAATGTGTTAGGTTTTGTTGGAATGCTTGAAAAGTGCACACATATGGCAATTGTATAGACACATTTGAAACAAATTGCTTTACAAAACTTGGTTTTTAAATGGCTAGAATGACAGTGTCTGTTTCCTGTAAAAAGCATAATAGCTTAACGTCTGAAAGCAGCCTTGCTTTTAGGGGTGCATAGCGCAACATCCATTATATGTTTAGATTATATAGCTCCATGACACTTTCCCAATAACTGACTTTCAAATTGACTTTGAACCCGGGACACAAAAAGAAGAACCTTGCATCATACCCCTATACCACTAGCTCCTTTGCTCATGGTGCTGAGAATGATATCCTTCCAGGGTAAAATAGCCATAGATTTAAGACTATTTTAACATTACAGCGTACCTGCACAATGAGATTTTCTGCTGTGGACAAAGAGGAGCCTGGATTTTGTGCCCAAAGATCATACGTTGCACATATCTTGTCTCATGTCCGCTTGAAACACTCTTGCTAATTAAGGGCACAGAAGAACATGTCTTGGCTAAATTCAAACAACCTATGGTTATTCAGCCTTTAATCTGGCGATTTGGCCTCAACCATCAACACAATAAACTACCTCAGACTCTCAGACGTACCATGGATGCAAGAGCCCGGATAGCCCGGATAGCTCAGTCGGTAGACTTAAACCCGAGTCGCAAGAATGGGAATCTTGCATGATACCCCTACACCACTGGCGCTGCCGTACACACCCTTAAGAAGTAAATTCTTTAAGGGCAATAATAGTCATAGTGTTAAAACTATTTTAACAATACAGCCAATATTGGTTGCAATGTTATGTTTAAAGTAGGAACAAAATGTACTTGGAAATAAAAATCTTTTGAAAGATAAAAATGTGTTAGGTTTTGTTGGAATGCTTGAAAAGTGCACACATATGGCAATTGTATAGACACATTTGAAACAAATTGCTTTACAAAACTTGGTTTTTAAATGGCTAGAATGACAGTGTCTGTTTCCTGTAAAAAGCATAACAGCTTAACGTCTGAAATCAGCCTTGCTTTTAGGGGTGCATAGCGCAACATCCATTATATGTTTAGATTATATAGCTCCATGACACTTTCCCAATAACTGACTTTCAAATTGACTTTGAACCCGGGACACAAAAAGAAGAACCTTGCATCATACCCCTATACCACTAGCTCCTTTGCTCATGGTGCTGAGAATGATATCCTTCCAGGGTAAAATAGCCATAGATTTAAGACTATTTTAACATTACAGCGTACCTGCACAATGAGATTTTCTGCTGTGGACAAAGAGGAGCCTGGATTTTGTGCCCAAAGATCATACGTTGCACATATCTTGTCTCATGTCCGCTTGAAACACTCTTGCTAATTAAGGGCACAGAAGAACATGTCTTGGCTAAATTCAAACAACCTATGGTTATTCAGCCTTTAATCTGGCGATTTGGCCTCAACCATCAACACAATAAACTACCTCAGACTCTCAGACGTAGCTTGGATGCAAGAGCCCGGATAGCTCAGTCGGTAGAGCATCAGACTTTTAATCTGAGGGTCCAGGGTTCAAGTCCCTGTTCGGGCGATGGAGCTTTCTATCTTTACACTTTGCTGCAGCTACGTGCACAATGAGATTTCTTGCTGTGGACAAAGAGAAGCTTGGATTTTGTGCCCAAAGACCATATGTTGCACATATCTTGTCTTATGTCCGCTTAAGGTCTGAATGTAGCCTTACTTTTACAGGGGCATAGAGTAACATCCATTGTATGTTTAGATGATATAGCTCCATGACACTTTTCTATTAACACTTTTCCAATAACTGACCTTTAAAAATGATCTAATCTTTTAAAACTAACCATGCGCCAGCCGGGACTTGAACCCGGGTCGCAAGAATGGGAATTTTGCATGATACCCCTACACCACTGGCGCTGTTGTACCTACCACAGCTAATTAAACCGTTACAGAGCAAAAATTGTCATAGTGTTAAAACTATTTTAACTATACAGCCAATACTGATTGCAATGTTACGGCTAAAATAGGAACAAAATGTACTTGGAATTAAAAGCCTTTTAAAAAATAAAAATGTGTTAGGTTTTGTTGGAATGCTTGAAAAGTGCACATATATTGCAATTGTATAGACACATTTGAAACAAATTGCTTCACAAATCTTGTTTTTTAAATGCTAGAATGACAGGGTCTGTTTCCTGTAATTAGCATAACAGCTTAAGGCCTAAAAGTAGCACTGGTTTTAGGGGTGCAATAAGGTTTATACAGCTCCATGAAACTTTTCCAATAACTGACTTTCAAAAGTGATCTAATCTTTTAAAACAGCAATGCGCCAGCCGGGACTTAAACCCGAGTCGCAAGAATGGGAATCTTGCATGATACCCCTACACCACTGGCGCTGCCGTACACACCTTTAAGAAGTAAATTCTTTAAGGGCAATAATAGTCATAGTGTTAAAACTATTTTAACAATACAGCCAATATTGGTTGCAATGTTATGTTTAAAGTAGGAACAAAATGTACTTGGAAATAAAAATCTTTTAAAAGATAAAAATGTGTTAGGTTTTGTTGGAATGCTTGAAAAGTGCACACATATGGCAATTGTATAGACACATTTGAAACAAATTGCTTTACAAAACTTGGTTTTTAAATGGCTAGAATGACAGTGTCTGTTTCCTGTAAAAAGCATAACAGCTTAACGTCTGAAAGCAGCCTTGCTTTTAGGGGTGCATAGCGCAACATCCATTATATGTTTAGATTATATAGCTCCATGACACTTTCCCAATAACTGACTTTCAAATTGACTTTGAACCCGGGACACAAAAAGAAGAACCTTGCATCATACCCCTATACCACTAGCTCCTTTGCTCATGGTGCTGAGAATGATATCCTTCCAGGGTAAAATAGCCATAGATTTAAGACTATTTTAACATTACAGCGTACCTGCACAATGAGATTTTCTGCTGTGGACAAAGAGGAGCCTGGATTTTGTGCCCAAAGATCATACGTTGCACATATCTTGTCTCATGTCCGCTTGAAACACTCTTGCTAATTAAGGGCACAGAAGAACATGTCTTGGCTAAATTCAAACAACCTATGGTTATTCAGCCTTTAATCTGGTGATTTGGCCTCAACCATCAACACAATAAACTACCTCAGACTCTCAGACGTACCATGGATGCAAGAGCCTGGATAGCTCAGTCGGTAGAGCATCAGACTTTTAATCTGAGGGTCCAGGGTTCAAGTCCCTGTTTGGGCGATGGAGCTTTCTATCTTTACACTTTGCTGCAGCTACGTGCACAATGAGATTTCTTGCTGTGGACAAAGAGAAGCTTGGATTTTGTGCCCAAAGACCATATGTTGCACATATCTTGTCTTATGTCCGCTTAAGGTCTGAATGTAGCCTTACTTTTACAGGGGCATAGAGTAACATCCATTGTATGTTTAGATGATATAGCTCCATGACACTTTTCTATTAACACTTTTCCAATAACTGACCTTTAAAAATGATCTAATCTTTTAAAACTAACCATGCGCCAGCCGGGACTTGAACCCGGGTCGCAAGAATGGGAATCTTGCATGATACCCCTACACCACTGGCACTGTTGTACCTACCACAGCTAATTAAACCGTTACAGTGCAAAAATTGTCATAGTGTTAAAACTATTTTAACTATACAGCCAATACTGATTGCAATGTTACGGCTAAAATAGGAACAAAATGTACTTGGAATTAAAAGCCTTTTAAAAAATAAAAATGTGTTAGGTTTTGTTGGAATGCTTGAAAAGTGCACACATATTGCAATTGTATAGACACATTTGAAACAAATTGCTTCACAAATCTTGTTTTTTAAATGCTAGAATGACAGGGTCTGTTTCCTGTAATTAGCATAACAGCTTAAGGCCTAAAAGTAGCACTGGTTTTAGGGGTGCAATAAGGTTTATACAGCTCCATGAAACTTTTCCAATAACTGACTTTCAAAAGTGATCTAATCTTTTAAAACTAGCAATGCGCCAGCCGGGACTTAAACCCGAGTTGCAAGAATGGGAATCTTGCATGATACCCCTACACCACTGGCGCTGCCGTACACACCCTTAAGAAGTAAATTCTTTAAGGGCAAAAATAGTCATAGTGTTAAAACTATTTTAACAATACAGCCAATATTGGTTGCAATGTTATGTTTAAAGTAGGAACAAAATGTACTTGGAAATAAAAATCTTTTAAAAGATAAAAATGTGTTAGGTTTTGTTGGAATGCTTGAAAAGTGCACACATATGGCAATTGTATAGACACATTTGAAACAAATTGCTTTACAAAACTTGGTTTTTAAATGGCTAGAATGACAGTGTCTGTTTCCTGTAAAAAGCATAACAGCTTAACGTCTGAAAGCAGCCTTGCTTTTAGGGGTGCATAGCGCAACATCCATTATATGTTTAGATTATATAGCTCCATGACACTTTCCCAATAACTGACTTTCAAATTGACTTTGAACCCGGGACACAAAAGGAAGAACCTTGCATCATACCCCTATACCACTAGCTCCTTTGCTCATGGTGCTGAGAATGATATCCTTCCAGGGTAAAATAGCCATAGATTTAAGACTATTTTAACATTACAGCGTACCTGCACAATGAGATTTTCTGCTGTGGACAAAGAGGAGCCTGGATTTTGTGCCCAAAGATCATACGTTGCACATATCTTGTCTCATGTCCGCTTGAAACACTCTTGCTAATTAAGGGCACAGAAGAACATGTCTTGGCTAAATTCAAACAACCTATGGTTATTCAGCCTTTAATCTGGTGATTTGGCCTCAACCATCAACACAATAAACTACCTCAGACTCTCAGACGCACCATGGATGCAAGAGCCCGGATAGCTCAGTCGGTAGAGCATTAGTCTTTTAATCTGAGGGTCCAGGGTTCAAGTCCCTGTTCGGGCGATGGAGCTTTCTATCTTTACACTTTGCTGCAGCTACGTGCACAATGAGATTTCTTGCTGTGGAGAAAGAGAAGCTTGGATTTTGTGCCCAAAGACCATATGTTGCACATATCTTGTCTTATGTCCGCTTAAGGTCTGAATGTAGCCTTACTTTTACAGGGGCATAGAGTAACATCCATTGTATGTTTAGATGATATAGCTCCATGACACTTTTCTATTAACACTTTTCCAATAACTGACCTTTAAAAATGATCTAATCTTTTAAAACTAACCATGCGCCAGCCGGGACTTGAACCCGGGTCACAAGAATGGGAATCTTGCATGATACCCCTACACCACTGGCGCTGTTGTACCTACCACAGCTAATTAAACCGTTACAGAGCAAAAATTGTCATAGTGTTAAAACTATTTTAACTATACAGCCAATACTGATTGCAATGTTACGGCTAAAATAGGAACAAAATGTACTTGGAATTAAAAGCCTTTTAAAAAATAAAAATGTGTTAGGTTTTGTTGGAATGCTTGAAAAGTGCACACATATTGCAATTGTATAGACACATTTGAAACAAATTGCTTCACAAATCTTGTTTTTTAAATGCTAGAATGACAGGGTCTGTTTCCTGTAATTAGCATAACAGCTTAAGGCCTAAAAGTAGCACTGGTTTTAGGGGTGCAATAAGGTTTATACAGCTCCATGAAACTTTTCCAATAACTGACTTTCAAAAGTGATCTAATCTTTTAAAACTAGCAATGCGCCAGCCGGGACTTAAACCCGAGTCGCAATAATGGGAATCTTGCATGATACCCCTATACCACTGGCGCTGCTGTACACACCCTTAAGAAGTAAATTCTTTAAGGGCAATAATAGTCATAGTGTTAAAACTATTTTAACAATACAGCCAATATTGGTTGCAATGTTATGTTTAAAGTAGGAACAAAATGTACTTGGAAATAAAAATCTTTTAAAAGATAAAAATGTGTTAGGTTTTGTTGGAATGCTTGAAAAGTGCACACATATGGCAATTGTATAGACACATTTGAAACAAATTGCTTTACAAAACTTGGTTTTTAAATGGCTAGAATGACAGTGTCTGTTTCCTGTAAAAAGCATAATAGCTTAACGTCTGAAAGCAGCCTTGCTTTTAGGGGTGCATAGCGCAACATCCATTATATGTTTAGATTATATAGCTCCATGACACTTTCCCAATAACTGACTTTCACATTGACTTTGAACCCGGGACACAAAAAGAAGAACCTTGCATCATACCCCTATACCACTAGCTCCTTTGCTCATGGTGCTGAGAATGATATCCTTCCAGGGTAAAATAGCCATAGATTTAAGACTATTTTAACATTACAGCGTACCTGCACAATGAGATTTTCTGCTGTGGACAAAGAGGAGCCTGGATTTTGTGCCCAAAGATCATACGTTGCACATATCTTGTCTCATGTCCGCTTGAAACACTCTTGCTAATTAAGGGCACAGAAGAACACGTCTTGGCTAAATTCAAACAACCTATGGTTATTCAGCCTTTAATCTGGCGATTTGGCCTCAACCATCAACACAATAAACTACCTTAGACTCTCAGACGTACCATGGATGCAAGAGCCCGGATAGCCCGGATAGCTCAGTCGGTAGACTTAAACCCGAGTCGCAAGAATGGGAATCTTGCATGATACCCCTACACCACTGGCGCTGCCGTACACACCCTTAAGAAGTAAATTCTTTAAGGGCAATAATAGTCATAGTGTTAAAACTATTTTAACAATACAGCCAATATTGGTTGCAATGTTATGTTTAAAGTAGGAACAAAATGTACTTGGAAATAAAAATCTTTTGAAAGATAAAAATGTGTTAGGTTTTGTTGGAATGCTTGAAAAGTGCACACATATGGCAATTGTATAGACACATTTGAAACAAATTGCTTTACAAAACTTGGTTTTTAAATGGCTAGAATGACAGTGTCTGTTTCCTGTAAAAAGCATAACAGCTTAACGTCTGAAAGCAGCCTTGCTTTTAGGGGTGCATAGCGCAACATCCATTATATGTTTAGATTATATAGCTCCATGACACTTTCCCAATAACTGACTTTCAAATTGACTTTGAACCCGGGACACAAAAAGAAGAACCTTGCATCATACCCCTATACCACTAGCTCCTTTGCTCATGGTGCTGAGAATGATATCCTTCCAGGGTAAAATAGCCATAGATTTAAGACTATTTTAACATTACAGCGTACCTGCACAATGAGATTTTCTGCTGTGGACAAAGAGGAGCCTGGATTTTGTGCCCAAAGATCATACGTTGCACATATCTTGTCTCATGTCCGCTTGAAACACTCTTGCTAATTAAGGGCACAGAAGAACATGTCTTGGCTAAATTCAAACAACCTATGGTTATTCAGCCTTTAATCTGGCGATTTGGCCTCAACCATCAACACAATAAACTACCTCAGACTCTCAGACTCTCAGACGTACCATGGACGCAAGAGCCCGGATAGCTCAGTCGGTAGAGCATCAGACTTTTAATCTGAGGGTCCAAGGTTCAAGTCCCTGTTCAGGCGATGGAGCTTTCTATCTTTACACTTTGCTGCAGCTACGTGCACAATGAGATTTCTTGCTGTGGACAAAGAGAAGCTTGGATTTTGTGCCCAAAGACCATATGTTGCACATATCTTGTCTTATGTCCGCTTAAGGTCTGAATGTAGCCTTACTTTTACAGGGGCATAGAGTAACATCCATTGTATGTTTAGATGATATAGCTCCATGACACTTTTCTATTAACACTTTTCCAATAACTGACCTTTAAAAATGATCTAATCTTTTAAAACTAACCATGCGCCAGCCGGGACTTGAACCCGGGTCGCAAGAATGGGAATCTTGCATGATACCCCTACACCACTGGCGCTGTTGTACCTACCACAGCTAATTAAACCGTTACAGAGCAAAAATTGTCATAGTGTTAAAACTATTTTAACTATACAGCCAATACTGATTGCAATGTTACGGCTAAAATAGGAACAAAATGTACTTGGAATTAAAAGCCTTTTAAAAAATAAAAATGTGTTAGGTTTTGTTGGAATGCTTGAAAAGTGCACACATATTGCAATTGTATAGACACATTTGAAACAAATTGCTTCACAAATCTTGTTTTTTAAATGCTAGAATGACAGGGTCTGTTTCCTGTAATTAGCATAACAGCTTAAGGCCTAAAAGTAGCACTGGTTTTAGGGGTGCAATAAGGTTTATACAGCTCCATGAAACTTTTCCAATAACTGACTTTCAAAAGTGATCTAATCTTTTAAAACAGCAATGCGCCAGCCGGGACTTAAACCCGAGTCGCAAGAATGGGAATCTTGCATGATACCCCTACACCACTGGCGCTGCCGTACACACCTTTAAGAAGTAAATTCTTTAAGGGCAATAATAGTCATAGTGTTAAAACTATTTTAACAATACAGCCAATATTGGTTGCAATGTTATGTTTAAAGTAGGAACAAAATGTACTTGGAAATAAAAATCTTTTAAAAGATAAAAATGTGTTAGGTTTTGTTGGAATGCTTGAAAAGTGCACACATATGGCAATTGTATAGACACATTTGAAACAAATTGCTTTACAAAACTTGGTTTTTAAATGGCTAGAATGACAGTGTCTGTTTCCTGTAAAAAGCATAACAGCTTAACGTCTGAAAGCAGCCTTGCTTTTAGGGGTGCATAGCGCAACATCCATTATATGTTTAGATTATATAGCTCCATGACACTTTCCCAATAACTGACTTTCAAATTGACTTTGAACCCGGGACACAAAAAGAAGAACCTTGCATCATACCCCTATACCACTAGCTCCTTTGCTCATGGTGCTGAGAATGATATCCTTCCAGGGTAAAATAGCCATAGATTTAAGACTATTTTAACATTACAGCGTACCTGCACAATGAGATTTTCTGCTGTGGACAAAGAGGAGCCTGGATTTTGTGCCCAAAGATCATACGTTGCACATATCTTGTCTCATGTCCGCTTGAAACACTCTTGCTAATTAAGGGCACAGAAGAACATGTCTTGGCTAAATTCAAACAACCTATGGTTATTCAGCCTTTAATCTGGTGATTTGGCCTCAACCATCAACACAATAAACTACCTCAGACTCTCAGACGTACCATGGATGCAAGAGCCTGGATAGCTCAGTCGGTAGAGCATCAGACTTTTAATCTGAGGGTCCAGGGTTCAAGTCCCTGTTTGGGCGATGGAGCTTTCTATCTTTACACTTTGCTGCAGCTACGTGCACAATGAGATTTCTTGCTGTGGACAAAGAGAAGCTTGGATTTTGTGCCCAAAGACCATATGTTGCACATATCTTGTCTTATGTCCGCTTAAGGTCTGAATGTAGCCTTACTTTTACAGGGGCATAGAGTAACATCCATTGTATGTTTAGATGATATAGCTCCATGACACTTTTCTATTAACACTTTTCCAATAACTGACCTTTAAAAATGATCTAATCTTTTAAAACTAACCATGCGCCAGCCGGGACTTGAACCCGGGTCGCAAGAATGGGAATCTTGCATGATACCCCTACACCACTGGCACTGTTGTACCTACCACAGCTAATTAAACCGTTACAGTGCAAAAATTGTCATAGTGTTAAAACTATTTTAACTATACAGCCAATACTGATTGCAATGTTACGGCTAAAATAGGAACAAAATGTACTTGGAATTAAAAGCCTTTTAAAAAATAAAAATGTGTTAGGTTTTGTTGGAATGCTTGAAAAGTGCACACATATTGCAATTGTATAGACACATTTGAAACAAATTGCTTCACAAATCTTGTTTTTTAAATGCTAGAATGACAGGGTCTGTTTCCTGTAATTAGCATAACAGCTTAAGGCCTAAAAGTAGCACTGGTTTTAGGGGTGCAATAAGGTTTATACAGCTCCATGAAACTTTTCCAATAACTGACTTTCAAAAGTGATCTAATCTTTTAAAACTAGCAATGCGCCAGCCGGGACTTAAACCCGAGTTGCAAGAATGGGAATCTTGCATGATACCCCTACACCACTGGCGCTGCCGTACACACCCTTAAGAAGTAAATTCTTTAAGGGCAAAAATAGTCATAGTGTTAAAACTATTTTAACAATACAGCCAATATTGGTTGCAATGTTATGTTTAAAGTAGGAACAAAATGTACTTGGAAATAAAAATCTTTTAAAAGATAAAAATGTGTTAGGTTTTGTTGGAATGCTTGAAAAGTGCACACATATGGCAATTGTATAGACACATTTGAAACAAATTGCTTTACAAAACTTGGTTTTTAAATGGCTAGAATGACAGTGTCTGTTTCCTGTAAAAAGCATAACAGCTTAACGTCTGAAAGCAGCCTTGCTTTTAGGGGTGCATAGCGCAACATCCATTATATGTTTAGATTATATAGCTCCATGACACTTTCCCAATAACTGACTTTCAAATTGACTTTGAACCCGGGACACAAAAGGAAGAACCTTGCATCATACCCCTATACCACTAGCTCCTTTGCTCATGGTGCTGAGAATGATATCCTTCCAGGGTAAAATAGCCATAGATTTAAGACTATTTTAACATTACAGCGTACCTGCACAATGAGATTTTCTGCTGTGGACAAAGAGGAGCCTGGATTTTGTGCCCAAAGATCATACGTTGCACATATCTTGTCTCATGTCCGCTTGAAACACTCTTGCTAATTAAGGGCACAGAAGAACATGTCTTGGCTAAATTCAAACAACCTATGGTTATTCAGCCTTTAATCTGGCGATTTGGCCTCAACCATCAACACAATAAACTACCTCAGACTCTCAGACGCACCATGGATGCAAGAGCCCGGATAGCTCAGTCGGTAGAGCATTAGTCTTTTAATCTGAGGGTCCAGGGTTCAAGTCCCTGTTCGGGCGATGGAGCTTTCTATCTTTACACTTTGCTGCAGCTACGTGCACAATGAGATTTCTTGCTGTGGAGAAAGAGAAGCTTGGATTTTGTGCCCAAAGACCATATGTTGCACATATCTTGTCTTATGTCCGCTTAAGGTCTGAATGTAGCCTTACTTTTACAGGGGCATAGAGTAACATCCATTGTATGTTTAGATGATATAGCTCCATGACACTTTTCTATTAACACTTTTCCAATAACTGACCTTTAAAAATGATCTAATCTTTTAAAACTAACCATGCGCCAGCCGGGACTTGAACCCGGGTCACAAGAATGGGAATCTTGCATGATACCCCTACACCACTGGCGCTGTTGTACCTACCACAGCTAATTAAACCGTTACAGAGCAAAAATTGTCATAGTGTTAAAACTATTTTAACTATACAGCCAATACTGATTGCAATGTTACGGCTAAAATAGGAACAAAATGTACTTGGAATTAAAAGCCTTTTAAAAAATAAAAATGTGTTAGGTTTTGTTGGAATGCTTGAAAAGTGCACACATATTGCAATTGTATAGACACATTTGAAACAAATTGCTTCACAAATCTTGTTTTTTAAATGCTAGAATGACAGGGTCTGTTTCCTGTAATTAGCATAACAGCTTAAGGCCTAAAAGTAGCACTGGTTTTAGGGGTGCAATAAGGTTTATACAGCTCCATGAAACTTTTCCAATAACTGACTTTCAAAAGTGATCTAATCTTTTAAAACTAGCAATGCGCCAGCCGGGACTTAAACCCGAGTCGCAATAATGGGAATCTTGCATGATACCCCTATACCACTGGCGCTGCTGTACACACCCTTAAGAAGTAAATTCTTTAAGGGCAATAATAGTCATAGTGTTAAAACTATTTTAACAATACAGCCAATATTGGTTGCAATGTTATGTTTAAAGTAGGAACAAAATGTACTTGGAAATAAAAATCTTTTAAAAGATAAAAATGTGTTAGGTTTTGTTGGAATGCTTGAAAAGTGCACACATATGGCAATTGTATAGACACATTTGAAACAAATTGCTTTACAAAACTTGGTTTTTAAATGGCTAGAATGACAGTGTCTGTTTCCTGTAAAAAGCATAATAGCTTAACGTCTGAAAGCAGCCTTGCTTTTAGGGGTGCATAGCGCAACATCCATTATATGTTTAGATTATATAGCTCCATGACACTTTCCCAATAACTGACTTTCACATTGACTTTGAACCCGGGACACAAAAAGAAGAACCTTGCATCATACCCCTATACCACTAGCTCCTTTGCTCATGGTGCTGAGAATGATATCCTTCCAGGGTAAAATAGCCATAGATTTAAGACTATTTTAACATTACAGCGTACCTGCACAATGAGATTTTCTGCTGTGGACAAAGAGGAGCCTGGATTTTGTGCCCAAAGATCATACGTTGCACATATCTTGTCTCATGTCCGCTTGAAACACTCTTGCTAATTAAGGGCACAGAAGAACATGTCTTGGCTAAATTCAAACAACCTATGGTTATTCAGCCTTTAATCTGGCGATTTGGCCTCAACCATCAACACAATAAACTACCTCAGACTCTCAGACTCTCAGACGTACCATGGATGCAAGAGCCCGGATAGCTCAGTCGGTAGAGCATCAGACTTTTAATCTGAGGGTCCAGGGTTCAAGTCCCTGTTCAGGCGATGGAGCTTTCTATCTTTACACTTTGCTGCAGCTACGTGCACAATGAGATTTCTTGCTGTGGACAAAGAGAAGCTTGGATTTTGTGCCCAAAGACCATATGTTGCACATATCTTGTCTTATGTCCGCTTAAGGTCTGAATGTAGCCTTACTTTTACAGGGGCATAGAGTAACATCCATTGTATGTTTAGATGATATAGCTCCATGACACTTTTCTATTAACACTTTTCCAATAACTGACCTTTAAAAATGATCTAATCTTTTAAAACTAACCATGCGCCAGCCGGGACTTGAACCCGGGTCGCAAGAATGGGAATCTTGCATGATACCCCTACACCACTGGCGCTGTTGTACCTACCACAGCTAATTAAACCGTTACAGAGCAAAGATTGTCATAGTGTTAAAACTATTTTAACTATACAGCCAATACTGATTGCAATGTTACGGCTAAAATAGGAACAAAATGTACTTGGAATTAAAAGCCTTTTAAAAAATAAAAATGTGTTAGGTTTTGTTGGAATGCTTGAAAAGTGCACACATATTGCAATTGTATAGACACATTTGAAACAAATTGCTTCACAAATCTTGTTTTTTAAATGCTAGAATGACAGGGTCTGTTTCCTGTAATTAGCATAACAGCTTAAGGCCTAAAAGTAGCACTGGTTTTAGGGGTGCAATAAGGTTTATACAGCTCCATGAAACTTTTCCAATAACTGACTTTCAAAAGTGATCTAATCTTTTAAAACTAGCAATGCGCCAGCCGGGACTTAAACCCGAGTCGCAAGAATGGGAATCTTGCATGATACCCCTATACCACTGGCGCTGCTGTACACACCCTTAAGAAGTAAATTCTTTAAGGGCAATAATAGTCATAGTGTTAAAACTATTTTAACAATACAGCCAATATTGGTTGCAATGTTATGTTTAAAGTAGGAACAAAATGTACTTGGAAATAAAAATCTTTTAAAAGATAAAAATGTGTTAGGTTTTGTTGGAATGCTTGAAAAGTGCACACATATGGCAATTGTATAGACACATTTGAAACAAATTGCTTTACAAAACTTGGTTTTTAAATGGCTAGAATGACAGTGTCTGTTTCCTGTAAAAAGCATAATAGCTTAACCTCTGAAAGCAGCCTTGCTTTTAGGGGTGCATAGCGCAACATCCATTATATGATTAGATTATATAGCTCCATGACACTTTCCCAATAACTGACTTTCAAATTGACTTTGAACCCGGGACACAAAAAGAAGAACCTTGCATCATACCCCTATACCACTAGCTCCTTTGCTCATGGTGCTGAGAATGATATCTCCAGGGTAAAATAGCCATAGATTTAAGACTATTTTAACATTACAGCGTACCTGCACAATGAGATTTTCTGCTGTGGACAAAGAGGAGCCTGGATTTTGTGCCCAAAGATCATACGTTGCACATATCTTGTCTCATGTCCGCTTGAAACACTCTTGCTAATTAAGGGCACAGAAGAACATGTCTTGGCTAAATTCAAACAACCTATGGTTATTCAGCCTTTAATCTGGCGATTTGGCCTCAACCATCAACACAATAAACTACCTCAGACTCTCAGACGTACCATGGATGCAAGAGCCCGGATAGCCCGGATAGCTCAGTCGGTAGACTTAAACCCGAGTCGCAAGAATGGGAATCTTGCATGATACCCCTACACCACTGGCGCTGCCGTACACACCCTTAAGAAGTAAATTCTTTAAGGGCAATAATAGTCATAGTGTTAAAACTATTTTAACAATACAGCCAATATTGGTTGCAATGTTATGTTTAAAGTAGGAACAAAATGTACTTGGAAATAAAAATCTTTTGAAAGATAAAAATGTGTTAGGTTTTGTTGGAATGCTTGAAAAGTGCACACATATGGCAATTGTATAGACACATTTGAAACAAATTGCTTTACAAAACTTGGTTTTTAAATGGCTAGAATGACAGTGTCTGTTTCCTGTAAAAAGCATAACAGCTTAACGTCTGAAAGCAGCCTTGCTTTTAGGGGTGCATAGCGCAACATCCATTATATGTTTAGATTATATAGCTCCATGACACTTTCCCAATAACTGACTTTCAAATTGACTTTGAACCCGGGACACAAAAAGAAGAACCTTGCATCATACCCCTATACCACTAGCTCCTTTGCTCATGGTGCTGAGAATGATATCCTTCCAGGGTAAAATAGCCATAGATTTAAGACTATTTTAACATTACAGCGTACCTGCACAATGAGATTTTCTGCTGTGGACAAAGAGGAGCCTGGATTTTGTGCCCAAAGATCATACGTTGCACATATCTTGTCTCATGTCCGCTTGAAACACTCTTGCTAATTAAGGGCACAGAAGAACATGTCTTGGCTAAATTCAAACAACCTATGGTTATTCAGCCTTTAATCTGGCGATTTGGCTTTAACCATCAACACAATAAACTACCTCAGACTCTCAGACGTACCATGGATGCAAGAGCCCGGATAGCTCAGTCGGTAGAGCATTAGACTTTTAATCTGAGGGTCCAGGGTTCAAGTCCCTGTTCGGGCGATGGAGCTTTCTATCTTTACACTTTGCTGCAGCTACGTGCACAATGAGATTTCTTGCTGTGGACAAAGAGAAGCTTGGATTTTGTGCCCAAAGACCATATGTTGCACATATCTTGTCTTATGTCCGCTTAAGGTCTGAATGTAGCCTTACTTTTACAGGGGCATAGAGTAACATCCATTGTATGTTTAGATGATATAGCTCCATGACACTTTTCTATTAACACTTTTCCAATAACTGACCTTTAAAAATGATCTAATCTTTTAAAACTAACCATGCGCCAGCCGGGACTTGAACCCGGGTCGCAAGAATGGGAATCTTGCATGATACCCCTACACCACTGGCGCTGTTGTACCTACCACAGCTAATTAAACCGTTACAGAGCAAAAATTGTCATAGTGTTAAAACTATTTTAACTATACAGCCAATACTGATTGCAATGTTACGGCTAAAATAGGAACAAAATGTACTTGGAATTAAAAGCCTTTTAAAAAATAAAAATGTGTTAGGTTTTGTTGGAATGCTTGAAAAGTGCACACATATTGCAATTGTATAGACACATTTGAAACAAATTGCTTCACAAATCTTGTTTTTTAAATGCTAGAATGACAGGGTCTGTTTCCTGTAATTAGCATAACAGCTTAAGGCCTAAAAGTAGCACTGGTTTTAGGGGTGCAATAAGGTTTATACAGCTCCATGAAACTTTTCCAATAACTGACTTTCAAAAGTGATCTAATCTTTTAAAACTAGCAATGCGCCAGCCGGGACTTAAACCCGAGTCGCAAGAATGGGAATCTTGCATGATACCCCTATACCACTGGCGCTGCTGTACACACCCTTAAGAAGTAAATTCTTTAAGGGCAATAATAGTCATAGTGTTAAAACTATTTTAACAATACAGCCAATATTGGTTGCAATGTTATGTTTAAAGTAGGAACAAATTGTACTTGGAAATAAAAATCTTTTAAAAGATAAAAATGTGTTAGGTTTTGTTGGAATGCTTGAAAAGTGCACACATATGGCAATTGTATAGACACATTTGAAACAAATTGCTTTACAAAACTTGGTTTTTAAATGGCTAGAATGACAGTGTCTGTTTCCTGTAAAAAGCATAATAGCTTAACCTCTGAAAGCAGCCTTGCTTTTAGGGGTGCATAGCGCAACATCCATTATATGTTTAGATTATATAGCTCCATGACACTTTCCCAATAACTGACTTTCAAATTGACTTTGAACCCGGGACACAAAAAGAAGAACCTTGCATCATACCCCTATACCACTAGCTCCTTTGCTCATGGTGCTGAGAATGATATCTCCAGGGTAAAATAGCCATAGATTTAAGACTATTTTAACATTACAGCGTACCTGCACAATGAGATTTTCTGCTGTGGACAAAGAGGAGCCTGGATTTTGTGCCCAAAGATCATACGTTGCACATATCTTGTCTCATGTCCGCTTGAAACACTCTTGCTAATTAAGGGCACAGAAGAACATGTCTTGGCTAAATTCAAACAACCTATGGTTATTCAGCCTTTAATCTGGCGATTTGGCCTCAACCATCAACACAATAAACTACCTCAGACTCTCAGACGTACCATGGATGCAAGAGCCCGGATAGCCCGGATAGCTCAGTCGGTAGACTTAAACCCGAGTCGCAAGAATGGGAATCTTGCATGATACCCCTATACCACTGGCGCTGCTGTACACACCCTTAAGAAGTAAATTCTTTAAGGGCAATAATAGTCATAGTGTTAAAACTATTTTAACAATACAGCCAATATTGGTTGCAATGTTATGTTTAAAGTAGGAACAAAATGTACTTGGAAATAAAAATCTTTTGAAAGATAAAAATGTGTTAGGTTTTGTTGGAATGCTTGAAAAGTGCACACATATGGCAATTGTATAGACACATTTGAAACAAATTGCTTTACAAAACTTGGTTTTTAAATGGCTAGAATGACAGTGTCTGTTTCCTGTAAAAAGCATAATAGCTTAACCTCTGAAAGCAGCCTTGCTTTTAGGGGTGCATAGCGCAACATCCATTATATGTTTAGATTATATAGCTCCATGACACTTTCCCAATAACTGACTTTCAAATTGACTTTGAACCCGGGACACAAAAAGAAGAACCTTGCATCATACCCCTATACCACTAGCTCCTTTGCTCATGGTGCTGAGAATGATATCTCCAGGGTAAAATAGCCATAGATTTAAGACTATTTTAACATTACAGCGTACCTGCACAATGAGATTTTCTGCTGTGGACAAAGAGGAGCCTGGATTTTGTGCCCAAAGATCATACGTTGCACATATCTTGTCTCATGTCCGCTTGAAACACTCTTGCTAATTAAGGGCACAGAAGAACATGTCTTGGCTAAATTCAAACAACCTATGGTTATTCAGCCTTTAATCTGGCGATTTGGCCTCAACCATCAACACAATAAACTACCTCAGACTCTCAGACGTACCCTGGATGCAAGAGCCCGGATAGCTCAGTCGGTAGAGCATCAGACTTTTAATCTGAGGGTCCAGGGTTCAAGTCCCTGTTCGGGCGATGGAGCCTTCTATCTTTACACTTTGCTGCAGCTACGTGCACAATGAGATTTCTTGCTGTGGACAAAGAGAAGCTTGGATTTTGTGCCCAAAGACCATATGTTGCACATATCTTGTCTTATGTCCGCTTAAGGTCTGAATGTAGCCTTACTTTTACAGGGGCATAGAGTAACATCCATTGTATGTTTAGATGATATAGCTCCATGACACTTTTCTATTAACACTTTTCCAATAACTGACCTTTAAAAATGATCTAATCTTTTAAAACTAACCATGCGCCAGCCGGGACTTGAACCCGGGTCGCAAGAATGAGAATTTTGCATGATACCCCTACACCACTGGCGCTGTTGTACCTACCACAGCTAATTAAACCGTTACAGAGCAAAAATTGTCATAGTGTTAAAACTATTTTAACTATACAGCCAATACTGATTGCAATGTTACGGCTAAAATAGGAACAAAATGTACTTGGAATTAAAAGCCTTTTAAAAAATAAAAATGTGTTAGGTTTTGTTAGAATGCTTGAAAAGTGCACACATATTGCAATTGTATAGACACATTTGAAACAAATTGCTTCACAAATCTTGTTTTTTAAATGCTAGAATGACAGGGTCTGTTTCCTGTAATTAGCATAACAGCTTAAGGCCTAAAAGTAGCACTGGTTTTAGGGGTGCAATAAGGTTTATACAGCTCCATGAAACTTTTCCAATAACTGACTTTCAAAAGTGATCTAATCTTTTAAAACTAGCAATGCGCCAGCCGGGACTTAAACCCGAGTCGCAAGAATGGGAATCTTGCATGATACCCCTATACCACTGGCGCTGCTGTACACACCCTTAAGAAGTAAATTCTTTAAGGGCAATAATAGTCATAGTGTTAAAACTATTTTAACAATACAGCCAATATTGGTTGCAATGTTATGTTTAAAGTAGGAACAAATTGTACTTGGAAATAAAAATCTTTTAAAAGATAAAAATGTGTTAGGTTTTGTTGGAATGCTTGAAAAGTGCACACATATGGCAATTGTATAGACACATTTGAAACAAATTGCTTTACAAAACTTGGTTTTTAAATGGCTAGAATGACAGTGTCTGTTTCCTGTAAAAAGCATAATAGCTTAACCTCTGAAAGCAGCCTTGCTTTTAGGGGTGCATAGCGCAACATCCATTATATGTTTAGATTATATAGCTCCATGACACTTTCCCAATAACTGACTTTCAAATTGACTTTGAACCCGGGACACAAAAAGAAGAACCTTGCATCATACCCGTATACCACTAGCTCCTTTGCTCATGGTGCTGAGAATGATATCTCCAGGGTAAAATAGCCATAGATTTAAGACTATTTTAACATTACAGCGTACCTGCACAATGAGATTTTCTGCTGTGGACAAAGAGGAGCCTGGATTTTGTGCCCAAAGATCATACGTTGCACATATCTTGTCTCATGTCCGCTTGAAACACTCTTGCTAATTAAGGGCACAGAAGAACATGTCTTGGCTAAATTCAAACAACCTATGGTTATTCAGCCTTTAATCTGGCGATTTGGCCTCAACCATCAACACAATAAACTACCTCAGACTCTCAGACGTACCATGGATGCAAGAGCCCGGATAGCCCGGATAGCTCAGTCGGTAGACTTAAACCCGAGTCGCAAGAATGGGAATCTTGCATGATACCCCTACACCACTGGCGCTGCCGTACACACCCTTAAGAAGTAAATTCTTTAAGGGCAATAATAGTCATAGTGTTAAAACTATTTTAACAATACAGCCAATATTGGTTGCAATGTTATGTTTAAAGTAGGAACAAAATGTACTTGGAAATAAAAATCTTTTGAAAGATAAAAATGTGTTAGGTTTTGTTGGAATGCTTGAAAAGTGCACACATATGGCAATTGTATAGACACATTTGAAACAAATTGCTTTACAAAACTTGGTTTTTAAATGGCTAGAATGACAGTGTCTGTTTCCTGTAAAAAGCATAACAGCTTAACGTCTGAAAGCAGCCTTGCTTTTAGGGGTGCATAGCGCAACATCCATTATATGTTTAGATTATATAGCTCCATGACACTTTCCCAATAACTGACTTTCAAATTGACTTTGAACCCGGGACACAAAAAGAAGAACCTTGCATCATACCCCTATACCACTAGCTCCTTTGCTCATGGTGCTGAGAATGATATCCTTCCAGGGTAAAATAGCCATAGATTTAAGACTATTTTAACATTACAGCGTACCTGCACAATGAGATTTTCTGCTGTGGACAAAGAGGAGCCTGGATTTTGTGCCCAAAGATCATACGTTGCACATATCTTGTCTCATGTCCGCTTGAAACACTCTTGCTAATTAAGGGCACAGAAGAACATGTCTTGGCTAAATTCAAACAACCTATGGTTATTCAGCCTTTAATCTGGCGATTTGGCCTCAACCATCAACACAATAAACTACCTCAGACTCTCAGACGTACCCTGGATGCAAGAGCCCGGATAGCTCAGTCGGTAGAGCATCAGACTTTTAATCTGAGGGTCCAGGGTTCAAGTCCCTGTTCGGGCGATGGAGCCTTCTATCTTTACACTTTGCTGCAGCTACGTGCACAATGAGATTTCTTGCTGTGGACAAAGAGAAGCTTGGATTTTGTGCCCAAAGACCATATGTTGCACATATCTTGTCTTATGTCCGCTTAAGGTCTGAATGTAGCCTTACTTTTACAGGGGCATAGAGTAACATCCATTGTATGTTTAGATGATATAGCTCCATGACACTTTTCTATTAACACTTTTCCAATAACTGACCTTTAAAAATGATCTAATCTTTTAAAACTAACCATGCGCCAGCCGGGACTTGAACCCGGGTCGCAAGAATGAGAATTTTGCATGATACCCCTACACCACTGGCGCTGTTGTACCTACCACAGCTAATTAAACCGTTACAGAGCAAAAATTGTCATAGTGTTAAAACTATTTTAACTATACAGCCAATACTGATTGCAATGTTACGGCTAAAATAGGAACAAAATGTACTTGGAATTAAAAGCCTTTTAAAAAATAAAAATGTGTTAGGTTTTGTTGGAATGCTTGAAAAGTGCACACATATTGCAATTGTATAGACACATTTGAAACAAATTGCTTCACAAATCTTGTTTTTTAAATGCTAGAATGACAGGGTCTGTTTCCTGTAATTAGCATAACAGCTTAAGGCCTAAAAGTAGCACTGGTTTTAGGGGTGCAATAAGGTTTATACAGCTCCATGAAACTTTTCCAATAACTGACTTTCAAAAGTGATCTAATCTTTTAAAACTAGCAATGCGCCAGCCGGGACTTAAACCCGAGTCGCAAGAATGGGAATCTTGCATGATACCCCTACACCACTGGCGCTGCCGTACACACCTTTAAGAAGTAAATTCTTTAAGGGCAATAATAGTCATAGTGTTAAAACTATTTTAACAATACAGCCAATATTGGTTGCAATGTTATGTTTAAAGTAGGAACAAAATGTACTTGGAAATAAAAATCTTTTAAAAGATAAAAATGTGTTAGGTTTTGTTGGAATGCTTGAAAAGTGCACACATATGGCAATTGTATAGACACATTTGAAACAAATTGCTTTACAAAACTTGGTTTTTAAATGGCTAGAATGACAGTGTCTGTTTCCTGTAAAAAGCATAACAGCTTAACGTCTGAAAGCAGCCTTGCTTTTAGGGGTGCATAGCGCAACATCCATTATATGTTTAGATTATATAGCTCCATGACACTTTCCCAATAACTGACTTTCAAATTGACTTTGAACCCGGGACACAAAAAGAAGAACCTTGCATCATACCCCTATACCACTAGCTCCTTTGCTCATGGTGCTGAGAATGATATCCTTCCAGGGTAAAATAGCCATAGATTTAAGACTATTTTAACATTACAGCGTACCTGCACAATGAGATTTTCTGCTGTGGACAAAGAGGAGCCTGGATTTTGTGCCCAAAGATCATACGTTGCACATATCTTGTCTCATGTCCGCTTGAAACACTCTTGCTAATTAAGGGCACAGAAGAACATGTCTTGGCTAAATTCAAACAACCTATGGTTATTCAGCCTTTAATCTGGCGATTTGGCCTCAACCATCAACACAATAAACTACCTCAGACTCTCAGACGTACCATGGATGCAAGACCCCGGATAGCTCAGTCGGTAGAGCATCAGACTTTTAATCTGAGGGTCCAGGGTTCAAGTCCCTGTTCGGGCGATGGAGCTTTCTATCTTTACACTTTGCTGCAGCTACGTGCACAATGAGATTTCTTGCTGTGGACAAAGAGAAGCTTGGATTTTGTGCCCAAAGACCATATGTTGCACATATCTTGTCTTATATCCGCTTAAGGTCTGAATGTAGCCTTACTTTTACAGGGGCATAGAGTAACATCCATTGTATGTTTAGATGATATAGCTCCATGACACTTTTCTATTAACACTTTTCCAATAACTGACCTTTAAAAATGATCTAATCTTTTAAAACTAACCATGCGCCAGCCGGGACTTGAACCCGGGTCGCAAGAATGGGAATCTTGCATGATACCCCTACACCACTGGCGCTGTTGTACCTACCACAGCTAATTAAACCGTTACAGAGCAAAAATTGTCATAGTGTTAAAACTATTTTAACTATACAGCCAATACTGATTGCAATGTTACGGCTAAAATAGGAACAAAATGTACTTGGAATTAAAAGCCTTTTAAAAAATAAAAATGTATTAGGTTTTGTTGGAATGCTTGAAAAGTGCACACATATTGCAATTGTATAGACACATTTGAAACAAATTGCTTCACAAATCTTGTTTTTTAAATGCTAGAATGACAGGGTCTGTTTCCTGTAATTAGCATAACAGCTTAAGGCCTAAAAGTAGCACTGGTTTTAGGGGTGCAATAAGGTTTATACAGCTCCATGAAACTTTTCCAATAACTGACTTTCAAAAGTGATCTAATCTTTTAAAACTAGCAATGCGCCAGCCGGGACTTAAACCCGAGTCGCAAGAATGGGAATCTTGCATGATACCCCTACACCACTGGCGCTGCCGTACACACCTTTAAGAAGTAAATTCTTTAAGGGCAATAATAGTCATAGTGTTAAAACTATTTTAACAATACAGCCAATATTGGTTGCAATGTTATGTTTAAAGTAGGAACAAAATGTACTTGGAAATAAAAATCTTTTAAAAGATAAAAATGTGTTAGGTTTTGTTGGAATGCTTGAAAAGTGCACACATATGGCAATTGTATAGACACATTTGAAACAAATTGCTTTACAAAACTTGGTTTTTAAATGGCTAGAATGACAGTGTCTGTTTCCTGTAAAAAGCATAACAGCTTAACGTCTGAAAGCAGCCTTGCTTTTAGGGGTGCATAGCGCAACATCCATTATATGTTTAGATTATATAGCTCCATGACACTTTCCCAATAACTGACTTTCAAATTGACTTTGAACCCGGGACACAAAAAGAAGAACCTTGCATCATACCCCTATACCACTAGCTCCTTTGCTCATGGTGCTGAGAATGATATCCTTCCAGGGTAAAATAGCCATAGATTTAAGACTATTTTAACATTACAGCGTACCTGCACAATGAGATTTTCTGCTGTGGACAAAGAGGAGCCTGGATTTTGTGCCCAAAGATCATACGTTGCACATATCTTGTCTCATGTCCGCTTGAAACACTCTTGCTAATTAAGGGCACAGAAGAACATGTCTTGGCTAAATTCAAACAACCTATGGTTATTCAGCCTTTAATCTGGCGATTTGGCCTCAACCATCAACACAATAAACTACCTCAGACTCTCAGACGTACCATGGATGCAAGAGCCCGGATAGCTCAGTCGGTAGAGCATCAGACTTTTAATCTGAGGGTCCAGGGTTCAAGTCCCTGTTCGGGCGATGGAGCTTTCTATCTTTACACTTTGCTGCAGCTACGTGCACAATGAGATTTCTTGCTGTGGACAAAGAGAAGCTTGGATTTTGTGCCCAAAGACCATATGTTGCACATATCTTGTCTTATATCCGCTTAAGGTCTGAATGTAGCCTTACTTTTACAGGGGCATAGAGTAACATCCATTGTATGTTTAGATGATATAGCTCCATGACACTTTTCTATTAACACTTTTCCAATAACTGACCTTTAAAAATGATCTAATCTTTTAAAACTAACCATGCGCCATCCGGGACTTGAACCCGGGTCGCAAGAATGGGAATCTTGCATGATACCCCTACACCACTGGCGCTGTTGTACCTACCACAGCTAATTAAACCGTTACAGAGCAAAAATTGTCATAGTGTTAAAACTATTTTAACTATACAGCCAATACTGATTGCAATGTTACGGCTAAAATAGGAACAAAATGTACTTGGAATTAAAAGCCTTTTAAAAAATAAAAATGTATTAGGTTTTGTTGGAATGCTTGAAAAGTGCACACATATTGCAATTGTATAGACACATTTGAAACAAATTGCTTCACAAATCTTGTTTTTTAAATGCTAGAATGACAGGGTCTGTTTCCTGTAATTAGCATAACAGCTTAAGGCCTAAAAGTAGCACTGGTTTTAGGGGTGCAATAAGGTTTATACAGCTCCATGAAACTTTTCCAATAACTGACTTTCAAAAGTGATCTAATCTTTTAAAACTAGCAATGCGCCAGCCGGGACTTAAACCCGAGTCGCAAGAATGGGAATCTTGCATGATACCCCTACACCACTGGCGCTGCCGTACACACCTTTAAGAAGTAAATTCTTTAAGGGCAATAATAGTCATAGTGTTAAAACTATTTTAACAATACAGCCAATATTGGTTGCAATGTTATGTTTAAAGTAGGAACAAAATGTACTTGGAAATAAAAATCTTTTAAAAGATAAAAATGTGTTAGGTTTTGTTGGAATGCTTGAAAAGTGCACACATATGGCAATTGTATAGACACATTTGAAACAAATTGCTTTACAAAACTTGGTTTTTAAATGGCTAGAATGACAGTGTCTGTTTCCTGTAAAAAGCATAATAGCTTAACGTCTGAAAGCAGCCTTGCTTTTAGGGGTGCATAGCGCAACATCCATTATATGTTTAGATTATATAGCTCCATGACACTTTCCCAATAACTGACTTTCAAATTGACTTTGAACCCGGGACACAAAAAGAAGAACCTTGCATCATACCCCTATACCACTAGCTCCTTTGCTCATGGTGCTGAGAATGATATCCTTCCAGGGTAAAATAGCCATAGATTTAAGACTATTTTAACATTACAGCGTACCTGCACAATGAGATTTTCTGCTGTGGACAAAGAGGAGCCTGGATTTTGTGCCCAAAGATCATACGTGGCACATATCTTGTCTCATGTCCGCTTGAAACACTCTTGCTAATTAAGGGCACAGAAGAACATGTCTTGGCTAAATTCAAACAACCTATGGTTATTCAGCCTTTAATCTGGCGATTTGGCCTCAACCATCAACACAATAAACTACCTCAGACTCTCAGACGTACCATGGATGCAAGAGCCCGGATAGCCCGGATAGCTCAGTCGGTAGACTTAAACCCGAGTCGCAAGAATGGGAATCTTGCATGATACCCCTACACCACTGGCGCTGCCGTACACACCCTTAAGAAGTAAATTCTTTAAGGGCAATAATAGTCATAGTGTTAAAACTATTTTAACAATACAGCCAATATTGGTTGCAATGTTATGTTTAAAGTAGGAACAAAATGTACTTGGAAATAAAAATCTTTTAAAAGATAAAAATGTGTTAGGTTTTGTTGGAATGCTTGAAAAGTGCACACATATGGCAATTGTATAGACACATTTGAAACAAATTGCTTTACAAAACTTGGTTTTTAAATGGCTAGAATGACAGTGTCTGTTTCCTGTAAAAAGCATAACAGCTTAACGTCTGAAAGCAGCCTTGCTTTTAGGGGTGCATAGCGCAACATCCATTATATGTTTAGATTATATAGCTCCATGACACTTTCCCAATAACTGACTTTCAAATTGACTTTGAACCCGGGACACAAAAGGAAGAACCTTGCATCATACCCCTATACCACTAGCTCCTTTGCTCATGGTGCTGAGAATGATATCCTTCCAGGGTAAAATAGCCATAGATTTAAGACTATTTTAACATTACAGCGTACCTGCACAATGAGATTTTCTGCTGTGGACAAAGAGGAGCCTGGATTTTGTGCCCAAAGATCATACGTTGTACATATCTTGTCTCATGTCCGCTTGAAACACTCTTGCTAATTAAGGGCACAGAAGAACATGTCTTGGCTAAATTCAAACAACCTATGGTTATTCAGCCTTTAATCTGGCGATTTGGCCTCAACCATCAACACAATAAACTACCTCAGACTCTCAGACGTACCATGGATGCAAGAGCCCGGATAGCTCAGTCGGTAGAGCATTAGACTTTTAATCTGAGGGTCCAGGGTTCAAGTCCCTGTTCGGGCGATGGAGCTTTCTATCTTTACACTTTGCTGCAGCTACGTGCACAATGAGATTTCTTGCTGTGGACAAAGAGAAGCTTGGATTTTGTGCCCAAAGACCATATGTTGCACATATCTTGTCTTATGTCCGCTTAAGGTCTGAATGTAGCCTTACTTTTACAGGGGCATAGAGTAACATCCATTGTATGTTTAGATGATATAGCTCCATGACACTTTTCTATTAACACTTATCCAATAACTGACCTTTAAAAATGATCTAATCTTTTAAAACTAACCATGCGCCAGCCGGGACTTGAACCCGGGTCGCAAGAATGGGAATCTTGCATGATACCCCTACACCACTGGCGCTGTTGTACCTACCGCAGCTAATTAAACCGTTACAGAGCAAAAATTGTCATAGTGTTAAAACTATTTTAACTATACAGCCAATACTGATTGCAATGTTACGGCTAAAATAGGAACAAAATGTACTTGGAATTAAAAGCCTTTTAAAAAATAAAAATGTGTTAGGTTTTGTTGGAATGCTTGAAAAGTGCACACATATTGCAATTGTATAGACACATTTGAAACAAATTGCTTCACAAATCTTGTTTTTTAAATGCTAGAATGACAGGGTCTGTTTCCTGTAATTAGCATAACAGCTTAAGGCCTAAAAGTAGCACTGGTTTTAGGGGTGCAATAAGGTTTATACAGCTCCATGAAACTTTTCCAATAACTGACTTTCAAAAGTGATCTAATCTTTTAAAACTAGCAATGCGCCAGCCGGGACTTAAACCCGAGTCGCAAGAATGGGAATCTTGCATGATACCCCTATACCACTGGCGCTGCTGTACACACCCTTAAGAAGTAAATTCTTTAAGGGCAATAATAGTCATAGTGTTAAAACTATTTTAACAATACAGCCAATATTGGTTGCAATGTTATGTTTAAAGTAGGAACAAAATGTACTTGGAAATAAAAATCTTTTAAAAGATAAAAATGTGTTAGGTTTTGTTGGAATGCTTGAAAAGTGCACACATATGGCAATTGTATAGACACATTTGAAACAAATTGCTTTACAAAACTTGGTTTTTAAATGGCTAGAATGACAGTGTCTGTTTCCTGTAAAAAGCATAACAGCTTAACGTCTGAAAGCAGCCTTGCTTTTAGGGGTGCATAGCGCAACATCCATTATATGTTTAGATTATATAGCTCCATGACACTTTCCCAATAACTGACTTTCAAATTGACTTTGAACCCGGGACACAAAAAGAAGAACCTTGCATCATACCCCTATACCACTAGCTCCTTTGCTCATGGTGCTGAGAATGATATCCTTCCAGGGTAAAATAGCCATAGATTTAAGACTATTTTAACATTACAGCGTACCTGCACAATGAGATTTTCTGCTGTGGACAAAGAGGAGCCTGGATTTTGTGCCCAAAGATCATACGTTGCACATATCTTGTCTCATGTCCGCTTGAAACACTCTTGCTAATTAAGGGCACAGAAGAACATGTCTTGGCTAAATTCAAACAACCTATGGTTATTCAGCCTTTAATCTGGCGATTTGGCCTCAACCATCAACACAATAAACTACCTCAGACTCTCAGACGTACCATGGATGCAAGAGCCCGGATAGCTCAGTCGGTAGAGCATCAGACTTTTAATCTGAGGGTCCAGGGTTCAAGTCCCTGTTCGGGCGATGGAGCTTTCTATCTTTACACTTTGCTGCAGCTACGTGCACAATGAGATTTCTTGCTGTGGACAAAGAGAAGCTTGGATTTTGTGCCCAAAGACCATATGTTGCACATATCTTGTCTTATATCCGCTTAAGGTCTGAATGTAGCCTTACTTTTACAGGGGCATAGAGTAACATCCATTGTATGTTTAGATGATATAGCTCCATGACACTTTTCTATTAACACTTTTCCAATAACTGACCTTTAAAAATGATCTAATCTTTTAAAACTAACCATGCGCCAGCCGGGACTTGAACCCGGGTCGCAAGAATGGGAATCTTGTATGATACCCCTACACCACTGGCGCTGTTGTACCTACCACAGCTAATTAAACCGTTACAGAGCAAAAATTGTCATAGTGTTAAAACTATTTTAACTATACAGCCAATACTGATTGCAATGTTACGGCTAAAATAGGAACAAAATGTACTTGGAATTAAAAGCCTTTTAAAAAATAAAAATGTGTTAGGTTTTGTTGGAATGCTTGAAAAGTGCACACATATTGCAATTGTATAGACACATTTGAAACAAATTGCTTCACAAATCTTGTTTTTTAAATGCTAGAATGACAGGGTCTGTTTCCTGTAATTAGCATAACAGCTTAAGGCCTAAAAGTAGCACTGGTTTTAGGGGTGCAATAAGGTTTATACAGCTCCATGAAACTTTTCCAATAACTGACTTTCAAAAGTGATCTAATCTTTTAAAACTAGCAATGCGCCAGCCGGGACTTAAACCCGAGTCGCAAGAATGGGAATCTTGCATGATACCCCTATCCCACTGGCGCTGCTGTACACACCCTTAAGAAGTAAATTCTTTAAGGGCAATAATAGTCATAGTGTTAAAACTATTTTAACAATACAGCCAATATTGGTTGCAATGTTATGTTTAAAGTAGGAACAAAATGTACTTGGAAATAAAAATCTTTTAAAAGATAAAAATGTGTTAGGTTTTGTTGGAATGCTTGAAAAGTGCACACATATGGCAATGGTATAGACACATTTGAAACAAATTGCTTTACAAAACTTGGTTTTTAAATGGCTAGAATGACAGTGTCTGTTTCCTGTAAAAAGCATAATAGCTTAACGTCTGAAAGCAGCCTTGCTTTTAGGGGTGCATAGCGCAACATCCATTATATGTTTAGATTATATAGCTCCATGACACTTTCCCAATAACTGACTTTCAAATTGACTTTGAACCCGGGACACAAAAAGAAGAACCTTGCATCATACCCCTATACCACTAGCTCCTTTGCTCATGGTGCTGAGAATGATATCCTTCCAGGGTAAAATAGCCATAGATTTAAGACTATTTTAACATTACAGCGTACCTGCACAATGAGATTTTCTGCTGTGGACAAAGAGGAGCCTGGATTTTGTGCCCAAAGATCATACGTTGCACATATCTTGTCTCATGTCCGCTTGAAACACTCTTGCTAATTAAGGGCACAGAAGAACATGTCTTGGCTAAATTCAAACAACCTATGGTTATTCAGCCTTTAATCTGGCGATTTGGCCTCAACCATCAACACAATAAACTACCTCAGACTCTCAGACGTACCATGGATGCAAGAGCCCGGACAGCCCGGATAGCTCAGTCGGTAGACTTAAACCCGAGTCGCAAGAATGGGAATCTTGCATGATACCCCTACACCACTGGCGCTGCCGTACACACCCTTAAGAAGTAAATTCTTTAAGGGCAATAATAGTCATAGTGTTAAAACTATTTTAACAATACAGCCAATATTGGTTGCAATGTTATGTTTAAAGTAGGAACAAAATGTACTTGGAAATAAAAATCTTTTAAAAGATAAAAATGTGTTAGGTTTTGTTGGAATGCTTGAAAAGTGCACACATATGGCAATTGTATAGACACATTTGAAACAAATTGCTTTACAAAACTTGGTTTTTAAATGGCTAGAATGACAGTGTCTGTTTCCTGTAAAAAGCATAACAGCTTAACGTCTGAAAGCAGCCTTGCTTTTAGGGGTGCATAGCGCAACATCCATTATATGTTTAGATTATATAGCTCCATGACACTTTCCCAATAACTGACTTTCAAATTGACTTTGAACCCGGGACACAAAAGGAAGAACCTTGCATCATACCCCTATACCACTAGCTCCTTTGCTCATGGTGCTGAGAATGATATCCTTCCAGGGTAAAATAGCCATAGATTTAAGACTATTTTAACATTACAGCGTACCTGCACAATGAGATTTTCTGCTGTGGACAAAGAGGAGCCTGGATTTTGTGCCCAAAGATCATACGTTGTACATATCTTGTCTCATGTCCGCTTGAAACACTCTTGCTAATTAAGGGCACAGAAGAACATGTCTTGGCTAAATTCAAACAACCTATGGTTATTCAGCCTTTAATCTGGCGATTTGGCCTCAACCATCAACACAATAAACTACCTCAGACTCTCAGACGTACCATGGATGCAAGAGCCCGGATAGCTCAGTCGGTAGAGCATTAGACTTTTAATCTGAGGGTCCAGGGTTCAAGTCCCTGTTCGGGCGATGGAGCTTTCTATCTTTACACTTTGCTGCAGCTACGTGCACAATGAGATTTCTTGCTGTGGACAAAGAGAAGCTTGGATTTTGTGCCCAAAGACCATATGTTGCACATATCTTGTCTTATGTCCGCTTAAGGTCTGAATGTAGCCTTACTTTTACAGGGGCATAGAGTAACATCCATTGTATGTTTAGATGATATAGCTCCATGACACTTTTCTATTAACACTTTTCCAATAACTGACCTTTAAAAATGATCTAATCTTTTAAAACTAACCATGCGCCAGCCGGGACTTGAACCCGGGTCGCAGGAATGGGAATCTTGCATGATACCCCTACACCACTGGCGCTGTTGTACCTACCACAGCTAATTAAACCGTTACAGAGCAAAAATTGTCATAGTGTTAAAACTATTTTAACTATACAGCCAATACTGATTGCAATGTTACGGCTAAAATAGGAACAAAATGTACTTGGAATTAAAAGCCTTTTAAAAAATAAAAATGTGTTAGGTTTTGTTGGAATGCTTGAAAAGTGCACACATATTGCAATTGTATAGACACATTTGAAACAAATTGCTTCACAAATCTTGTTTTTTAAATGCTAGAATGACAGGGTCTGTTTCCTGTAATTAGCATAACAGCTTAAGGCCTAAAAGTAGCACTGGTTTTAGGGGTGCAATAAGGTTTATACAGCTCCATGAAACTTTTCCAATAACTGACTTTCAAAAGTGATCTAATCTTTTAAAACTAGCAATGCGCCAGCCGGGACTTAAACCCGAGTCGCAAGAATGGGAATCTTGCATGATACCCCTATACCACTGGCGCTGCTGTACACACCCTTAAGAAGTAAATTCTTTAAGGGCAATAATAGTCATAGTGTTAAAACTATTTTAACAATACAGCCAATATTGGTTGCAATGTTATGTTTAAAGTAGGAACAAAATGTACTTGGAAATAAAAATCTTTTAAAAGATAAAAATGTGTTAGGTTTTGTTGGAATGCTTGAAAAGTGCACACATATGGCAATTGTATAGACACATTTGAAACAAATTGCTTTACAAAACTTGGTTTTTAAATGGCTAGAATGACAGTGTCTGTTTCCTGTAAAAAGCATAATAGCTTAACGTCTGAAAGCAGCCTTGCTTTTAGGGGTGCATAGCGCAACATCCATTATATGTTTAGATTATATAGCTCCATGACACTTTCCCAATAACTGACTTTCAAATTGACTTTGAACCCGGGACACAAAAAGAAGAACCTTGCATCATACCCCTATACCACTAGCTCCTTTGCTCATGGTGCTGAGAATGATATCCTTCCAGGGTAAAATAGCCATAGATTTAAGACTATTTTAACATTACAGCGTACCTGCACAATTAGATTTTCTGCTGTGGACAAAGAGGAGCCTGGATTTTGTGCCCAAAGATCATACGTTGCACATATCTTGTCTCATGTCCGCTTGAAACACTCTTGCTAATTAAGGGCACAGAAGAACATGTCTTGGCTAAATTCAAACAACCTATGGTTATTCAGCCTTTAATCTGGCGATTTGGCCTCAACCATCAACACAATAAACTACCTCAGACTCTCAGACGTACCATGGATGCAAGAGCCCGGATAGCCCGGATAGCTCAGTCGGTAGACTTAAACCCGAGTCGCAAGAATGGGAATCTTGCATGATACCCCTACACCACTGGCGCTGCCGTACACACCCTTAAGAAGTAAATTCTTTAAGGGCAATAATAGTCATAGTGTTAAAACTATTTTAACAATACAGCCAATATTGGTTGCAATGTTATGTTTAAAGTAGGAACAAAATGTACTTGGAAATAAAAATCTTTTAAAAGATAAAAATGTGTTAGGTTTTGTTGGAATGCTTGAAAAGTGCACACATATGGCAATTGTATAGACACATTTGAAACAAATTGCTTTACAAAACTTGGTTTTTAAATGGCTAGAATGACAGTGTCTGTTTCCTGTAAAAAGCATAACAGCTTAACGTCTGAAAGCAGCCTTGCTTTTAGGGGTGCATAGCGCAACATCCATTATATGTTTAGATTATATAGCTCCATGACACTTTCCCAATAACTGACTTTCAAATTGACTTTGAACCCGGGACACAAAAGGAAGAACCTTGCATCATACCCCTATACCACTAGCTCCTTTGCTCATGGTGCTGAGAATGATATCCTTCCAGGGTAAAATAGCCATAGATTTAAGACTATTTTAACATTACAGCGTACCTGCACAATGAGATTTTCTGCTGTGGACAAAGAGGAGCCTGGATTTTGTGCCCAAAGATCATACGTTGTACATATCTTGTCTCATGTCCGCTTGAAACACTCTTGCTAATTAAGGGCACAGAAGAACATGTCTTGGCTAAATTCAAACAACCTATGGTTATTCAGCCTTTAATCTGGCGATTTGGCCTCAACCATCAACACAATAAACTACCTCAGACTCTCAGACGTACCATGGATGCAAGAGCCCGGATAGCTCAGTCGGTAGAGCATTAGACTTTTAATCTGAGGGTCCAGGGTTCAAGTCCCTGTTCGGGCGATGGAGCTTTCTATCTTTACACTTTGCTGCAGCTACGTGCACAATGAGATTTCTTGCTGTGGACAAAGAGAAGCTTGGATTTTGTGCCCAAAGACCATATGTTGCACATATCTTGTCTTATGTCCGCTTAAGGTCTGAATGTAGCCTTACTTTTACAGGGGCATAGAGTAACATCCATTGTATGTTTAGATGATATAGCTCCATGACACTTTTCTATTAACACTTTTCCAATAACTGACCTTTAAAAATGATCTAATCTTTTAAAACTAACCATGCGCCAGCCGGGACTTGAACCCGGGTCGCAAGAATGGGAATCTTGCATGATACCCCTACACCACTGGCGCTGTTGTACCTACCACAGCTAATTAAACCGTTACAGAGCAAAAATTGTCATAGTGTTAAAACTATTTTAACTATACAGCCAATACTGATTGCAATGTTACGGCTAAAATAGGAACAAAATGTACTTGGAATTAAAAGCCTTTTAAAAAATAAAAATGTGTTAGGTTTTGTTGGAATGCTTGAAAAGTGCACACATATTGCAATTGTATAGACACATTTGAAACAAATTGCTTCACAAATCTTGTTTTTTAAATGCTAGAATGACAGGGTCTGTTTCCTGTAATTAGCATAACAGCTTAAGGCCTAAAAGTAGCACTGGTTTTAGGGGTGCAATAAGGTTTATACAGCTCCATGAAACTTTTCCAATAACTGACTTTCAAAAGTGATCTAATCTTTTAAAACTAGCAATGCGCCAGCCGGGACTTAAACCCGAGTCGCAAGAATGGGAATCTTGCATGATACCCCTATACCACTGGCACTGCTGTACACACCCTTAAGAAGTAAATTCTTTAAGGGCAATAATAGTCATAGTGTTAAAACTATTTTAACAATACAGCCAATATTGGTTGCAATGTTATGTTTAAAGTAGGAACAAAATGTACTTGGAAATAAAAATCTTTTAAAAGATAAAAATGTGTTAGGTTTTGTTGGAATGCTTGAAAAGTGCACACATATGGCAATTGTATAGACACATTTGAAACAAATTGCTTTACAAAACTTGGTTTTTAAATGGCTAGAATGACAGTGTCTGTTTCCTGTAAAAAGCATAATAGCTTAACGTCTGAAAGCAGCCTTGCTTTTAGGGGTGCATAGCGCAACATCCATTATATGTTTAGATTATATAGCTCCATGACACTTTCCCAATAACTGACTTTCAAATTGACTTTGAACCCGGGACACAAAAAGAAGAACCTTGCATCATACCCCTATACCACTAGCTCCTTTGCTCATGGTGCTGAGAATGATATCCTTCCAGGGTAAAATAGCCATAGATTTAAGACTATTTTAACATTACAGCGTACCTGCACAATGAGATTTTCTGCTGTGGACAAAGAGGAGCCTGGATTTTGTGCCCAAAGATCATACGTTGTACATATCTTGTCTCATGTCCGCTTGAAACACTCTTGCTAATTAAGGGCACAGAAGAACATGTCTTGGCTAAATTCAAACAACCTATGGTTATTCAGCCTTTAATCTGGCGATTTGGCCTCAACCATCAACACAATAAACTACCTCAGACTCTCAGACGTACCATGGATGCAAGAGCCCGGATAGCTCAGTCGGTAGAGCATTAGACTTTTAATCTGAGGGTCCAGGGTTCAAGTCCCTGTTCGGGCGATGGAGCTTTCTATCTTTACACTTTGCTGCAGCTACGTGCACAATGAGATTTCTTGCTGTGGACAAAGAGAAGCTTGGATTTTGTGCCCAAAGACCATATGTTGCACATATCTTGTCTTATGTCCGCTTAAGGTCTGAATGTAGCCTTACTTTTACAGGGGCATAGAGTAACATCCATTGTATGTTTAGATGATATAGCTCCATGACACTTTTCTATTAACACTTTTCCAATAACTGACCTTTAAAAATGATCTAATCTTTTAAAACTAACCATGCGCCAGCCGGGACTTGAACCCGGGTCGCAAGAATGGGAATCTTGCATGATACCCCTACACCACCGGCGCTGTTGTACCTACCACAGCTAATTAAACCGTTACAGAGCAAAAATTGTCATAGTGTTAAAACTATTTTAACTATACAGCCAATACTGATTGCAATGTTACGGCTAAAATAGGAACAAAATGTACTTGGAATTAAAAGCCTTTTAAAAAATAAAAATGTGTTAGGTTTTGTTGGAATGCTTGAAAAGTGCACACATATTGCAATTGTATAGACACATTTGAAACAAATTGCTTCACAAATCTTGTTTTTTAAATGCTAGAATGACAGGGTCTGTTTCCTGTAATTAGCATAACAGCTTAAGGCCTAAAAGTAGCACTGGTTTTAGGGGTGCAATAAGGTTTATACAGCTCCATGAAACTTTTCCAATAACTGACTTTCAAAAGTGATCTAATCTTTTAAAACTAGCAATGCGCCAGCCGGGACTTAAACCCGAGTCGCAAGAATGGGAATCTTGCATGATACCCCTATACCACTGGCACTGCTGTACACACCCTTAAGAAGTAAATTCTTTAAGGGCAATAATAGTCATAGTGTTAAAACTATTTTAACAATACAGCCAATATTGGTTGCAATGTTATGTTTAAAGTAGGAACAAAATGTACTTGGAAATAAAAATCTTTTAAAAGATAAAAATGTGTTAGGTTTTGTTGGAATGCTTGAAAAGTGCACACATATGGCAATTGTATAGACACATTTGAAACAAATTGCTTTACAAAACTTGGTTTTTAAATGGCTAGAATGACAGTGTCTGTTTCCTGTAAAAAGCATAATAGCTTAACGTCTGAAAGCAGCCTTGCTTTTAGGGGTGCATAGCGCAACATCCATTATATGTTTAGATTATATAGCTCCATGACACTTTCCCAATAACTGACTTTCAAATTGACTTTGAACCCGGGACACAAAAAGAAGAACCTTGCATCATACCCCTATACCACTAGCTCCTTTGCTCATGGTGCTGAGAATGATATCCTTCCAGGGTAAAATAGCCATAGATTTAAGACTATTTTAACATTACAGCATACCTGCACAATTAGATTTTCTGCTGTGGACAAAGAGGAGCCTGGATTTTGTGCCCAAAGATCATACGTTGCACATATCTTGTCTCATGTCCGCTTGAAACACTCTTGCTAATTAAGGGCACAGAAGAACATGTCTTGGCTAAATTCAAACAACCTATGGTTATTCAGCCTTTAATCTGGCGATTTGGCCTCAACCATCAACACAATAAACTACCTCAGACTCTCAGACGTACCATGGATGCAAGAGCCCGGATAGCCCGGATAGCTCAGTCGGTAGACTTAAACCCGAGTCGCAAGAATGGGAATCTTGCATGATACCCCTACACCACTGGCGCTGCCGTACACACCCTTAAGAAGTAAATTCTTTAAGGGCAATAATAGTCCTAGTGTTAAAACTATTTTAACAATACAGCCAATATTGGTTGCAATGTTATGTTTAAAGTAGGAACAAAATGTACTTGGAAATAAAAATCTTTTAAAAGATAAAAATGTGTTAGGTTTTGTTGGAATGCTTGAAAAGTGCACACATATGGCAATTGTATAGACACATTTGAAACAAATTGCTTCACAAATCTTGTTTTTTAAATGCTAGAATGACAGGGTCTGTTTCCTGTAATTAGCATAACAGCTTAAGGCCTAAAAGTAGCACTGGTTTTAGGGGTGCAATAAGGTTTATACAGCTCCATGAAACTTTTCCAATAACTGACTTTCAAAAGTGATCTAATCTTTTAAAACTAGCAATGCGCCAGCCGGGACTTAAACCCGAGTCGCAAGAATGGGAATCTTGCATGATACCCCTACACCACTGGCGCTGCCGTACACACCCTTAAGAAGTAAATTCTTTAAGGGCAATAATAGTCATAGTGTTAAAACTATTTTAACAATACAGCCAATATTGGTTGCAATGTTATGTTTAAAGTAGGAACAAAATGTACTTGGAAATAAAAATCTTTTAAAAGATAAAAATGTGTTAGGTTTTGTTGGAATGCTTGAAAAGTGCACACATATGGCAATTGTATAGACACATTTGAAACAAATTGCTTTACAAAACTTGGTTTTTAAATGGCTAGAATGACAGTGTCTGTTTCCTGTAAAAAGCATAACAGCTTAACGTCTGAAAGCAGCCTTGCTTTTAGGGGTGCATAGCGCAACATCCATTATATGTTTAGATTATATAGCTCCATGACACTTTCCCAATAACTGACTTTCAAATTGACTTTGAACCCGGGACACAAAAGGAAGAACCTTGCATCATACCCCTATACCACTAGCTCCTTTGCTCATGGTGCTGAGAATGATATCCTTCCAGGGTAAAATAGCCATAGATTTAAGACTATTTTAACATTACAGCGTACCTGCACAATGAGATTTTCTGCTGTGGACAAAGAGGAGCCTGGATTTTGTGCCCAAAGATCATACGTTGTACATATCTTGTCTCATGTCCGCTTGAAACACTCTTGCTAATTAAGGGCACAGAAGAACATGTCTTGGCTAAATTCAAACAACCTATGGTTATTCAGCCTTTAATCTGGCGATTTGGCCTCAACCATCAACACAATAAACTACCTCAGACTCTCAGACGTACCATGGATGCAAGAGCCCGGATAGCTCAGTCGGTAGAGCATTAGACTTTTAATCTGAGGGTCCAGGGTTCAAGTCCCTGTTCGGGCGATGGAGCTTTCTATCTTTACACTTTGCTGCAGCTACGTGCACAATGAGATTTCTTGCTGTGGACAAAGAGAAGCTTGGATTTTGTGCCCAAAGACCATATGTTGCACATATCTTGTCTTATGTCCGCTTAAGGTCTGAATGTAGCCTTACTTTTACAGGGGCATAGAGTAACATCCATTGTATGTTTAGATGATATAGCTCCATGACACTTTTCTATTAACACTTTTCCAATAACTGACCTTTAAAAATGATCTAATCTTTTAAAACTAACCATGCGCCAGCCGGGACTTGAACCCAGGTCGCAAGAATGGGAATCTTGCATGATACCCCTACACCACTGGCGCTGTTGTACCTACCACAGCTAATTAAACCGTTACAGAGCAAAAATTGTCATAGTGTTAAAACTATTTTAACTATACAGCCAATACTGATTGCAATGTTACGGCTAAAATAGGAACAAAATGTACTTGGAATTAAAAGCCTTTTAAAAAATAAAAATGTGTTAGGTTTTGTTGGAATGCTTGAAAAGTGCACACATATTGCAATTGTATAGACACATTTGAAACAAATTGCTTCACAAATCTTGTTTTTTAAATGCTAGAATGACAGGGTCTGTTTCCTGTAATTAGCATAACAGCTTAAGGCCTAAAAGTAGCACTGGTTTTAGGGGTGCAATAAGGTTTATACAGCTCCATGAAACTTTTCCAATAACTGACTTTCAAAAGTGATCTAATCTTTTAAAACTAGCAATGCGCCAGCCGGGACTTAAACCCGAGTCGCAAGAATGGGAATCTTGCATGATACCCCTATACCACTGGCGCTGCTGTACACACCCTTAAGAAGTAAATTCTTTAATAGTCATAGTGTTAAAACTATTTTAACAATACAGCCAATATTGGTTGCAATGTTATGTTTAAAGTAGGAACAAAATGTACTTGGAAATAAAAATCTTTTAAAAGATAAAAATGTGTTAGGTTTTGTTGGAATGCTTGAAAAGTGCACACATATGGCAATTGTATAGACACATTTGAAACAAATTGCTTTACAAAACTTGGTTTTTAAATGGCTAGAATGACAGTGTCTGTTTCCTGTAAAAAGCATAATAGCTTAACGTCTGAAAGCAGCCTTGCTTTTAGGGGTGCATAGCACAACATCCATTATATGTTTAGATTATATAGCTCCATGACACTTTCCCAATAACTGACTTTCAAATTGACTTTGAACCCGGGACACAAAAAGAAGAACCTTGCATCATACCCCTATACCACTAGCTCCTTTGCTCATGGTGCTGAGAATGATATCCTTCCAGGGTAAAATAGCCATAGATTTAAGACTATTTTAACATTACAGCGTACCTGCACAATTAGATTTTCTGCTGTGGACAAAGAGGAGCCTGGATTTTGTGCCCAAAGATCATACGTTGCACATATCTTGTCTCATGTCCGCTTGAAACACTCTTGCTAATTAAGGGCACAGAAGAACATGTCTTGGCTAAATTCAAACAACCTATGGTTATTCAGCCTTTAATCTGGCGATTTGGCCTCAACCATCAACACAATAAACTACCTCAGACTCTCAGACGTACCATGGATGCAAGAGCCCGGATAGCCCGGATAGCTCAGTCGGTAGACTTAAACCCGAGTCGCAAGAATGGGAATCTTGCATGATACCCCTACACCACTGGCGCTGCCGTACACACCCTTAAGAAGTAAATTCTTTAAGGGCAATAATAGTCATAGTGTTAAAACTATTTTAACAATACAGCCAATATTGGTTGCAATGTTATGTTTAAAGTAGGAACAAAATGTACTTGGAAATAAAAATCTTTTAAAAGATAAAAATGTGTTAGGTTTTGTTGGAATGCTTGAAAAGTGCACACATATGGCAATTGTATAGACACATTTGAAACAAATTGCTTTACAAAACTTGGTTTTTAAATGGCTAGAATGACAGTGTCTGTTTCCTGTAAAAAGCATAACAGCTTAACGTCTGAAAGCAGCCTTGCTTTTAGGGGTGCATAGCGCAACATCCATTATATGTTTAGATTATATAGCTCCATGACACTTTCCCAATAACTGACTTTCAAATTGACTTTGAACCCGGGACACAAAAGGAAGAACCTTGCATCATACCCCTATACCACTAGCTCCTTTGCTCATGGTGCTGAGAATGATATCCTTCCAGGGTAAAATAGCCATAGATTTAAGACTATTTTAACATTACAGCGTACCTGCACAATGAGATTTTCTGCTGTGGACAAAGAGGAGCCTGGATTTTGTGCCCAAAGATCATACGTTGCACATATCTTGTCTCATGTCCGCTTGAAACACTCTTGCTAATTAAGGGCACAGAAGAACATGTCTTGGCTAAATTCAAACAACCTATAGTTATTCAGCCTTTAATCTGGCGATTTGGCCTCAACCATCAACACAATAAACTACCTCAGACTCTCAGACGTACCATGGATGCAAGAGCCCGGATAGCTCAGTCGGTAGAGCATTAGACTTTTAATCTGAGGGTCCAGGGTTCAAGTCCCTGTTCGGGCGATGGAGCTTTCTATCTTTACACTTTGCTGCAGCTACGTGCACAATGAGATTTCTTGCTGTGGACAAAGAGAAGCTTGGATTTTGTGCCCAAAGACCATATGTTGCACATATCTTGTCTTATGTCCGCTTAAGGTCTGAATGTAGCCTTACTTTTACAGGGGCATAGAGTAACATCCATTGTATGTTTAGATGATATAGCTCCATGACACTTTTCTATTAACACTTTTCCAATAACTGACCTTTAAAAATGATCTAATCTTTTAAAACTAACCATGCGCCAGCCGGGACTTGAACCCAGGTCGCAAGAATGGGAATCTTGCATGATACCCCTACACCACTGGCGCTGTTGTACCTACCACAGCTAATTAAACCGTTACAGAGCAAAAATTGTCATAGTGTTAAAACTATTTTAACTATACAGCCAATACTGATTGCAATGTTACGGCTAAAATAGGAACAAAATGTACTTGGAATTAAAAGCCTTTTAAAAAATAAAAATGTGTTAGGTTTTGTTGGAATGCTTGAAAAGTGCACACATATTGCAATTGTATAGACACATTTGAAACAAATTGCTTCACAAATCTTGTTTTTTAAATGCTAGAATGACAGGGTCTGTTTCCTGTAATTAGCATAACAGCTTAAGGCCTAAAAGTAGCACTGGTTTTAGGGGTGCAATAAGGTTTATACAGCTCCATGAAACTTTTCCAATAACTGACTTTCAAAAGTGATCTAATCTTTTAAAACTAGCAATGCGCCAGCCGGGACTTAAACCCGAGTCGCAAGAATGGGAATCTTGCATGATACCCCTACACCACTGGCGCTGCCGTACACACCCTTAAGAAGTAAATTCTTTAAGGGCAATAATAGTCATAGTGTTAAAACTATTTTAACAATACAGCCAATATTGGTTGCAATGTTATGTTTAAAGTAGGAACAAAATGTACTTGGAAATAAAAATCTTTTAAAAGATAAAAATGTGTTAGGTTTTGTTGGAATGCTTGAAAAGTGCACACATATGGCAATTGTATAGACACATTTGAAACAAATTGCTTTACAAAACTTGGTTTTTAAATGGCTAGAATGACAGTGTCTGTTTCCTGTAAAAAGCATAACAGCTTAACATCTGAAAGCAGCCTTGCTTTTAGGGGTGCATAGCGCAACATCCATTATATGTTTAGATTATATAGCTCCATGACACTTTACCAATAACTGACTTTCAAATTGACTTTGAACCCGGGACACAAAAGGAAGAACCTTGCATCATACCCCTATACCACTAGCTCCTTTGCTCATGGTGCTGAGAATGATATCCTTCCAGGGTAAAATAGCCATAGATTTAAGACTATTTTAACATTACAGCGTACCTGCACAATGAGATTTTCTGCTGTGGACAAAGAGGAGCCTGGATTTTGTGCCCAAAGATCATACGTTGCACATATCTTGTCTCATGTCCGCTTGAAACACTCTTGCTAATTAAGGGCACAGAAGAACATGTCTTGGCTAAATTCAAACAACCTATGGTTATGCAGCCTTTAATCTGGCGATTTGGCCTCAACCATCAACACAATAAACTACCTCAGACTCTCAGACGTACCATGGGTGCAAGAGCCCGGATAGCTCAGTCGGTAGAGCATCAGACTTTTAATCTGAGGGTCCAGGCTTCAAGTCCCTGTTCGGGCGATGGAGCTTTCTATCTTTACACTTTGCTGCAGCTACGTGCACAATGAGATTTCTTGCTGTGGACAAAGAGAAGCTTGGATTTTGTGCCCAAAGACCATATGTTGCACATATCTTGTCTTATGTCCGCTTAAGGTCTGAATGTAGCCTTACTTTTACAGGGGCATAGAGTAACATCCATTGTATGTTTAGATGATATAGCTCCATGACACTTTTCTATTAACACTTTTCCAATAACTGACCTTTAAAAATGATCTAATCTTTTAAAACTAACCATGCGCCAGCCGGGACTTGAACCCGGGTCGCAAGAATGGGAATCTTGCATGATACCCCTACACCACTGGCGCTGTCGTACCTACCACAGCTAATTAAACCGTTACAGAGCAAAAATTGTCATAGTGTTAAAAAGATTTTAACTATACAGCCAATACTGATTGCAATGTTACGGCTAAAATAGGAACAAAATGTACTTGGAATTAAAGAGCCTTTTAAAAAATAAAAATGTGTTAGGTTTTGTTGGAATGCTTGAAAAGTGCACACATATTGCAATTGTATAGACACATTTGAAACAAATTGCTTCACAAATCTTGTTTTTTAAATGCTAGAATGACAGGGTCTGTTTCCTGTAATTAGCATAACAGCTTAAGGCCTAAAAGTAGCACTGGTTTTAGGGGTGCAATAAGGTTTATACAGCTCCATGAAACTTTTCCAATAACTGACTTTCAAAAGTGATCTAATCTTTTAAAACTAGCAATGCGCCAGCCGGGACTTAAACCCGAGTCGCAAGAATGGGAATCTTGCATGATACCCCTATACCACTGGCGCTGCTGTACACACCCTTAAGAAGTAAATTCTTTAAGGGCAATAATAGTCATAGTGTTAAAACTATTTTAACAATACAGCCAATATTGGTTGCAATGTTATGTTTAAAGTAGGAACAAAATGTACTTGGAAATAAAAATCTTTTAAAAGATAAAAATGTGTTAGGTTTTGTTGGAATGCTTGAAAAGTGCACACATATGGCAATTGTATAGACACATTTGAAACAAATTGCTTTACAAAACTTGGTTTTTAAATGGCTAGAATGACAGTGTCTGTTTCCTGTAAAAAGCATAACAGCTTAACGTCTGAAAGCAGCCTTGCTTTTAGGGGTGCATAGCGCAACATCCATTATATGTTTAGATTATATAGCTCCATGACACTTTCCCAATAACTGACTTTCAAATTGACTTTGAACCCGGGACACAAAAGGAAGAACCTTGCATCATACCCCTATACCACTAGCTCCTTTGCTCATGGTGCTGAGAATGATATCCTTCCAGGGTAAAATAGCCATAGATTTAAGACTATTTTAACATTACAGCGTACCTGCACAATGAGATTTTCTGCTGTGGACAAAGAGGAGCCTGGATTTTGTGCCCAAAGATCATACGTTGCACATATCTTGTCTCATGTCCGCTTGAAACACTCTTGCTAATTAAGGGCACAGAAGAACATGTCTTGGCTAAATTCAAACAACCTATGGTTATGCAGCCTTTAATCTGGCGATTTGGCCTCAACCATCAACACAATAAACTACCTCAGACTCTCAGACGTACCATGGATGCAAGAGCCCGGATAGCTCAGTCGGTAGAGCATCAGACTTTTAATCTGAGGGTCCAGGGTTCAAGTCCCTGTTCGGGCGATGGAGCTTTCTATCTTTACACTTTGCTGCAGCTACGTGCACAATGAGATTTCTTGCTGTGGACAAAGACCATATGTTGCACATATCTTGTCTTATGTCCGCTTAAGGTCTGAATGTAGCCTTACTTTTACAGGGGCATAGAGTAACATCCATTGTATGTTTAGATGATATAGCTCCATGACACTTTTCTATTAACACTTTTCCAATAACTGACCTTTAAAAATGATCTAATCTTTTAAAACTAACCATGCGCCAGCCGGGACTTGAACCCGGGTCGCAAGAATGGGAATCTTGCATGATACCCCTACACCACTGGCGCTGTCGTACCTACCACAGCTAATTAAACCGTTACAGAGCAAAAATTGTCATAGTGTTAAAACTATTTTAACTATACAGCCAATACTGATTGCAATGTTACGGCTAAAATAGGAACAAAATGTACTTGGAATTAAAAGCCTTTTAAAAAATAAAAATGTGTTAGGTTTTGTTGGAATGCTTGAAAAGTGCACACATATTGCAATTGTATAGACACATTTGAAACAAATTGCTTCACAAATCTTGTTTTTTAAATGCTAGAATGACAGGGTCTGTTTCCTGTAATTAGCATAACAGCTTAAGGCCTAAAAGTAGCACTGGTTTTAGGGGTGCAATAAGGTTTATACAGCTCCATGAAACTTTTCCAATAACTGACTTTCAAAAGTGATCTAATCTTTTAAAACTAGCAATGCGCCAGCCAGGACTTAAACCCGAGTCGCAAGAATGGGAATCTTGCATGATACCCCTACACCACTGGCGCTGCCGTACACACCCTTAAGAAGTAAATTCTTTAAGGGCAATAATAGTCATAGTGTTAAAACTATTTTAACAATACAGCCAATATTGGTTGCAATGTTATGTTTAAAGTAGGAACAAAATGTACTTGGAAATAAAAATCTTTTAAAAGATAAAAATGTGTTAGGTTTTGTTGGAATGCTTGAAAAGTGCACACATATGGCAATTGTATAGACACATTTGAAACAAATTGCTTTACAAAACTTGGTTTTTAAATGGCTAGAATGACAGTGTCTGTTTCCTGTAAAAAGCATAACAGCTTAACGTCTGAAAGCAGCCTTGCTTTTAGGGGTGCATAGCGCAACATCCATTATATGTTTAGATTATATAGCTCCATGACACTTTCCCAATAACTGACTTTCAAATTGACTTTGAACCCGGGACACAAAAGGAAGAACCTTGCATCATACCCCTATACCACTAGCTCCTTTGCTCATGGTGCTGAGAATGATATCCTTCCAGGGTAAAATAGCCATAGATTTAAGACTATTTTAACATTACAGCGTACCTGCACAATGAGATTTTCTGCTGTGGACAAAGAGGAGCCTGGATTTTGTGCCCAAAGATCATACGTTGTACATATCTTGTCTCATGTCCGCTTGAAACACTCTTGCTAATTAAGGGCACAGAAGAACATGTCTTGGCTAAATTCAAACAACCTATGGTTATTCAGCCTTTAATCTGGCGATTTGGCCTCAACCATCAACACAATAAACTACCTCAGACTCTCAGACGTACCATGGATGCAAGAGCCCGGATAGCTCAGTCGGTAGAGCATTAGACTTTTAATCTGAGGGTCCAGGGTTCAAGTCCCTGTTCGGGCGATGGAGCTTTCTATCTTTACACTTTGCTGCAGCTACGTGCACAATGAGATTTCTTGCTGTGGACAAAGAGAAGCTTGGATTTTGTGCCCAAAGACCATATGTTGCACATATCTTGTCTTATGTCCGCTTAAGGTCTGAATGTAGCCTTACTTTTACAGGGGCATAGAGTAACATCCATTGTATGTTTAGATGATATAGCTCCATGACACTTTTCTATTAACACTTTTCCAATAACTGACCTTTAAAAATGATCTAATCTTTTAAAACTAACCATGCGCCAGCCGGGACTTGAACCCGGGTCGCAAGAATGGGAATCTTGCATGATACCCCTACACCACTGGCGCTGTTGTACCTACCACAGCTAATTAAACCGTTACAGAGCAAAAATTGTCATAGTGTTAAAACTATTTTAACTATACAGCCAATACTGATTGCAATGTTACGGCTAAAATAGGAACAAAATGTACTTGGAATTAAAAGCCTTTTAAAAAATAAAAATGTGTTAGGTTTTGTTGGAATGCTTGAAAAGTGCACACATATTGCAATTGTATAGACACATTTGAAACAAATTGCTTCACAAATCTTGTTTTTTAAATGCTAGAATGACAGGGTCTGTTTCCTGTAATTAGCATAACAGCTTAAGGCCTAAAAGTAGCACTGGTTTTAGGGGTGCAATAAGGTTTATACAGCTCCATGAAACTTTTCCAATAACTGACTTTCAAAAGTGATCTAATCTTTTAAAACTAGCAATGCGCCAGCCGGGACTTAAACCCGAGTCGCAAGAATGGGAATCTTGCATGATACCCCTACACCACTGGCGCTGCCGTACACACCCTTAAGAAGTAAATTCTTTAAGGGCAATAATAGTCATAGTGTTAAAACTATTTTAACAATACAGCCAATATTGGTTGCAATGTTATGTTTAAAGTAGGAACAAAATGTACTTGGAAATAAAAATCTTTTAAAAGATAAAAATGTGTTAGGTTTTGTTGGAATGCTTGAAAAGTGCACACATATGGCAATTGTATAGACACATTTGAAACAAATTGCTTTACAAAACTTGGTTTTTAAATGGCTAGAATGACAGTGTCTGTTTCCTGTAAAAAGCATAACAGCTTAACGTCTGAAAGCAGCCTTGCTTTTAGGGGTGCATAGCGCAACATCCATTATATGTTTAGATTATATAGCTCCATGACACTTTCCCAATAACTGACTTTCAAATTGACTTTGAACCCGGGACACAAAAGGAAGAACCTTGCATCATACCCCTATACCACTAGCTCCTTTGCTCATGGTGCTGAGAATGATATCCTTCCAGGGTAAAATAGCCATAGATTTAAGACTATTTTAACATTACAGCGTACCTGCACAATGAGATTTTCTGCTGTGGACAAAGAGGAGCCTGGATTTTGTGCCCAAAGATCATACGTTGCACATATCTTGTCTCATGTCCGCTTGAAACACTCTTGCTAATTAAGGGCACAGAAGAACATGTCTTGGCTAAATTCAAACAACCTATGGTTATGCAGCCTTTAATCTGGCGATTTGGCCTCAACCATCAACACAATAAACTACCTCAGACTCTCAGACGTACCATGGATGCAAGAGCCCGGATAGCTCAGTCGGTAGAGCATCAGACTTTTAATCTGAGGGTCCAGGGTTCAAGTCCCTGTTCGGGCGATGGAGCTTTCTATCTTTACAGTTTGCTGCAGCTACGTGCACAATGAGATTTCTTGCTGTGGACAAAGAGAAGCTTGGAATTTGTGCCCAAAGACCATATGTTGCACATATCTTGTCTTATGTCCGCTTAAGGTCTGAATGTAGCCTTACTTTTACAGGGGCATAGAGTAACATCCATTGTATGTTTAGATGATATAGCTCCATGACACTTTTCTATTAACACTTTTCCAATAACTGACCTTTAAAAATGATCTAATCTTTTAAAACTAACCATGCGCCAGCCGGGACTTGAACTCGGGTCGCAAGAATGGGAATCTTGCATGATACCCCTACACCACTGGCGCTGTCGTACCTACCACAGCTAATTAAACCGTTACAGAGCAAAAATTGTCATAGTGTTAAAACTATTTTAACTATACAGCCAATACTGATTGCAATGTTACGGCTAAAATAGGAACAAAATGTACTTGGAATTAAAGAGCCTTTTAAAAAATAAAAATGTGTTAGATTTTGTTGGAATGCTTGAAAAGTGCACACATATTGCAATTGTATAGACACATTTGAAACAAATTGCTTCACAAATCTTGTTTTTTAAATGCTAGAATGACAGGGTCTGTTTCCTGTAATTAGCATAACAGCTTAAGGCCTAAAAGTAGCACTGGTTTTAGGGGTGCAATAAGGTTTATACAGCTCCATGAAACTTTTCCAATAACTGACTTTCAAAAGTGATCTAATCTTTTAAAACTAGCAATGCGCCAGCCGGGACTTAAACCCGAGTCGCAAGAATGGGAATCTTGCATGATACCCCTACACCACTGGCGCTGCCGTACACACCCTTAAGAAGTAAATTCTTTAAGGGCAATAATAGTCATAGTGTTAAAACTATTTTAACAATACAGCCAATATTGGTTGCAATGTTATGTTTAAAGTAGGAACAAAATGTACTTGGAAATAAAAATCTTTTAAAAGATAAAAATGTGTTAGGTTTTGTTGGAATGCTTGAAAGTGCACACATATGGCAATTGTATAGACACATTTGAAACAAATTGCTTTACAAAACTTGGTTTTTAAATGGCTAGAATGACAGTGTCTGTTTCCTGTAAAAAGCATAACAGCTTAACGTCTGAAAGCAGCCTTGCTTTTAGGGGTGCATAGCGCAACATCCATTATATGTTTAGATTATATAGCTCCATGACACTTTCCCAATAACTGACTTTCAAATTGACTTTGAACCCGGGACACAAAAGGAAGAACCTTGCATCATACCCCTATACCACTAGCTCCTTTGCTCATGGTGCTGAGAATGATATCCTTCCAGGGTAAAATAGCCATAGATTTAAGACTATTTTAACATTACAGCGTACCTGCACAATGAGATTTTCTGCTGTGGACAAAGAGGAGCCTGGATTTTGTGCCCAAAGATCATACGTTGCACATATCTTGTCTCATGTCCGCTTGAAACACTCTTGCTAATTAAGGGCACAGAAGAACATGTCTTGGCTAAATTCAAACAACCTATGGTTATTCAGCCTTTAATCTGGCGATTTGGCCTCAACCATCAACACAATAAACTACCTCAGACTCTCAGACGTACCATGGATGCAAGAGCCCGGATAGCTCAGTCGGTAGAGCATTAGACTTTTAATCTGAGGGTCCAGGGTTCAAGTCCCTGTTCGGGCGATGGAGCTTTCTATCTTTACACTTTGCTGCAGCTACGTGCACAATGAGATTTCTTGCTGTGGACAAAGAGAAGCTTGGATTTTGTGCCCAAAGACCATATGTTGCACATATCTTGTCTTATGTCCGCTTAAGGTCTGAATGTAGCCTTACTTTTACAGGGGCATAGAGTAACATCCATTGTATGTTTAGATGATATAGCTCCATGACACTTTTCTATTAACACTTTTCCAATAACTGACCTTTAAAAATGATCTAATCTTTTAAAACTAACCATGCGCCAGCCGGGACTTGAACCCGGGTCGCAAGAATGGGAATCTTGCATGATACCCCTACACCACTGGCGCTGTCGTACCTACCACAGCTAATTAAACCGTTACAGAGCAAAAATTGTCATAGTGTTAAAACTATTTTAACTATACAGCCAATACTGATTGCAATGTTACGGCTAAAATAGGAACAAAATGTACTTGGAATTAAAAGCCTTTTAAAAAATAAAAATGTGTTAGGTTTTGTTGGAATGCTTGAAAAGTGCACACATATTGCAATTGTATAGACACATTTGAAACAAATTGCTTCACAAATCTTGTTTTTTAAATGCTAGAATGACAGGGTCTGTTTCCTGTAATTAGCATAACAGCTTAAGGCCTAAAAGTAGCACTGGTTTTAGGGGTGCAATAAGGTTTATACAGCTCCATGAAACTTTTCCAATAACTGACTTTCAAAAGTGATCTAATCTTTTAAAACTAGCAATGCGCCAGCCAGGACTTAAACCCGAGTCGCAAGAATGGGAATCTTGCATGATACCCCTACACCACTGGCGCTGCCGTACACACCCTTAAGAAGTAAATTCTTTAAGGGCAATAATAGTCATAGTGTTAAAACTATTTTAACAATACAGCCAATATTGGTTGCAATGTTATGTTTAAAGTAGGAACAAAATGTACTTGGAAATAAAAATCTTTTAAAAGATAAAAATGTGTTAGGTTTTGTTGGAATGCTTGAAAAGTGCACACATATGGCAATTGTATAGACACATTTGAAACAAATTGCTTTACAAAACTTGGTTTTTAAATGGCTAGAATGACAGTGTCTGTTTCCTGTAAAAAGCATAACAGCTTAACGTCTGAAAGCAGCCTTGCTTTTAGGGGTGCATAGCGCAACATCCATTATATGTTTAGATTATATAGCTCCATGACACTTTCCCAATAACTGACTTTCAAATTGACTTTGAACCCGGGACACAAAAGGAAGAACCTTGCATCATACCCCTATACCACTAGCTCCTTTGCTCATGGTGCTGAGAATGATATCCTTCCAGGGTAAAATAGCCATAGATTTAAGACTATTTTAACATTACAGCGTACCTGCACAATGAGATTTTCTGCTGTGGACAAAGAGGAGCCTGGATTTTGTGCCCAAAGATCATACGTTGTACATATCTTGTCTCATGTCCGCTTGAAACACTCTTGCTAATTAAGGGCACAGAAGAACATGTCTTGGCTAAATTCAAACAACCTATGGTTATTCAGCCTTTAATCTGGCGATTTGGCCTCAACCATCAACACAATAAACTACCTCAGACTCTCAGACGTACCATGGATGCAAGAGCCCGGATAGCTCAGTCGGTAGAGCATTAGACTTTTAATCTGAGGGTCCAGGGTTCAAGTCCCTGTTCGGGCGATGGAGCTTTCTATCTTTACACTTTGCTGCAGCTACGTGCACAATGAGATTTCTTGCTGTGGACAAAGAGAAGCTTGGATTTTGTGCCCAAAGACCATATGTTGCACATATCTTGTCTTATGTCCGCTTAAGGTCTGAATGTAGCCTTACTTTTACAGGGGCATAGAGTAACATCCATTGTATGTTTAGATGATATAGCTCCATGACACTTTTCTATTAACACTTTTCCAATAACTGACCTTTAAAAATGATCTAATCTTTTAAAACTAACCATGCGCCAGCCGGGACTTGAACCCGGGTCGCAAGAATGGGAATCTTGCATGATACCCCTACACCACTGGCGCTGTTGTACCTACCACAGCTAATTAAACCGTTACAGAGCAAAAATTGTCATAGTGTTAAAACTATTTTAACTATACAGCCAATACTGATTGCAATGTTACGGCTAAAATAGGAACAAAATGTACTTGGAATTAAAAGCCTTTTAAAAAATAAAAATGTGTTAGGTTTTGTTGGAATGCTTGAAAAGTGCACACATATTGCAATTGTATAGACACATTTGAAACAAATTGCTTCACAAATCTTGTTTTTTAAATGCTAGAATGACAGGGTCTGTTTCCTGTAATTAGCATAACAGCTTAAGGCCTAAAAGTAGCACTGGTTTTAGGGGTGCAATAAGGTTTATACAGCTCCATGAAACTTTTCCAATAACTGACTTTCAAAAGTGATCTAATCTTTTAAAACTAGCAATGCGCCAGCCGGGACTTAAACCCGAGTCGCAAGAATGGGAATCTTGCATGATACCCCTACACCACTGGCGCTGCCGTACACACCCTTAAGAAGTAAATTCTTTAAGGGCAATAATAGTCATAGTGTTAAAACTATTTTAACAATACAGCCAATATTGGTTGCAATGTTATGTTTAAAGTAGGAACAAAATGTACTTGGAAATAAAAATCTTTTAAAAGATAAAAATGTGTTAGGTTTTGTTGGAATGCTTGAAAAGTGCACACATATGGCAATTGTATAGACACATTTGAAACAAATTGCTTTACAAAACTTGGTTTTTAAATGGCTAGAATGACAGTGTCTGTTTCCTGTAAAAAGCATAACAGCTTAACGTCTGAAAGCAGCCTTGCTTTTAGGGGTGCATAGCGCAACATCCATTATATGTTTAGATTATATAGCTCCATGACACTTTCCCAATAACTGACTTTCAAATTGACTTTGAACCCGGGACACAAAAGGAAGAACCTTGCATCATACCCCTATACCACTAGCTCCTTTGCTCATGGTGCTGAGAATGATATCCTTCCAGGGTAAAATAGCCATAGATTTAAGACTATTTTAACATTACAGCGTACCTGCACAATGAGATTTTCTGCTGTGGACAAAGAGGAGCCTGGATTTTGTGCCCAAAGATCATACGTTGCACATATCTTGTCTCATGTCCGCTTGAAACACTCTTGCTAATTAAGGGCACAGAAGAACATGTCTTGGCTAAATTCAAACAACCTATGGTTATGCAGCCTTTAATCTGGCGATTTGGCCTCAACCATCAACACAATAAACTACCTCAGACTCTCAGACGTACCATGGATGCAAGAGCCCGGATAGCTCAGTCGGTAGAGCATCAGACTTTTAATCTGAGGGTCCAGGGTTCAAGTCCCTGTTCGGGCGATGGAGCTTTCTATCTTTACAGTTTGCTGCAGCTACGTGCACAATGAGATTTCTTGCTGTGGACAAAGAGAAGCTTGGAATTTGTGCCCAAAGACCATATGTTGCACATATCTTGTCTTATGTCCGCTTAAGGTCTGAATGTAGCCTTACTTTTACAGGGGCATAGAGTAACATCCATTGTATGTTTAGATGATATAGCTCCATGACACTTTTCTATTAACACTTTTCCAATAACTGACCTTTAAAAATGATCTAATCTTTTAAAACTAACCATGCGCCAGCCGGGACTTGAACTCGGGTCGCAAGAATGGGAATCTTGCATGATACCCCTACACCACTGGCGCTGTCGTACCTACCACAGCTAATTAAACCGTTACAGAGCAAAAATTGTCATAGTGTTAAAACTATTTTAACTATACAGCCAATACTGATTGCAATGTTACGGCTAAAATAGGAACAAAATGTACTTGGAATTAAAGAGCCTTTTAAAAAATAAAAATGTGTTAGATTTTGTTGGAATGCTTGAAAAGTGCACACATATTGCAATTGTATAGACACATTTGAAACAAATTGCTTCACAAATCTTGTTTTTTAAATGCTAGAATGACAGGGTCTGTTTCCTGTAATTAGCATAACAGCTTAAGGCCTAAAAGTAGCACTGGTTTTAGGGGTGCAATAAGGTTTATACAGCTCCATGAAACTTTTCCAATAACTGACTTTCAAAAGTGATCTAATCTTTTAAAACTAGCAATGCGCCAGCCGGGACTTAAACCCGAGTCGCAAGAATGGGAATCTTGCATGATACCCCTACACCACTGGCGCTGCCGTACACACCCTTAAGAAGTAAATTCTTTAAGGGCAATAATAGTCATAGTGTTAAAACTATTTTAACAATACAGCCAATATTGGTTGCAATGTTATGTTTAAAGTAGGAACAAAATGTACTTGGAAATAAAAATCTTTTAAAAGATAAAAATGTGTTAGGTTTTGTTGGAATGCTTGAAAGTGCACACATATGGCAATTGTATAGACACATTTGAAACAAATTGCTTTACAAAACTTGGTTTTTAAATGGCTAGAATGACAGTGTCTGTTTCCTGTAAAAAGCATAACAGCTTAACGTCTGAAAGCAGCCTTGCTTTTAGGGGTGCATAGCGCAACATCCATTATATGTTTAGATTATATAGCTCCATGACACTTTCCCAATAACTGACTTTCAAATTGACTTTGAACCCGGGACACAAAAGGAAGAACCTTGCATCATACCCCTATACCACTAGCTCCTTTGCTCATGGTGCTGAGAATGATATCCTTCCAGGGTAAAATAGCCATAGATTTAAGACTATTTTAACATTACAGCGTACCTGCACAATGAGATTTTCTGCTGTGGACAAAGAGGAGCCTGGATTTTGTGCCCAAAGATCATACGTTGCACATATCTTGTCTCATGTCCGCTTGAAACACTCTTGCTAATTAAGGGCACAGAAGAACATGTCTTGGCTAAATTCAAACAACCTATGGTTATTCAGCCTTTAATCTGGCGATTTGGCCTCAACCATCAACACAATAAACTACCTCAGACTCTCAGACGTACCATGGATGCAAGAGCCCGGATAGCTCAGTCGGTAGAGCATTAGACTTTTAATCTGAGGGTCCAGGGTTCAAGTCCCTGTTCGGGCGATGGAGCTTTCTATCTTTACACTTTGCTGCAGCTACGTGCACAATGAGATTTCTTGCTGTGGACAAAGAGAAGCTTGGATTTTGTGCCCAAAGACCATATGTTGCACATATCTTGTCTTATGTCCGCTTAAGGTCTGAATGTAGCCTTACTTTTACAGGGGCATAGAGTAACATCCATTGTATGTTTAGATGATATAGCTCCATGACACTTTTCTATTAACACTTTTCCAATAACTGACCTTTAAAAATGATCTAATCTTTTAAAACTAACCATGCGCCAGCCGGGACTTGAACCCGGGTCGCAAGAATGGGAATCTTGCATGATACCCCTACACCACTGGCGCTGTTGTACCTACCACAGCTAATTAAACCGTTACAGAGCAAAAATTGTCATAGTGTTAAAACTATTTTAACTATACAGCCAATACTGATTGCAATGTTACGGCTAAAATAGGAACAAAATGTACTTGGAATTAAAAGCCTTTTAAAAAATAAAAATGTGTTAGGTTTTGTTGGAATGCTTGAAAAGTGCACACATATTGCAATTGTATAGACACATTTGAAACAAATTGCTTCACAAATCTTGTTTTTTAAATGCTAGAATGACAGGGTCTGTTTCCTGTAATTAGCATAACAGCTTAAGGCCTAAAAGTAGCACTGGTTTTAGGGGTGCAATAAGGTTTATACAGCTCCATGAAACTTTTCCAATAACTGACTTTCAAAAGTGATCTAATCTTTTAAAACTAGCAATGCGCCAGCCGGGACTTAAACCCGAGTCGCAAGAATGGGAATCTTGCATGATACCCCTACACCACTGGCGCTGCCGTACACACCCTTAAGAAGTAAATTCTTTAAGGGCAATAATAGTCATAGTGTTAAAACTATTTTAACAATACAGCCAATATTGGTTGCAATGTTATGTTTAAAGTAGGAACAAAATGTACTTGGAAATAAAAATCTTTTAAAAGATAAAAATGTGTTAGGTTTTGTTGGAATGCTTGAAAAGTGCACACATATGGCAATTGTATAGACACATTTGAAACAAATTGCTTTACAAAACTTGGTTTTTAAATGGCTAGAATGACAGTGTCTGTTTCCTGTAAAAAGCATAACAGCTTAACGTCTGAAAGCAGCCTTGCTTTTAGGGGTGCATAGCGCAACATCCATTATATGTTTAGATTATATAGCTCCATGACACTTTCCCAATAACTGACTTTCAAATTGACTTTGAACCCGGGACACAAAAGGAAGAACCTTGCATCATACCCCTATACCACTAGCTCCTTTGCTCATGGTGCTGAGAATGATATCCTTCCAGGGTAAAATAGCCATAGATTTAAGACTATTTTAACATTACAGCGTACCTGCACAATGAGATTTTCTGCTGTGGACAAAGAGGAGCCTGGATTTTGTGCCCAAAGATCATACGTTGCACATATCTTGTCTCATGTCCGCTTGAAACACTCTTGCTAATTAAGGGCACAGAAGAACATGTCTTGGCTAAATTCAAACAACCTATGGTTATTCAGCCTTTAATCTGGCGATTTGGCCTCAACCATCAACACAATAAACTACCTCAGACTCTCAGACGTACCATGGATGCAAGAGCCCGGATAGCTCAGTCGGTAGAGCATTAGACTTTTAATCTGAGGGTCCAGGGTTCAAGTCCCTGTTCGGGCGATGGAGCTTTCTATCTTTACACTTTGCTGCAGCTACGTGCACAATGAGATTTCTTGCTGTGGACAAAGAGAAGCTTGGATTTTGTGCCCAAAGACCATATGTTGCACATATCTTGTCTTATGTCCGCTTAAGGTCTGAATGTAGCCTTACTTTTACAGGGGCATAGAGTAACATCCATTGTATGTTTAGATGATATAGCTCCATGACACTTTTCTATTAACACTTTTCCAATAACTGACCTTTAAAAATGATCTAATCTTTTAAAACTAACCATGCGCCAGCCGGGACTTGAACCCGGGTCGCAAGAATGGGAATCTTGCATGATACCCCTACACCACTGGCGCTGTTGTACCTACCACAGCTAATTAAACCGTTACAGAGCAAAAATTGTCATAGTGTTAAAACTATTTTAACTATACAGCCAATACTGATTGCAATGTTACGGCTAAAATAGGAACAAAATGTACTTGGAATTAAAAGCCTTTTAAAAAATAAAAATGTGTTAGGTTTTGTTGGAATGCTTGAAAAGTGCACACATATTGCAATTGTATAGACACATTTGAAACAAATTGCTTCACAAATCTTGTTTTTTAAATGCTAGAATGACAGGGTCTGTTTCCTGTAATTAGCATAACAGCTTAAGGCCTAAAAGTAGCACTGGTTTTAGGGGTGCAATAAGGTTTATACAGCTCCATGAAACTTTTCCAATAACTGACTTTCAAAAGTGATCTAATCTTTTAAAACTAGCAATGCGCCAGCCGGGACTTAAACCCGAGTCGCAAGAATGGGAATCTTGCATGATACCCCTACACCACTGGCGCTGCCGTACACACCCTTAAGAAGTAAATTCTTTAAGGGCAATAATAGTCATAGTGTTAAAACTATTTTAACAATACAGCCAATATTGGTTGCAATGTTATGTTTAAAGTAGGAACAAAATGTACTTGGAAATAAAAATCTTTTAAAAGATAAAAATGTGTTAGGTTTTGTTGGAATGCTTGAAAAGTGCACACATATGGCAATTGTATAGACACATTTGAAACAAATTGCTTTACAAAACTTGGTTTTTAAATGGCTAGAATGACAGTGTCTGTTTCCTGTAAAAAGCATAACAGCTTAACGTCTGAAAGCAGCCTTGCTTTTAGGGGTGCATAGCGCAACATCCATTATATGTTTAGATTATATAGCTCCATGACACTTTCCCAATAACTGACTTTCAAATTGACTTTGAACCCGGGACACAAAAGGAAGAACCTTGCATCATACCCCTATACCACTAGCTCCTTTGCTCATGGTGCTGAGAATGATATCCTTCCAGGGTAAAATAGCCATAGATTTAAGACTATTTTAACATTACAGCGTACCTGCACAATGAGATTTTCTGCTGTGGACAAAGAGGAGCCTGGATTTTGTGCCCAAAGATCATACGTTGCACATATCTTGTCTCATGTCCGCTTGAAACACTCTTGCTAATTAAGGGCACAGAAGAACATGTCTTGGCTAAATTCAAACAACCTATGGTTATGCAGCCTTTAATCTGGCGATTTGGCCTCAACCATCAACACAATAAACTACCTCAGACTCTCAGACGTACCATGGATGCAAGAGCCCGGATAGCTCAGTCGGTAGAGCATCAGACTTTTAATCTGAGGGTCCAGGGTTCAAGTCCCTGTTCGGGCGATGGAGCTTTCTATCTTTACAGTTTGCTGCAGCTACGTGCACAATGAGATTTCTTGCTGTGGACAAAGAGAAGCTTGGAATTTGTGCCCAAAGACCATATGTTGCACATATCTTGTCTTATGTCCGCTTAAGGTCTGAATGTAGCCTTACTTTTACAGGGGCATAGAGTAACATCCATTGTATGTTTAGATGATATAGCTCCATGACACTTTTCTATTAACACTTTTCCAATAACTGACCTTTAAAAATGATCTAATCTTTTAAAACTAACCATGCGCCAGCCGGGACTTGAACTCGGGTCGCAAGAATGGGAATCTTGCATGATACCCCTACACCACTGGCGCTGTCGTACCTACCACAGCTAATTAAACCGTTACAGAGCAAAAATTGTCATAGTGTTAAAACTATTTTAACTATACAGCCAATACTGATTGCAATGTTACGGCTAAAATAGGAACAAAATGTACTTGGAATTAAAGAGCCTTTTAAAAAATAAAAATGTGTTAGATTTTGTTTAGAATGCTTGAAAAGTGCACACATATTGCAATTGTATAGACACATTTGAAACAAATTGCTTCACAAATCTTGTTTTTTAAATGCTAGAATGACAGGGTCTGTTTCCTGTAATTAGCATAACAGCTTAAGGCCTAAAAGTAGCACTGGTTTTAGGGGTGCAATAAGGTTTATACAGCTCCATGAAACTTTTCCAATAACTGACTTTCAAAAGTGATCTAATCTTTTAAAACTAGCAATGCGCCAGCCGGGACTTAAACCCGAGTCGCAAGAATGGGAATCTTGCATGATACCCCTACACCACTGGCGCTGCCGTACACACCCTTAAGAAGTAAATTCTTTAAGGGCAATAATAGTCATAGTGTTAAAACTATTTTAACAATACAGCCAATATTGGTTGCAATGTTATGTTTAAAGTAGGAACAAAATGTACTTGGAAATAAAAATCTTTTAAAAGATAAAAATGTGTTAGGTTTTGTTGGAATGCTTGAAAAGTGCACACATATGGCAATTGTATAGACACATTTGAAACAAATTGCTTTACAAAACTTGGTTTTTAAATGGCTAGAATGACAGTGTCTGTTTCCTGTAAAAAGCATAACAGCTTAACGTCTGAAAGCAGCCTTGCTTTTAGGGGTGCATAGCGCAACATCCATTATATGTTTAGATTATATAGCTCCATGACACTTTCCCAATAACTGACTTTCAAATTGACTTTGAACCCGGGACACAAAAGGAAGAACCTTGCATCATACCCCTATACCACTAGCTCCTTTGCTCATGGTGCTGAGAATGATATCCTTCCAGGGTAAAATAGCCATAGATTTAAGACTATTTTAACATTACAGCGTACCTGCACAATGAGATTTTCTGCTGTGGACAAAGAGGAGCCTGGATTTTGTGCCCAAAGATCATACGTTGCACATATCTTGTCTCATGTCCGCTTGAAACACTCTTGCTAATTAAGGGCACAGAAGAACATGTCTTGGCTAAATTCAAACAACCTATGGTTATGCAGCCTTTAATCTGGCGATTTGGCCTCAACCATCAACACAATAAACTACCTCAGACTCTCAGACGTACCATGGGTGCAAGAGCCCGGATAGCTCAGTCGGTAGAGCATCAGACTTTTAATCTGAGGGTCCAGGGTTCAAGTCCCTGTTCGGGCGATGGAGCTTTCTATCTTTACACTTTGCTGCAGCTACGTGCACAATGAGATTTCTTGCTGTGGACAAAGAGAAGCTTGGATTTTGTGCCCAAAGACCATATGTTGCACATATCTTGTCTTATGTCCGCTTAAGGTCTGAATGTAGCCTTACTTTTACAGGGGCATAGAGTAACATCCATTGTATGTTTAGATGATATAGCTCCATGACACTTTTCTATTAACACTTTTCCAATAACTGACCTTTAAAAATGATCTAATCTTTTAAAACTAACCATGCGCCAGCCGGGACTTGAACCCGGGTCGCAAGAATGGGAATCTTGCATGATACCCCTACACCACTGGCGCTGTCGTACCTACCACAGCTAATTAAACCGTTACAGAGCAAAAATTGTCATAGTGTTAAAACGATTTTAACTATACAGCCAATACTGATTGCAATGTTACGGCTAAAATAGGAACAAAATGTACTTGGAATTAAAGAGCCTTTTAAAAAATAAAAATGTGTTAGGTTTTGTTGGAATGCTTGAAAAGTGCACACATATTGCAATTGTATAGACACATTTGAAACAAATTGCTTCACAAATCTTGTTTTTTAAATGCTAGAATGACAGGGTCTGTTTCCTGTAATTAGCATAACAGCTTAAGGCCTAAAAGTAGCACTGGTTTTAGGGGTGCAATAAGGTTTATACAGCTCCATGAAACTTTTCCAATAACTGACTTTCAAAAGTGATCTAATCTTTTAAAACTAGCAATGCGCCAGCCGGGACTTAAACCCGAGTCGCAAGAATGGGAATCTTGCATGATACCCCTACACCACTGGCGCTGCCGTACACACCCTTAAGAAGTAAATTCTTTAAGGGCAATAATAGTCATAGTGTTAAAACTATTTTAACAATACAGCCAATATTGGTTGCAATGTTATGTTTAAAGTAGGAACAAAATGTACTTGGAAATAAAAATCTTTTAAAAGATAAAAATGTGTTAGGTTTTGTTGGAATGCTTGAAAAGTGCACACATATGGCAATTGTATAGACACATTTGAAACAAATTGCTTTACAAAACTTGGTTTTTAAATGGCTAGAATGACAGTGTCTGTTTCCTGTAAAAAGCATAACAGCTTAACGTCTGAAAGCAGCCTTGCTTTTAGGGGTGCATAGCGCAACATCCATTATATGTTTAGATTATATAGCTCCATGACACTTTCCCAATAACTGACTTTCAAATTGACTTTGAACCCGGGACACAAAAGGAAGAACCTTGCATCATACCCCTATACCACTAGCTCCTTTGCTCATGGTGCTGAGAATGATATCCTTCCAGGGTAAAATAGCCATAGATTTAAGACTATTTTAACATTACAGCGTACCTGCACAATGAGATTTTCTGCTGTGGACAAAGAGGAGCCTGGATTTTGTGCCCAAAGATCATACGTTGCACATATCTTGTCTCATGTCCGCTTGAAACACTCTTGCTAATTAAGGGCACAGAAGAACATGTCTTGGCTAAATTCAAACAACCTATGGTTATGCAGCCTTTAATCTGGCGATTTGGCCTCAACCATCAACACAATAAACTACCTCAGAGTCTCAGACGTACCATGGATGCAAGAGCCCGGATAGCTCAGTCGGTAGAGCATCAGACTTTTAACCTGAGGGTCCAGGGTTCAAGTCCCTGTTCGGGCAATGGAGCTTTCTATCTTTACACTTTGCTGCAGCTACGTGCACAATGAGATTTCTTGCTGTGGACAAAGACCATATGTTGCACATATCTTGTCTTATGTCCGCTTAAGGTCTGAATGTAGCCTTACTTTTACAGGGGCATAGAGTAACATCCATTGTATGTTTAGATGATATAGCTCCATGACACTTTTCTATTAACACTTTTCCAATAACTGACCTTTAAAAATGATCTAATCTTTTAAAACTAACCATGCGCCAGCCGGGACTTGAACCCGGGTCGCAAGAATGGGAATCTTGCATGATACCCCTACACCACTGGCGCTGTCGTACCTACCACAGCTAATTAAACCGTTACAGAGCAAAAATTGTCATAGTGTTAAAACTATTTTAACTATACAGCCAATACTGATTGAAATGTTACGGCTAAAATAGGAACAAAATGTACTTGGAATTAAAGAGCCTTTTAAAAAATAAAAATGTGTTAGGTTTTGTTGGAATGCTTGAAAAGTGCACACATATTGCAATTGTATAGACACATTTGAAACAAATTGCTTCACAAATCTTGTTTTTTAAATGCTAGAATGACAGGGTCTGTTTCCTGTAATTAGCATAACAGCTTAAGGCCTAAAAGTAGCACTGGTTTTAGGGGTGCAATAAGGTTTATACAGCTCCATGAAACTATTCCAATAACTGACTTTCAAAAGTGATCTAATCTTTTAAAACTAGCAATGCGCCAGCCGGGACTTAAACCCGAGTCGCAAGAATGGGAATTTTGCATGATACCCCTACACCACTGGCGCTGCCGTACACACCCTTAAGAAGTAAATTCTTTAAGGGCAATAATAGTCATAGTGTTAAAACTATTTTAACAATACAGCCAATATTGGTTGCAATGTTATGTTTAAAGTAGGAACAAAATGTACTTGGAAATAAAAATCTTTTAAAAGATAAAAATGTGTTAGGTTTTGTTGGAATGCTTGAAAAGTGCACACATATGGCAATTGTATAGACACATTTGAAACAAATTGCTTTACAAAACTTGGTTTTTAAATGGCTAGAATGACAGTGTCTGTTTCCTGTAAAAAGCATAACAGCTTAACGTCTGAAAGCAGCCTTGCTTTTAGGGGTGCATAGCGCAACATCCATTATATGTTTAGATTATATAGCTCCATGACACTTTCCCAATAACTGACTTTCAAATTGACTTTGAACCCGGGACACAAAAGGAAGAACCTTGCATCATACCCCTATACCACTAGCTCCTTTGCTCATGGTGCTGAGAATGATATCCTTCCAGGGTAAAATAGCCATAGATTTAAGACTATTTTAACATTACAGCGTACCTGCACAATGAGATTTTCTGCTGTGGACAAAGAGGAGCCTGGATTTTGTGCCCAAAGATCATACGTTGCACATATCTTGTCTCATGTCCGCTTGAAACACTCTTGCTAATTAAGGGCACAGAAGAACATGTCTTGGCTAAATTCAAACAACCTATGGTTATGCAGCCTTTAATCTGGCGATTTGGCCTCAACCATCAACACAATAAACTACCTCAGAGTCTCAGACGTACCATGGATGCAAGAGCCCGGATAGCTCAGTCGGTAGAGCATCAGACTTTTAACCTGAGGGTCCAGGGTTCAAGTCCCTGTTCGGGCAATGGAGCTTTCTATCTTTACACTTTGCTGCAGCTACGTGCACAATGAGATTTCTTGCTGTGGACAAAGACCATATGTTGCACATATCTTGTCTTATGTCCGCTTAAGGTCTGAATGTAGCCTTACTTTTACAGGGGCATAGAGTAACATCCATTGTATGTTTAGATGATATAGCTCCATGACACTTTTCTATTAACACTTTTCCAATAACTGACCTTTAAAAATGATCTAATCTTTTAAAACTAACCATGCGCCAGCCGGGACTTGAACCCGGGTCGCAAGAATGGGAATCTTGCATGATACCCCTACACCACTGGCGCTGTCGTACCTACCACAGCTAATTAAACCGTTACAGAGCAAAAATTGTCATAGTGTTAAAACTATTTTAACTATACAGCCAATACTGATTGCAATGTTACGGCTAAAATAGGAACAAAATGTACTTGGAATTAAAGAGCCTTTTAAAAAATAAAAATGTGTTAGGTTTTGTTGGAATGCTTGAAAAGTGCACACATATTGCAATTGTATAGACACATTTGAAACAAATTGCTTCACAAATCTTGTTTTTTAAATGCTAGAATGACAGGGTCTGTTTCCTGTAATTAGCATAACAGCTTAAGGCCTAAAAGTAGCACTGGTTTTAGGGGTGCAATAAGGTTTATACAGCTCCATGAAACTATTCCAATAACTGACTTTCAAAAGTGATCTAATCTTTTAAAACTAGCAATGCGCCAGCCGGGACTTAAACCCGAGTCGCAAGAATGGGAATCTTGCATGATACCCCTACACCACTGGCGCTGCCGTACACACCCTTAAGAAGTAAATTCTTTAAGGGCAATAATAGTCATAGTGTTAAAACTATTTTAACAATACAGCCAATATTGGTTGCAATGTTATGTTTAAAGTAGGAACAAAATGTACTTGGAAATAAAAATCTTTTAAAAGATAAAAATGTGTTAGGTTTTGTTGGAATGCTTGAAAAGTGCACACATATGGCAATTGTATAGACACATTTGAAACAAATTGCTTTACAAAACTTGGTTTTTAAATGGCTAGAATGACAGTGTCTGTTTCCTGTAAAAAGCATAACAGCTTAACGTCTGAAAGCAGCCTTGCTTTTAGGGGTGCATAGCGCAACATCCATTATATGTTTAGATTATATAGCTCCATGACACTTTCCCAATAACTGACTTTCAAATTGACTTTGAACCCGGGACACAAAAGGAAGAACCTTGCATCATACCCCTATACCACTAGCTCCTTTGCTCATGGTGCTGAGAATGATATCCTTCCAGGGTAAAATAGCCATAGATTTAAGACTATTTTAACATTACAGCGTACCTGCACAATGAGATTTTCTGCTGTGGACAAAGAGGAGCCTGGATTTTGTGCCCAAAGATCATACGTTGCACATATCTTGTCTCATGTCCGCTTGAAACACTCTTGCTAATTAAGGGCACAGAAGAACATGTCTTGGCTAAATTCAAACAACCTATGGTTATGCAGCCTTTAATCTGGCGATTTGGCCTCAACCATCAACACAATAAACTACCTCAGACTCTCAGACGTACCATGGATGCAAGAGCCCGGATAGCTCAGTCGGTAGAGCATCAGACTTTTAATCTGAGGGTCCAGGGTTCAAGTCCCTGTTCGGGCGATGGAGCTTTACAGTTTGCTGCAGCTACGTGCACAATGAGATTTCTTGCTGTGGACAAAGAGAAGCTTGGATTTTGTGCCCAAAGACCATATGTTGCACATATCTTGTCTTATGTCCGCTTAAGGTCTGAATGTAGCCTTACTTTTACAGGGGCATAGAGTAACATCCATTGTATGTTTAGATGATATAGCTCCATGACACTTTTCTATTAACACTTTTCCAATAACTGACCTTTAAAAATGATCTAATCTTTTAAAACTAACCATGCGCCAGCCGGGACATGAACCCGGGTCGCAAGAATGGGAATCTTGCATGATACCCCTACACCACTGGCGCTGTCGTACCTACCACAGCTAATTAAACCGTTACAGAGCAAAAATTGTCATAGTGTTAAAACTATTTTAACTATACAGCCAATACTGATTGCAATGTTACGGCTAAAATAGGAACAAAATGTACTTGGAATTAAAAGCCTTTTAAAAAATAAAAATGTGTTAGGTTTTGTTGGAATGCTTGAAAAGTGCACACATATTGCAATTGTATAGACACATTTGAAACAAATTGCTTCACAAATCTTGTTTTTTAAATGCTAGAATGACAGGGTCTGTTTCCTGTAATTAGCATAACAGCTTAAGGCCTAAAAGTAGCACTGGTTTTAGGGGTGCAATAAGGTTTATACAGCTCCATGAAACTTTTCCAATAACTGACTTTCAAAAGTGATCTAATCTTTTAAAACTAGCAATGCGCCAGCCGGGACTTAAACCCGAGTCGCAAGAATTGGAATCTTGCATGATACCCCTACACCACTGGCGCTGCCATACACACCCTTAAGAAGTAAATTCTTTAAGGGCAATAATAGTCATAGTGTTAAAACTATTTTAACAATACAGCCAATATTGGTTGCAATGTTATGTTTAAAGTAGGAACAAAATGTACTTGGAAATAAAAATCTTTTAAAAGATAAAAATGTGTTAGGTTTTGTTGGAATGCTTGAAAAGTGCACACATATGGCAATTGTATAGACACATTTGAAACAAATTGCTTTACAAAACTTGGTTTTTAAATGGCTAGAATGACAGTGTCTGTTTCCTGTAAAAAGCATAACAGCTTAACGTCTGAAAGCAGCCTTGCTTTTAGGGGTGCATAGCGCAACATCCATTATATGTTTAGATTATATAGCTCCATGACACTTTCCCAATAACTGACTTTCAAATTGACTTTGAACCCGGGACACAAAAGGAAGAACCTTGCATCATACCCCTATACCACTAGCTCCTTTGCTCATGGTGCTGAGAATGATATCCTTCCAGGGTAAAATAGCCATAGATTTAAGACTATTTTAACATTACAGCGTACCTGCACAATGAGATTTTCTGCTGTGGACAAAGAGGAGCCTGGATTTTGTGCCCAAAGATCATACGTTGCACATATCTTGTCTCATGTCCGCTTGAAACACTCTTGCTAATTAAGGGCACAGAAGAACATGTCTTGGCTAAATTCAAACAACCTATGGTTATTCAGCCTTTAATCTGGTGATTTGGCCTCAACCATCAACACAATAAACTACCTCAGACTCTCAGACGTACCATGGATGCAAGAGCCCGGATAGCTCAGTCGGTAGAGCATCAGACTTTTAATCTGAGGGTCCAGGGTTCAAGTCCCTGTTCGGGCGATGGAGCTTTCTATCTTTACACTTTGCTGCAGCTACGTGCACAATGAGATTTCTTGCTGTGGACAAAGACCATATGTTGCACATATCTTGTCTTATGTCCGCTTAAGGTCTGAATGTAGCCTTACTTTTACAGGGGCATAGAGTAACATCCATTGTATGTTTAGATGATATAGCTCCATGACACTTTTCTATTAACACTTTTCCAATAACTGACCTTTAAAAATGATCTAATCTTTTAAAACTAACCATGCGCCAGCCGGGACTTGAACCCGGGTCGCAAGAATGGGAATCTTGCATGATACCCCTACACCACTGGCGCTGTCGTACCTACCACAGCTAATTAAACCGTTACAGAGCAAAAATTGTCATAGTGTTAAAACTATTTTAACTATACAGCCAATACTGATTGCAATGTTACGGCTAAAATAGGAACAAAATGTACTTGGAATTAAAAGCCTTTTAAAAAATAAAAATGTGTTAGGTTTTGTTGGAATGCTTGAAAAGTGCACACATATTGCAATTGTATAGACACATTTGAAACAAATTGCTTCACAAATCTTGTTTTTTAAATGCTAGAATGACAGGGTCTGTTTCCTGTAATTAGCATAACAGCTTAAGGCCTAAAAGTAGCACTGGTTTTAGGGGTGCAATAAGGTTTATACAGCTCCATGAAACTTTTCCAATAACTGACTTTCAAAAGTGATCTAATCTTTTAAAACTAGCAATGCGCCAGCCAGGACTTAAACCCGAGTCGCAAGAATGGGAATCTTGCATGATACCCCTACACCACTGGCGCTGCCGTACACACCCTTAAGAAGTAAATTCTTTAAGGGCAATAATAGTCATAGTGTTAAAACTATTTTAACAATACAGCCAATATTGGTTGCAATGTTATGTTTAAAGTAGGAACAAAATGTACTTGGAAATAAAAATCTTTTAAAAGATAAAAATGTGTTAGGTTTTGTTGGAATGCTTGAAAAGTGCACACATATGGCAATTGTATAGACACATTTGAAACAAATTGCTTTACAAAACTTGGTTTTTAAATGGCTAGAATGACAGTGTCTGTTTCCTGTAAAAAGCATAACAGCTTAACGTCTGAAAGCAGCCTTGCTTTTAGGGGTGCATAGCGCAACATCCATTATATGTTTAGATTATATAGCTCCATGACACTTTCCCAATAACTGACTTTCAAATTGACTTTGAACCCGGGACACAAAAGGAAGAACCTTGCATCATACCCCTATACCACTAGCTCCTTTGCTCATGGTGCTGAGAATGATATCCTTCCAGGGTAAAATAGCCATAGATTTAAGACTATTTTAACATTACAGCGTACCTGCACAATGAGATTTTCTGCTGTGGACAAAGAGGAGCCTGGATTTTGTGCCCAAAGATCATACGTTGCACATATCTTGTCTCATGTCCGCTTGAAACACTCTTGCTAATTAAGGGCACAGAAGAACATGTCTTGGCTAAATTCAAACAACCTATGGTTATTCAGCCTTTAATCTGGCGATTTGGCCTCAACCATCAACACAATAAACTACCTCAGACTCTCAGACGTACCATGGATGCAAGAGCCCGGATAGCTCAGTCGGTAGAGCATTAGACTTTTAATCTGAGGGTCCAGGGTTCAAGTCCCTGTTCGGGCGATGGAGCTTTCTATCTTTACACTTTGCTGCAGCTACGTGCACAATGAGATTTCTTGCTGTGGACAAAGAGAAGCTTGGATTTTGTGCCCAAAGACCATATGTTGCACATATCTTGTCTTATGTCCGCTTAAGGTCTGAATGTAGCCTTACTTTTACAGGGGCATAGAGTAACATCCATTGTATGTTTAGATGATATAGCTCCATGACACTTTTCTATTAACACTTTTCCAATAACTGACCTTTAAAAATGATCTAATCTTTTAAAACTAACCATGCGCCAGCCGGGACTTGAACCCGGGTCGCAAGAATGGGAATCTTGCATGATACCCCTACACCACTGGCGCTGTTGTACCTACCACAGCTAATTAAACCGTTACAGAGCAAAAATTGTCATAGTGTTAAAACTATTTTAACTATACAGCCAATACTGATTGCAATGTTACGGCTAAAATAGGAACAAAATGTACTTGGAATTAAAAGCCTTTTAAAAAATAAAAATGTGTTAGGTTTTGTTGGAATGCTTGAAAAGTGCACACATATTGCAATTGTATAGACACATTTGAAACAAATTGCTTCACAAATCTTGTTTTTTAAATGCTAGAATGACAGGGTCTGTTTCCTGTAATTAGCATAACAGCTTAAGGCCTAAAAGTAGCACTGGTTTTAGGGGTGCAATAAGGTTTATACAGCTCCATGAAACTTTTCCAATAACTGACTTTCAAAAGTGATCTAATCTTTTAAAACTAGCAATGCGCCAGCCGGGACTTAAACCCGAGTCGCAAGAATGGGAATCTTGCATGATACCCCTACACCACTGGCGCTGCCGTACACACCCTTAAGAAGTAAATTCTTTAAGGGCAATAATAGTCATAGTGTTAAAACTATTTTAACAATACAGCCAATATTGGTTGCAATGTTATGTTTAAAGTAGGAACAAAATGTACTTGGAAATAAAAATCTTTTAAAAGATAAAAATGTGTTAGGTTTTGTTGGAATGCTTGAAAAGTGCACACATATGGCAATTGTATAGACACATTTGAAACAAATTGCTTTACAAAACTTGGTTTTTAAATGGCTAGAATGACAGTGTCTGTTTCCTGTAAAAAGCATAACAGCTTAACGTCTGAAAGCAGCCTTGCTTTTAGGGGTGCATAGCGCAACATCCATTATATGTTTAGATTATATAGCTCCATGACACTTTCCCAATAACTGACTTTCAAATTGACTTTGAACCCGGGACACAAAAGGAAGAACCTTGCATCATACCCCTATACCACTAGCTCCTTTGCTCATGGTGCTGAGAATGATATCCTTCCAGGGTAAAATAGCCATAGATTTAAGACTATTTTAACATTACAGCGTACCTGCACAATGAGATTTTCTGCTGTGGACAAAGAGGAGCCTGGATTTTGTGCCCAAAGATCATACGTTGCACATATCTTGTCTCATGTCCGCTTGAAACACTCTTGCTAATTAAGGGCACAGAAGAACATGTCTTGGCTAAATTCAAACAACCTATGGTTATGCAGCCTTTAATCTGGCGATTTGGCCTCAACCATCAACACAATAAACTACCTCAGACTCTCAGACGTACCATGGATGCAAGAGCCCGGATAGCTCAGTCGGTAGAGCATCAGACTTTTAATCTGAGGGTCCAGGGTTCAAGTCCCTGTTCGGGCGATGGAGCTTTCTATCTTTACAGTTTGCTGCAGCTACGTGCACAATGAGATTTCTTGCTGTGGACAAAGAGAAGCTTGGAATTTGTGCCCAAAGACCATATGTTGCACATATCTTGTCTTATGTCCGCTTAAGGTCTGAATGTAGCCTTACTTTTACAGGGGCATAGAGTAACATCCATTGTATGTTTAGATGATATAGCTCCATGACACTTTTCTATTAACACTTTTCCAATAACTGACCTTTAAAAATGATCTAATCTTTTAAAACTAACCATGCGCCAGCCGGGACTTGAACTCGGGTCGCAAGAATGGGAATCTTGCATGATACCCCTACACCACTGGCGCTGTCGTACCTACCACAGCTAATTAAACCGTTACAGAGCAAAAATTGTCATAGTGTTAAAACTATTTTAACTATACAGCCAATACTGATTGCAATGTTACGGCTAAAATAGGAACAAAATGTACTTGGAATTAAAGAGCCTTTTAAAAAATAAAAATGTGTTAGATTTTGTTGGAATGCTTGAAAAGTGCACACATATTGCAATTGTATAGACACATTTGAAACAAATTGCTTCACAAATCTTGTTTTTTAAATGCTAGAATGACAGGGTCTGTTTCCTGTAATTAGCATAACAGCTTAAGGCCTAAAAGTAGCACTGGTTTTAGGGGTGCAATAAGGTTTATACAGCTCCATGAAACTTTTCCAATAACTGACTTTCAAAAGTGATCTAATCTTTTAAAACTAGCAATGCGCCAGCCGGGACTTAAACCCGAGTCGCAAGAATGGGAATCTTGCATGATACCCCTACACCACTGGCGCTGCCGTACACACCCTTAAGAAGTAAATTCTTTAAGGGCAATAATAGTCATAGTGTTAAAACTATTTTAACAATACAGCCAATATTGGTTGCAATGTTATGTTTAAAGTAGGAACAAAATGTACTTGGAAATAAAAATCTTTTAAAAGATAAAAATGTGTTAGGTTTTGTTGGAATGCTTGAAAGTGCACACATATGGCAATTGTATAGACACATTTGAAACAAATTGCTTTACAAAACTTGGTTTTTAAATGGCTAGAATGACAGTGTCTGTTTCCTGTAAAAAGCATAACAGCTTAACGTCTGAAAGCAGCCTTGCTTTTAGGGGTGCATAGCGCAACATCCATTATATGTTTAGATTATATAGCTCCATGACACTTTCCCAATAACTGACTTTCAAATTGACTTTGAACCCGGGACACAAAAGGAAGAACCTTGCATCATACCCCTATACCACTAGCTCCTTTGCTCATGGTGCTGAGAATGATATCCTTCCAGGGTAAAATAGCCATAGATTTAAGACTATTTTAACATTACAGCGTACCTGCACAATGAGATTTTCTGCTGTGGACAAAGAGGAGCCTGGATTTTGTGCCCAAAGATCATACGTTGCACATATCTTGTCTCATGTCCGCTTGAAACACTCTTGCTAATTAAGGGCACAGAAGAACATGTCTTGGCTAAATTCAAACAACCTATGGTTATGCAGCCTTTAATCTGGCGATTTGGCCTCAACCATCAACACAATAAACTACCTCAGACTCTCAGACGTACCATGGGTGCAAGAGCCCGGATAGCTCAGTCGGTAGAGCATCAGACTTTTAATCTGAGGGTCCAGGGTTCAAGTCCCTGTTCGGGCGATGGAGCTTTCTATCTTTACACTTTGCTGCAGCTACGTGCACAATGAGATTTCTTGCTGTGGACAAAGAGAAGCTTGGATTTTGTGCCCAAAGACCATATGTTGCACATATCTTGTCTTATGTCCGCTTAAGGTCTGAATGTAGCCTTACTTTTACAGGGGCATAGAGTAACATCCATTGTATGTTTAGATGATATAGCTCCATGACACTTTTCTATTAACACTTTTCCAATAACTGACCTTTAAAAATGATCTAATCTTTTAAAACTAACCATGCGCCAGCCGGGACTTGAACCCGGGTCGCAAGAATGGGAATCTTGCATGATACCCCTACACCACTGGCGCTGTCGTACCTACCACAGCTAATTAAACCGTTACAGAGCAAAAATTGTCATAGTGTTAAAACGATTTTAACTATACAGCCAATACTGATTGCAATGTTACGGCTAAAATAGGAACAAAATGTACTTGGAATTAAAGAGCCTTTTAAAAAATAAAAATGTGTTAGGTTTTGTTGGAATGCTTGAAAAGTGCACACATATTGCAATTGTATAGACACATTTGAAACAAATTGCTTCACAAATCTTGTTTTTTAAATGCTAGAATGACAGGGTCTGTTTCCTGTAATTAGCATAACAGCTTAAGGCCTAAAAGTAGCACTGGTTTTAGGGGTGCAATAAGGTTTATACAGCTCCATGAAACTTTTCCAATAACTGACTTTCAAAAGTGATCTAATCTTTTAAAACTAGCAATGCGCCAGCCGGGACTTAAACCCGAGTCGCAAGAATGGGAATCTTGCATGATACCCCTACACCACTGGCGCTGCCGTACACACCCTTAAGAAGTAAATTCTTTAAGGGCAATAATAGTCATAGTGTTAAAACTATTTTAACAATACAGCCAATATTGGTTGCAATGTTATGTTTAAAGTAGGAACAAAATGTACTTGGAAATAAAAATCTTTTAAAAGATAAAAATGTGTTAGGTTTTGTTGGAATGCTTGAAAAGTGCACACATATGGCAATTGTATAGACACATTTGAAACAAATTGCTTTACAAAACTTGGTTTTTAAATGGCTAGAATGACAGTGTCTGTTTCCTGTAAAAAGCATAACAGCTTAACGTCTGAAAGCAGCCTTGCTTTTAGGGGTGCATAGCGCAACATCCATTATATGTTTAGATTATATAGCTCCATGACACTTTCCCAATAACTGACTTTCAAATTGACTTTGAACCCGGGACACAAAAGGAAGAACCTTGCATCATACCCCTATACCACTAGCTCCTTTGCTCATGGTGCTGAGAATGATATCCTTCCAGGGTAAAATAGCCATAGATTTAAGACTATTTTAACATTACAGCGTACCTGCACAATGAGATTTTCTGCTGTGGACAAAGAGGAGCCTGGATTTTGTGCCCAAAGATCATACGTTGCACATATCTTGTCTCATGTCCGCTTGAAACACTCTTGCTAATTAAGGGCACAGAAGAACATGTCTTGGCTAAATTCAAACAACCTATGGTTATTCAGCCTTTAATCTGGTGATTTGGCCTCAACCATCAACACAATAAACTACCTCAGACTCTCAGACGTACCATGGATGCAAGAGCCCGGATAGCTCAGTCGGTAGAGCATCAGACTTTTAATCTGAGGGTCCAGGGTTCAAGTCCCTGTTCGGGCGATGGAGCTTTCTATCTTTACACTTTGCTGCAGCTACGTGCACAATGAGATTTCTTGCTGTGGACAAAGAGAAGCTTGGATTTTGTGCCCAAAGACCATATGTTGCACATATCTTGTCTTATGTCCGCTTAAGGTCTGAATGTAGCCTTACTTTTACAGGGGCATAGAGTAACATCCATTGTATGTTTAGATGATATAGCTCCATGACACTTTTCTATTAACACTTTTCCAATAACTGACCTTTAAAAATGATCTAATCTTTTAAAACTAACCATGCGCCAGCCGGGACTTGAACCCGGGTCGCAAGAATGGGAATCTTGCATGATACCCCTACACCACTGGCGCTGTTGTACCTACCACAGCTAATTAAACCATTACAGAGCAAAGATTGTCATAGTGTTAAAACTATTTTAACTATACAGCCAATACTGATTGCAATGTTACGGCTAAAATAGGAACAAAATGTACTTGGAATTAAAAGCCTTTTAAAAAATAAAAATGTGTTAGGTTTTGTTGGAATGCTTGAAAAGTGCACACATATTGCAATTGTATAGACACATTTGAAACAAATTGCTTCACAAATCTTGTTTTTTAAATGCTAGAATGACAGGGTCTGTTTCCTGTAAATAGCATAACAGCTTAAGGCCTAAAAGTAGCACTGGTTTTAGGGGTGCAATAAGGTTTATACAGCTCCATGAAACTTTTCCAATAACTGACTTTCAAAAGTGATCTAATCTTTTAAAACTAGCAATGCGCCAGCCGGGACTTAAACCCGAGTTGCAAGAATAGGAATCTTGCATGATACCTCTACACCACTGGCGCTGCCGTACACACCCTTAAGAAGTAAATTCTTTAAGGGCAATAATAGTCATAGTGTTAAAACTATTTTAACAATACAGCCAATATTGGTTGCAACGTTATGTTTAAAGTAGGAACAAAATGTACTTGGAAATAAAAATCTTTTAAAAGATAAAAATGTGTTAGGTTTTGTTGGAATGCTTGAAAAGTGCACACATATGGCAATTGTATAGACACATTTGAAACAAATTGCTTTACAAAACTTGGTTTTTAAATGGCTAGAATGACAGTGTCTGTTTCCTGTAAAAAGCATAACAGCTTAACGTCTGAAAGCAGCCTTGCTTTTAGGGGTGCATAGCGCAACATCCATTATATGTTTAGATTATATAGCTCCATGACACTTTCCCAATAACTGACTTTCAAATTGACTTTGAACCCGGGACACAAAAGGAAGAACCTTGCATCATACCCCTATACCACTAGCTCCTTTGCTCATGGTGCTGAGAATGATATCCTTCCAGGGTAAAATAGCCATAGATTTAAGACTATTTTAACATTACAGCGTACCTGCACAATGAGATTTTCTGCTGTGGACAAAGAGGAGCCTGGATTTTGTGCCCAAAGATCATACGTTGCACATATCTTGTCTCATGTCCGCTTGAAACACTCTTGCTAATTAAGGGCACAGAAGAACATGTCTTGGCTAAATTCAAACAACCTATGGTTATGCAGCCTTTAATCTGGCGATTTGGCCTCAACCATCAACACAATAAACTACCTCAGACTCTCAGACGTACCATGGATGCAAGAGCCCGGATAGCTCAGTCGGTAGAGCATCAGACTTTTAATCTGAGGGTCCAGGGTTCAAGTCCCTGTTCGGGCGATGGAGCTTTCTATCTTTACACTTTGCTGCAGCTACGTGCACAATGAGATTTCTTGCTGTGGACAAAGAGAAGCTTGGATTTTGTGCCCAAAGACCATATGTTGCACATATCTTGTCTTATGTCCGCTTAAGGTCTGAATGTAGCCTTACTTTTACAGGGGCATAGAGTAACATCCATTGTATGTTTAGATGATATAGCTCCATGACACTTTTCTATTAACACTTTTCCAATAACTGACCTTTAAAAATGATCTAATCTTTTAAAACTAACCATGCGCCAGCCGGGACTTGAACCCGGGTCGCAAGAATGGGAATCTTGCATGATACCCCTACACCACTGGCGCTGTTGTACCTACCACAGCTAATTAAACCATTACAGAGCAAAGATTGTCATAGTGTTAAAACTATTTTAACTATACAGCCAATACTGATTGCAATGTTACGGCTAAAATAGGAACAAAATGTACTTGGAATTAAAAGCCTTTTAAAAAATAAAAATGTGTTAGGTTTTGTTGGAATGCTTGAAAAGTGCACACATATTGCAATTGTATAGACACATTTGAAACAAATTGCTTCACAAATCTTGTTTTTTAAATGCTAGAATGACAGGGTCTGTTTCCTGTAAATAGCATAACAGCTTAAGGCCTAAAAGTAGCACTGGTTTTAGGGGTGCAATAAGGTTTATACAGCTCCATGAAACTTTTCCAATAACTGACTTTCAAAAGTGATCTAATCTTTTAAAACTAGCAATGCGCCAGCCGGGACTTAAACCCGAGTTGCAAGAATAGGAATCTTGCATGATACCTCTACACCACTGGCGCTGCCGTACACACCCTTAAGAAGTAAATTCTTTAAGGGCAATAATAGTCATAGTGTTAAAACTATTTTAACAATACAGCCAATATTGGTTGCAACGTTATGTTTAAAGTAGGAACAAAATGTACTTGGAAATAAAAATCTTTTAAAAGATAAAAATGTGTTAGGTTTTGTTGGAATGCTTGAAAAGTGCACACATATGGCAATTGTATAGACACATTTGAAACAAATTGCTTTACAAAACTTGGTTTTTAAATGGCTAGAATGACAGTGTCTGTTTCCTGTAAAAAGCATAACAGCTTAACGTCTGAAAGCAGCCTTGCTTTTAGGGGTGCATAGCGCAACATCCATTATATGTTTAGATTATATAGCTCCATGACACTTTCCCAATAACTGACTTTCAAATTGACTTTGAACCCGGGACACAAAAGGAAGAACCTTGCATCATACCCCTATACCACTAGCTCCTTTGCTCATGGTGCTGAGAATGATATCCTTCCAGGGTAAAATAGCCATAGATTTAAGACTATTTTAACATTACAGCGTACCTGCACAATGAGATTTTCTGCTGTGGACAAAGAGGAGCCTGGATTTTGTGCCCAAAGATCATACGTTGCACATATCTTGTCTCATGTCCGCTTGAAACACTCTTGCTAATTAAGGGCACAGAAGAACATGTCTTGGCTAAATTCAAACAACCTATGGTTATGCAGCCTTTAATCTGGCGATTTGGCCTCAACCATCAACACAATAAACTACCTCAGACTCTCAGACGTACCATGGATGCAAGAGCCCGGATAGCTCAGTCGGTAGAGCATCAGACTTTTAATCTGAGGGTCCAGGGTTCAAGTCCCTGTTCGGGCGATGGAGCTTTCTATCTTTACACTTTGCTGCAGCTACGTGCACAATGAGATTTCTTGCTGTGGACAAAGAGAAGCTTGGATTTTGTGCCCAAAGACCATATGTTGCACATATCTTGTCTTATGTCCGCTTAAGGTCTGAATGTAGCCTTACTTTTACAGGGGCATAGAGTAACATCCATTGTATTTTTAGATGATATAGCTCCATGACACTTTTCTATTAACACTTTTCCAATAACTGACCTTTAAAAATGATCTAATCTTTTAAAACTAACCATGCGCCAGCCGGGACTTGAACCCGGGTCGCAAGAATGGGAATCTTGCATGATACCCCTACACCACTGGCGCTGTTGTACCTACCACAGCTAATGAAACCATTACAGAGCAAAGATTGTCATAGTGTTAAAACTATTTTAACTATACAGCCAATACTGATTGCAATGTTACGGCTAAAATAGGAACAAAATGTACTTGGAATTAAAAGCCTTTTAAAAAATAAAAATGTGTTAGGTTTTGTTGGAATGCTTGAAAAGTGCACACATATTGCAATTGTATAGACACATTTGAAACAAATTGCTTCACAAATCTTGTTTTTTAAATGCTAGAATGACAGGGTCTGTTTCCTGTAAATAGCATAACAGCTTAAGGCCTAAAAGTAGCACTGGTTTTAGGGGTGCAATAAGGTTTATACAGCTCCATGAAACTTTTCCAATAACTGACTTTCAAAAGTGATCTAATCTTTTAAAACTAGCAATGCGCCAGCCGGGACTTAAACCCGAGTTGCAAGAATAGGAATCTTGCATGATACCTCTACACCACTGGCGCTGCCGTACACACCCTTAAGAAGTAAATTCTTTAAGGGCAATAATAGTCATAGTGTTAAAACTATTTTAACAATACAGCCAATATTGGTTGCAACGTTATGTTTAAAGTAGGAACAAAATGTACTTGGAAATAAAAATCTTTTAAAAGATAAAAATGTGTTAGGTTTTGTTGGAATGCTTGAAAAGTGCACACATATGGCAATTGTATAGACACATTTGAAACAAATTGCTTTACAAAACTTGGTTTTTAAATGGCTAGAATGACAGTGTCTGTTTCCTGTAAAAAGCATAACAGCTTAACGTCTGAAAGCAGCCTTGCTTTTAGGGGTGCATAGCGCAACATCCATTATATGTTTAGATTATATAGCTCCATGACACTTTCCCAATAACTGACTTTCAAATTGACTTTGAACCCGGGACACAAAAGGAAGAACCTTGCATCATACCCCTATACCACTAGCTCCTTTGCTCATGGTGCTGAGAATGATATCCTTCCAGGGTAAAATAGCCATAGATTTAAGACTATTTTAACATTACAGCGTACCTGCACAATGAGATTTTCTGCTGTGGACAAAGAGGAGCCTGGATTTTGTGCCCAAAGATCATACGTTGCACATATCTTGTCTCATGTCCGCTTGAAACACTCTTGCTAATTAAGGGCACAGAAGAACATGTCTTGGCTAAATTCAAACAACCTATGGTTATGCAGCCTTTAATCTGGCGATTTGGCCTCAACCATCAACACAATAAACTACCTCAGACTCTCAGACGTACCATGGATGCAAGAGCCCGGATAGCTCAGTCGGTAGAGCATCAGACTTTTAATCTGAGGGTCCAGGGTTCAAGTCCCTGTTCGGGCGATGGAGCTTTCTATCTTTACACTTTGCTGCAGCTACGTGCACAATGAGATTTCTTGCTGTGGACAAAGAGAAGCTTGGATTTTGTGCCCAAAGACCATATGTTGCACATATCTTGTCTTATGTCCGCTTAAGGTCTGAATGTAGCCTTACTTTTACAGGGGCATAGAGTAACATCCATTGTATTTTTAGATGATATAGCTCCATGACACTTTTCTATTAACACTTTTCCAATAACTGACCTTTAAAAATGATCTAATCTTTTAAAACTAACCATGCGCCAGCCGGGACTTGAACCCGGGTCGCAAGAATGGGAATCTTGCATGATACCCCTACACCACTGGCGCTGTTGTACCTACCACAGCTAATGAAACCATTACAGAGCAAAGATTGTCATAGTGTTAAAACTATTTTAACTATACAGCCAATACTGATTGCAATGTTACGGCTAAAATAGGAACAAAATGTACTTGGAATTAAAAGCCTTTTAAAAAATAAAAATGTGTTAGGTTTTGTTGGAATGCTTGAAAAGTGCACACATATTGCAATTGTATAGACACATTTGAAACAAATTGCTTCACAAATCTTGTTTTTTAAATGCTAGAATGACAGGGTCTGTTTCCTGTAAATAGCATAACAGCTTAAGGCCTAAAAGTAGCACTGGTTTTAGGGGTGCAATAAGGTTTATACAGCTCCATGAAACTTTTCCAATAACTGACTTTCAAAAGTGATCTAATCTTTTAAAACTAGCAATGCGCCAGCCGGGACTTAAACCCGAGTTGCAAGAATGGGAATCTTGCATGATACCCCTACACCACTGGCGCTGCCGTACACACCCTTAAGAAGTAAATTCTTTAAGGGCAATAATAGTCATAGTGTTAAAACTATTTTAACAATACAGCCAATATTGGTTGCAACGTTATGTTTAAAGTAGGAACAAAATGTACTTGGAAATAAAAATCTTTTAAAAGATAAAAATGTGTTAGGTTTTGTTGGAATGCTTGAAAAGTGCACACATATGGCAATTGTATAGACACATTTGAAACAAATTGCTTTACAAAACTTGGTTTTTAAATGGCTAGAATGACAGTGTCTGTTTCCTGTAAAAAGCATAACAGCTTAACGTCTGAAAGCAGCCTTGCTTTTAGGGGTGCATAGCGCAACATCCATTATATGTTTAGATTATATAGCTCCATGACACTTTCCCAATAACTGACTTTCAAATTGACTTTGAACCCGGGACACAAAAAGAAGAACCTTGCATCATACCCCTATACCACTAGCTCCTTTGCTCATGGTGCTGAGAATGATATCCTTCCAGGGTAAAATAGCCATAGATTTAAGACTATTTTAACATTACAGCGTACCTGCACAATGAGATTTTCTGCTGTGGACAAAGAGGAGCCTGGATTTTGTGCCCAAAGATCATACGTTGCACATATCTTGTCTCATGTCCGCTTGAAACACTCTTGCTAATTAAGGGCACAGAAGAACATGTCTTGGCTAAATTCAAACAACCTATGGTTATTCAGCCTTTAATCTGGCGATTTGGCCTCAACCATCAACACAATAAACTACCTCAGACTCTCAGACATACCAGGGATGCAAGAGCCCGGATAGCCCGGATAGCTCAGTCGGTAGACTTAAACCCGAGTCGCAAGAATGGGAATCTTGCATGATACCCCTACACCACTGGCGCTGCCGTACACACCCTTAAGAAGTAAATTCTTTAAGGGCAATAATAGTCATAGTGTTAAAACTATTTTAACAATACAGCCAATATTGGTTGCAATGTTATGTTTAAAGTAGGAACAAAATGTACTTGGAAATAAAAATCTTTTAAAAGATAAAAATGTGTTAGGTTTTGTTGGAATGCTTGAAAAGTGCACACATATGGCAATTGTATAGACACATTTGAAACAAATTGCTTTACAAAACTTGGTTTTTAAATGGCTAGAATGACAGTGTCTGTTTCCTGTAAAAAGCATAACAGCTTAACGTCTGAAAGCAGCCTTGCTTTTAGGGGTGCATAGCGCAACATCCATTATATGTTTAGATTATATAGCTCCATGACACTTTCCCAATAACTGACTTTCAAATTGACTTTGAACCCGGGACACAAAAGGAAGAACCTTGCATCATACCCCTATACCACTAGCTCCTTTGCTCATGGTGCTGAGAATGATATCCTTCCAGGGTAAAATAGCCATAGATTTAAGACTATTTTAACATTACAGCGTACCTGCACAATGAGATTTTCTGCTGTGGACAAAGAGGAGCCTGGATTTTGTGCCCAAAGATCATACGTTGCACATATCTTGTCTCATGTCCGCTTGAAACACTCTTGCTAATTAAGGGCACAGAAGAACATGTCTTGGCTAAATTCAAACAACCTATGGTTATGCAGCCTTTAATCTGGCGATTTGGCCTCAACCATCAACACAATAAACTACCTCAGACTCTCAGACGTTTCATGGATGCAAGAGCCCGGATAGCTCAGTTGGTAGAGCATCAGTCTTTTAATCTGAGGGTCCAGGGTTCAAGTCCCTGTTCGGGCGATGGAGCTTTCTATCTTTACACTTTGCTGCAGCTACGTGCACAATGAGATTTCTTGCTGTGGACAAAGAGAAGCTTGGATTTTGTGCCCAAAGACCATATGTTGCACATATCTTGTCTTATGTCCGCTTAAGGTCTGAATGTAGCCTTACTTTTACAGGGGCATAGAGTAACATCCATTGTATGTTTAGATGATATAGCTCCATGACACTTTTCTATTAACACTTTTCCAATAACTGACCTTTAAAAATGATCTAATCTTTTAAAACTAACCATGCGCCAGCCGGGACTTGAACCCGGGTCGCAAGAATGGGAATCTTGCATGATACCCCTACACCACTGGCGCTGTCGTACCTACCACAGCTAATTAAACCGTTACAGAGCAAAAATTGTCATAGTGTTAAAACTATTTTAACTATACAGCCAATACTGATTGCAATGTTATGGCTAAAATAGGAACAAAATGTACTTGGAATTAAAAGCCTTTTAAAAAATAAAAATGTGTTAGGTTTTGTTGGAATGCTTGAAAAGTGCACACATATTGCAATTGTATAGACACATTTGAAACAAATTGCTTCACAAATCTTGTTTTTTAAATGCTAGAATGACAGGGTCTGTTTCCTGTAATTAGCATAACAGCTTAAAAGATTTTTATTTCCAAGTACATTTTGTTCCTACTTTAAACATAACATTGCAACCAATATTGGCTGTATTGTTAAAATAGTTTTAACACTATGACTATTATTGCCCTTAAAGAATTTACTTCTTAAGGGTGTGTACGGCAACGTCAGTGGTGTAGGGGTATCATGCAAGATTCCCATTCTTGCGACTCGGGTTTAAGTCCCGGCTGGCGCATTGCTAGTTTTAAAAGATTAGATCACTTTTGAAAGTCAGTTATTGGAAAAGTTTCATGGAGCTGTATAAACCTTATTGCACCCCTAAAACCAGTGCTACTTTTAGGCCTTAAGCTGTTATGCTAATTACAGGAAACAGACCCTGTCATTCTAGCCATTTAAAAAACAAGATTTGTGAAGCAATTTGTTTCAAATGTGTCTATACAATTGCAATATGTGTGCACTTTTCAAGCATTCCAACAAAACCTAACACATTTTTATTTTTTAAAAGACTTTTAATTTCAAGTACATTTTGTTCCTATTTTAGCCGTAACATTGCAATCAGTATTGGCTGTATTGTTAAAATAGTTTTAACACTATGACAATTTTTGCCCTGTAACGATTTAATTAGCTGCAGTACGTACAACAGCGCCAGTGGTGTAGGGGTATCATGCAAGATTCCCATTCTTGCGACCCGGGTTCAAGTCCCGGCTGGCGCATGGTTAGTTTTAAAAGATTAGATCATTTTTAAAGGTCAGTTATTGGAAAAGTGTTAATAGAAAAGTGTCATGGAGCTATATCATCTAAACATACAATGGATGTTACTCTATGCCCCTGTAAAAGTAAGGCTACATTCAGACCTTAAGCAGACATAAGACAAGATATGTGCAACATATGGTCTTTGGGCACAAAATCAAAGCTTGATCGCCCAAACAGGGACTTGAACCCTGGACCCTCAGATTAAAAGTCTGATGCTCTACCGACTGAGCTATCCGGGCTTTTGCAACCATGGTACGTCTGAGAGTCCGAGGTAGTTTATTGTGTTGATGGTTGAGGCCAAATCGCCAGATTAAAGGCTGAATAACCATAGGTTGTTTGAATTTAGCCAAGACATGTTCTTCTGTGCCCTTAATTAGCAAGAGTGTTTCAAGCGGACATGAGACAAGATATCTGCAACGTATGATCTTTGGGCACAAAATCCAGGCTCCTCTTTGTCCACAGCAGAAAATCTCATTGTTCAAGTCCCGGCTGGCGCATGGTTAGTTTTAAAAGATTAAAACATTTTTAAAGGTCAGTTATTGGAAAAGTGTTAATAGAAAAGTGTCATGGAGCTATAACATCTAAACATACAATGGATGTTACTCTATGCCCCTGTAAAAGTAAGGCTACATTCAGACCTTAAGCAGACATAAGACAAGATATGTGCAACATATGGTCTTTGGGCACAAAATCCAGGCTCCTCTTTGTCCACAGCAGAAAATCTCATTGTTCAAGTCCCGGTTGGCGCATGGTTAGTTTTAAAAGATTAGATCACTTTTAAGGGTCAGTTTCTGGAAAAGTGTTAATAGAAAAGTGTCATGGAGCTATATCATCTAAACATACAATGGATGTTACTCTATGCCCCTGTAAAAGTAAGGCTACATTCACAACTTAAGCGGACATAAGACAAGATATGTGCAACATATGGTCTTTGGGCACAAAATCCAAGCTTCTCTTTGTCCACAGCAAGAAATCTCATTATACACGTAGCTGCAGCAAAGTGTAAAGATAGAATGCTCCATCGCCCGAACAGGGACTTGAACCCTGGACCCTCAGATTAAAAGTCTGATGCTCTACCGACTGAGCTATCCGAGCTCTTGCGTCTATGGTATGTCTGAGAGTCTGAGGTAGTTTATTGTGTTGATGGTTGAGGCCAAATCGCCAGATTAAAGGCTGAATAACCATAGGTTGTTTGAATTTAGCCAAGACATGTTCTTCTGTGCCCTTAATTAGCAAGAGTGTTTCAAGCGGACATGAGACAAGATATGTGCAACGTATGATCTTTGGGCACAAAATCCAGGCTCCTCTTTGTCTACAGCAGAAAATCTCATTGTGCACGTACGCTGTAATGTTAAAATAGTCTTAAATCTATGGCTATTTTACCCTGGAAGGATTTCATTCTCAGCACCATGAGCAAAGGAGCTAGTGGTATAGGGGTATGATGCAAGGTTCTTCTTTTTGCGTCCCGGGTTCAAAGTCAATTTGAAAGTCAGTTATTGGGAAAGTGTCATGGAGCTATATAATCTAAACATATAATGGATGTTGCGCTATGCACCCCTAAAAGCAAGGCTGCTTTCAGACCTTAAGCTGTTATGCTTTTTACAGGAAACAGACACTGTCATTCTAGCCATTTAAAAAATAAGTTTTGTAAAGCAATTTGTTTCAAATGTGTCTATACAATTGCCATATGTGTGCACTTTTCAAGCATTCCAACAAAACCTAACACATTTTTATCTTCTAAAAGATTTTTATTTCCAAGTACATTTTGTTCCTACTTTAAACATAACATTGCAACCAATATTGGCTGTATTGTTAAAATAGTTTTAACACTATGACTATTATTGCCCTTAAAGAATTTACTTCTTAAGGGTGTGTACGGCAACGTCAGTGGTGTAGGGGTATCATGCAAGATTCCCATTCTTGCGACTCGTGTTTAAGTCCCGGCTGGCGCATTGCTAGTTTTAAAAGATTAGATCACTTTTGAAAGTCAGTTATTGGAAAAGTTTCATGGAGCTGTATAAACCTTATTGCACCCTTAAAACCAGTGCTACTTTTAGGCCTTAAGCTGTTATGCTAATTACAGGAAACAGACCCTGTCATTCTAGCCATTTAAAAAACAAGATTTGTGAAGCAATTTGTTTCAAATGTGTCTATACAATTGCAATATGTGTGCACTTTTCAAGCATTCCAACAAAACCTAACACATTTTTATTTTTTAAAAGATTTTTATTTCCAAGTACATTTTGTTCCTACTTTAAACATAACATTGCAACCAATATTGGCTGTATTGTTAAAATAGTTTTAACACTATGACTATTATTGCCCTTAAAGAATTTACTTCTTAAGGGTGTGTACGGCAACGTCAGTGGTGTAGGGGTATCATGCAAGATTCCCATTCTTGCGACTCGGATTTAAGTCCCGGCTGGCGCATTGCTAGTTTTAAAAGATTAGATCACTTTTGAAAGTCAGTTATTGGAAAAGTTTCATGGAGCTGTATAAACCTTATTGCACCCTTAAAACCAGTGCTACTTTTAGGCCTTAAGCTGTTATGCTAATTACAGGAAACAGACCCTGTCATTCTAGCCATTTAAAAAACAAGATTTGTGAAGCAATTTGTTTCAAATGTGTCTATACAATTGCAATATGTGTGCACTTTTCAAGCATTCCAACAAAACCTAACACATTTTTATTTTTTAAAAGATTTTTATTTCCAAGTACATTTTGTTCCTACTTTAAACATAACATTGCAACCAATATTGGCTGTATTGTTAAAATAGTTTTAACACTATGACTATTATTGCCCTTAAAGAATTTACTTCTTAAGGGTGTGTACGGCAACGTCAGTGGTGTAGGGGTATCATGCAAGATTCCCATTCTTGCGACTCGGGTTTAAGTCCCGGCTGGCGCATTGCTAGTTTTAAAAGATTAGATCACTTTTGAAAGTCAGTTATTGGAAAAGTTTCATGGAGCTGTATAAACCTTATTGCACCCCTAAAACCAGTGCTACTTTTAGGCCTTAAGCTGTTATGCTAATTACAGGAAACAGACCCTGTCATTCTAGCCATTTAAAAAACAAGATTTGTGAAGCAATTTGTTTCAAATGTGTCTATACAATTGCAATATGTGTGCACTTTTCAAGCATTCCAACAAAACCTAACACATTTTTATTTTTTAAAAGACTTTTAATTTCAAGTACATTTTGTTCCTATTTTAGCCGTAACATTGCAATCAGTATTGGCTGTATTGTTAAAATAGTTTTAACACTATGACAATTTTTGCCCTGTAACGATTTAATTAGCTGCAGTACGTACAACAGCGCCAGTGGTGTAGGGGTATCATGCAAGATTCCCATTCTTGCGACCCGGGTTCAAGTCCCGGCTGGCGCATGGTTAGTTTTAAAAGATTAGATCATTTTTAAAGGTCAGTTATTGGAAAAGTGTTAATAGAAAAGTGTCATGGAGCTATATCATCTAAACATACAATGGATGTTACTCTATGCCCCTGTAAAAGTAAGGCTACATTCAGACCTTAAGCGGACATAAGACAAGATATGTGCAACATATGGTCTTTGGGCACAAAATCAAAGCTCGATCGCCCAAACAGGGACTTGAACCCTGGACCCTCAGATTAAAAGTCTGATGCTCTACCGACTGAGCTATCCGGGCATTTACAACCATGATACGTCTGAGAGTCCGAGGTAGTTTATTGTGTTGATGGTTGAGGCCAAATCGCCAGATTAAAGGCTGAATAACCATAGGTTGTTTGAATTTAGCCAAGACATGTTCTTCTGTGCCCTTAATTAGCAAGAGTGTTTCAAGCGGACATGAGAAAAGATATGTGCAACGTATGATCTTTGGGCACAAAATCCAGGCTCCTCTTTGTCCACAGCAGAAAATCTCATTGTTCAAGTCCCGGCTGGCGCATGGTTAGTTTTAAAAGTTTAAAACATTTTTAAAGGTCAGTTATTGGAAAAGTGTTAATAGAAAAGTGTCATGGAGCTATAACATCTAAACATACAATGGATGTTACTCTATGCCCCTGTAAAAGTAAGGCTACATTCAGACCTTAAGCAGACATAAGACAAGATATGTGCAACATATGGTCTTTGGGCACAAAATCCAGGCTCCTCTTTGTCCACAGCAGAAAATCTCATTGTTCAAGTCCCGGTTGGCGCATGGTTAGTTTTAAAAGATTAGATCACTTTTAAGGGTCAGTTTCTGGAAAAGTGTTAATAGAAAAGTGTCATGGAGCTATATCATCTAAACATACAATGGATGTTACTCTATGCCCCTGTAAAAGTAAGGCTACATTCACAACTTAAGCGGACATAAGACAAGATATGTGCAACATATGGTCTTTGGGCACAAAATCCAAGCTTCTCTTTGTCCACAGCAAGAAATCTCATTATACACGTAGCTGCAGCAAAGTGTAAAGATAGAATGCTCCATCGCCCAAACAGGGACTTGAACCCTGGACCCTCAGATTAAAAGTCTGATGCTCTACTGACTGAGCTATCCGGGCTCTTGCGTCTATGGTATGTCTGAGAGTCTGAGGTAGTTTATTGTGTTGATGGTTGAGGCCAAATCGCCAGATTAAAGACTGAATAACCATAGGTTGTTTGAATTTAGCCAAGACATGTTCTTCTGTGCCCTTAATTAGCAAGAGTGTTTCAAGCGGACATGAGACAAGATATGTGCAACGTATGATCTTTGGGCACAAAATCCAGGCTCCTCTTTGTCCACAGCAGAAAATCTCATTGTGCACGTACGCTGTAATGTTAAAATAGTCTTAAATCTATGGCTATTTTACCCTGGAAGGACTTCATTCTCAGCACCATGAGCAAAGGAGCTAGTGGTATACGGGTATGATGCAAGGTTCTTCTTTTTGCGTCCCGGGTTCAAAGTCAATTTGAAAGTCAGTTATTGGGAAAGTGTCATGGAGCTATATAATCTAAACATATAATGGATGTTGCGCTATGCACCCCTAAAAGCAAGGCTGCTTTCAGACCTTAAGCTGTTATGCTTTTTACAGGAAACAGACACTGTCATTCTAGCCATTTAAAAAATAAGTTTTGTAAAGCAATTTGTTTCAAATGTGTCTATACAATTGCCATATGTGTGCACTTTTCAAGCATTCCAACAAAACCTAACACATTTTTATCTTTTAAAAGATTTTTATTTCCAAGTACATTTTGTTCCTACTTTAAACATAACATTGCAACCAATATTGGCTGTATTGTTAAAATAGTTTTAACACTATGACTATTATTGCCCTTAAAGAATTTACTTCTTAAGGGTGTGTACGGCAACGTCAGTGGTGTAGGGGTATCATGCAAGATTCCCATTCTTGCGACTCGGGTTTAAGTCCCGGCTGGCGCATTGCTAGTTTTAAAAGATTAGATCACTTTTGAAAGTCAGTTATTGGAAAAGTTTCATGGAGCTATATAAACCTTATTGCACCCCTAAAACCAGTGCTACTTTTAGGCCTTAAGCTGTTATGCTAATTACAGGAAACAGACCCTGTCATTCTAGCCATTTAAAAAACAAGATTTGTGAAGCAATTTGTTTCAAATGTGTCTATACAATTGCAATATGTGTGCACTTTTCAAGCATTCCAACAAAACCTAACACATTTTTATTTTTTAAAAGACTTTTAATTTCAAGTACATTTTGTTCCTATTTTAGCCGTAACATTGCAATCAGTATTGGCTGTATTGTTAAAATAGTTTTAACACTATGACAATTTTTGCCCTGTAACGATTTAATTAGCTGCGGCAAGTACAACAGCGCAATGGTCTAGGGGTATCATGCAAGATTCCCATTCTTGCGACCCGGGTTCAAGTCCCGGCTGGCGCATGGTTAGTTTTAAAAGATTAAAACATTTTTAAAGGTCAGTTATTGGAAAAGTGTTAATAGAAAAGTGTCATGGAGCTATAACATCTAAACATACAATGGATGTTACTCTATGCCCCTGTAAAAGTAAGGCTACATTCAGACCTTAAGCGGACATAAGACAAGATATGTGCAACATATGGTCTTTGGGCACAAAATCCAGGCTCCTCTTTGTCCACAGCAGAAAATCTCATTGTTCAAGTCCCGGCTGGCGCATGGTTAGTTTTAAAAGATTAGATCACTTTTAAGGGTCAGTTTTTGGAAAAGTGTTAATAGAAAAGTGTCATGGAGCTATATCATTTAAACATACAATGGATGTTACTCTATGCCCCTGTAAAAGTAAGGCTACATTCACAACTTAAGCGGACATAAGACAAGATATGTGCAACATATGGTCTTTGGGCACAAAATCCAAGCTTCTCTTTGTCCACAGCAAGAAATCTCATTATACACGTAGCTGCAGCAAAGTGTAAAGATAGAATGCTCCATCGCCCAAACAGGGTCTTGAAACCTGGACCCTCAGATTAAAAGTCTGATGCTCTACCAACTGAGCTATCCGGGCTCTTGTGTCTATGGTATGTCTGAGAGTCTGAGGTAGTTTATTGTGTTGATGGTTGAGGCCAAATCGCCAGATTAAAGGCTGAATAACCATAGGTTGTTTGAATTTAGCCAAGACATGTTCTTCTGTGCCCTTAATTAGCAAGAGTGTTTCAAGCGGACATGAGACAAGATATGTGCAACGTATGATCTTTGGGCACAAAATCCAGGCTCCTCTTTGTCCACAGCAGAAAATCTCATTGTGCACATACGCTGTAATGTTAAAATAGTCTTAAATCTATGGCTATTTTACCCTGGAAGGATTTCATTCTCAGCACCATGAGCAAAGGAGCTAGTGGTATAGGGGTATGATGCAAGGTTCTTCTTTTTGCGTCCCGGGTTCAAAGTCAATTTGAAAGTCAGTTATTGGAAAAGTTTCATGGAGCTATATAAACCTTATTGCACCCCTAAAACCAGTGCTACTTTTAGGCCTTAAGCTGTTATGCTAATTACAGGAAACAGACCCTGTCATTCTAGCCATTTAAAAAACAAGATTTGTGAAGCAATTTGTTTCAAATGTGTCTATACAATTGCAATATGTGTGCACTTTTCAAGCATTCCAACAAAACCTAACACATTTTTATTTTTTAAAAGACTTTTAATTCCAAGTACATTTTGTTCCTATTTTAGCCGTAACATTGCAATCAGTATTGGCTGTATTGTTAAAATAGTTTTAACACTATGACAATTTTTGCCCTGTAACGATTTAATTAGCTGTGGTACGTACAACAGCGCCAGTGGTGTAGGGGTATCATGCAAGATTCCCATTCTTGCGACCCGGGTTCAAGTTGCATGGTTAGTTTTAAAAGATTAGATCATTTTTAAAGGTCAGTTATTGGAAAAGTGTTAATAGAAAAGTGTCATGGAGCTATATCATCTAAACATACAATGGATGTTACTCTATGCCCCTGTAAAAGTAAGGCTACATTCAGACCTTAAGCGGACATAAGACAAAATATGTGCAACATATGGTCTTTGGGCACAAAATCAAAGCTCTATCGCCCAAACAGGGACTTGAACCCTGGACCCTCAGATTAAAAGTCTGATGCTCTACCGACTGAGCTATCCGGGCATTTGCAACCATTGTACGTCTGAGAGTCCGAGGTAGTTTATTGTGTTGATGGTTGAGGCCAAATCGCCAGATTAAAGGCTGAATAACCATAGGTTGTTTGAATTTAGCCAAGACATGTTCTTCTGTGCCCTTAATTAGCAAGAGTGTTTCAAGCGGACATGAGACAAGATATCTGCAACGTATGATCTTTGGGCACAAAATCCAGGCTCCTCTTTGTCCACAGCAGAAAATCTCATTGTTCAAGTCCCGGCTGGCGCATGGTTAGTTTTAAAAGATTAGATCACTTTTAAGGGTCAGTTTTTGGAAAAGTGTTAATAGAAAAGTGTCATGGAGCTATATCATCTAAACATACAATGGATGTTACTCTATGCCCCTGTAAAAGTAAGGCTACATTCACAACTTAAGCGGACATAAGACAAGATATGTGCAACATATGGTCTTTGGGCACAAAATCCAAGCTTCTCTTTGTCCACAGCAAGAAATCTCATTATACACGTAGCTGCAGCAAAGTGTAAAGATAGAATGCTCCATCGCCCAAACAGGGACTTGAACCCTGGACCCTCAGATTAAAAGTCTGATGCTCTACCGACTGAGCTATCCGGGCTCTTGCATCTATGGTATGTCTGAGAGTCTGAGGTAGTTTATTGTGTTGATGGTTGAGGCCAAATCGCCAGATTAAAGGCTGAATAACCATAGGTTGTTTGAATTTAGCCAAGACATGTTCTTCTGTGCCCTTAATTAGCAAGAGTGTTTCAAGCGGACATGAGAAAAGATATGTGCAACGTATGATCTTTGGGCACAAAATCCAGGCTCCTCTTTGTCCACAGCAGAAAATCTCATTGTTCAAGTCCCGGCTGGCGCATGGTTAGTTTTAAAAGATTAAAACATTTTTAAAGGTCAATTATTGGAAAAGTGTTAATAGAAAAGTGTCATGGAGCTATAACATCTAAACATACAATGGATGTTACTCTATGCCCCTGTAAAAGTAAGGCTACATTCAGACCTTAAGCAGACATAAGACAAGATATGTGCAACATATGGTCTTTGGGCACAAAATCCAGGCTCCTCTTTGTCCACAGCAGAAAATCTCATTGTTCAAGTCCCGGCTGGCGCATGGTTAGTTTTAAAAGATTAGATCACTTTTAAGGGTCAGTTTTTGGAAAAGTGTTAATAGAAAAGTGTCATGGAGCTATATCATCTAAACATACAATGGATGTTACTCTATGCCCCTGTAAAAGTAAGGCTACATTCACAACTTAAGCGGACATAAGACAAGATATGTGCAACATATGGTCTTTGGGCACAAAATCCAAGCTTCTCTTTGTCCACAGCAAGAAATCTCATTATACACGTAGCTGCAGCAAAGTGTAAAGATAGAATGCTCCATCGCCCGAACAGGGACTTGAACCCTGGACCCTCAGATTACAAGTCTGATGCTCTACCGACTGAGCTATCCGGGCTCTTGCGTCTATGGTATGTCTGAGAGTCTGAGGTAGTTTATTGTGTTGATGGTTGAGGCCAAATCGCCAGATTAACCCTTTCGCTGCCAGCCTACCTGCAGCATTTGCCACTCCCTGTTGCCAGACGATGTTTCACCATTTTGCGCTACACATATTCAACTGTCATTTTTGAAGGGATTTCCAGGGATTTCCCAGGAAAATTATATATTGTTTTTTTCAACAGAGTCTGGGCTTTAACATGAAATGTCTTGTTTGTATTTTTTAGGTGTATTCTCAATTTTTTTGGGTGAAATGTGTGAAAAAAAACAAAAAAAAAACATTTTTTTACAATTTGTAGAGTTTTTTTGTAATAAAAAATGTAAGTTTGTCAATAAAATCTTATTGCGTGAGAAACCCCAATTTCTCCCGGTTACAGCGATACCACATATGTATAGGTAGACACCCTTTCCTGCCCAGAAGCCTTTTATAGCTGCTGGATGACAAATGGTTAATTAAAAAAAAAAATGACATAGGGTCCCCCTTCCCGGGGAGGGGGACCCCATTTTTTTTTGGATTTTGAAGGGTTAAAAACCCTTCAAAATCCAAAAAAAAAAATGACGTGGGGTCCCCCTTACCCAAAGTAACCAGCCCGGGACCAGCTATGGGGGCTTGTAGGCACAGAGTGGGGGGGCCAGCTTTGGTGGCCCCCCCACCCTGCAGCCTACGAGCCCACATAGCCTATGTGGGCCCGGGCTCTTCTGCCCCCCCCTGGCCTTTGGGGAGGCAGGTAATGGGGGTGCGGGGGTTAATGGCAAGCCACCCGCTAGGGCAGGTGACTTGCCACCCCCCCAGCCTTGTGAACTGGTATAAGGGGTCTCATGGACCCCTTACCAGCTCACAAAGGGTTAATGTGAAAAAAAAACACCACACAATAATAAAAAGTATTTTATTAGAAAAAAAAAAATTTTTTTTTACTGTACTTACCTTCGATTGCAAGCTCTTGTCCCTCGCCGCTCAGCTGACAGATGCCGGTGATCGGCATCCAGAGAAGGAGAAGGCAGGAGATCAGAGGATCTCCTGTCACCTCCTTCCCCTGTGCCGATCACCGGCATCTGAGAAGCTGAGAAGGCTGAAGCCTGAGATCGGGGCCGGGATGATTTCATAAGCCCCGCCCCCAAGGGGGCGGGGCTTAGAGGCATGATGGCGGCCGCCATCGTGCAGAAGAGAGGAGAGAGCCTCCCAGGCTCTCTCCTGAAGATCGGTAAGTCCTGGGGGGGGATCGGAGGCCCCCCAGGTGAAGAGGAGGGACAGCGGGAGCCAGCGCACACACAGGTAAGTGAATGTCATTTTTATTTTATTTTTTTTTTACAGTTAGAAGCTGCTGCTGCAGAAGCGGGGGGGGGGGCGGCCTATTCCGGGGGCTCTCCTGGAGCCATCCGACCCCCCACGGGGGATCGGATGGCACCAAATTAAAGAGGAGACCCGGCCGGATCCAACAAGGGGTCAGGTGAGTATTTGTTGTTTTTACTTTTTAAACTACAAGCGAGGAAAGTCAAGCACGTAACACCTACGTGCTTGGCACTTACGGCCCAGCCAAGCCAGCACGTAGGTGTTACGTGCTTGGCATTTAAAGGGTTAAAGGCTGAATAACCATAGGTTGTTTGAATTTAGCCAAGACATGTTCTTCTGTGCCCTTAATTAGCAAGAGTGTTTCAAGCGGACATGAGACAAGATATCTGCAACGTATGATCTTTGGGCACAAAATCCAGGCTCCTCTTTGTCCACAGCAGAAAATCTCATTGTTCAAGTCCCGGCTGGCGCATGGTTAGTTTTAAAAGATTAAAACATTTTTAAAGGTCAGTTATTGGAAAAGTGTTAATAGAAAAGTGTCATGGAGCTATAACATCTAAACATACAATGGATGTTACTCTATGCCCCTGTAAAAGTAAGGCTACATTCAGACCTTAAGCAGACATAAGACAAGATATGTGCAACATATGGTCTTTGGGCACAAAATCCAGGCTCCTCTTTGTCCACAGCAGAAAATCTCATTGTTCAAGTCCCGGCTGGCGCATGGTTAGTTTTAAAAGATTAGATCACTTTTAAGGGTCAGTTTTTGGAAAAGTGTTAATAGAAAAGTGTCATGGAGCTATATCATCTAAACATACAATGGATGTTACTCTATGCCCCTGTAAAAGTAAGGCTACATTCACAACTTAAGCGGACATAAGACAAGATATGTGCAACATATGGTCTTTGGGCACAAAATCCAAGCTTCTCTTTGTCCACAGCAAGAAATCTCATTATACACGTAGCTGCAGCAAAGTGTAAAGATAGAATGCTCCATCGCCCGAACAGGGACTTGAACCCTGGACCCTCAGATTACAAGTCCGATGCTCTACCGACTGAGCTATCCGGGCTCTTGCGTCTATGGTATGTCTGAGAGTCTGAGGTAGTTTATTGTGTTGATGGTTGAGGCCAAATCGCCAGATTAAAGGCTGAATAACCATAGGTTGTTTGAATTTAGCCAAGACATGTTCTTCTGTGCCCTTAATTAGCAAGAGTGTTTCAAGCGGACATGAGACAAGATATCTGCAACGTATGATCTTTGGGCACAAAATCCAGGCTCCTCTTTGTCCACAGCAGAAAATCTCATTGTTCAAGTCCCGGCTGGCGCATGGTTAGTTTTAAAAGATTAAAACATTTTTAAAGGTCAGTTATTGGAAAAGTGTTAATAGAAAAGTGTCATGGAGCTATAACATCTAAACATACAATGGATGTTACTCTATGCCCCTGTAAAAGTAAGGCTACATTCAGACCTTAAGCAGACATAAGACAAGATATGTGCAACATATGGTCTTTGGGCACAAAATCCAGGCTCCTCTTTGTCCACAGCAGAAAATCTCATTGTTCAAGTCCCGGCTGGCGCATGGTTAGTTTTAAAAGATTAGATCACTTTTAAGGGTCAGTTTTTGGAAAAGTGTTAATAGAAAAGTGTCATGGAGCTATATCATCTAAACATACAATGGATGTTACTCTATGCCCCTGTAAAAGTAAGGCTACATTCACAACTTAAGCGGACATAAGACAAGATATGTGCAACATATGGTCTTTGGGCACAAAATCCAAGCTTCTCTTTGTCCACAGCAAGAAATCTCATTATACACGTAGCTGCAGCAAAGTGTAAAGATAGAATGCTCCATCGCCCGAACAGGGACTTGAACCCTGGACCCTCAGATTACAAGTCTGATGCTCTACCGACTGAGCTATCCGGGCTCTTGCGTCTATGTTATGTCTGAGAGTCTGAGGTAGTTTATTGTGTTGATGGTTGAGGCCAAATCGCCAGATTAAAGGCTGAATAACCATAGGTTGTTTGAATTTAGCCAAGACATGTTCTTCTGTGCCCTTAATTAGCAAGAGTGTTTCAAGCGGACATGAGAAAAGATATGTGCAACGTATGATCTTTGGGCACAAAATCCAGGCTCCTCTTTGTCCACAGCAGAAAATCTCATTGTTCAAGTCCCGGCTGGCGCATGGTTAGTTTTAAAAGTTTAAAACATTTTTAAAGGTCAGTTATTGGAAAAGTGTTAATAGAAAAGTGTCATGGAGCTATAACATCTAAACATACAATGGATGTTACTCTATGCCCCTGTAAAAGTAAGGCTACATTCAGACCTTAAGCAGACATAAGACAAGATATGTGCAACATATGGTCTTTGGGCACAAAATCCAGGCTCCTCTTTGTCCACAGCAGAAAATCTCATTGTTCAAGTCCCGGCTGGCGCATGGTTAGTTTTAAAAGATTAGATCACTTTTAAGGGTCAGTTTTTGGAAAAGTGTTAATAGAAAAGTGTCATGGAGCTATATCATCTAAACATACAATGGATGTTACTCTATGCCCCTGTAAAAGTAAGGCTACATTCACAACTTAAGCGGACATAAGACAAGATATGTGCAACATATGGTCTTTGGGCACAAAATCCAAGCTTCTCTTTGTCCACAGCAAGAAATCTCATTATACACGTAGCTGCAGCAAAGTGTAAAGATAGAATGCTCCATCGCCCAAACAGGGACTTGAACCCTGGACCCTCAGATTAAAAGTCTGATGCTCTACCGACTGAGCTATCCGGGCTCTTGCATCTATGGTATGTCTGAGAGTCTGAGGTAGTTTATTGTGTTGATGGTTGAGGCCAAATCGCCAGATTAAAGGCTGAATAACCATAGGTTGTTTGAATTTAGCCAAGACATGTTCTTCTGTGCCCTTAATTAGCAAGAGTGTTTCAAGCGGACATGAGACAAGATATGTGCAACGTATGATCTTTGGGCACAAAATCCAGGCTCCTCTTTGTCCACAGCAGAAAATCTCATTGTTCAAGTCCCGGCTGGCGCATGGTTAGTTTTAAAAGATTAAAACATTTTTAAAGGTCAATTATTGGAAAAGTGTTAATAGAAAAGTGTCATGGAGCTATAACATCTAAACATACAATGGATGTTACTCTATGCCCCTGTAAAAGTAAGGCTACATTCAGACCTTAAGCAGACATAAGACAAGATATGTGCAACATATGGTCTTTGGGCACAAAATCCAGGCTCCTCTTTGTCCACAGCAGAAAATCTCATTGTTCAAGTCCCGGCTGGCGCATGGTTAGTTTTAAAAGATTAGATCACTTTTAAGGGTCAGTTTTTGGAAAAGTGTTAATAGAAAAGTGTCATGGAGCTATATCATCTAAACATACAATGGATGTTACTCTATGCCCCTGTAAAAGTAAGGCTACATTCACAACTTAAGCGGACATAAGACAAGATATGTGCAACATATGGTCTTTGGGCACAAAATCCAAGCTTCTCTTTGTCCACAGCAAGAAATCTCATTATACACGTAGCTGCAGCAAAGTGTAAAGATAGAATGCTCCATCGCCCGAACAGGGACTTGAACCCTGGACCCTCAGATTACAAGTCTGATGCTCTACCGACTGAGCTATCCGGGCTCTTGCGTCTATGGTATGTCTGAGAGTCTGAGGTAGTTTATTGTGTTGATGGTTGAGGCCAAATCGCCAGATTAAAGGCTGAATAACCATAGGTTGTTTGAATTTAGCCAAGACATGTTCTTCTGTGCCCTTAATTAGCAAGAGTGTTTCAAGCGGACATGAGAAAAGATATGTGCAACGTATGATCTTTGGGCACAAAATCCAGGCTCCTCTTTGTCCACAGCAGAAAATCTCATTGTTCAAGTCCCGGCTGGCGCATGGTTAGTTTTAAAAGTTTAAAACATTTTTAAAGGTCAGTTATTGGAAAAGTGTTAATAGAAAAGTGTCATGGAGCTATAACATCTAAACATACAATGGATGTTACTCTATGCCCCTGTAAAAGTAAGGCTACATTCAGACCTTAAGCAGACATAAGACAAGATATGTGCAACATATGGTCTTTGGGCACAAAATCCAGGCTCCTCTTTGTCCACAGCAGAAAATCTCATTGTTCAAGTCCCGGCTGGCGCATGGTTAGTTTTAAAAGATTAGATCACTTTTAAGGGTCAGTTTTTGGAAAAGTGTTAATAGAAAAGTGTCATGGAGCTATATCATCTAAACATACAATGAATGTTACTCTATGCCCCTGTAAAAGTAAGGCTACATTCACAACTTAAGCGGACATAAGACAAGATATGTGCAACATATGGTCTTTGGGCACAAAATCCAAGCTTCTCTTTGTCCACAGCAAGAAATCTCATTATACACGTAGCTGCAGCAAAGTGTAAAGATAGAATGCTCCATCGCCCAAACAGGGACTTGAACCCTGGACCCTCAGATTAAAAGTCTGATGCTCTACCGACTGAGCTATCCGGGCTCTTGCATCTATGGTATGTCTGAGAGTCTGAGGTAGTTTATTGTGTTGATGGTTGAGGCCAAATCGCCAGATTAAAGGCTGAATAACCATAGGTTGTTTGAATTTAGCCAAGACATGTTCTTCTGTGCCCTTAATTAGCAAGAGTGTTTCAAGCGGACATGAGACAAGATATGTGCAACGTATGATCTTTGGGCACAAAATCCAGGCTCCTCTTTGTCCACAGCAGAAAATCTCATTGTTCAAGTCCCGGCTGGCGCATGGTTAGTTTTAAAAGATTAAAACATTTTTAAAGGTCAATTATTGGAAAAGTGTTAATAGAAAAGTGTCATGGAGCTATAACATCTAAACATACAATGGATGTTACTCTATGCCCCTGTAAAAGTAAGGCTACATTCAGACCTTAAGCAGACATAAGACAAGATATGTGCAACATATGGTCTTTGGGCACAAAATCCAGGCTCCTCTTTGTCCACAGCAGAAAATCTCATTGTTCAAGTCCCGGCTGGCGCATGGTTAGTTTTAAAAGATTAGATCACTTTTAAGGGTCAGTTTTTGGAAAAGTGTTAATAGAAAAGTGTCATGGAGCTATATCATCTAAACATACAATGGATGTTACTCTATGCCCCTGTAAAAGTAAGGCTACATTCACAACTTAAGCGGACATAAGACAAGATATGTGCAACATATGGTCTTTGGGCACAAAATCCAAGCTTCTCTTTGTCCACAGCAAGAAATCTCATTATACACGTAGCTGCAGCAAAGTGTAAAGATAGAATGCTCCATCGCCCGAACAGGGACTTGAACCCTGGACCCTCAGATTACAAGTCTGATGCTCTACCGACTGAGCTATCCGGGCTCTTGCGTCTATGGTATGTCTGAGAGTCTGAGGTAGTTTATTGTGTTGATGGTTGAGGCCAAATCGCCAGATTAAAGGCTGAATAACCATAGGTTGTTTGAATTTAGCCAAGACATGTTCTTCTGTGCCCTTAATTAGCAAGAGTGTTTCAAGCGGACATGAGACAAGATATCTGCAACGTATGATCTTTGGGCACAAAATCCAGGCTCCTCTTTGTCCACAGCAGAAAATCTCATTGTTCAAGTCCCGGCTGGCGCATGGTTAGTTTTAAAAGATTAAAACATTTTTAAAGGTCAGTTATTGGAAAAGTGTTAATAGAAAAGTGTCATGGAGCTATAACATCTAAACATACAATGGATGTTACTCTATGCCCCTGTAAAAGTAAGGCTACATTCAGACCTTAAGCAGACATAAGACAAGATATGTGCAACATATGGTCTTTGGGCACAAAATCCAGGCTCCTCTTTGTCCACAGCAGAAAATCTCATTGTTCAAGTCCCGGCTGGCGCATGGTTAGTTTTAAAAGATTAGATCACTTTTAAGGGTCAGTTTTTGGAAAAGTGTTAATAGAAAAGTGTCATGGAGCTATATCATCTAAACATACAATGGATGTTACTCTATGCCCCTGTAAAAGTAAGGCTACATTCACAACTTAAGCGGACATAAGACAAGATATGTGCAACATATGGTCTTTGGGCACAAAATCCAAGCTTCTCTTTGTCCACAGCAAGAAATCTCATTATACACGTAGCTGCAGCAAAGTGTAAAGATAGAATGCTCCATCGCCCGAACAGGGACTTGAACCCTGGACCCTCAGATTACAAGTCTGATGCTCTACCGACTGAGCTATCCGGGCTCTTGCGTCTATGTTATGTCTGAGAGTCTGAGGTAGTTTATTGTGTTGATGGTTGAGGCCAAATCGCCAGATTAAAGGCTGAATAACCATAGGTTGTTTGAATTTAGCCAAGACATGTTCTTCTGTGCCCTTAATTAGCAAGAGTGTTTCAAGCGGACATGAGAAAAGATATGTGCAACGTATGATCTTTGGGCACAAAATCCAGGCTCCTCTTTGTCCACAGCAGAAAATCTCATTGTTCAAGTCCCGGCTGGCGCATGGTTAGTTTTAAAAGTTTAAAACATTTTTAAAGGTCAGTTATTGGAAAAGTGTTAATAGAAAAGTGTCATGGAGCTATAACATCTAAACATACAATGGATGTTACTCTATGCCCCTGTAAAAGTAAGGCTACATTCAGACCTTAAGCAGACATAAGACAAGATATGTGCAACATATGGTCTTTGGGCACAAAATCCAGGCTCCTCTTTGTCCACAGCAGAAAATCTCATTGTTCAAGTCCCGGCTGGCGCATGGTTAGTTTTAAAAGATTAGATCACTTTTAAGGGTCAGTTTTTGGAAAAGTGTTAATAGAAAAGTGTCATGGAGCTATATCATCTAAACATACAATGGATGTTACTCTATGCCCCTGTAAAAGTAAGGCTACATTCACAACTTAAGCGGACATAAGACAAGATATGTGCAACATATGGTCTTTGGGCACAAAATCCAAGCTTCTCTTTGTCCACAGCAAGAAATCTCATTATACACGTAGCTGCAGCAAAGTGTAAAGATAGAATGCTCCATCGCCCAAACAGGGACTTGAACCCTGGACCCTCAGATTAAAAGTCTGATGCTCTACCGACTGAGCTATCCGGGCTCTTGCATCTATGGTATGTCTGAGAGTCTGAGGTAGTTTATTGTGTTGATGGTTGAGGCCAAATCGCCAGATTAAAGGCTGAATAACCATAGGTTGTTTGAATTTAGCCAAGACATGTTCTTCTGTGCCCTTAATTAGCAAGAGTGTTTCAAGCGGACATGAGACAAGATATGTGCAACGTATGATCTTTGGGCACAAAATCCAGGCTCCTCTTTGTCCACAGCAGAAAATCTCATTGTTCAAGTCCCGGCTGGCGCATGGTTAGTTTTAAAAGATTAAAACATTTTTAAAGGTCAATTATTGGAAAAGTGTTAATAGAAAAGTGTCATGGAGCTATAACATCTAAACATACAATGGATGTTACTCTATGCCCCTGTAAAAGTAAGGCTACATTCAGACCTTAAGCAGACATAAGACAAGATATGTGCAACATATGGTCTTTGGGCACAAAATCCAGGCTCCTCTTTGTCCACAGCAGAAAATCTCATTGTTCAAGTCCCGGCTGGCGCATGGTTAGTTTTAAAAGATTAGATCACTTTTAAGGGTCAGTTTTTGGAAAAGTGTTAATAGAAAAGTGTCATGGAGCTATATCATCTAAACATACAATGGATGTTACTCTATGCCCCTGTAAAAGTAAGGCTACATTCACAACTTAAGCGGACATAAGACAAGATATGTGCAACATATGGTCTTTGGGCACAAAATCCAAGCTTCTCTTTGTCCACAGCAAGAAATCTCATTATACACGTAGCTGCAGCAAAGTGTAAAGATAGAATGCTCCATCGCCCGAACAGGGACTTGAACCCTGGACCCTCAGATTACAAGTCTGATGCTCTACCGACTGAGCTATCCGGGCTCTTGCGTCTATGGTATGTCTGAGAGTCTGAGGTAGTTTATTGTGTTGATGGTTGAGGCCAAATCGCCAGATTAAAGGCTGAATAACCATAGGTTGTTTGAATTTAGCCAAGACATGTTCTTCTGTGCCCTTAATTAGCAAGAGTGTTTCAAGCGGACATGAGACAAGATATCTGCAACGTATGATCTTTGGGCACAAAATCCAGGCTCCTCTTTGTCCACAGCAGAAAATCTCATTGTTCAAGTCCCGGCTGGCGCATGGTTAGTTTTAAAAGATTAAAACATTTTTAAAGGTCAGTTATTGGAAAAGTGTTAATAGAAAAGTGTCATGGAGCTATAACATCTAAACATACAATGGATGTTACTCTATGCCCCTGTAAAAGTAAGGCTACATTCAGACCTTAAGCAGACATAAGACAAGATATGTGCAACATATGGTCTTTGGGCACAAAATCCAGGCTCCTCTTTGTCCACAGCAGAAAATCTCATTGTTCAAGTCCCGGCTGGCGCATGGTTAGTTTTAAAAGATTAGATCACTTTTAAGGGTCAGTTTTTGGAAAAGTGTTAATAGAAAAGTGTCATGGAGCTATATCATCTAAACATACAATGGATGTTACTCTATGCCCCTGTAAAAGTAAGGCTACATTCACAACTTAAGCGGACATAAGACAAGATATGTGCAACATATGGTCTTTGGGCACAAAATCCAAGCTTCTCTTTGTCCACAGCAAGAAATCTCATTATACACGTAGCTGCAGCAAAGTGTAAAGATAGAATGCTCCATCGCCCGAACAGGGACTTGAACCCTGGACCCTCAGATTACAAGTCTGATGCTCTACCGACTGAGCTATCCGGGCTCTTGCGTCTATGGTATGTCTGAGAGTCTGAGGTAGTTTATTGTGTTGATGGTTGAGGCCAAATCGCCAGATTAAAGGCTGAATAACCATAGGTTGTTTGAATTTAGCCAAGACATGTTCTTCTGTGCCCTTAATTAGCAAGAGTGTTTCAAGCGGACATGAGACAAGATATCTGCAACGTATGATCTTTGGGCACAAAATCCAGGCTCCTCTTTGTCCACAGCAGAAAATCTCATTGTTCAAGTCCCGGCTGGCGCATGGTTAGTTTTAAAAGATTAAAACATTTTTAAAGGTCAGTTATTGGAAAAGTGTTAATAGAAAAGTGTCATGGAGCTATAACATCTAAACATACAATGGATGTTACTCTATGCCCCTGTAAAAGTAAGGCTACATTCAGACCTTAAGCAGACATAAGACAAGATATGTGCAACATATGGTCTTTGGGCACAAAATCCAGGCTCCTCTTTGTCCACAGCAGAAAATCTCATTGTTCAAGTCCCGGCTGGCGCATGGTTAGTTTTAAAAGATTAGATCACTTTTAAGGGTCAGTTTTTGGAAAAGTGTTAATAGAAAAGTGTCATGGAGCTATATCATCTAAACATACAATGGATGTTACTCTATGCCCCTGTAAAAGTAAGGCTACATTCACAACTTAAGCGGACATAAGACAAGATATGTGCAACATATGGTCTTTGGGCACAAAATCCAAGCTTCTCTTTGTCCACAGCAAGAAATCTCATTATACACGTAGCTGCAGCAAAGTGTAAAGATAGAATGCTCCATCGCCCGAACAGGGACTTGAACCCTGGACCCTCAGATTACAAGTCTGATGCTCTACCGACTGAGCTATCCGGGCTCTTGCGTCTATGGTATGTCTGAGAGTCTGAGGTAGTTTATTGTGTTGATGGTTGAGGCCAAATCGCCAGATTAAAGGCTGAATAACCATAGGTTGTTTGAATTTAGCCAAGACATGTTCTTCTGTGCCCTTAATTAGCAAGAGTGTTTCAAGCGGACATGAGACAAGATATGTGCAACGTATGATCTTTGGGCACAAAATCCAGGCTCCTCTTTGTCCACAGCAGAAAATCTCATTGTTCAAGTCCCGTGTGGCGCATGGTTAGTTTTAAAAGTTTAAAACATTTTTAAAGGTCAGTTATTGGAAAAGTGTTAATAGAAAAGTGTCATGGAGCTATAACATCTAAACATACAATGGATGTTACTCTATGCCCCTGTAAAAGTAAGGCTACATTCAGACCTTAAGCAGACATAAGACAAGATATGTGCAACATATGGTCTTTGGGCACAAAATCCAGGCTCCTCTTTGTCCACAGCAGAAAATCTCATTGTTCAAGTCCCGGCTGGCGCATGGTTAGTTTTAAAAGATTAGATCACTTTTAAGGGTCAGTTTTTGGAAAAGTGTTAATAGAAAAGTGTCATGGAGCTATATCATCTAAACATACAATGGATGTTACTCTATGCCCCTGTAAAAGTAAGGCTACATTCACAACTTAAGCGGACATAAGACAAGATATGTGCAACATATGGTCTTTGGGCACAAAATCCAAGCTTCTCTTTGTCCACAGCAAGAAATCTCATTATACACGTAGCTGCAGCAAAGTGTAAAGATAGAATGCTCCATCGCCCAAACAGGGACTTGAACCCTGGACCCTCAGATTAAAAGTCTGATGCTCTACCGACTGAGCTATCCGGGCTCTTGCATCTATGGTATGTCTGAGAGTCTGAGGTAGTTTATTGTGTTGATGGTTGAGGCCAAATCGCCAGATTAAAGGCTGAATAACCATAGGTTGTTTGAATTTAGCCAAGACATGTTCTTCTGTGCCCTTAATTAGCAAGAGTGTTTCAAGCGGACATGAGACAAGATATCTGCAACGTATGATCTTTGGGCACAAAATCCAGGCTCCTCTTTGTCCACAGCAGAAAATCTCATTGTTCAAGTCCCGGCTGGCGCATGGTTAGTTTTAAAAGATTAAAACATTTTTAAAGGTCAATTATTGGAAAAGTGTTAATAGAAAAGTGTCATGGAGCTATAACATCTAAACATACAATGGATGTTACTCTATGCCCCTGTAAAAGTAAGGCTACATTCAGACCTTAAGCAGACATAAGACAAGATATGTGCAACATATGGTCTTTGGGCACAAAATCCAGGCTCCTCTTTGTCCACAGCAGAAAATCTCATTGTTCAAGTCCCGGCTGGCGCATGGTTAGTTTTAAAAGATTAGATCACTTTTAAGGGTCAGTTTTTGGAAAAGTGTTAATAGAAAAGTGTCATGGAGCTATATCATCTAAACATACAATGGATGTTACTCTATGCCCCTGTAAAAGTAAGGCTACATTCACAACTTAAGCGGACATAAGACAAGATATGTGCAACATATGGTCTTTGGGCACAAAATCAAAGCTTCTCTTTGTCCACAGCAAGAAATCTCATTATACATGTAGCTGCAGCAAAGTGTAAAGATAGAATGCTCCATCACCCGAACAGGGACTTGAACCCTGGACCCTCAGATTAAAAGTCTGATGCTCTACCAACTGAGCTATCCGGGCTCTTGCGTCTATGGTATGTCTGAGAGTCTGAGGTAGTTTATTGTGTTGATGGTTGAGGCCAAATCGCCTGATTAAAGGCTGAATAACCATAGGTTGTTTGAATTTAGCCAAGACATGTTCTTCTGTGCCCTTAATTAGCAAGAGTGTTTCAAGCGGACATGAGACAAGATATGTGCAACGTATGATCTTTGGGCACAAAATCCAGGCTCCTCTTTGTCCACAGCAGAAAATCTCATTGTGCACGTACGCTGTAATGTTAAAATAGTCTTAAATCTATGGCTATTTTACCCTGGAAGGATTTCCTTCTCAGCACCATGAGCAAAGGAGCTAGTGGTATAGGGGTATGATGCAAGGTTCTTCTTTTTGCGTCCCGGGTTCAAAGTCAATTTGAAAGTCAGTTATTGGGAAAGTGTCATGGAGCTATATAATCTAAACATATAATGGATGTTGCGCTATGCACCCCTAAAAGCAAGGCTGCTTTCAGACCTTAAGCTGTTATGCTTTTTACAGGAAACAGACACTGTCATTCTAGCCATTTAAAAAATAAGTTTTGTAAAGCAATTTGTTTCAAATGTGTCTATACAATTGCCATATGTGTGCACTTTTCAAGCATTCCAACAAAACCTAACACATTTTTATCTTTTAAAAGATTTTTATTTCCAAGTACATTTTGTTCCTACTTTAAACATAACATTGCAACCAATATTGGCTGTATTGTTAAAATAGTTTTAACACTATGACTATTATTGCCCTTAAAGAATTTACTTCTTAAGGGTGTGTACGGCAACGTCAGTGGTGTAGGGGTATCATGCAAGATTCCCATTCTTGCGACTCGGGTTTAAGTCCCGGCTGGCGCATTGCTAGTTTTAAAAGATTAGATCACTTTTGAAAGTCAGTTATTGGAAAAGTTTCATGGAGCTGTATAAACCTTATTGCACCCCTAAAACCAGTGCTACTTTTAGGCCTTAAGCTGTTATGCTAATTACAGGAAACAGACCCTGTCATTCTAGCCATTTAAAAAACAAGATTTGTGAAGCAATTTGTTTCAAATGTGTCTATACAATTGCAATATGTGTGCACTTTTCAAGCATTCTAACAAAACCTAACACATTTTTATTTTTTAAAAGACTTTTAATTCCAAGTACATTTTGTTCCTATTTTAGCCATAAAATTGCAATCAGTATTGGCTGTATTGTTAAAATAGTTTTAACACTATGACAATTTTTGCCCTGTAACAATTTAATTAGCTGTGGTATGTACAACAGCGCCAGTGGTGTAGGGGTATCATGCAAGATTCCCATTCTTGCGACCCGGGTTCAAGTCCCGGCTGGCGCATGGTTAGTTTTAAAAGATTAGATCATTTATAAAGGTCAGTTATTGGAAAAGTGTTAATAGAAAAGTGTCATGTAGCTATATCATCTAAACATACAATGGATGTTACTCTATGCCCCTGTAAAAGTAAGGCTACATTCAGACCTTAAGCGGACATAAGACAAGATATGTGCAACATATGGTCTTTGGGCACAAAATCAAAGCTCCATCGCCCAAACAGGGACTTGAACCCTGGACCCTCAGATTAAAAGTCTGATGCTCTACCGACTGAGCTATCCGAGAATTTGCAACCATGGTACGTCTGAGAGTCCGAGGTAGTTTATTGTGTTGATGGTTGAGGCCAAATCGCCAGATTAAAGGCTGAATAACCATAGGTTGTTTGAATTTAGCCAAGACATGTTCTTCTGTGCCCTTAATTAGCAAGAGTGTTTCAAGCAGACATGAGACAAGATATCTGCAACGTATGATCTTTGGGCACAAAATCCAGGCTCCTCTTTGTCCACAGCAGAAAATCTCATTGTTCAAGTCCCGGCTGGCGCATGGTTAGTTTTAAAAGATTAAAACATTTTTAAAGGTCAGTTATTGGAAAAGTGTTAATAGAAAAGTGTCATGGAGCTATAACATCTAAACATACAATGGATGTTACTCTATGCCCCTGTAAAAGTAAGGCTACATTCAGACCTTAAGCAGACATAAGACAAGATATGTGCAACATATGGTCTTTGGGCACAAAATCCAGGCTCCTCTTTGTCCACAGCAGAAAATCTCATTGTTCAAGTCCCGGCTGGCGCATGGTTAGTTTTAAAAGATTAGATCACTTTTAAGGGTCAGTTTTTGGAAAAGTGTTAATAGAAAAGTGTCATGGAGCTATATCATCTAAACATACAATGGATGTTACTCTATGCCCCTGTAAAAGTAAGGCTACATTCACAACTTAAGCGGACATAAGACAAGATATGTGCAACATATGGTCTTTGGGCACAAAATCCCAGCTTCTCTTTGTCCACAGCAAGAAATCTCATTATACACGTAGCTGCAGCAAAGTGTAAAGATAGAATGCTCCATCGCCCGAACAGGGACTTGAACCCTGGACCCTCAGATTAAAAGTCTGATGCTCTACCAACTGAGCTATCCGGGCTCTTGCGTCTATGGTATGTCTGAGAGTCTGAGGTAGTTTATTGTGTTGATGGTTGAGGCCAAATCGCCAGATTAAAGGCTGAATAACCATAGGTTGTTTGAATTTAGCCAAGACATGTTCTTCTGTGCCCTTAATTAGCAAGAGTGTTTCAAGCGGACATGAGACAAGATATGTGCAACGTATGATCTTTGGGCACAAAATCCAGGCTCCTCTTTGTCCACAGCAGAAAATCTCATTGTGCACGTACGCTGTAATGTTAAAATAGTCTTAAATCTATGGCTATTTTACCCTGGAAGGACTTCATTCTCAGCACCATGAGCAAAGGAGCTAGTGGTATACGGGTATGATGCAAGGTTCTTCTTTTTGCGTCCCGGGTTCAAAGTCAATTTGAAAGTCAGTTATTGGGAAAGTGTCATGGAGCTATATAATCTAAACATATAATGGATGTTGCGCTATGCACCCCTAAAAGCAAGGCTGCTTTCAGACCTTAAGCTGTTATGCTTTTTACAGGAAACAGACACTGTCATTCTAGCCATTTAAAAAATAAGTTTTGTAAAGCAATTTGTTTCAAATGTGTCTATACAATTGCCATATGTGTGCACTTTTCAAGCATTCCAACAAAACCTAACACATTTTTATCTTTTAAAAGATTTTTATTTCCAAGTACATTTTGTTCCTACTTTAAACATAACATTGCAACCAATATTGGCTGTATTGTTAAAATAGTTTTAACACTATGACTATTATTGCCCTTAAAGAATTTACTTCTTAAGGGTGTGTACGGCAACGTCAGTGGTGTAGGGGTATCATGCAAGATTCCCATTCTTGCGACTCGGGTTTAAGTCCCGGCTGGCGCATTGCTAGTTTTAAAAGATTAGATCACTTTTGAAAGTCAGTTATTGGAAAAGTTTCATGGAGCTGTATAAACCTTATTGCACCCCTAAAACCAGTGCTACTTTTAGGCCTTAAGCTGTTATGCTAATTACAGGAAACAGACCCTGTCATTCTAGCCATTTAAAAAACAAGATTTGTCAAGCAATTTGTTTCAAATGTGTCTATACAATTGCAATATGTGTGCACTTTTCAAGCATTCCAACAAAACCTAACACATTTTTATTTTTTAAAAGACTTTTAATTTCAAGTACATTTTGTTCCTATTTTAGCCGTAACATTGCAATCAGTATTGGCTGTATTGTTAAAATAGTTTTAACACTATGACAATTTTTGCCCTGTAACGATTTAATTAGCTGCGGTACGTACAACAGCGCCAGTGGTGTAGGGGTATCACGCAAGATTCCCATTCTTGCGACCTGGGTTCAAGTCCTGGCTGGCACATGGTTAGTTTTAAAAGATTAGATCATTTTTAAAGGTCAGTTATTGGAAAAGTGTTAATAGAAAAGTGTCATGGAGCTATATCATCTAAACATACAATGGATGTTACTCTATGCCCCTGTAAAAGTAAGGCTACATTCAGACCTTAAGCGGACATAAGACAAGATATGTGCAACATATAGTCTTTGGGCACAAAATCAAAGCTCCATCGCCCAAACAGGGACTTGAACCCTGGACCCTCAGATTAAAAGTCTGATGCTCAACCAACTGAGCTATCCGGGCATTTGCGACCATGGTACGTCTGAGAGTCCGAGGTAGGTTATTGTGTTGATGGTTGAGGCCAAATCGCCAGATTAAAGGCTGAATAACCATAGGTTGTTTGAATTTAGCCAAGACATGTTCTTCTGTGCCCTTAATTAGCAAGAGTGTTTCAAGCGGACATGAGACAAGATATCTGCAACGTATGATCTTTGGGCACAAAATCCAGGCTCCTCTTTGTCCATAGCAGAAAATCTCATTGTTCAAGTCCCGGCTGGCGCATGGTTAGTTTTAAAAGATTAAAACATTTTTAAAGGTCAGTTATTGGAAAAGTGTTAATAGAAAAGTGTCATGGAGCTATAACATCTAAACATACAATGGATGTTACTCTATGCCCCTGTAAAAGTAAGGCTACATTCAGACCTTAAGCAGACATAAGACAAGATATGTGCAACATATGGTCTTTGGGCACAAAATCCAGGCTCCTCTTTGTCCACAGCAGAAAATCTCATTGTTCAAGTCCCGGCTGGCGCATGGTTAGTTTTAAACGATTAGATCACTTTTAAGGGTCAGTTTTTGGAAAAGTGTTAATAGAAAAGTGTCATGGAGCTATATCATCTAAACATACAATGGATGTTACTCTATGCCCCTGTAAAAATAAGACTACATTCACAACTTAAGCGGACATAAGACAAGATATGTGCAACATATGGTCTTTGGGCACAAAATCCAAGCTTCTCTTTGTCCACAGCAAGAAATCTCATTATACATGTAGTTGCAGCAAAGTGTAAAGATAGAATGCTCCATCGCCCGAACAGGGACTTGAACCCTGGACCCTCAGATTAAAAGTCTGATGCTCTACCGACTGAGCTATCCGGGCTCTTGCGTCTATGGTATGTCTGAGAGTCTGAGGTAGTTTATTGTGTTGATGGTTGAGGCCAAATCGCCAGATTAAAGGCTGAATAACCATAGGTTGTTTGAATTTAGCCAAGACATGTTCTTCTGTGCCCTTAATTAGCAAGAGTGTTTCAAGCGGACATGAGACAAGATATGTGCAACGTATGATCTTTGGGTACAAAATCCAGGCTCCTCTTTGTCCACAGCAGAAAATCTCATTGTGCACATACGCTGTAATGTTAAAATAGTCTTAAATCTATGGCTATTTTACCCTGGAAGGATTTCATTCTCAGCACCATGAGCAAAGGAGCTAGTGGTATAGGGGTATGATGCAAGGTTCTTCCTTTTGTGTCCCGGGTTCAAAGTCAATTTGAAAGTCAGTTATTGGGAAAGTGTCATGGAGCTATATAATCTAAACATATAATGGATGTTGCGCTATGCACCCCTAAAAGCAAGGCTGCTTTCAGACGTTAAGCTGTTATGCTTTTTACAGGAAACAGACACTGTCATTCTAGCCATTTAAAAACCAAGTTTTGTAAAGCAATTTGTTTCAAATGTGTCTATACAATTGCCATATTTGTGCACTTTTCAAGCATTCCAACAAAACCTAACACATTTTTATCTTTTAAAAGATTTTTATTTCCAAGTACATTTTGTTCCTACTTTAAACATAACATTGCAACCAATATTGGCTGTATTGTTAATATAGTTTTAACACTATGACTATTATTGCCCTTAAAGAATTTACTTCTTAAGGGTGTGTACGGCAACGTCAGTGGGGTATCATGCAAGATTCCCATTCTTGCGACTCGGGTTTAAGTCCCGGCTGGCGCATTGCTAGTTTTAAAAGATTAGATCACTTTTGAAAGTCAGTTATTGGAAAAGTTTCATGGAGCTATATAAACCTTATTGCACCCCTAAAACCAGTGCTACTTTTAGGCCTTAAGCTGTTATGCTAATTACAGGAAACAGACCCTGTCATTCTAGCCATTTAAAAAACAAGATTTGTGAAGCAATTTGTTTCAAATGTGTCTATACAATTGCAATATGTGTGCACTTTTCAAGCATTCCAACAAAACCTAACACATTTTTATTTTTTAAAAGACTTTTAATTCCAAGTACATTTTGTTCCTATTTTAGCCGTAACATTGCAATCAGTATTGGCTGTATTGTTAAAATAGTTTTAACACTATGACTTTCAAAAGTGATCTAATCTTTTAAAACTAGCAATGCGCCAGCCAGGACTGAAACCCGAGTCGCAAGAATGGGAATCTTGCATGATACCCCTACACCACTGGCGCTGCCGTACACACCCTTAAGAAGTAAATTCTTTAAGGGCAATAATAGTCATAGTGTTAAAACTATTTTAACAATACAGCCAATTTTGGTTGTAATGGTATGTTTAAAGTAGGAACAAAATGTACTTGGAAATAAAAATCTTTTAAAAGATAAAAATGTGTTAGGTTTTGTTGGAATGCTTGAAAAGTGCACACATATGGCAATTGTATAGACACATTTGAAACAAATTGCTTTACAAAACTTGGTTTTTAAATGGCTAGAATGACAGTGTCTGTTTCCTGTAAAAAGCATAACAGCTTAACGTCTGAAAGCAGCCTTGCTTTTAGGGGTGCATAGCGCAACATCCATTATATGTTTAGATTATATAGCTCCATGACACTTTCCCAATAACTGACTTTCAAATTGACTTTGAATCCGGGACTCAAAAAGAAGAACCTTGCATCATACCCCTATACCACTAGCTCCTTTGCTCATGGTGCTGAGAATGATATCCTTACAGGGTAAAATAGCCATAGATTTAAGACTATTTTAACATTACAGCGTACGTGCACAATGAGATTTTCTGCTGTGGACAAAGAGGAGCCTGGATTTTGTGCCCAAAGATCATACTTTGCACATATCTTGTCTCATGTCCGCTTGAAACACTCTTGCTAATTAAGGGCACAGAAGAACATGTCTTGGCTAAATTCAAACAACCTATGGTTATTCAGCCTTTAATCTGGCGATTTGGCCTCAACCATCAACACAATAAACTACCTCAGACTCTCAGACATACCATAGATGCAAGAGCCTGGATAGCTCAGTCGGTAGCGCGTCAGACTTTTAATCTGAGGGTCCAGGGTTCAAGTCCCTGTTCGGGCGATGGAGCTTTCTATCTTTACACTTTGCTGCAGCTACGTGCACAATGAGATTTCTTGCTGTGGACAAAGAGAAGCTTGGATTTTGTGCCCAAAGACCATATGTTGCACATATCTTGTCTTATGTCCGCTTAAGGTCTGAATGTAGCCTTACTTTTACAGGGGCATAGAGTAACATCCATAGTATGTTTAGATGATATAGCTCCATGACACTTTTCTATTAACACTTTCCCAATAACTGACTTTCAAATTGACTTTGAACCCGGGACACAAAAAGAAGAACCTTGCATCATACCCCTATACCGCTAGCTCCTTTGCTCATGGTGCTGAGAATGATATCCTTCCAGGGTAAAATAGCCATAGATTTAACCCTTTAAGTGCCAGCCTTCCTGGAGATTTTGTCACACTCTGTTGCCAGACCATTTTGCACTATTTAGCGCTTTCCATGTTCAACTGTGATTTTTGTAGGAATTTCCAGGGATTTCCCAGGAAAATTATATATTGTTTTTTTCAGCAGAGCTTGGGCTTTAACATGAAATGTCTTGTTTGTCATTTTCTAAGTGTATTCCCAATATTTTGGGGTGAAAATTGTGCAAAAAAATTAAAAAAAAACTATTTTTTACAATTTGTAGTGTTTTTTTGTAATAAAAAATGTAAGTTTGTCAATATAATCTTATTTTGTGTGAAACCCCAATTTCTCCCGGTTACAGCGGTACCACATATGTATAGGTAGACACCCTTTCCTGCCCAGGAGACTCCCCCAAACTGAAACAATGCTTTAGGAGATTTTGAGAAAAAATACAACTATGCTTTGCAATATGCGCACCTTGCAGTTTTTCAAGAAAAACAACCCTTTAAATTTGAAATACCCCGACAAACTCTATATTCCCTAGAAGTATACACCTCAGGCTTTCTAGGCGTACCAGGCTTGTTGACATAGGTGCCGTTTTCTGGCCTAAAAAAAAACTATATGCAAACCATAAAAAACTTAAAATCTGAAAAAAGCCTCGATTCAGAGAGACACAAAAAACTTCCGTTTTAGTTCCGATCTGTGAAATGTTTCCGTTCTCGTATGAGAGTACGAGCGATTCTATGCATGCATTGAAAACCTTCTGTAAAGTTTCCGTCCGTTCGTACGGCAGATTACGAATTATGCGGATGTCATTTTCCATCCAGACTTTTCCGTTTCATTTCCACATGTTACAACGTAGGCTTTTGTTTTTGCCCTTTTCCCATCGTATCCTCCAATGAATCCTTTACGTTTCCCGATAGATTCTGTTTCTATTTTACAAAAAATAATCGTCCAGACAGAATCCTTACGATCTTGCGCCTGCGCACTACAAACTTAACTCATTAAAGTGCTCGCATACATATTTGCCACCCTCACTTCTACTACAATGTTTAGCTAAATCACTTAGCACTATCCTCCATCTTCCCTTTTGGCCCCTTAAAGCTCACCCAAACCACTTAGCACTGTCCTCCATCTTCCCTTTTGGCCCCTTAAAGCTCACCCAAACCACTTAGCACTATCCTCCATCTTCCCTTTTGGCCCCTTAAAGCTCACCCAAACCACTTAGCACTATCCTCCATCTTCCCTTTTGGCCCCTTAAAGCTTACCCAAACCACTTAGCACTATCCTCCATCTTCCCTTTTTGACCCTTAAAGCTCACCCAAACCACTTAGCACTGTCCTCCATCTTCCCTTTTTGACCCTTAAAGCTCACCCAAACCACTTCTTGGTTAGGTTCTTCTTCCATTTCAGCCCCCTAAAACTTACCCAAATCACTTCTCGGTCATGTGAATATTCATCTTTAAATATTTCTGGGCCCATTAGTTTTGTGTTAAAGTATTTTGTAAATGAAATGACAATGTACATTTTTTTTTTAATTCCATCATAAAATATAAAATTGTTAGACATTTTGAAAATTTCAAATTTTAACAACTATAAAAAACTAAATACATAGCAATGGCAGGCCACTGAACATTATTCTTCATCTGTGGTCCCCAACGAGTTGCGCAGCTCCTGCATCTTGCCCACCAACTGAAGGACCCTGACACTCAGTTGTGCCACTCTGGCACGTGTGGTCCCTGTTAAAAAACGTAAATGAAAACATTGGTATAACCTTGTTGGGGTCATACTGCAGTGCCCCCCCCCCTCCCGTATGGTCCAAACACCTAAATCTGGACTTCAAAAGCCAGAGGGCCCTTGCCACCACGGCCCGGGTTTTGCATAGTGCCCGATTAGAGAACCCCTGGCCCGCATTATGCAGGCAAAGAACGGGCATCAGGAGCAAGGGCGAGTGGCACATCTTGCAGTTCCTGCAACCAAATATAAAATAATTACACAAAGCAAAGGTAACCAACTAAAACAAGAACTCCTACCACAAATTAAGATTCAAGTTCAACAATCCAAATATAATTCACAAAGGACACAAGTCTAAAAAAAATAATTAAATTAAATATAAAAATATAGCAATTATATGGATGTGTGGGAAAATAAATGTTTACATGCTAAGGACTAATTTAGTTCAGCATTAAAATGCTTCTATAAGGCATACATGAAATGTATTGATTCAGGTATGCATTGCTATACAATTTATGGCCTCGGCCATGCTGATACATGAAATGCCTTGGTGCTAAAGGCGCGCAGACTCCTCCACATAGCCACAAAACATGTTCAACAACAGCAATCCGAGCCCTCAAAGGTCTCGTAAGTGGATCGGAAATTAAACAGATTTATAGGGTGGTGATCCGTCGGAAACCAGCTCTCTGAATCAGAAGGAAGCTCTCTGAATCAACAGAAGTTTTCTGAAGGAACGGAAAATTTCCAATTTTGTTTGGAAAATGATCCGAACTAACGGAAATGTTCCAATTTGCTTCCGATCATCGGAAGCGCATTCCCGAACGTTCGTGCGAGTAGAAAATGGACGAAAAAAAGCAAAGAAATGACAAACACCCACCCAAACTTTCACAGACAGCTACGGAAGTCCGGACGAATGTGTCTCTGAATCGGGGCTAAAGTGCGCACCTTGTGCTTTTTCTACCAAAACAACCTTTTACATTTGGAATATCCCTGATAAACCATATATTCCCTGAAAGTACACATATTAAGCTTTCTAATCGTACCCAGCTTGTTGTAGTGGGCTCATCTTTCTGGGAGTAATATCTCGAAGAATTCTTAGGTTGCACAGGGTTTCACAAAAAATCGTATAAAAAAGCAGAATAAAAAACACCTTTTCCTAAAATATCAATATGCAAATAAGAAAAAACAAGGTAAATCTGAAAGCGCAAGGTCTACTGAGCAGAACAATACCCAACATGCATAGGTACCTGTAACCTTTTAACTGCCAGCCTACTTGAGATTTTGTCACACTCTGCTGACAGGTAATCTTTCACCATTTTGCGCCATGCTTAAGTGTGATTTTTGCAGGAATTTCCAAGGAAATGGCATATTTTCTTTTTGTGGCAGAGTTTAGACTTTAACATGAAATGTCTTGTTTGTATTTTTTCTACTTTTTTTTATATATTTTTTCTACTTTTTTTTTAAGTAAATATATAAAAAAAATAAAAAAATATATATATTTTTTTAAATTGTCTCCTTTATTTTAACAAAAACATTTATTTTATTAAAGAAAACCATATTGCACGTGAAAGCCCCATTTATCCCGATTACAATGATACCACATATGTATTGGTAGCCCCCCCATTCCTGTCCAGGAGATCCCCTAAACTTAGAAGAGCACTTTATGACATTTACAAATAAAATACAACTACTATCCACATAATAAAGGGTTAAATAAAAAAAATGGTATGGGGTCCCCCTTTACGGAATATAAGGGTTTTTTTTGGAGGCAGGTAATGGGGGGTCTAGGGGTTAATGGCAAGTCACACACTAGCCGCAGGTGACTTGCCAGACCCCCGAGCCTTGTGAACTGGTATAGGGGTCACATGGACCCCTTACCAGTTCACGAAGGGTTAAAAGTAAAAAAAACACACAGACACACTTTTAAAAAAATATCTTTATTAAAAAAAAATAAATGTTTTTTAATATTTTTTTTTAATACTTACCTCCCATCCATCCCTGTGTCCCACGCTGATCACTTAGGCTTCTGCTCTCCTGCTGCTGCTGGAAGCCTTTTATACCTACTGGGTTACAGGTAACAAAGGGTTAATTAAAAAAAAAAATGACATAGGGTCCCCCCTCGAAGGGAGGGGGACCCGATTTTTTTTTGGATTTTTAAGGGTTAAAACCCTTAAAAATCCAAAAAAAAAAAATGGCGTGAGGTCCCCCCTACCCCGCGTAACCAGCCTGTGACCAGCTATGGGGGCTTGTAGAACAGGGCGCAGGGGCCAGCTTTAGTGGCGGCTACAAGCCGTCATAGCCTAGGGCCACGGCTCTTCTGCCCCCCCCTGGGCTTTGGGGAGGCAGGTAATTTGGGGGGCCAGGGGTTAATGGCAAGTCACCCGCTTGCCGCAGGTGACTTGCCAGACCCCCGAGCCCTGTGAACTGGTATAAGGGGTCTCATGGACCCCTTACCAGTTCACAAAGGGTTAACAGTATAAAAAATAAACACACACAGGTTTTTGTAAAAGTTTAAAAAAAAAAAATGTTACCTTTACTCACCTCCGATCTTCAGATGCAGTGTCCCGCGGCGATCTGATTCATGCAGGTGACAGCTGGGCAGAGAAGGGGGGAGGCAGGCGATCGTCACCGGCATCTGACAGTAGAACTGCCGGGTGCCCCGATGACACCCGGCGGTGACGTCATTAGCCCCGCCCCCGGCGGCCGCCATTGGAAGCTGCGGTGGAGGGCTGTTATGCCCCCCTCCAGAAGACAGAAGAGCCGGGGGGGTGATCGGAGCCCCCCCATGAAGAGGAGAGGCGGCGGGAGCCGGCGGGAGTGGAGGTGAGTAACTGTCATTTTTTATTTATTTTTTTTTAACAGGCAATCCCGGCAGCTGCTGAAACGGGGGGGCACCCTATTCCGGGCCCTGCCCTGCAGCCGGAGGAGCCCCGATCGGCGATCGGAGCCCCGATGGCTGAAGAGGAGACCCGGCCGGATTAAACAAGGGGTCAGGTAAGTGACTTTTTTTTTAACTTTTTTTTATTGTGATTGGGGAATGCCAGGCACATAAAATTTACGTGGCTGGCACTTAAGTGGCGGAGAGGCAACCACGTAAATTTTATGTGGCTGGCATTTAAAGAGTTAAAGCCAAATTCTACCCATTAGGACGGGTTTTTATTATAGCCCGAATTAAAGGAAATACCGTTTTTTTTCACCCTATAAGACGCACCTGCCCATAAGACGCACCTAGGATTTGGGGAAGGAAAACTAGAAAAAAATATTCTAAGCCAAATGTTGTGCTAAAACACCCAATTACAGACAGTGTGGCATTCCCCCATCCCATAGGCAGTGTGGGATGTGCCCCTCCCATAGGCAGTGTGGCATTCCCCCCTTCCTACTCCCCATAGGCAGTGTGGCATCCCCCCATCCCATTCCCCATATAGTCAGTGTGGCATATCCCCTCCCATATAGGCAGTGTGGCATCCCCCCTCCCATTGCCATATAGGCAGTGTGGCATCCCCCCTCCCATTGCCATATAGGCAGTGTGGCATTCTCCCCCCTCCATTCCCCATATAGGCAGTGTGGCACCCCCCTCCATTCCCCATATAGGCAGTGTGGCACCCCCCTCCATTCCCCATATAGGCAGTGTGACACCCCCCTCCCATTCCCCAGTTAGGCAGTGTGGCATCCCCCCTCCCATTCCCTATATAGGTAGTGTGATATCTCCCCCTCTTCCATTCCCTGTATAGGTAGTGTGGCATCCCCCCTCTTCCATTCGCCTATAGGTAGTGTGGCATCCACCCCTCTTCCATCCCCGTATAGGTAGTGTGGCATCCCCCCCTTCCATCCCCGTATAGGTAGTGTGGCATCCCCCCCTCTTCCATCCCCTTATAGGTAGTGTGGCACCCCCCTCTTTTCATCCCCGTATAGGTAGTGTGGCATCCCCCCCTCTTCCATCCCCGTATAGGTAGTGTGGAATCCCCCCTCTTCCATCCCCGTATAGGTAGTGTGGCATCCACCCCTCTTCCATCCCCTTATAGGTAGTGTGGCATCCCCCCCTTCCATCCCCTTATAGGTAGTGTGGCATCCCCCCTTCCATCCCCGTATAGGTAGTGTGGCATCCCCCCTTCCATCCCCGTATAGGTAGTGTGGCATCCACCCCTCTTCCATCACCTTATAGGTAGTGTGGCATCCCCCCTCTTCCATCCCTGTATAGGTAGTGTGGCATCCACCCTCTTCCATCCCCTTATAGGTAGTGTGGCATCCCCCCTTCCATCCCCTTATAGGTAGTGTGGCATCCCCCCCTTCCATCCCCGTATAGGTAGTGTGGCATCCCCCCTTCCATCCCCATATAGGTAGTGTGGCATTCACCCCTCTTCCATCCCCTTATAGGTAGTGTGGCATCCCCCCTTCCATCCCTGTATAGGTAATGTGGCATCCACCCCCTTTCATTCTCCTTATAGGCAATAGCAAAAAAAAAAAGTAAACTCACCTTTAAATCCTTCCCGTTGTCCCCGCCGTCTTCACACACAGACACACACAGCGGTGGGCGTGGCCGACGCTCGAGCATTGGCCACGCCCACCGCTGCATAGTCCGGGTGTCTCTGTCTGTTGGGGCCGTTGAGAAGTGACAGGGACAGTGCTCGCACTGTCCCTGTCACTTCTCCACGGCCCCAGCAGATAGAGACACCCGGAGTATACAACGGGTGCGCTCCCTGTAAGAGGGACGAGTGGGAGGCGGCGGACGCGCTCTGCTTGTCCGGTGCTGCCTCTCGCTTGTCCACCGGCGGGGATTGGCTGCAGCGATCACGTGGGAGCGGGGAGAGGTGAGTTTTCGGGGCTTTCTGGGGGGTTTCACACTGCGGGGCACCCCGATCGGGGTGCCCCACCGAAGTGGACCAAAACCCAGGATAGTCAAAATCCTGGGTGTTGGTCCACTTTAATGAGTGCCCCCAACCACAGAAAGATGCAGTGTGTGTGTGTGTGTGGGGGGGGGGTGAAGTTGTAATGGGTTAAACACAGTCTGCATTCGGAGCCTTTCTCTTTACAGGGCCCGATATCCCTGCCTCCAGGCTGTGGTCGTGAGACCTCTATGTGTCAGGAACCTGGGATCCCAGTAAAAAGTTTAGGGCTCTGCATTCAACCCCTTGCACCCCCTCCCCCTCCTCCGCACACACTGTCTGCATGGAATCACTTATACCCTGACCCCCTCCCACATCCTGTATTTAGCCAGTTGGACCCTCTCCCTCTGACACTGTTTGAATTTAACCCCCTACACCCTCTTTTCTCCAAACACTATCTTCATTTATAGTCCCAAGAAGATAGACAGCTCAGAAATCCCCTGAGATATTTCACCTGGGAGCACGGACAGACCTCTGTAAGTCCCAATTATAGTAATGTGCTGCAGGTCCAGCTCACCAAGTGTGATAAAACGTAACATTTAATGTAACATTTTAAAATATAGCATGACCTGTGTGGAGTGAATATCCTACCTTAAAACAGATGGGGATCCATTGCTCCTTTTAAGAAAGATATCAGCATGCTGAGCAGGTGGTGAAATAATGACACTTCCTGCTTAGATGCTGGAACGAAGAAACCCCGCCCCCTGTCTGATGATTGGATGGAGGGTGGAGAAATAAAAGGAGAGAGAGAGGGAGAGGGAAAGGATAGCTAATGGCGAGAATTCAACCCTATCCCGCCCAGTCACTGGATATACTTAATACAGGTTTTTCTGTTGTGAACTGTAATATAATATAGTTGCACATTAATGAATTAATACTATAAAGTGTTTGAATTATACTTATAATATTCATAAAGAAAACTTGTCTTATAGTTGTCTAATATTTAGACTATATATATATATATATATATAAGGTAAAACTATATTAATAAAGTTGACAAAACTGAACTATGGACTGGAAGCCAATTTACGGCATAGATCAAAAGGGTTATACCAATATTAAACAGCATGAAGATCAAAAATTAGTCATAAAAAATAGTAGAATATAACCAAACAGATCATTGGGGATGGTAAAATTGAATTACTATATCTTCCCTCTAGGTTCAGATTGTTTAATGATAAACCCTCTTTCTACTAAAAGGAGCAATGTAATAAAATTTATTATGATGGTTAAAAACAAAATCCCAATAAAAATAATTGGTGGTGCCCTAATACACTCTATACAACCGGAGTCAAAAACATTTTTTTACTATTAGCTAGAGGAAATATAGAAGCCAATGGTTATCTATTAGTACATAATAATAAATCAAAACGGTCATTAAGACCTCTAGGCATGCATGTGTCCAAGAGAAAAATCCATCGTGCTTCATTGCTTTCTAATTTCTTGCGGAGGTTGCCCCCTCTAGGGCCTAAGGACACCTTCTGTACAACCTGAACTTTAAGGGACAAAGTTTCCCCCACATGTTTATCCCTGCAGTGTCTTGCTACATTGGATTTAATATATGTGCTACGTGCGTTGTAAACATGCTCCATGAATCTTTGTTTGAGGGGGCGAGATGTACAGCCAACATATTGTAGATTACAAAATGTACACGTAATCAAATAAACCACCGCTTTGGAATTGCAATTATGAAAACCAAAGGTTTTGAATTTGCGGCCATTAGTTAGAGATTCAAACTCGTTCCCCTTGGTAATATATTTACAACAGGAGCATTTGCTAGCACCACATGGAAAGGTACCCTGGATAATTAACCAAGTTTCAGTTGTTGCGGGGGTATCCCGCAGTACAGACGGTGCTAATAAGGAAGATAAAGTGGGTGCTCTCCTGGATACAACTCTTACCCCCGTGATAAAATTCGATCCAGCTCCTCATCACTGCGCAGGATGGGTAGGCTAGACATGATTATTTCTTTTATTTTATGAAATTTACTAGAATATGATGTAACCATCGTAATGGGTCTAGTTTCATTTTGTACTGGGGCCCTTGAGTGTTTCCCCCTCAACATGTCTGTCCTATTTCTTGATTTGGCTTTATCCTCAGCATGTGTCAGTAATGCTCTGGGGTATCCCCTTGTTAATAACCGTTCTCTGATTTTTGCACACTCCTCATTAAAGGTGTCATCCCGTGAGCAATTACGTCTTGCCCTTAGGAACTCCCCGTATGGGATAGCATGCACCGTATGTCTTGGGTGACAGCTATTGGCATGGAGTATAGTATTTCCCGTGATCTGTTTGCGGAAAGTACTAGTACTCACTTGATGAGTAACGGGATCTGTTTTTAGCATTAAATCTAAAAATTCAATTTTCTCCTTATGCCAGTGTCCTGTGAATCTTAAATTGCATTGATTAGTATTGATGTAATTCAGAAACTCTATGGTATTCTCACCCTTATAGATACACACGATATCATCAATATACCGTCCATAGAAATCTATGTTCCACAGGTAGGGATTCTCCTCGTTGAATATGCGGTGCTCCTCCCACCATCCCAAGTAGATGTTGGCCAGGGATGGGGAGAAGGGGGTCCCCATGGAAGCACCGCATTTCTGGAGGTAGAATATACCTGTGAACATAAAGTAGTTGTGTGTTAGTAAATATTCAACACAGTCACATAAAAACCTTATATGATCCATATTTTAAGCTGTATGTTTATACAACATGTGGTGTAAAGCATGAACGGCCAAGTTATGGGGGATAGAGGAATACAGGGCTTGTACATCAAAAGTTGCCCACATAAAGTCATGCCCCCAGATTACATTCTCCATAGCTCTCAAAACCTGTGTTGAATCTTTGATGAAACCTGGAAGATTCACCACCAGGGGTTGGAGTTGGGAATCAACCCACTGTCCCAATCCTTCATTTAAACCACCTACCCCAGAAACTATCGGCCGACCTTTTGGGGGAAATTCTCCTTTATGCACTTTGGGAAGGTGGTGGAAGATGGGAGTGGAGAGACATGGATTCCTCAACTGATCCTGGGTTTTATTAGTAATGATTCCCATTGATACACCTTCTGCCAATAGTTTATCCAGTATTAAACTGAATTCTACAGTGGGATCTCCTTTGAGACTAACATATGTTCCTTCATCAGAAAGTTGCCGGTAAGCCTCTGCTACATAATCGTCACGGTCCATGACCACAATGGATCCACCTTTGTCCGCTGAGCGGATCACTATATCCCTATTATCTTTGAGTTCCTTGAGGGATTTTCTCTCTGAATAAGTTAAGTTGCTCTTATATTTATTTTTGTTTCTGGGGGACCTGGCCAGGTCACATAGCTGTGAGATCACCACATCCTGGAATTTGTCCAATGCTTTACTTCTGGACTCTATAGGATAAAAATCCTCATTTCTAAAATGGCATGCCTTGGGTGGCTCCAAATCCCCTCTTTCTCCAATTTTGTTGACGTCCTTCCAATGAATTATATTAAGGATATCCATGAAATTTAATGGTCCTTCAGTTGGATCTGAAGTGGGATTTGGGTCACTTGTAGGATTTTGAGTTATTTGTGGTCTAGATCCTCTTGTGGATATCTCATTTTGGATAACCGGGGGGTTGACATCCTCCTTCTCTAAAAAGTGTTTCTTAAGGGCCAACTTGCGAATAAATCGGTTTAGGTCCACAATCGTTTCAAAAATATTAATATCATATGTTGGTGCAAATGATAAACCCTTTGCCAGGAGTTGTAATTGTGTGTCTGTCAGAGGTGTTGTCGATAAATTAATTACTGGTGAGTTTTCCTTCCTCTCTCCCTCAGTTGGTAATTGCCTGGGGGTGTGATGTTTCCTCCCCGACCTCCGCCTTTTCTTCTGCTTTTGTCCTGCCGTGCTTTGGTTGGGGGTATTTCTGATCTGTGAAAATTTTGCCCTCTTTGTGTGGGGCGATCCTGGTCTTCGGCACATGATGTGCTGGATCCTGTATCAGATTCAGAAGAGGAAAAGTTAAGATCCACAAAAGATACCGATTTTGATCTTGTTCGCTTTAATATCGATTTAGGTCCAATTGAGTGGAACCTTCTTGGCCAGCTGTAGACTCTATCAGACTGGTAATCCTCAAGATCACGTTTGATTTCTTTCTGTTTGATATTGGTGATTTCTGTTTCCAATTTTTCTAAATTTTCTTTCAATTGATCTTGTAATGTTTGATATTTTTCCTCAGTTGAATATTTCTGTAATTTATCCTTGGTCTCTATAATATCTTTATGGAGAGTATCAAGTGCTATTTGTTCATGTTTGATTAACAGCGTGATCAGTTTACTTGAAGCATCTGATAAAATAGCATACCACTGTTTCTCAAAATCCTCTCCAAAAGCAGTAGTGGATCTTTTTTTCAGCCTTAATCCCCTTGGGATCATGTCCCCATCTAAATATTTCTGTAGGGTAACTTTGTCCCACCAGATTCTGAGTTATTTTTTCATCAGCTTTTCTAGATGACTGAATTCTTGATTTAGTTCCACATTAGATTCAGATATGTTAGTTTGGAAAAACATGTGACCCACTTTATCCAATCTCCTTTGAATGTCATCCTCCATATTATACATACAAATCCTCCGGATTGAAAATTTCTGAGGAAACACTCCAACACAGGTATTTTTAAAAGAGGATTGAGCAGGTCAAACCAGATTCACTAGTAGTCCCAAGAAGATAGACAGCTCAGAAATCCCCTGAGATATTTCACCTGGGAGCACGGACAGACCTCTCTAAGTCCCAATTATAGTAATGTGCTGCAGGTCCAGCTCACTAAGTGTGATAAAACATAACATTTAATGTAACATTTTAAAATATAGCATGACCTGTGTGGAGTGAATATCCTGGGCTCCCCATTCAAAGGTAACGCGTTTCGGGGTTACCTCACCCCTTAATCCTACCTTAAAACAGATGGGGATCCATTGCTCCTTTTAAGAAAGATATCAGCATGCTGAGCAGGTGGTGAAATAATGACACTTCCTGCTTAGATGCTGGAACGAAGAAACCCCGCCCCCTGTCTGATGATTGGATGGAGGGTGGAGAAATAAAAGGAGAGAGAGAGGGAGAGGGAAAGGATAGCTAATGGCGAGAATTCAACCCTATCCCGCCCAGTCACTGGATATACTTAATACAGGTTTTTCTGTTGTGAAATGTAATATAATATAGTTGCACATTAATGAATTAATACTATAAAGTGTTTGAATTATACTTATAAGAAAACCATAGGTTTTGAATTTGCGGCCATTAGTTAGAGATTCAAACTCTAACTAATGGCCGCAAATTCAAAACCTATGGTTTTCATAATTGCAATTCCAAAGCGGTGGTTTATTTGATTACGTGTACATTTTGTAATCTACAATATGTTGGCTGTACATCTCGCCCCCTCAAACAAAGATTCATGGAGCATGTTTACAACGCACGTAGCACATATATTAAATCCAATGTAGCAAGACACTGCAGGGATAAACACGCGGGGGAAACTTTGTCCCTTAAAGTTCAGGTTGTACAGAAGGTGTCCTTAGGCCCTAGAGGGGGCAACCTCCGCAAGAAATTAGAAAGCAATGAAGCACGATGGATTTTTCTCTTGGACACATGCATGCCTAGAGGTCTTAATGACCGCTTTGATTTATTATTATGTACTAATAGATAACCATTGGCTTCTATATTTCCTCTAGCGAATAGTAAAAAAATGTTTTTGACTCCGGTTGTATAGAGTGTATTAGGGCACCACCAATTATTTTTATTGGGATTTTGTTTTTAACCATCATAATAAATGTTATTACATTGCTCCTTTTAGTAGAAAGAGGGTTTATCATTAAACAATCTGAACCTAGAGGGAAGATATAGTAGTTCAATTTTACCATCCCCAATGATCTGTTTGGTTATATTCTACTATTTTTTATGACTAATTTTTGATCTTCATGCTGTTTAATATTGGTATAACCCTTTTGATCTATGCCGTAAATTGGCTTCCAGTCCATAGTTCAGTTTTGTCAACTTTATTAATATAGTTTTACCTTATATATATAGTCTAAATATTAGACAACTGTAAGACAAGTTTTCTTTATGAATATTATAAGTATAATTCAAACACTTTATAGTATTAATTCATTAATGTGCAACTATATTATATTACAGTTCACAACAGAAAAACCTGTATTAAGTATATCCAGTGACTGGGCGGGATAGGGTTAAATTCTCGCCATTAGCTATCCTTTCCCTCTCCCTCTCCTTTTATTTCTCCACCCTCCATCCAATCATCAGACAGGGGGCGGGGTTTCTTCGTTCCAGCATCTAAGCAGGAAGTGTCATTATTTCACCACCTGCTCAGCATGCTGATATCTTTCTTAAAAGGAGCAATGGATCCCCATCTGTTTTAAGGTAGGATTAAGGGGTGAGGCAACCCCGAAACGCGTTACCTTTGAATGGGGAGCCCAGGATATTCACTCCACACAGGTCATGTGTTACAACCGGATGAAACTAATGAAGCGTGGACCCACTGGAACTGCGGAAATGTTGGTGAGTACCGCGTCAGGGAAGCGGGGTCTAAGGAGCCACCGGTTTTCACCAGAGCCCGCCGCGAAGCAGGTTGGTCTTGTGCGGCTGATGACTCCCAGGTCGCTACCCCCCAACGGCGGCACAGTTCCACAATTTGCCGAGGTATTGTACAGCAGAGATAAACGATGGTCACGGTGAGTAGCCAGATTCAGGGCAGGCAGCGAGGATTCAGCAGCGAGTAGACAAGCCGTGGTCGGGACAGGCAGCGGAGGTTCACAGACGAAGGGACAGACCGAGGTCGGGACAGGCAGCGGAGGTTCGTGGTCAAAAAGGTAAGCCGAGGTCATACACGAAAAAGCCACAGATTTAACTACAGACAATCACGGAAACACACCGATAATCCGGCAAAGGGAGGAAGGGCTGGCCAGCATATAAAGGAAGTGATATTACCGGATTGGACGGCCGGACACCAATTAGAGATGCACTGGCCCTTTAAATTCCACAGTATTGCAGCGCGCGCCCCCTAGTGGCCGGGGACGTGCGCGCAGGAGAGGCAAGGAGGAAGCAGGAAGTGAGGGAGCTGCCCGCAGGCCCCGGCAGCCACGCCGGACGGAGGGCAGGACACCAGGTAAGCGAGGAGCGCTGCCAGGAAGGGACACAGCGCTCGGGCTAGGGGAGACCCGGCGGGGAAAGCCGCGGGGAGGAAGCGCGGCTCTCGCCCCGGGAGAGGGACGGCTGGAAGCGCCATGAGGCGTCTCCGCAGCGCTGGCTCTAACATCATGCTATATTTTAAAATGTTACATTAAATGTTATGTTTTATCACACTTGGTGAGCTGGACCTGCAGCACATTACTATCTTCATTTAACCTCTTGAATCTTCTACCTCCTCCACACACTATTTGCATATAAACCCTTGTACCTTCACTCCCCCCCAGACACTGTCTGCATTTAAACATCTTATGCCCCCTTCAAGTGGGGTAGGGTGCAAGCAAAAAAAAGTGCCTAGGGTGGCCTGGACATAAAATACAGCCCACTGCAAGGATGGGTTACATGCAGAGGAAAATCTGAGTGTGCGCAAGCATACAGTGGCCACCTATGCCCCAAACTGTATTATCTGACATTGGATATTTATGAAACCTGCTTTTAATATTGCCATTAAATGCTACATTTTATGTGAACCTGAAGCAGTAAAACTTTAATTCTAATAGAAATGCCTGGCCTAACCCCAGGCTGGATCAGTTATCCAAAGGGAGTATATAATATGCAGTATACAGACACTGGAGTTTATTTAGACATCTTGACATACCAAACAAACAAAATGGTTGTCAACACATAGGTTGTCCAGTCACTGAAACTACGAAATATCCAACATTTCTCATGGTAGTAAAAAATTCCCTTTATGGGAAAAAAAAAGCATGAAAAATTCACTGTTGCTGAATCACCAGCTAGGAAAACAATGAAAGCCAATGGCTTTCTTTTTTTACTCCTAAGAAAAGTAAAAGAAAAGATGTAAAAGAGTCGAGCAGCAGAGTTGGGAATAGATTGGAGTGCTGCAGCAGTCAAGCATGATCAGGAAATGCACTAGGATTTTGGTGGTATCGGGAGAGGAAGGGGCAGATGCAAGAGATATTTTTGAGCTGGAGATGGCAGGTGGCTGGAGATGGAGGTGGCTAGTGACTGAATCTGAGGTGGGGATGACAGAGAGTTCAGTATAACACCAAGACATCAGGCTAGGAGAGTTGCAGTAATTGTGAGATTGTTGACAGATATAGTCGGTGTGGAGGCAACCTTTGGCTTGCTTACTCATCCTGCCCCTGAGCTTAAACCGGACCTTCAGCGTGATTTAATGAAAAGCCCAAACTCTTAAAAAATGGTTCCCCAGCATCTAAAATTAATATATTTTACGTTTTTAGTCACTAACTTACAATTCTTTCCACCACTGGGCTGCAACTCTGTTCAGGAATTTAGGATACGGGCGCCGCCATCTTGACTCAGAAGCATCACACTTACTGAGGAGAGGAGAGTGGGATAAGGTACAGGGGGGCGGGTTATAGCTGTGCTTTGCTCAGACAGAGCAGAGCTGGGGTCAGGTAAAGGTCAGCAGTCCCAGAATGCAGAGCAGCACAGTCAGGAGGCACTTCCTGTTTGCAGGCTGCCTGATAAGATGGCGGCTTCCATAAGCCGCCATCTTGGATGTTTAAAGGCTCATAACATGCAGTAGATGCAGGTAGGATGATTTTTAATGTGGGCAATCTGTATGTACAGGGTGTGGGAAACATATAAGATAGGCTCTTATTCAGAGTGAAGGTCCTCTTTAAAGAAGCACGATCGCGAAAAAATAGGCCAATAATAGAAAATTCATATAAATATGCTGGATAGTGGGACAAGAGGTCACTTATACACCTTGCATTAAGAAATATCCAGCCAGGCTTGTTTTTTAATTTTCATTAATGGAAGGAAGAGGAAATCGGGTGACAGGTTTTGTCACCCCTGATACACTAAACCTGTCACCCCTGGATTTTATTCCAACTATAAGAATAGACCACAAGCTTGGCAGGAGTTTTATTCAGTTTGGGTGTATAAGTGACCCCTCCTCTCATTAGCCAACATGTTTATATGGGTGTTTAATATTACACAATTTCGCGATAATGTTCCATTAATTTTTACAATTTTAAATTTTTACAATTTACCAAATTGCATCAGATATTGTCGATTATTTTATAAAAATCATATACTTTTATTGTAATTCATGTTTCAAAACAATTACTATTTTAAAAATGTGTATCGCCAAAAAGTTAATTTCTCTTTCAACACCACCAGAGGGCAGTGTAACCATGTTATTTCATAATGCCATACACTTCAATAAAGATAAACTTATAATAAAGATAGTCCTATTTTGAGAATAGCATATGTGTATATTTATTTATATATAAGTATATTTATTTCTACCAAGTCTCCAATACAATCTTGGCTTGTAATTACAGTTATCCTTACTGTATACAGTTTATCCATTGTCACTATCTTCAATGGTCCATGGCACATAGAGTCAATTAATCAACTGCCTCTACAAAGTAAATATGAGGCATATCACAGTCCAAAGTTGTCATTCAAAAAACACTTTTTTCCACATTCCCTTTTCTTTTCCAAGTTTAATCATACTTTCTTTCTAGCTTTTCCAAAATGACGCCTTCTTTCTCACATTGCCTTATTTTTTCTTCCTTTTACACATACCATTCTGCTTTCCCACATTCCTTTCTTCTTTCTTTCCTTTTCCACATTTAATCCTACTTTCTATCTAGCTTCTCTACATTTACTCCTTTTCCCTCTTTTCTCACATTCCTTCCTTCGTGTTTTTCCACATTTACTTCTTTATTGCTTTTCCACATTCGCTTCTTCTTTCTTTATTTTTACACATTCAATCCTTATTTCTGTATTTTTTCATACCCCCTTCTCTCTTTTGTTCCATATTCCCTCCCTCTTCCTTTCTTTTCCATGTTCCACTTCTTTTTCCAACTTTTCCACATTCACTCCTTATTTCTTTTTTTTCCTCATTTCCTTCTTGCTTTTTCTGCTTTGTAGCTTTTGCACACTCGTTCCATATTTCTTTTTTTCCACATTCCCTTGTTCTTTCTTCTTTTTCCATCTTCCCTTCTTCTTCTTACATTTTCCACATTTCTTCCTTCTTTCTTGCGTTTCCACATTCTATTCTTTTTTCTCTCATTTTTCACATTTCAGCTTCTTCAGGTGCAGCAATTTACACATTCCTTCCTCCTTTCCAAATTTAATCCTTTATTTTCCACATTAACTTATTTTTATTAGTTTTCCACATTCCCTCCTTTTTTTCTTCCACATTCACTCCCACTTTTTCTTTTCTACATTCCTTCCTTCTTTTTCTCCTCTACGTTCACTCCTTGTTCATGTTCACTGTGTTTCTCTCTCTCCATTTTCAATTCCTTTCCATATCTCTTTTTCCAGATTTTACCTTCATTTTCCACTTATCTTTTCCACATTCTCCCTTTTATTCTTTTTCACATACATTGCCCACTGGAGGAGTTTTACATTAGCCCACAGGGATTCAAAGGGTGGTCTGCCTCCTACCCCAGTCCCAAGAAATACCTTCCACTCAGGATAAATGGAGAGCTTTTTTATTGTGGCATCACTGCCTGGTGGTGCCTATGGGATAGGGAGGGCTGTGTGCACTCCCATTCCCCCCAAACATGGTAAACAAGGGGAGTAGGTTAGTACTAGTTGCCCTAAACTTTCCGTGCAACACCTAGTTTACTGATATGTTGGTCACTGTGACTGTTTCTGGATTGCCCAACCAGTTTCAGGGTCCTCTGTGGTACCTGCATTTACAAGCATTATCCTAATGAACTGGACCAACCCACCCCCGGAGATCAGCCATTCGGCGATCTCAAAAGAGCTGTAGGGCATGGCTTTGATGGTGGGACAACACGGGTTTAATTGATATCTGGGCCAGCGCTCAAGGTACTGGGATGGGGGGCAGTAGGGGGCGGTAGAGGGGCACAGGAGGAAAAAAGACTTCTGATACACTTTAAGGCCTGAATCCTTCAAGAAAACACCCTGTAACCAGAACTTTGATAGCATGGACTGGATTTGAAGGGTGCTTCTCCTAACAGCAATTTTAAGATCTCCCCACAGGTGTTCAATTGGATTTCTATTCCTATAAGTCTGCAAGCATACCATTGCCATATATGTCCAAAATCCTCAGATTTCATGATGCCTTGCACACAGTCAAGGCATCCAGTGCCAAAGAAAGCAAAACAAACCCAAAACATCTTTGAACCTTCATCATATGTGACTGAAGGTATGGTGTTCTTGTCTTTGTATGCCTCTTTCTGTTTTCAGGGAACAATAGAATGATTTGCTTTAGCAGAAATATCTGTCTGGGTCTCATCTCTCCACAAGATGTTTTCCCAGAAAAAAATTGGTGTACTCACATATATTTTGGTCCTCCTGGGTCTCCTGCCACAGCGCCTAATTTCTTTCAAATGTCCACTAATAGTTGGTACTGACACTGATGCACCCTAAGCCTGCAGGACAGCTTGAATTTCTTTGGAACTCGATCAGGGATGTTTATCCACCATTTGGACCTGCATTTGCAACCTTAATTTTTCTCTTCTGTCCACATCCAGGAAGATTAAGTACAGGACCAAGGGTTGTAAACCTCTTGATTATGTTGCATACAATGGCCATATATGTCCAAAAACAGGTACATCAAGATTTCTGGAGTTCTTCTCTTTCTGTTCTTCATGCTTGGTGTGGCACACACAAACAATGCAAAGAATGAGTCAACTTTCTCCTTCTTATCTGGTTGTAGGTGGGATTTTTATTTTGCCCACACCTGTTCCACAGGGGAGTTTGATCTAGCATCACATGCTTGAAACAAAGTTGTTTACCCAAAATTTTGAAAAGGTGTCAACAATTTTGTCCAGTCAATTGTTTAGGTTTTGTGTGAAATGATGGTCAATTCACGTTTATTCCTCAGTTTTGTTGTTCACACAGAGGAAATACACATACTCTATTCAACAAAACGTGTAATCACAATACTTTTCTCAGAGAAGAACGGCCATGACTGTAGAACATGGGGGCTGCCTTTGCTTAATGGGAGAAGACAGGGTGCACTATCAGGGACTTTGTTCCCTCTCCAGAATCCTGGAATGGTCTGGAGCAATAATAAGACAGCAAATAGCTTATCTGAAACCTGTCCCACATGCCTCACCTCCAGGATAGAAGCCATAACAAAGCTTCAAAGTTTGCACTTTTTTCAATTTCATTCCTCCAGAATCATGCAAAAAAGTGGTTCTACAGCTACTCTATACCCTGTAACTCGTAGCATGAGCAAGCAAAGCAAGCCACAGTGGTCCTGTAGCTGTCTCTGACCACAACAGTACACACTCAATATTCATAAATCTGCTCCATGGCATTCCCTTCCCAGCTCAGCCACCACCGATAAATTGATGCAAAGAAAACATACATAAACAAACATACATAAAGTATTTACATATATGCAAGATTTCCTGGTGCCTTGAAATGGATTATTTTATACTTTTCCCAGGGGGGATAAGGAGAAAGTGTGTACCTGTAGAGGGAGGTAATTGGCCTGGTGGGCATTGCATGTTAGGCAATTGTTGTGTTTTCTTTCAAGAAGATGAAGTATTTCTCACAGAAAAGGATCTACATATGTTTATTTCCTTTGTGAGTTTTGAAACTAAACCTAAAAGGGAGGAAAAAAAGCAAATTGGACATAATGTCACAGCAAACTCCAAAAATGGGCTGGAGAAAATTATTGGCAACCTTTACTGGGGCAAGTAAGAGGTCTGGGCAATATAAAAAGTACACAATGGCTTCAATTGAGTAAGAGTTGAAAACAAATTCTCACGGTAGAAAAAATTCAATTCATGAGAAAAAAGCCTGAGAATGTCACTGTTACTGAATCAACAGACAAAAAGACAATGAAAGTCAATGGCAGCTTTTACTACAGTGTAGAAAGAAGTAAACAAAAAAAGTGTCATTGACTTTCATTGTTTTCCTATCTGGTGATTCAGCAACACTGAAATTATCAGGCTTTATTCTCATGAATTTAAATTTTTACTACCATGAGAATTTTTTTCAACTCTTATTGAATCGAGGCCTTAGAGGCCGATTCAGTAATAGCGCCAGGTAGCGACAGATGAGTGACTGAAGTATGGCGCTACGAGCGCCGCTAGCGTACGCCACGGGCGGCTGCGATTCGCTATAGCAGGCCTCCTCAGTCGCTACCTGGCGTTGTTGTGAAAAATGGCTACATTGGTGAATATGATGTTTCAGATCAGCTTTGTAGGCGCTGTCATTTTGACACACGCTATTCAACACAGCTCCTGCGCCTTGGTTTGCTGTTGGCTTGAAATCAATGTTAGTACCTTCAGTAGTAAACACATTGCAACATGTTTCTTTGGTGAATTTTGTTTTATTTTTACATTTTTTTGGGTGAAAGTGACCAATAAAACTCCAGTGGTTTTTTATCTTGGTGCCTAAAAAAGAAGAAAAATTGGAATTAGTATTTAGAATTAAATTTTTTGTTTCGCATTTATTGACTTTTTTTAATTTTCTTTGGGACAGTTTTTGCCAACTTGCACAACACCTCTAATTGTTATGTTGGTCAACTCCCCCCCCCCCCTTAGAGTGGTTTGGCTCAGCTTACACAGCCCTTAGAGTGGTTTGGCTCAGCTTACACAGCCCTTAGAGTGGTTTGGCTCAGCTTACACAGCCCTTAGAGTGGTTTGGCTCAGCTTACACAGCCCTTAGAGTGGTTTGGCTCAGCTTACACAGCCCTTAGAGTGGTTTGGCTCAGCTTACACAGCCCTTAGAGTGGTTTGGCTCAGCTTACACAGCCCTTAGAGTGGTTTGGCTCAGCTTACACAGCCCTTAGAGTGGTTTGGCTCAGCTTACACAGCCCTTAGAGTGGTTTGGCTCAGCTTACACAGCCCTTAGAGTGGTTTGGCTCAGCTTACACAGCCCTTAGAGTGGTTTGGCTCAGCTTACACAGCCCTTAGAGTGGTTTGGCTCATCTTACACAGCCCTTAGAGTGGTTTGGCTCATCTTACACAGCCCTTAGAGTGGTTTGGCTCATCTTACACAGCCCTTAGAGTGGTTTGGCTCATCTTACACAGCCCTTAGAGTGGTTTGGCTCATCTTACACAGCCCTTAGAGTGGTTTGTGACAAATTATGATTGTAGGCAACACATTTTTCCCCTGTAGTGCAGTACTTGGATTAGAGTGAAGGGTAGTTAGCTTACCGCAAAAAACGAAGTGATCATGCTTTCCCTTAGCTCAAAGCCAGTCTGGGTGTCCTCACTCGTTTCTGCGGCCAAGTTGGGGATTTCGGCCACCAGTGCTGTTTCTTCAGGGGGTTGGATTCTGTGGCATATACAAAGATTGTGGAGCACACAGCATGCGAGGATAATCTTGGAGACCTTTTGTGGACTGTACAACATCTCTCCTCCTGGGCGTGCCAAACACAGCGCGCTTTCAGCAGTCCAATTGTTCCACAATGCTTCTGGTTTTGCGATGTGCTGCATTGTAGCGTTCTTGGGCAGAGGTCTGTGGGTTTCTGACCGGAGTCATCACCCACGTTCTCTGCCCGTATCCCTTGTCCGCTGTGGGAAAAACACAAGGAGAGAGACAGCAATTAGTACTAGTACATGTTTTTGTTTTCATTTTTAAAAATATAGCTTACTAGGCCACATATTTTAGGCAAAATACTTTGACATGGTTACTTATTTACCCAGTAGCCAGCCAGCTGGCATTTCCTTGTTCTCAAACTTCCTGCACAGGACTGACCACTGCAGCACGTAAGAGTCGTGGCATGAGCCGGGGAAACCAGATCTCACGGCCCGCAGCTTCATGTCATGGTCACACACAACCATGACATTGATGGAGTGGAACTACTTTCGGTTCCGATAATGCAGCTCCTGTTGTGCACAGGGAGGGCGGAAAGGGATATGTGTACCATCCACGCACCCTAGCACATTCGGGATCCCTCCCATGCGATAGAAAGCATGTTTTATTTTGGCAACCTCATCCTCATCCTCAGGAAATTGGATGTAAATAGGGATCAGGTCACAAATAGCCAGTACTACCTGGAAAAATATGCGGCTCATTGTAGCCTGGCTGATCCCGCTGAGGAGGGCTGGCACATAGGCGTACTATGCCTAGAATGGATCTGGTGCGTTTGGTGGATGGATCGATTTTGGTCTTAATCTGATCATATAGGGACTGTAGTGCTGCACGATTCAGACGGAAGTGGCTCCTGATCTGCTTGACACTTAAATCCCACACTGAAAGGCGGATGCCAAAGGATCTGGGTGCCCTAAGCCTCACAGCACCCTCCTCCCTGGCCTCCTGCTCTTCCAGCATTCTCACACATCCCTGCATCCATAACCCATACATCACCCTCTTATCCATCTCACACTCAACAGATATACCAAAGAAGCAAAACAAATACAAAATCCACAAACACACCACACACACAAGCAAGCACACTCCTCACACACTCACTACAATGCAGCTCACCACAAAACCAGAAGTATAGTGGTCTGAACCCCCAGACTGCTGAAAGTTTGCTTTCTAAGTTAGGCACAACCAAGAGGGGAGTTGCTGCACAGCCCACAAAAGGCCCCAAAATCAAGCCTCACTTGCTGTATGCTCCACAATATTTGCATATGCCAACAAAATCAATCTCCTAAAGAAACAGCACTGATGTCAGAAATCACCCAACAAGCCACAGAGAGTGAGGACCCAACCCAGCCAGACACTAAAATGAGCTAAGGGACAAAAACACCACACCACCACACCACAGCCTTTGCCACAGTGTAACAATACCAGAAGGTTGGCAAATCCAGCCATTTATACTTCACTTTGAAAAAGGACAGGTCCGCTTTGCCGCCTTTTGCGTTGCTCTGCTATTTCCTGTCTGCAATTACCTGACCCAGGTGTGCGTGAAACGGATTGCGCATGCGCACGCTATTAGCACTACTAGCGTACGTGAGCCGAAACTTGCGTGCATTAACGGACATGGCTGTAAATTCTGTGGTGGACCAATGAAAGGTAAGCTGCTCTTTATTTAAATAGCCGTTTGTAGAGCCACATGTCACAAGTGTTTAATATACATGAGTACATTGTTGTCTTTGGTTGTGTGTTGTTTGGTTAATGAGCTCTGTAATTAGTTAATTGCCTACCAAACATGGTTCAATCAGTGCAGTGGAGCTGTGGCTACAAGCACCTGGCCAGTATGTGTGAAGCAATTAAGTGGACCTGTTTGCGATTGGTTGGTAGAGCACATAAAAACTGCCCAACCCAAAAAGAGGGCGATGCCATTCTGTAGTCTGTATGCGTGCTTGTGTGTTGTCTAGTGGTGTGTGTGTGCAGCTACAGGATGGAGCCAAATTCTGGACATCTGCCGGCCACAGCTGGCCCAAGTAGGAGTGTGTTGGGTGCTGTGCACAGACCTCCCTTAAGGAAAAGGGCCCAGGCCCAAGGTGAGCCTGCACCCAAGGCCAGCCACCCATTTGCCAAGAGGGAGCCAGAATTTAATTTGGCGGAGAACAATACTCTTGTGCGCCTTATCCTGGCCAAATGGGAGCTAATATTTGGCTCCCAAAGCCAGTCTATAGGCAAGCAAGAAAGGAGCAAATTGTGGGATGCCATTGGGGAGGAGCTTACTAGCAGTGCTCAATACCCACGTAGTGGCCCATCCTGCAATAAACGCTTCTACACTTTGAGAAGGGCCCTTATGCAAAAGATGAAGCATGATCTTGATGTCGAGAGTGGGACCATCCAGGGTCCAAAGAGTACCTACAGGCCATATGAGGAGATGCTGAAGCCCAAAATTCCGCTGATTCGGCTGCAGGGTGTTGATGCTGGGGATGACACCACAGGTTGGACTGAAGGTACATATTTTCTGCATATCTTTTGCTGGTAATGTTAATGTATGTGATTTGCTTTGTCTCTTTCTGGCCAACTAACAGTAGGACCTGTGAAGTAGTATATTATACCTCATAAATGTTTTCCTTTCTTGTCTGTTGCTTTCTGCATAGGTGCACATGGTGATGTCCCGGATTTGGCTGAGGACACCACAACTCCTGCCCTTCAACCAACCTCAAGCCTAACCCAGTCTGCCATTGAAGGTATTTATCACTAATTTATGGGCTGGGTTGTTTTTGTACAAAATGGGTGTGGGAGCACCTCAAACAATAGCTTGTACCACTGTTGAGGATTACTAATATGGGCCTGCGGACTAATTTCACGCCCACTTTAACCCTCTCAGCAACTAACTAACAAGGCCCTAACATGTGTAGCTATGTGGGAAGCCAGAGATGTGTGGCCATATATCTGCATATACATGTGGAAGCCACACTGGCCTTGATTAGGGAATATTATTGCTTGAGCTGCTCACACACACCTTATTTCTTTTTTGGGTCCCGCACATTACCAATGGCTAAATTTATTCTTTGAATTTGCCTAGCTGCACCGCCATTGGCACCAGCATCTCCTCAGGAGCCAAGCTACTCTTTGGATGCCGGTAAGTGCATGTGTCAACCTTGCTTTAGCCACTTTAACACAAGTGCATGTCTTTCATTCCTCTTTTTTCTTGGTAGGCCAAGTCACTGCTTCATCTTTGGACACCACTTCCGATGTTGCAGGTCAACAGGACCCTGTTGGTGTGTATTGCCCAAAACAATGTATCCTTTATGCTGTTTATGTTACACTGGCTCTATTTGGTTAATCTAATAATCTACATGTTTGCTAGGTCAACTTGAAGATTGGTTTTTTTTAGTGGATTTGCCATCCCTAGGCTCATTAGTAAACTGTTTAGAGTGATTGCAATGCATTTTTTGTGTATATTAAAAGACAAACATTCACCAGAGTAGTGTTAGGAATATTTAGAGACATTAATTGTGTTTTTTAGTTGGCCGGAATATCGGAAGTGGCTGTCCGGAAAGGGCCCTTCACGTTGAGGCTGCTAGAGATGAGGGTAAGTTGGTTTTGCTTGATTAACTCGTAAGGATTTTTGCAAACCTTTTTTGGTAATTTAGTAGGCCAACTTGTGTTTAAACGTGTTTTTTCAAGGGCAAAGCTCGAGTGAGGGCCAAAGTCCGGACATCTGGGAGATTGCGGGTATGTATAATTTGAGCAAAGTGTCTGTTATTGTTTGGCTCAATTATTGGCTCATCTTCCTCTTACATACATGTTAGCAATCTGAGTTTACAAGATCCCTTTTGGCTAGTGTGTAATCTGCAACTTTGTTGAGGTATGGCCTCGATAGTCTATCCATATTACATTTGAGTTTGGTCCACTGACCTACTAACATGACTTTCCTGTTTAGCATATGCCAGCTTGCCCCATCTCTCAGATGTGGATTTGCCCCTTTCTGGCAGCCAGACCCCGGAACTACTTCGGGCGGACGGCACTGAAGTAACATGGCTGATTTTGGGGAACAATAACCACATTGACATGTTTGTGGGTAGTCCATGAACCAACATGTAACATGTTATTTCTTTGGTGTTTTGGCAGGAGGCCAGACCTGAACCCCAAGCTGGGACCGCTTCCCAAGTGCCATGTGGCCAAGCTACAGAGGCTCAATCAAGGGTAAGTTTGATTGTTACACTTGGGGTAAATGATTGGTAGGGGCATACCTGCATTGTTTCACCTTTACTACAATCTTTTCTTTTTGTTTTTTAGCCGGAACACACAACAAGAGGAGGTGTGGCACCGACCAGTGCCGATTTTTTATGAGCTAGGGGTCCGGATGCTGGAGGACTACAGTCGCCAACAGCCGCGTGATGGAACTAATGAGCGCATTGCGGCGTTGGAAAATCAGGTGCTGGTGTGTCGGCAACAAATTGAGGACCTGCAGCGCCAGCTCCAGGATGTGAGAGAAGGACACCAAATTCAAACCAACCGGGAACTGGATCGCATTGCACATGTGATGGAGCAATCTTTACAGCGCCAGGACCAAAGTTTGTTGTTGATGCATCAGCTGATACAACAGCAGTCTATTTTTTTTACTGCACTGTTGTCCCCCAACACCACCCCTAGCAATGACTCGCAACCTCCCAGGCCCCCAAGCCAAGAATATTGAATTTCTTTTTGTTGTGTTTCATTTGTTTCTAATACATTTGAGTACCCCACCTCTAAATTGTGTTTTTTCAAAGACATAGCTAAGAACACAGTCAGGGATGAGTCTCTAGATCTAGATATGTACATGTAGCCAGAAATGTATGACACACATTGGTGACCATATCTTACTATGGTTTACACATTAAATGGCTACAAAGGTACACCAACATTTTACAAATAATGGGTTGGTAGACACTTAAACTATGCTTGACAAGGCACAACACACTGTAATTAAAAAAATACAAAATATTTATTATTCCGCAAGGCGGGCAACAGGCCCAACATTCGGCCGCACAGCGGCTCAAAACATACCCCCCCACCCTAACGACGCCTCTTCAAGGCCAGCAGCATAAGGCGAAGACGCCGGATCGACTGCCACAGTCTGCGATGCTGGTTTTCACAAGCTGTAGAGAGTAGAAAAAAAACATATTCAAAAGATAGAATGTGACCTCAACATACACAGATGTAGCAATGTAATGTAATTGGCTAAAATTAGCTGACGCTCACATTCACATTGTGGGCCACTGTGCCCTTAGGTGTTACCATTATATGAGTACTAGTGGCTGCCTTAAATGTGGCCACAACATCCCAAGCATACATTTACTCTTAACTCTTGGGAATAAATTAAGGTCTAAGTCCCAGTGTGGACATTTATTTTTTTAGTTACAGCCAAACATCAGGGCCTAAGTCCTAACGATTAAACTGGTTGGGCCAAGCATATTAGAGGTCACCACCTTAGCAGGCCAATTTTGTTTGCAATAAACCACAATTTTACACTATGTGGCCAAAACAAGAATGGGAGCCAACAATCAAGCATGCAGACATGCATTTAGGATTGTTGAACAAACACATGTAACCTAGATGTGTGTTTATAAAACACATAGGTATATTGTAAATGTCTCCAGAATTTACTATAAGACATAGGGGTCACAAGTCTTTAGGCATATGAAGTGGGATGTACTCACCATCGCAGCTGTGGCTGGGGCCCATGCTGCTGGCCGTCCCGGGAGCTGGGGTGGGGAGGATGGTCACCGGCTCCGTCTGCGTGGCCACATCTGTCAGGAGAAAGCAAAAGAGACAACAAAAATTAGTGGGCCAATGACACATGACTATTTGACAGCCATCTGGTTATGGAGTCTGCCAAAACAAATGCTTGCATGGTTACACACATGTTGTCCGACATTAGCATATTTCCTGGTCCATGAGTTCATGTAAATTATTTATGGTTGCAACATGGGCCTAATTTGCAGTTGAGTGTAGAATCTTACTAGTGTGCAACATGTGTTAGCCGGAACAACTTACCAAAATAACACATTTGCTAGCCCCCATCATGGTGTGGGCTGAAACATAGGGGTGGTTGCCAGTTGGATTGCACTGTAGTGGAGTTTGTGATGTTAATGTAAATTATAAAACCAGCTTGTACTATGGACCATGAAACATGTGTATGTTAAAAGTGGACCAACACCCAGGATTTATACTATCCTGTGTTTTGGTCCACTTTGGCAGGGCACACCAATCGGAGAGAGAGCCCGTCCGCCGCTGCCTTCCGCACGTCACTCCTCCTGGGCATGCGCCCGCGCAGGCCATTCACAAACGGACAGCGCGGGCGCACACACATCTAGAGGGGCGCGCAGGAGGTGGCGGCGGTGGCTTCTGCCACCCCCAATGAGGTAAGGAGTTTGTGGGCTTTTGGGGGGGGGGCTCGCGGTGAGGGAGGTGATTGGGCAGGGAAGCTTATAGATTCCCAGCCCAATCAACAATGGGTGTTGGTCCACTTTAAGGAATTTCATAACATATGGAATGTGAGGGATAACAACAAACACTTACCATGACTATGCCCATGGAGAAGGCGTTGCCAAAAGCTCCTGGAGGTGCCGCCTATATGATGCGCTGCAAATTAGAGAGGAATGGCAAGGGCTAAGTACAAATGGCCATATGTAACCTGTCACAGACTAACACTGACTAAATCTGCACTCACCAGGGGATGAGCTGCCACTTGAAGCCCAGGGAGGGCTCTGAGGAGGAGGCGTGGAGCCTCGGCTCCTCACACTCTGATCCAAAGATCCCCCACCCAAAGGGCCACCCTCCTCCCTCTCACTCCCTGCTCCTTCAGGGAGTGTGGGAGAGTCCACAGCTTCCACCCCACTTGGACTCCCCACTTGAGAGTGGCCCCTTGGCTGGTGAGACTCCTCAGAGTCAGAGTGTGAGGAGCTGAGGCTCGATCCTGCCAGCCCCCCAGCAGCACACTCCTCTGGGGCATCATCCCCTTCCTCCCCTGGGTCCTCTAAATAGGACCCTCGAGAGGGACCCTCCCCCGATGACTCCCCCCGAGTCCGCCTGTCTCGTTCGGGGGAGGAATCCCTTCCCACGTTTCCCCAGGGGAGGACGCTTATCTGTGTTAAGGGGGTGAATAAAAAAAATTACAATTACTACCCAAAATGGACACAGCTTAGAATATTATTTCCCAAAAAGTATAAACATAGCATAAACTTCCACTTACCTGAAGCGTACGCATCATATAGGCGGTACACGCCTTCAGGGTCCCGGCGCTTAAAGTCCGACCACTTCTGCATAATTGAGCGCACACTGAGGCTGGTGTGGAAGTGCCGGGACACTGTGGCCTTCACCTCCAGGGCAATGCGCTTCTTGCCCCCACGGGCATAGTCATATTGGTAGATGCAGAAATCCTATGAGAAATGACAAAAAAAAAATGTTATCAATACATGACATCAGACCAATGGCCTAAACATTTATACTGAGAACAGATTAAACATATAATCCAAGGAAAACATACTCACTTTCACCACCTGGCCGTTTACGCGGCTATCCACGCGTTTTCTTTTTTGCTTGGCTGGCCCAGGGGGGGAGGGGGGTTAGGTGGGGGAGGTGAGGTAAGTGGGGGAGGGGTGGGGGGGCCAGAGTCAGAGGAGGAGCTGGGGAGGCGCAGGACACGTCTCCTGGGCAGCATGGTGGAAACGCAAAGGAGGAAACCAGAAGTGGATATGACAAAAGCGACACCAAAAAAAAAAAAAAAAAAACGCTCCGCGCACTAGGAAGAAGCTAATATCCGCTACGTGCAAGCTAAGTGGCGGTAATAGTATGCACGCTCAGAACTACAGTGTATTCATTAAGAACGACTGGGGTGGCTGCAAGTGAATTCAGGGAAAAATGCAGAAAGGCACATGTATGAACAGCACAGCGCAGCACAGCGACGCTAGCGCCGGCACATAGCGAATCACAACAGCGACTGCACAAACACTGACCACCACAGATTCAACAAGGACAGGGCTGCCGAATAGCTTGGGCACTGACAATTTCAATGAGCGAACGTGAGCGCCAACCATGACTGACTAAAAAGTAGCTTTACAAGCCATGTGTGTTGTGAAAGCAAGCTAATTTGAGGCTAATGTGTTTTGTGGGAGGAGATGCATTTTATATTTCACTCACAACATTCCAGTCTAAAAATTACATCTTTCACCAAAAAATCTATAAAAACAAGACAGATTAATCAAACATATCCTAAACAACATGTGTTTAATTTTTGGCAAAAGACAAGAACACAAAAACCACTTAAAAAAAACATTGCAGTGTCTGCCATTGAAATGTATGGGAGAGCGCCACGTAGCGAAAGGTCTGACCTGGCGCTGGGCTGGGATAAGCAGCGGCGCTGTTCGTTGCAGTCGGCTACATGATGAATCCAGCGCTAGCTGACGCTTTCGCCGGTGCTAGCCTCATTTAGCGTGATAAATGCGTGATTGTGTTCGCAGCCTGGCGTTCGGGAGTCGGCAGCCGCCGATAGCTGGTGATACCTGGCGCTATTGACACACTAGCTGACGCTATCGCTTGATGAATAAGGCCCATAGTCTTTGCATTGTGTGTCTGTGTGTGCCACACCAAGCATGGACAACAGAAAGAGAATAGAACTGTCTGGGGACTGGAGAACCAAAATTGTGGAAACATATCAACAATCTCAAGGTTACAAGTCCATCTCCAGAGATCTAGATCTGCCTTTGTCCACAGTCCGCAACATTATCAAGAAGTTTGCAAACCATGGCACTGTAGCTAATCTCCCTGAGAGTGGACGGAAGAGAAAGGTGAAAGGTTTCAATGCAGGATAGTCTGGATGGTGGATAAGCAGCCCCAAACAAGTTCCAAAGATATTCAAACTTTCCTGCAGGCTCAGGGAGCATCAGTGTCAGTGCAAACTATTCTTCCACATCTAAATGAAATGAAACGCTATGGCAGGAGACCCAGGAGGATCCCACTGCTGACACAGACATAAGATGAGACCAAGATAGAGCTTTTTGGTAAAAAAGCACATTTTCTACTGTTTACTGAAAACGGAATGAGGCCTACAAAAAAAAAAAAAAAACACAGTACCTACAGTGAAATATGGTGGAGGTTCAATGATGTTTTGAGGTTGTTTTGCCTTGAGTGCCTTGAATGTGTGCAGGGCATCGTGAAATCTGAGGATTACCAATGGATCGTGGGTCACACTGTACTGCCCAGTGTCAGAAAGCTGGGTTTGCATCTGAGATCTTGGGTCTTCCAGCAGGACAATAGGGTTGATTCAGAGACAGATATGTCTGGACTTTCACATGTGTCTGTGTATGTTTTTGTGTCTGTTTGGCCTTTTTTGGGTTTTTATGTTCTTTTTTCCATGCGTATGTTCATTCCCGCTAATGCGTATATGCGCTTTCGATGGACGGATCTAAATCTGATGATTTGCGCTAGTTCTGATCATTTTCGCATCTAAATCTGATATTTTGCGTTCGCTCAGATAACTTACGTTATTGGGATGGGCTTGCTTCTGATTCAGAGAGCTGATTGCCGAGGGACCACCGCCCTATAAAACGGTTTCATTTGCGATCTACTTATGGGACCATATTGCACTCGGCTTGCTTGACCATGTTTTGCGCTTTCGATGGACGGATCTAAATCTGATGATTTGCGCTAGTTCTGATCATTTTCGCATCTAAATCTGATATTTTGCGTTCGCTCAGATAACTTACGTTATTGGGATGGGCTTGCTTCTGATTCAGAGAGCTGATTGCCGAGGGACCACCGCCCTATAAAACGGTTTCATTTGCGATCTACTTATGGGACCATATTGCACTCGGCTTGCTTGACCATGTTTTGCGGCTTTGTGGAGGAATATGAGCGCCTTCAGCTCCAGGGCATTGCATGTGTCAGCAGGGCCCAGGCCAGATTGCACCGGCGACGCATGCATATCGATCGCATGCATGATGTTGAGTTGTTCGAGCTGACCCGACTTAACCGTGCTTCCCTCCATAAGTTGTATAGTGAGCTGCGGCCATGGTTAGCCCGCACCACAAGGAAGGGGCAAGTAATTTCAGGTATGACCAAGATGCTTGGCTGCCTGCAATTTTTGGCGAACAGCTCATTCCAGAGGCTGGGTGCCCTCTCCGTGGGGATGTCCCAGCCTACGCTGAGCTGCGCGCTATCCAAGTTTTGGATGGCATGGCTACCATTAGTCCAAAATATATTTCCTTTCCGGACGACATGGTAGCCTGGAACGTGCTTAAGTTGGCTTTTTTTAATATCGCCGACATGCCCAATGGCATGGGTGCGATCGATTGCACCCACATTGCATTGGTCCCTCCCTCAGCCGACGAGTACATCCATAGGTAAGTTAATTATGTCATTTTGTTATATTATTTAGGCAAACTGTATAGTAACTATCTATTAATCCCTCCTTGTAAAGTGTCCCCGTGAACCACTTTACAATGTATACTTTAATCCCTCCTTGTAAAGTGTCCCTGTGAACCAGTTTACAATGTATACCTTAATCCCTCCTTGTAAAGTGTCCCTGTGAACCAGTTTACAATGAATACCTTAATCCCTCCTTCTAAAGTGTCCCTGTGAACCAGCTTACAATGTATACCTTAATCCCTCCTTATAAAGTGTCCCTGTAAACCAGTTTACAATGTATACCTTAATCCCTCCTTGTAAAGTGTCCCTGTGAACCAGTTAACAATGTATACCTTAATGTCTCCTTGTAAAGTGTCCCTGTGAACCAGTTTACAATGTATACCTTAATGTCTCCTTGTAAAGTGTCCCTGTGAACCAGTTTACAATGTATACCTTAATGTCTCCTTGTAAAGTGTCCCTGTGAACCAGTTTACAATGTATACCTTAATCCCTCCTTGTAAAGTGTCCCTGTGAACCACTTTACAGTGTATACCTTCATCAATTTTTTTAGGCCTTATCAAAACATTTTAATGCTGACCTTAATTAGTCATTAGTATGTTAATCTTTATTTTCTCCCACATACATATAATCTTGGTTATTAAAACTACTTTATGTACTTTGTTAATGTTATTTGGATTGTACAACATGTTTTTTTGAGGGTGTTAGGAGTTAGTGTTTGAGTAGTTTACCTTGCCTTGCTTTATTTATTTTTTTTCCAGGAACTGCAAAATGGGCCACTCGCTGAATGTCCAAGCAGTGGTGGGCCCGGACATGCGGTTCCTTAGTGCCCTCGCCGGGTATCCAGGCTCATCCCATGACGCGTATATCTTGCGGAGCTCCAGCTTATTCAGTCGGTTTGAGTCTGGAGAATTATCAGGTGGATGGCTCCTTGGTAAGTTCCCTCAAATTACGACATTCCATTTTCACTGTTTGCCTATGAATATAGTTGATGACCCATGTCTTAACCTATGGCTGTTTTTTGCCCTTGATGACATGTTAAACCGAACCTTCACCATGATTTTTAGAAAAGCCCAAACCCTTAAAAACCGATTCCCCTGCATTTCAAGCTAATATATTTCAAGTTTTTAGTCACTTACTTATTATTCTTTCCACCACTGGGCTGCAACTCTGTTCAGGACTTTAGGATATGGGCGCCGCCATCTTTGCTCAGATGCATCACACTTACTGAGGAGAGCGGGATAAAGTGCAGGGGGCAGGTTATAGCTGAACTTTGCTCAGACAGAGCAGAGCTGGGGTCAGGAAAAGGTCAGAAATCCCAGAATGCAGAGCAGCACAGTCAGAAGGCACTTCCTGTTTGCAGGCTGCCTGATATTCCCTGAGCCGCCATCTTGGATGTTTAAAGGCTTATAACATGCAGTAGATGCAGGTAGGATGAATTTTAATGTGAGCAATCTGTATGTACCGGGTGTGGGAAACATATAAGATAGGCTCTTATTCAGAGTGAATGACCGCTTTAAACAATAATGTTGGTTAGAATGTGTAATTTATGTAAGTATTTTGTTATTCTTTCAGGGGATTCCAGCTAGCCGCTTCTTCCGTGGCTCCGGACGCCCGTACTTCTGCCGCAGAATGAGGCACAGGAGGCATACAATCGTGCGCACAGGAAGACCCGGGCGGCAGTAGAGAGGGCCTTTGGACTCCTAAAAACACGATTTCACTGTTTGGACCGTACCGGGGGGACACTGCAATATGACCCCAACAAGGGCATCAACATCATCCTTGCATGCTGCATAATTTTGCCATCATGCAGCGTGTCCCCCGCTATGTGGATCGGCCCCCTCTCCACCCAGCCAGGAGGCAGATGAGCATTAGGCTGGCACACCTAGTGCCTCTGACCAAGCAGTGCAGGCCAATTTGATTGCCGGCAATTTTTCCTAAATTTAGGTTGTTTGTTTGTTTATGTTGTGTGTTTTGATTATGATTTGCCCGTGTGAAGGCCTTTTTATTTTTGCCCTAAAAAATAGTAATGATTTAATTCCTAAAAATTTGACACCTGATTTGTGCCTCGTGCATTTTTTTCTCATGTTTGTCCTTAAAAACCTTCATTAATATCCAAACAACCCAAACATTAATGCATCAACTTAGGCAAGAACAGCTAAAGTCACATTCAATATATTTTATTGAACTATGTCAATTTTTAGTTGAAGGGCACTCACAGACTCAAAATGTACATACATTGTAAAACATAACTAGAAATTGGGGCAGACTCATAGCCCCTAGCAATTGGCCACATCCAGGAGTTCTAAAGTAACGGACTCCAGGACGAAGTTTCCCCACCCACCAACATCCATAGGGAGCAACAATTTCCCGGGGAATAGTGGGGCAGGAATACATAGGCCCACATACACACCCTCTCCTGCTCAGGTGGAAAGCAGCCATACCTATGCCACATCCACGCCTGTAAGTTCGGTGGTCACCCAGACAATTACCCCCAGTCCTAATGCCAGTCCAGTCCAATCTTTGCCATGGACAAATGTAGTTGTTTCAAAGCCAAGAATGTCCCCCAATATTGCCAACAAACAGGATGAGCCAGCCAGCATTTGATTAGGCCCAAGCCTGCAGCGTGGGAGCTTGAGCGGCCACTTCAGTGAGGCTTAAGCACAGCCATTGGCTAGTGGGGTATGTGAGCCCTCTAATGAGCTATATGGGCCAATTCAATAACAAACCAGCAAAGCCATAAAAAACCCAATCTTGGTAGCGCTCACCAGACAGGTAAATAGAGTGGGGATGTAGAGGAAAGATGTGTAGCAGATCCAGGTCAAATAGATCTTAAAATTGAGGTTGGCCATAATAAGGTTGTGGTGGGCTTTGGAGGTGGCCCAACACCTGGGCATGTGTGGCATTCATAATCTGCCACTGCTCAAGCATCTGTCTGTTGCTAGTTCAAAATGCATCTAGCATGGCAGTGATGTTTGCATTTAAGGTGGTCATTTGTTCTACCATCTGTGTGGTTACGTTCGCCATTTGTCCTGCCATCTGTGTGGTTAAGTTGGCAATTTGTTCAAACATCTTGCTGGTTAAGTTGGCCACTTGTTCAGACATCTGGCTGTTGCTCGTCCTAAATTCAATCAGCATGTTGGTAAATGTATTATTGAAATTTTGGAATTGTGCAGTAATCTGCTCTGTTGTTCGTTGAGTCACCAGCCGAAACTAACGGCTGTCATGGCGCCATGCTGACTCCAGGATCGGCACGTGCCTCCCCTAGGAAACTGGTCGAAGTTGTTGACTGCGTCTTCCACTTCCCTGGGTTTGAGCGCCTGCAGATGCTGGTTTTCTAGGGCGAGCAACAGTCCCAGATATGCTCGGCAATACCTCTGCAGCAGAGCTACCACTAGGGACTGTAGGCTCAGTCTCAGCCTGCTGCCCACGATGGGCTGGCAGCATGCATCCAGCTTCACTCTGCTGCAGAGGATTTGGTGCAGTAGAATGCTGGGGCAGTGGCAGGTTAGGTTCCAGGGCGCAATCTGTGAAGGTCCAATACGGCTGCCATCCTCCTCCTCCATCTCCTGGATTACATCCATGAGTGTGGGAGTCTGTTGGGACATGTGAAAAAGTGTTTCAGATTTGGCCCTAAATATCTTTAGGATCCAAATTACTCATGTGCATTCACATGCATCAGCAGTTTCAGTCCACTTACCCTGTTCCTGTGCCCTAGGCAGCAGGGAAGTAGATGGCGTGCTCAAACTGGAGGAGGCTTCCATACTTCCAGAGGCTGGATGCTGGGCTTAAAAGTAAAAGGCACGGAAACACACAAACATCCATTGATGAGCTGGATGTCAGCAACCGCTTACCTGGGCCCCGTTCGAGCGCTGTCTCCGGGCACCTGGCCGGTGTCGCAGCTCCCGCTCGGCGGCCGCGGCTGGTGCGTCCTCAGGCACGGTCGTCCTCCCTCCTCGCCCCCGCTCTTCCTCCTCTCGTGCTCGCGCGCGAGCACGTTCCTCCTATGCCCTCCGGCGGCGCTGCTGTCAGCGCGTCCGCCGGAGGAAGTTCACATAGAGCCTGCTGGCTCAGTCAGGAGGGGAACCCCTCCCTCTCCTCCGTCATTGGGCCTTGAGCCCTGGGGGTCACACTTTGGACTTATGAGCCCAGATAGGGACAGCCTAGTTTAGCCCAGGTAGGGATAGGTGCACTCCCCTAAACTCCTCTGGCTAATCCTAACAGATATCCCGTGTTGCACCAATCATGTTCTGGTCCCTCTTTCTCCAATCATGTCTGTCCCTATAAAAGGATAGTCCAGCATTTACTCAGGGCCTGTTATAGCGCCTAGTACCTAGTCTATCTAGCTTGTCTCTTGTGATTGATCTGAACCCCCGTTGCCGACCACCGCCTGTATTTGACCATCCTTGATCTGAACTCCAGTTGCCGACCACCGCCTGTATTTGACCATCCTTGACCTGAACTCCCGTTGCCAACCACCGCCTGTATTTGACCATCCTTGATCTGAACTCCCATTGCCGACCACAGCCTGTATTTGACCATCCTTGATCTGAACTCCCGTTGCCGACCACCGCCTGTATTTGACCATCCTTGATCTGAACTTCTGCTGCCGACCTCAGCTCTGATCCTCGACCACGATTTGTCTACTCCTATTGTACCGCTGCCATCTCAGAACTCCCGTTGCCGACCCTTAGCCTGTTTGGATTTCCGTTATACGCTCCAGCTATTGGGCTCGCTCAATACCGCTCCCAGCCACGGGTTCTCCAGACCTCCGAACAGTAAGCCTACATCCTTTGAGCCATTGAAGTCCTGGGGGCAACCGATCCCGGGCAGGCATATTCTGCGTCCCGGCAAGCGGGGGCTCCTACAGGTGAAGCTGGCTGTGGAGATTGGGGGTTGAGGGCTTACCTGGAGGGCTGGAGTTACCTGAGCGGATCATTGAAGTACCCAGAGCGTGACACTGGATTAGTACATATACTTTAGAAAACGTGGCCAAGCAGGGATGACAACTCCCCCAACGGTAAAAGCTGACCTTCACAATAAATGTCAGTACCTCTTATATGTATGCCTCACCCTGTACATACAGATTGGTCACCTTAAATAATACAAACAAACATGTACTGCATGTTAGGAGGCTTTACAGATCTCAAATGGCGCATTAGGGGCCCACAGTCAGCTTGCAAATAGCATTTGGCTTCAGAGTATGCTGCTGTGCATTCTTCCTATGTAGACCTTTCCCTGACCCCAGTTCAAGTTTGTCTGACCAAAGCACAGCTACAACCCCAGTGGTTGAAAGACAAAGAAGTGTTGTCTATTATTGACTATAGTCACATCACATGCAGTGCTTTGGTAAGATAATAGTGAGCAGAAATACTGTCAAAGGTGGTGTATGGCCTGCAAACCTTTTTAAGGACCATTAACTACTGCACCCTGGGAGAGTGGCCATCATGAAGGACATTCCTCAGACATGGAACACCCGCCTAAAACAGTAACCTCCCCTCAAAGCCACTCCCTAGGGGCATGTGTTCATATCTGCCTGTGAGCCTCATTTCACAGGTTTCCAATAGTTCACATTCAAACAAACATTACTAACCTGCAGAAATGATATGGATGTCCGTGTCTTGTCTGCCAGAGAGGCCCTCTAATGCAACGGGGTGTATTAATGCCAGGACCATTTCTTCAGCTCTGGTATATTGCAATTTGGTGGGGAAGCCTCCGCCAGTTTGTAAGCTGAAAAATAGGTTAAAACATTTTGCGGTCACTACAACAAGCAGCAAAATGCACAACTCAAATATGTGCCTGTGATTGCGCCGTTTATTCTGTTTCTTCCGTGCTGCATACTTCAGGTCAGATATTTTTCTCTGTATCTGCTCCACATCTTTCCTCTCGTCCCCCGCTCCATTCACCTATCTGGTGAGCTTGTCAAAGATTTGGGTCTTTCTCATTTTGCTGGTTGATTTTGAATGTCGCCCAAATAGCTCATCATAATGAAGTGTGAGGCCACTTGCCAATGCCACTCAACTGGCCTCGCAACAATGTTCGGCCTAATGGTTGGTCTTCTGGCTCATCTGTGTTTGGTGGCAATTCGGGGGACATTCTGGGCTGGCTCTGTGGTGATAAATTGGGCGTCACATGGCTGGAAAAAGACTGTACTGGACTCGCATTAGGACTGGAGGTCCTTGCCTGGGTGGCCACTGAACTTCCAGGAGTGGATGTTGCATAGGTCTCGCTGGTTTCCACCTGTGGCAGTGGCAAATGTGTCCGAGAAGGAGAGGGTGTGCTTGGGGGGGTGGGACTTCGGGCCTCTGCTTTTTTTGTGCCCTTGGAACTGGTGCTCCATTTATCATGGGATGTGCTTGCATGGGGAGCAGGAGAGGGTGTGCTTGTTGGGCTGGGGCTTCGGGCCCTCTGCTTCTTTGTGGCCTTGGAACTGGTGCTCCGTTTATCATGGGATGTGGTAGAGCGGGGAGGAGGAGAGGGTATTGGTGGGCTGGGGCTTTGGGCCCTCTGTTTCTTTGTGGCCTTGGAACTGGTGCTCCGTTTATCATGGGATGTGGTAGGGCGGGGAGGAGGAGAGGGTGTTCTTGGTGGGCTGGGGCTTCGGGCCCTCTGCTTCTTTGTGGCCTTGGAACTGGTGCTCCGTTTATCATGGGATGTGGTAGGGCGTGGAGGAGGAGAGGGTGTTCTTGGTGGGCTTGGGCTTTTCACCCTCTGCTTCTCTGTGGCCTTGGATGTAGTCATACCTTGCTGCTTGGATGTGGGTGCCTTCTTCTTTGAGGTTCCTTCCTTGCTTTTGTTTACTGTTTTGGATGTTCCTGGATTTGTGGGCAATGTCGCCTTGTGGTGGCCACTTTGGCTCCGCCTTTCACGCACCTTGCTAGTCGCTTGGTGCAACTGAGTGCTTGGTCTGAAGGATGAAGTGTCCTCATGCCCCTGTGGCCTTTTGGTCTTGGCCTCCTTTGCTGGTGTTTGCGCTCTGTTTTTTGGGTGCCATGCTGACAATCTCAAAGAGAATGAGCTGTGTGTCCATGACCCTTTAAATACTAATGACTGGGTATGACGCTTACGCATTCGCGTACACATGCGTACGGCAAGATGGCGCCCACGATCTTCACCTGCCAACAACAAGAGCTCATTATGCTCGTAAGTGTATTGTAAGGATGTTGATTTGCCATCTAAATGCATGCCTAGGCCTTAAGGAAGCGCAGGAAGAAACAGTTGTTGTTTAAACTCACCAAGCCACTTGCATCTAGAAGGATAGTTTCAGGCTAGAAATGTGTTTGGGAATATCATTTAGTCAACCTGATCTAATTGCGACAGATATTTGTATGCAGTTTGATCTAACAACTATTTTCTTTGTTGTGTTTTTTAGACAATGCTTCAGCACAGGTACGACTACCTGCCCAACGCATTCGAGAAGAGGAACGTGGCCCTGGAGATCGTGGCCCGGATCCAACAGGAGACGGACACCACCTTCACCCATAAGCAGATCATGCAGCATTGGTCGGACCTGAAACGACTCCACATGCCCCGGGTGCGGCGATTTTTTTTTCTCCATTTCCCAAGTACATAGCGATTGCATGCTAGATGTAACTAATACAGAAGGTAGGCCTTTATTTATAAATGCTTTTCTTTTATAGTGTTGGAAATGGGAGTATCGCATCAGACGTACCCAGAGGTGCACAGTCCGGCTAGTGCAGCATGAATCTGCAGCAGCAAGTGAAGGTGGTGGATCTCCAGGGCCCAGTTCCTACCCCTCCTCTGTAGCGGCATCAGACTAGCCCCTGGACCTTTCTGCAGAGGAGGGGCGTCACGGCGTGGGCAGGGAGTCGGCCCAAACGACTGAGCCATTAGCCTCTGGTATGTGACTCTTAATGTAACCCCACACACATACATGCTATTAAAAGCAAAGCTGATTCCCTTAATCTCTTTTTCTAGATGAATATGTAGTGGGTGAAGGATCTGGAGCAGAGACTGCAGCAGATCATGTCCAGGAGGAACATGGAGAAGGTGGGTGATGTCACACACACATTCTAAGTGCCATTTGCTTAATATTCAATCAGACATGAAGTGAGCCTATTTTAACTGTCTCTACAGCCTCACATTCCCAGCAGTGGCAGGCCCCAGAGCGTAGGTTGGTCCCCGAAGCAGAGGTCGCCCACCACCGAAGTATTGTAAATAGTTTGAGTATGTTGACAATGTCATCATCACCAATCAACCTACATCCATTGGCAATGTCCTTAGTATAATGACATATGACCTCTTCCTTCAAGAATTGCCTTAGCATAATGACATATGGCCTCATGAGTTAGCTTGCAGCCTAATAATCCTTCCATCCACAGCTGTTAAACATGTATTTGCAGAATAATTTTTTTCACTTTTTTTTTAACAGACACCGCACGTGCCAGATTGGCACAAATCAGTGCCACTGTGTTTCGGTTGGTGGGCGAGATGCAGGAGCTGCGTGATTTGTTGGGGACCACAGACGAAGATTAATTTTCTGGGGCCTGCCATTGCTTTGCATATAGTTGTATATATGTTCTAGTTTATAAAAATATAATAATATTTTTTATATTTGAAGTTTAAAAAAAAAAAGTTTGTATTTTCTAAATTTTACAAAAAAAATTTTTTTTCTAAAAAGGCATCCTAAAAATGGCAGTTATTAGTAAAACATAGAAAAACAAAAAACTTGTATCTGTGTCATTTTCTTTTCTACATACATTCATTACGGGTTGGTTAAAACAAAACGAAGGCAAAACCCCAAATTTAGATATGAAGAATTGCCAGACCAGGTTCCGGAAATGAATGAAGAATGAGACCGCGAAGTGATTAAGGTAAGCTTTAGGTGTGGGAAATGGAAGAATATACTGACCGCGAAGTGATTAAGGTAAGCTTTAGGTGCGGGAAATGGAAGAATATACTGACCGCAAAGTGATTAAGGTAAGCTTTAGGTGTGGGAAATGGAAGAAGAATGAGACCGCGAAGTGATTAAGGTAAGCATTAGGTGCGGGAAATGGAAGAAGAATGAGACCGCAAAGTGATTAAGGTAAGCTTCAGATGCAGGAAATGAAAGAATATACTGACCGCGAAGTGATTAAGGTAAGCATTAGGTGCGGAAAATGGAAGGAGACCGCAAAGTGATTAAGGTAAGCATTAGGTGCGGGAAATGGAAGAAGAATGAGAACGCGAAGTGATTAAGGTAAGCATTAGGTGCAGGAAATGGAAGAAGAATGAGACCGCAAAGTGACTAAGGTAAGCTTTAGGTGCTGGAAATGGAAGAATGAGACCGCAAAGTGATTAAAGTGGACCAACACCCACGGGTGATCGGTCCGGGAATCTATAAGATTCCCGGGCCGATCACCCCCCACCCCGCGGGACATCCGAGATCGGGATGTCCCGCGGGGTGAAACCCCCCCAAACTCCTTACCTTATCTTCGGCGGCGGCCGGCCGCCGCCGCCTCCCTCGCGCTCCTGTAGGCGTGCTCGCGCCCGCGCCGGCCGTCTGCGAATGGCCGGCGGGGGCGCACGCGCGCCGAAAGTGACGGGGGTGCGCCACCGAAGTGGACCAAGACCCAGGATAGTCAAAATCCTGGGTGTTGGTCCACTTTAAGGTAAGCATTAGGTGCGGGAAATGGAAGAATATACTGACCGCAAAGTGATTAAGGTAAGCTTTAGGTGCGGGAAATGGAAGAATATACTGACCGCAAAGTGATTAAGGTAAGCTTTAGGTGCTGGAAATGGAAGAATGAGAACACAAAGTGATTAAGGTAAGCTTTAGGTGCGGGAAATGGAAGAATATACTGACCGCAAAGTGATTAAGGTAAGCTTTAGGTGCGGGAAATGGAAGAATATACTGACCGCAAAGTGATTAAGGTAAGCTTTAGGTGCGGGAAATGGAAGAAGAATGAGACCGCAAAGTGATTAAGGTAAGCATTAGGTGCGGGAAATGGAAGAAGAATGAGACCGCGAAGTGATTAAGGTAAGCATTAGATGCGGGAAATGGAAGAAGAATGAGACCGCAAAGTGATTAAGGTAAGCTTTAGATGCAGGAAATGAAAGAATATACTGACCGCGAAGTGATTAAGGTAAGCATTAGGTGCGGAAAATGGAAGAAGAATGAGACCGCAAAGTTATTAAGGTAAGCATTAGGTGCAGGAAATGGAAGAATGAGAACGCAAAGTGATTAAGGTAAGCATTAGGTGCGGGAAATGGAAGAAGAATGAGACCGCGAAGTGATTAAGGTAAGCATTAGCTGCGGGAAATGGAAGAATGAGACCGCGAAGTGATTAAGGTAAGCATTAGATGCGGGAAATGAAAGAATATACTGACCGCAAAGTGATTAAGGTAAGCATTAGGTGCGGAAAATGGAAGAAGAATGAGACCGTAAAGTGATTAAGGTAAGCTTTAGGTGCTGGAAATGGAAGAATGAGACCGCAAAGTGATTAAGGTAAGCATTAGGTGCGGGAAATGGAAGAAGAATGAGAACACAAAGTGATTAAGGTAAGCTTTTGGTGCGGGAACTGGAAGAATATACTGACCGCAAAGCGATTAAGGTAAGCTTTAGGTGCGGGAAATGGATGAATATACTGACCGCAAAGTGATAAAGGTAAGCTTTAGGTGCGCAAATGGAAGAATATACAGACTGTGATGTGATTTCGGTAAGCATTGTAGCAGAAGTGAGTGAACAAAACATGTAGACGAGCACATTAATGAGTTAATTTTGTAATGCGCAGGCGTAAGGTCTTAACGATTTTCGTCTGGATGATTATTTATAGAAAAAGGAATTCAGAATCTAACGGGAAACGTAAATCATTCGTTCGAGGCGACGATGGAAAAAGGCCAAAAACTAAAGCCTATGTTGTTTCATGAGTAACATAAACGGAAAACGAAAGCTGAAAAATGGCATAGGAGCGAAGACTTTACTGAAGGCTTGGGATGCATGCTTAGAATCATTCGTACACTCATACGCGAGTGGGAAAATTAAAAAAAAAAAACAGACACAAAAACAAAAATCTTTTTATGTCTCTCTGAATCAACCCTAATGACCATAAACATACGTCAAAAAGCACCCAGAAATAGATGGCAACCAAGCACTGGAGAGTTCCAAAGTGGCCAGCAATGAGTCCAGATCTAAATCCCATTGAATACCTGTGGAGAGATCTTAAAATTGCTGTAGGGAAAAGGCACCCTTTCAATAAGCTAGACCTGGAGCAATTTGCAAAAGAAGAGTGGTCCAACATTCTGGCTGAGAGGTGTAAGAAGCTTATTGATGGTTACAGGAAGCAACTGATTTCAGTTAGGGTGTGCAACCAAATATTAAGTTAAGGGTGCCAATAATTCTGCCCAGCCCATTTTTGGAGTTTGGTGTGACATTATGTCCAATTTGCTTTTTTTCCTCCCTTTTTGGTTCAGTTCTAATACACACACAGAGAATAAACATGTGTATAGCAAAAATACAATTCTGTGAAATACTCACCTGTAGAATTGGTATTATACGCATACAGCACGTCCTGCTCCAGATGTAGTAATAACATGTGGTAATCCTCCGCCTGAGGCGCCGTGCACTGCAGACATATAGAAAACAAGCTCCTCCCGGCCCTACATATACCGAGGGACCTCCCACAAATCCCCAGCATTGAAAAGCAGTGAGAAGGAGAAGCCAGGGGAAAACCAACCACCCAGAGACTGGCAATCATATCAAAGATAATAACCACGATACAGGGGATCCAGAACAAAGTGAAACCAGGGTGGGGTGGAGCAGGACGTGCTGTATGCGTATAATACCAATTCTACAGGTGAGTATTTCACAGAATTGTATTATTCTAAGCATACAGCACGTCCTGCTCCAGATGTAGTAATAACATGTGGGACATCCAATAGCAGTGTCCATAAAGTAGGGTGGGATCCCCATGAGAAAAGGCACAGCCAACAGAAACAGCGCTGTCACCCGCAACCATGCTACCAGGAGCAACGTGAGCAAATGCTCTAACTCAAACTTATGAAACCTTACAAAGGCTGAGTGAAACACAAGCAGCGAACTAGTCAGCTTGCTCAACAGAACCGAGTGCTGAAAGGCCCAAGCCAAGCACAAGTAGAAAGAGAACAAAAACCAAGAGAGAAGAATGAATCTCCCCTAAACGAGTAGGCCAGATTAACGCCTAACCATGCTACTGCAAGAAAGGGTAGCCATGGCAACTTTAGAACCCTCCCCGTCGGGAAATATGAACCCTGGTCTCAGGCGAGACCGGTGGGAAAACTGAAAACAACACTAACAAGGCTCAGCAAGAGCCGAAACGTTTATTTTAGGCTCCGAAGGACAAACCAACCGAGCAAGACCAATCCAAAGGGCTCCTACACCCATGGAAGCAATCAAATCCTGTTACATAAGGATGGAGACACCTATAAGCCCCAAGGGGCATAATCCCAACCAGGGACAGGGAACAGTCCAGGAATCTCCAACGCCTGTAGAGGGATAAAGATCCCTTAAGCTCAGAGTAAGCAAGACACTAGCCCAGAGGCCGGAGGGTCTGGAATAAAGGAGAATAAAAACTCTGCCTGGATCCAAACTCGGTGCAAGGCGAAACACCCTCACCTAATGGTGTACAGACATATAAACATATAAACATATATATATATATATATATATATATATATATATATATATATATGACTAGGACCGCTAACAGAGCCATCCCCTATGGCACTCTTCTGACTGAAGCAACCGCCCCAGAAGAGGGATGTGAGGGAAGGAACAGTTCAGACAAGAACCTGAATGAGACCCAAGGGAACCCTTAGCAGGGCATCAGGTTAAGTAACGCCCCCAAAAGGGAGCTTAGAAAGTCCCTGGGAAATGCACCTGAGCAACCCATGAGGAATGCTCAACACCGAAGATTGAACTAGACTTCTACAGTAGGCGAACAGGGCGAGCCTTGACAACCCTCAGAGAACTGAGTTGGGGAGCCAACTTACACCGTGCTGTAATAACTCTAGGACCCAGGGATCAGGCAACATCTCGCAGGAGAGAGAGCCAGTCCCAGCAAGGCAAACTAGAATGACATCTCCCAACATAGCCGGCAGAGAAGGGAGAAGAAGAAGAGGAGGGAGCTAGGCCTAGTCCTCCAATAGAGAAAAGACACCCCGAGATAACCATCTCCAATAGGGTAAAGAGCAAACCATCCAATCGCCTAAAAAGGCCTGTAGATAGGGGCAACGTAGTAAGGAGCCTGAATAGGCAGAACAACCCTCGTGAGAGGGCATACAGTACGACTGTCTTCAGCAGAATCAGTGAACCACGCCCCACTGGGCCACCCAGCATAACGGTGCACCCTTGCTACAGCAAACTTGTGCAGAACCCCACCTAGCAGGGTGAAAAAGTTAAGACCTATAGAGTATAATGTCCCGACAGACAGCAATACTAGGCCCCCATGACCCAGGCCAGCGAGATTTGGGACAATAACCCAGGACAATAACCCAGGACAGATAGCAACGGGGCCCCACAGGGCCACACCAGTAGGGGCTCAGTGAGACACTAGAATAGACCCTCCTAGCACAGTAGGACAGCCAACAAGCCAATACCAATGAAGTGCAAGGAATGTAAACCCCCACTTAGATCAGAACCAGACCCTTCCTAAAGGGTCAACCTGTTCCGAGACCTTCCCAGATAGAAAAGGACAGGCCACTGTCGTCAGACTGACCGAGCGTCCCCAAAAAAGACAAGTCCTGAAGAGGAGTAGTCCAGCGATTTAGGGCCGCAAAAGGCTCAATGTGATAACCGAAAAACAGTATGAAAACGGACCCCCTAAAGGGGACCCCCTTAGGAACCACGTGGGATTTCAGAAGAAATAACAACCCATTTACTGGGAAAAGCAAAAAAGGAAGGGATGGTCCCTGACACCTTCCTTGAATTTACAAACCCCAAAAAGGAACCCCCGTAACAATGGGGAGCGTACTGACCCAGTTCCAGGGGTGTTGGAACCCCGTCCAGGATGAGTAACCTAAGGTGTCGCAGGCCCCAAGGGCATCTGAGAATAAGGACAGCATCTGGGCCGCCACCGACAGGCCCACCAGCTGCAAGGTGAAGGTAGCGTGCCAAAAGGAGGGCAAGGCCCCTACCATACTAGGGCCACACATAGCCGAAGGAAAGGTGTAAACATGAACCCGTCTAAAGGTCACCCCGTAGGGAGATACCGAACCGGGGTACACTAAAAAGAGATGTGCCTGAGTACCAATCCAAAGGACTCCCAAGGAGCCCCAAGTCAATAGCCAACACGGCCTGATGCAAAAATTGGAAAAGAATGACAATCAAGTAGAACCTAGCGCGGACGTCACAGGGGCACGTCCAAGACAACACCCTCATACTCGCCTTGGTGAGCCGGTGAGCTCTGGGAGCAGGAGAGGGACCCAAGACAAGACCCCAATTCGCAGAGTTGGTCCTACAATACTGTCTTGAAATGGCCTAGGTGTCCTGAAGGCGCAGGGGACTAAAAAGGAATATAGATCCTCACAGGCATCATGGAGGTCCACTGGACAAGAGCTCCTGCGGCCCAACAGGTAAATACCATGTAGGAGCTGCCTGTGAAAATGTAAATGCTAGGTCCAGAATGCCCGCCCGGGTCAGACTGCTTCATCCCAGAGGGAAAAGGTAATGTGGATACAATCACAAGTCAAGGGCCAACCTGTAAGAGAGCCCAGACCCTGCACGCCGGACTCGGCCTGCCTCAACTCCCAAAGGGAAAGCAGGGACTAGAAGAACCCAGACAACCTCAGAAAGGGACCGACCAGCAAACTCCATTCTGCATCCAGGGGGTCTATCTCCTGTAACAGCCTTAACGAAGCATGGCGCCCTGCGATAGGAGTCAAGTGCTGCGGCAGCCCCCTCGCCCAACAGGGTGAGGGCGTCCCTTCATGCTTGCGTGGTTTTGGCAGATTTGGACTTCGCCCTGCCGGAGGTCCCAGGGCATTGCCTGCCCCCCCGGGGCAGGCCTCCACTCCAATAAGTTGGAAGCACACTTCTGGTTCTTGCTTGACACTAACGTAGGGAGGGGGAGGGGTATCTCTGCCCCTGGGCAGCCGGGACGGCCTTCTGCGCGAGGGTGCCTTACCCTTTCTTCCAAAAAGGTCCAACCGGGCCCCGAATAAGCGTCGTCCTCTAAAAGGAAGACCAGTAAGAGCCTTTTTAGTATCATTGTCAGCCCCCCACTGTCGCAGCCAAAGCAGGCGGCGAATAGCCACCACAAGAACCGAGGTTCTAGCACACATTTTAATAGTGTCGTCCATCGCTGAGAGAATAAACCTCACAAAAACATCACAATCAGACAGTGCATTAAAGACCTCCCAAGGGAGATCCTCCGGCTGTTGGTCAAGTATCTTCCTAAGAAGGGTCCTGGCGGCCACTGCTCAGACCGGGTGCAGAGCCGTCCCTGCACATGAAAAGGCGTGGGAAGCCAATCTGTCAATGCGCCGGTCCTCAGCATCCCGAAGGGTACAATGAGTAGAAGCTGCCATGAAGGGAGGGTTAGCAACCCCAATAATAGGTGCATCCACCTCGGGAGGGACTGACCATCGATCAACCAAATCAGGGGGAAAAGGGTACTTCCAGTCCCAGACCCCCGGAACCCCTCTAAGTTTACAAGGTGATTCCCATTCCTTAGATATAAGAGTCTGGAAATGATCCTGTTCCAGAAATTCCAGACGCGGCGTCGCCGTGTGGAAACTCTCCCTCTTGGGCCTGGGAGACTCTCCCAGAGGAGAGATGGACAGTGCTTCAAAGATCTTTATAAGCAACTCATCAGTGTCACACAGGCCCCAAGAACCAGGGCCAGAACTATCACGGCTCCAAGACATCTCATCTGAGGAACTGTAACCTGAGAACAGTTCACCTTCATCAGAAGGATCAAGGTCCTGCATAGCAGCAGACTCCTCAGATTCAGTGGGAAACCTAGAACCAGGGGGCGTCAGGGACCGTTTCTTTCCAGCGCCCAAGCGCTCTGCCAAACCAGACATCACCTGCTCCGCCATGGGTAACCTGCGCGGCACCACCTGCTGGTTATCCCCGCTCAAGTGCGACTCATCTGGAGTGAGATCTAAGCACGGGGAGACAGGAGTATTGAAGCGAGGTGCAGCTACTGGCAAACCTGATTGCAGGGCCAGCACTTGTTCAGCACACGGTCCGCAGACCCGTGCTCTGTCAGCATCAGTGTGGGGTTGTCCACACACGGTACACAGCCGGTCTTGTCCCCGCGGGACCCCGGACACAATTCTGAGAAGCCTCCATATGGTGATTAATCTAAGTAATATGCCAGTAGGGATTTATGCTGTAAGCAACCCTGGATACCCCAAGACCCGCTAGGAATGTGGGAGAATTTAGATATAACCCATTAAGATATATATATCAGGCCGGGAGAAGCCACTGGAACCTTGGCGTCTGAAAGACATAAGGAGAAGAGAGGGTGTCAGAGCCATGCGCTACAGGAAGACAAAATAACCGAAAACGCCAGTGAGGGCACTTACAGTAACCAAGGAAGAGGAGGATCGTGACCACAAACGCGCGCGGGAAGACCGACAAAATGGCGCCAAGCGAACCTCGAAGGGCGGGCCAGAGCTCAGATGACGCGGAACGTGCCAAACCAGACCACGCCCCCCCGGAGAGCGCGAAGCTCTAAGCGCGTAACAAGACAGAAAAAGGAAACAGTAATAAACGCCATAGCGTCGCGAAACAGAGCCGCCGTACGCGCCAAGTCAAAGTACATTAAAGGCGCTGCGGCCAACGTTAACATAATGTTTGAAGTGCGGCTCTGACCCCTGGTAACCATTAAAGGCTATAAGCATACAGTGTAATAGGGCAAGGTAGGCCAACGTAAACACAACCCCCCCCTCTTTTTCCCCCCACTAACGGGGGGAACTGAGGAAGAAGGTGACCCAGTACTCGGGGTTCACCGCTACACGGGGCGTGGGGCAATGATGCGGGAGGGGCATCCACTGAAGGCTCACCAATAGCCTTGACCGCCTACCCTATGTTGGGGGATTGCGGTGGAGCAAGGTGCTGCCTACCTTCACCTGACCAACGCAGCCCAGGCTGGGAGGCATATTCTTCACAAGAGGACGGGTGGAAATAGTCCCGCAGGGCCTCGGCTGTAAAGCCCCGCTCGCCTGCGAAAGCGTGATACTTCATGTCTTCGCAGTTCCAGCACTGCAGAGAAATCTGGAGGTCCCTCGGTATATGTAGGGCTGGGAGGAGCTTGTTTTCTACATGTCTGCAGTGCACGGCGCCTCAGGCGGAGGATTACCACATGTTATTACTACATCTGGAGCAGGACGTGCTGTATGTTTAGAATACATGTATTACTGCAATCCTTTTCTGTGAGAAATACTTAATTTTCTTGAAAAATGTCAGGGGTGCCAGCATTTACAGCCATGACTGCAGACTTTTGAACTGTTATCATAACCCCAAAGAGGCATGACCCCCAGTGACAATTTTTTACAAGGACTGGTGCCTGTGCTCCCCCTATATCAGCTTCCCCTGGGTTCCAGGATGATGAAATGCAGCAGCATCAAAAGGCACTGTAGTTATCACAATACTGGATCATCTCTATTACCGAAGTAAATTTCTAGAAGGTGACAATGGCCTTGGTTCATTAAGCTTCCCTTAAAATATCTAATGGAAATAGTGTTTCACGCTTTAATTCAACAAAAGGTTAATATAAAGTGTCATTCAGGAAAGAGAGAACTTGTATGAAAGATCCTGTCATCTGTCATCTATAATTTACTTAAAACTGATCTTCTCTATAGAAACTGCTCCAAAAGGTGATAAAAACTATCATGCGTAGTTTTGTGGCTCTGGATTGTAAAAGATTCCAGAGCTGGGTGAAACACTCTGCTTCACACCAGGATGCATTCTCCCAGCGCATGCTTAGGTCTCCTCTGGCATCCCCAGCACTCCTTCATTCCTTGTGTACAACCCCGCCAGGCAGCTGGAGGTTGCAACCCAGTGGAGGTGCCAGCTAATCTGTAAATTTAGAATTCATTAATACCAGCAATGAATATTTGATTGGAGGAGAGACCTTGCATGTGTTAACCCTTTCACTGCCTACCTAGAGATTTTGTCACCACTTGTTGCCAAGAAATGGGCAAAGTATTTGCACTGTATATGTTTAACTGTGATTTTTGCAGGAATTTACAGGAAAAATATTGCTTTGTTAAGCAGATTTTGTGCTTTGCAAAACTAATTTCTGGTCATATCCTGGTGAAGCTGAGGCTCATCGGTGGCCAATTTTTAAAAAAAAAAAAAAAGTTTTACACCAACCTCATTGATTTTACCGTAGCATGCAAAAATAGGCTGCTACCAAGAAGAGGACAGCTTTTAGTATTTCTGCTTCACTAATCTTTTTTTAGTATTTAGTAGCTTTTAGTTGTTGGTGCCAATAGTTCAGATTTCTAGCCACGGAAGTAAAAGCCAAAAGAGGTTTAAAAGCTCAGGAGTGCATCTGCCAATCTCGCTTCAAATGTGTCCATCCTCTTATGCCAAGGTCCTCAAAGGCCAGGTCCACATCTTTGGAGACCTTGGATCCTTCCAATCCTTCCAAATGGCCTCTTTAACCAATTGATGGATAGGAAATGACTCATGAGAAGAAGACACCTGGCATCTGAATTGTACCAATATATATTCTCTGTAGGGCAGGGTAATATAACCTCCCCTTTAACGGATTAACCCAGAGGAAGAAGTTGCTTTTCTGCACATTTCTGACCTCTACCTCTTTAAGAAAAACTTGAGGTGCACGGGTTACCTCCAGCAGCGTGTTGGGTGACTTCATCAAGCGCCACTGGGTGATGCCGCCCTTCCACATCTCCCCGCCTGTGTTAAAATTCAGGAACCTCCTGGAACCCACACAGGCCGCATTCTTGTGGCGGTACAGCGAGACCTTCGGCCTGTCAGCGGCAACGAGTGCAGGAAACGGAGGGGGCGTCCATGAAGACCAAAGCACTGCTCTGCAGCAGATGCAAAGGCTGAGGTAGTAAGTGGATGGCAGGGGTCTGGGTGAAAGTGGAGGGCACCTACAAGTGGGAACCAGGTTTTCCCCAGATGACATCCAGAACCCCAGACAGCTAAACACACATGAATGCAGGCTTAATGCTGACCCTCCCCTGTCCTCTGCTTAGCAAAATAATGTAGGGATCAGGGGAAAAAAAAAGCAAAAATAGTCCCTTAGGACTGGCTTCAGGGACACTTGGCAGACTGCCACTGGGGCCAAGGGATGGGTCCTACCCGGGAAAGGGACTCACAGAACTCGGAATACACCTAATCCGCGATCCATGATGAAACGGATGGTCTGGTCCCAGGACAGGTACATATAAAGGACTGGCGCTGGTCTTTAAGAGTCAAGTTTTTATGTGTTTCTTTGCTGATGATCATGTCTTCCTTCCTGGGGGCAGGGCCCTGAGGATGTTTTGAGAAAAGGACGGCACGCTCAGACCCTACATAGACTTAGGGAGTCTCAAAATCACATCACAGTCAGGAACCAGTACCCACTGCCACTCATGTCTGCTCTCCTATACGATCATACGACCGTTTACCAAGTTGGATCTCAGAGGCGCATACAACTTGGTGTGCATACGTGAAGGGGACAAATGAAACACTGCTTTTCACGCTCGGTTAATCATTTCAAGCTAGGGAATAAAGATGGATCCTGAATTGGCCAACCCCCTCTTTCCAGAAGGAAATACAGCGATTTATCGGGTTTGCAAACTTATGTGCAACGTCTCAAAATTGTCAAATCAATTACTGACATAACTAAGTAAGTTCTCGTGATTGGAAGCTGCTCGAGAGGCATTTCAACACCTGAAGAGGCATTTTACTACCGCCCTGATTCTGGACTGCTCACCCCGATCCACAGGTGTTGGAGCAGTTCTCTCCCAGCATTCCGAAGAACACAGTACCCTGCATTCTATTGCTTTCTTTTCTCACAAGCTTTCTGGGTCTGAGAGGAATTACAATATAGGGAGCCGTGAACTCCTCAGTATCCAACTGGCCCTGAATGAATGGAGGCACCTCATTGAAGGTGCACCACATCCAGTCTTGATCATCAAAACCTGGAGTATCTTAAATCGACCAAAAGTCTTAAACCTCGTCAAGCCCATGGGTCCCTGTTCTTTTCCAGGTTCCTGTCACGTTTATATCAGAAAGAAGCCACCCCAGACTGACCTTAAGAAGGTCCTTAAGCTACTTAGCCACTTGTACTGGTGGTCAATTATGTTTAAGGGCTGTAAGACCTATGTGCAATATTGTGCCTGTCACAAAACCTGGCCCGTCAAGTCTTCTGGATACTTATGCCATTGTCAGTACCAAAAAGGCCATGGCAATGCATCTCTATGGACTTTAGAGTGGAAATACCAGCTTCCAGAAAATCTGTTCAGGAGGCTCAAAAGCGTGTCGAGTCTGCTTGGTTATCTACACTCCACCTGAAGCTCCAGTGTCCCTCAAGAAAATTGGGAACAAATTAATTGGTCCATTCCCAATCCAGAGAAAATTATCCCAGTATCCTAGGAACTTAAAGGGTACCAAGAGACAAAAATTTATTAAATCAGACCAACTCAACAAACAGTTATCATATACATCCCTCTGCAGGGCAATTTCGATTGCTGCACATAAAAAATTATTTACCTTTTTCTAATGCTTACTGGCATGAATTTTAAAAACAAGATGGCTGCTCATGGGATTGCAGGCCACCTGCAGACAGGAAGTCATGCTGGGCTTCCTGTTACTGTGCATTTCAGTTATATCAGTTGGGAGAGGAAGCTCCAAAATGGCTGCTACCTTTTTTTTTTTCCAACTATGCCAGGCTGTTGGTCCGATCGGGGTGCCCCAGGGGAGTGCACCTAAACCCAGGTTATTCAAAATCCTGGGTTTTGGCCCACTTTAAGGAGGGGAGGCAATGTCAGAATAACACCATGAACAGGCAATCTGCTTCTAGGTTTTCGCTCATGAACACATCCATTCAAAAGATTCAGTTCCTTACGCTTACGAGACCTCTCATCTGTATGCCTGAAATCAACCCAGTGCTACCTGCTATCAGCTATCCCGGTTTTCTGTGTTCCAGAACTACATTGATCTACAGATACACTGTTGTGACCCGGATCCTCAACTACTCTTTCAGATTAACCCTTGGATTGCTCTCCTGATATGACCCGGACCATCTGACCAGGTTTACTTTGGCTTGATCATGGCTTACCTTCACTTACAACCATGCGCTGCCTGCTTCAACTCCTAGCTTGTTTCCTCGATCTGCTGCTATGCTTGTGGTCCTAGACCTCGGCCAGTTTACAGACCACACTACTCACCTGTTCTATTCCTCAGGTACTGTGCTAACCTGGCCTAGCACTCCAGCAACTCATTCACAGGGTACCTGACCTGGACCTTCCCTGCACCCCACTCTATTGTCCCATGCATGGGGCCCTAGTGAAAACAAGGGTTGGTCTAAGACTGCGGCCTACTGGCAGCCACATCCCCTGTAGAAAGGCTCACTCCTGTGTTCCAGGTAGGGTAAATTGTTACGGCCGATCTGGGAGCTTTTTTCACGACAGGGGTATCCCTAAACAGTTCTCTAACCTTGGTCCACACTCCCATAGCACGTGCAAGCTCGCTGACATATCAATGGTCAGCAATCGATTCTGAATGAACATATTCCCTGGGACACTTCCGACTGGCACCAGCATATTTGAAGGGCTGTGCGAGGGGGGGGGGGGGGGGCTTGAGCATCAGATGGAGTAAAAGGGATGCTGCAAGAGGCCTTTACATGTGCCATGAGACTGAATCCCTAGGTGAGCATATGGCAAATCCAAGTGGCTCACATATATTGAAGCCCCAGGGGAGGGGTTTCTCCAGGGTTGGGGCAGTGGGTTTTGGTCTGCTTTAAAGAAAATATGAACTTTTAGTTGATCTTTTTACTGTCAGTGAATAACATTTTTCACTTTTTTTCTTCTGCCTATTTTAAAGCGGAACAAATCCCAAATCGGCCAGCCCAGGAGTCCAAATTAGGATGTCCTGCTGTGTGAAACCCCCCAGCTCAACACAAAACTCATCTTTGGCTCCCACGGCGATGTAAATATCAGCACTAGCATCTCTGGGAATGCTTCTGCACCCGACTATTCCAATAGGCTGGGGTTTGGGAGTGCGCCCCATTCTAAAGGGAACCGGGAATGCGGATGCTCTCGTTCCCAACTGCCGACCATTAACATGCATGGCATAAAGCGCTCATTGGAAGAGATCCCATGCAGGGCATGCCAAACCACGATGACCCAAGGCAAGGAACAAAACCTATGCTATTAAAAATGCCAAGTTTTGTTCTGTTTTTAACTAAAGAATGGAATGGCCCTTATTTTTGTGAAACATTTTAAAGCTGAGCAAAACCCATGATTTTGACTATCACAGGTCTTGTTACCTTAGCCCCCCGATTTGGGATGCCCCGCAATGTGAAATCCCCAATACAAATTAACCTTTCCCAGGTACTACGATGCATGGGTGGGATCTCGTCCAATCAGAGCCATTTAAAATGCATACTAATGCTTGCATAATGACTCAGCAATCAGGAGCAAAAATACAATTCTGTGAAATACTCACCTGTAGAATTGGTATTATACGCATACAGTACGTCCTGCTCCAATATAATACTTACACGTGGGTAATCCTCCGCCAGAGGGCGCTGTTCACTGCAGACATGCAAAAACAGGCTCCTCCCGGCCCTTCATATACCCAGGGACCTCCCACAAATCCCCACCACCATAAAGGGGATCCAGAAAATGTAAAACCAGGGTGGGGTGGAGCAGGACGTACTGTATGCGTATAATACCAATTCTACAGGTGAGTATTTCACAGAATTGTATTATTCTAAGCATACAGTACGTCCTGCTCCAATATAATACTTACACGTGGGACATCCAATAGCAGTGTCCGTAAAATAGGGTGGGATCCCCAACAAAAAAGGCACAGCAGACAGTAAAGGTGCTGTCACCTGCAAACCTTGCTACCAAGTACGACATGAGCGAAGGCTCCAACGTCAATCTCATAGCAAAACCTTTGAAAAGGTATGAACAGAAAAAGCAGCGAGCAAACCTGTTTAACAGAAAAAACCTGGTGCTGAAGGGCCAAAGGCACCCAGACACAATTAGAACAGGATAAAAAGAGAGGAAGATTCTTCCCCCTAAAGGAATAGGCCAGAGTAACGGCCTGACCAGCCCAAATGCAACAAGAGCCTCGGTGAAACTTAGAACTCTCCCCAACGGGGAATTGAAAACTGGTCTCCCGCAAGACAGGCGGGGATACTGACCCCTTCACTAACAAGGATCAGCAAGAAGCCGAAACCTTTACTCAGGACCAGGAAGGCAAACCATCCAAGTAAGATCAGTCCAAAGGGCGCATAGGCCCTGGAAGCAAACGAGATCAGGCGCATAGCTATGGAGGCGCCTGCAGACCCCAAAGGGCATCAGTCCCCCTAAGGGACAAGAAACAACCAGGAAAATGTCAACACCTGTTGAGGGAATGTAGACCCCTTACTTCAGCATTACTAAGAATAAGGCCCATAGGCAGACTAAAAGGACTTAGACAAAGGGTCCGGCGCAAGGCGGAACACCACCACAGCATTGTGTGTGTGTGTGTGTGTCTATATATATATTGTGATAAGGTGCAAGGGGCCGTTATTGACGGCAGGTATGTAGCACCAATGTACCTGGCATTGGTGCAGTAAAGCCGTATAGCTTGTTTGTCCAGCATCAGCTGCTGGTGGCAGTTTGCTGCTGATGATTTAGAATAGCCGAAAGGCTAACCTGGGACGGCTTTACTGGGATGGAGTAGAGCAGGGTGGGACTCCATCCCACTACCCAGGTCCGGGTTTTGCGGGCTGTTTAAATAGCCTGGGGAATCAGCTGTGCTGGGTCCTTTGTCTAGAGCTCACATGGGAGTGAGACTCTGTGAGCCTGGCTGAAATCTCCTGTGGAGGCTGTTTCATGCGGACCTGAGGCCTAGTTGGACTGTAAACAGGACGTTTGCTCAAGGACTAAAAGCTGTTTGCCTGATTGAATCATTTATGCTGCTGTTTCCTGAAAAGGTGATGTAACCTGTTTGGACATATGCTTTTGTGGATTTATGTGTGAAATAAACACAGACTTTACTTTGAACTGCTTGCCTCTGCCTCTATACTGCTGACACCCGGTCGCCTACCAGAGCTAATCTCCACATTTGGTGTCGGATGCGGGCATAGCAGTGAGGCCGTTGCTAGGAGCAACCGACGAAAAAGTTTTTTGTTGTGCATGTCCTATATTAAACCTGCCAGGCTGCTACCTGGGACTGCAGACAAAATGGAGGCGGTCGTGAAAGCGCTCGTGGAGGCCAACAGGCAGCAGCATGAGACCAACCAGCTGTTTTTGCAACATATGATGGCGCAGCAAGCTGCAGGTGCGCCCAAAAGTATTCCTGATGCCCGGAAAGCTGTCCGCTCGGCGCTCACAAAAATGACCCCTTCAGATGACGTGGAGACTTACCTGGCGGTGTTTGAAAAGGTGGCTGCAAGGGAGAAGTTGCCGCATGACCAGTGGGCTGATGTCATCGCTCCATTTCTGGCGTCTGGACCCCAGCAGGTGTTGTTTGATCTCCCAGAGGACCAAGCCGCTGACTACCCGACTCTGAAGGGTGAGATACTGGCGAGACTGGGGGTGAATGTGTGGGTTCGGGCTCAGCGGGTGCATCAGTGGAGCTACCAGTCGGCAGAGCCCGCCCGACCCCAGTATTATAAACTGCTGCACCTGCTGCAAAAATGGCTGCAGCCGGAGTTGTTAAGCCCCACTGCCATTTTGGACCGCTTGCTGGCGGACATGTTTTGGAGGGCTTTACCGCACCCTCTTCAGCACTGGGTTGGCCAGGTATCCCCTGACAACGCACTAGGGATGGTGGACCTAGTGGAGCGATATGAGGCCACCAGGAACTTGCAAAGCGGCTCCATGAGGAGGGATTCGGGGAAACCCCGGAGGTCCCCGCCCCAGCTCAGGCGAGTGGTGTCCCCTAAACCCTCTCAGGACCTACCCCCCAAAGTCCCTGCCCAAGTGTTGTGTTGGGGATGTAAGGAGCCGGGACATATCAGAGCCAATTGTCCCCACCAGGGGGAGCCCATGGATGTAAACTTTGGTTACCGCCCTTCCATGTATGCCAGGAGGCTGTGTGCTGCCGGTATCCCTGAGCTTGTGGGGCAAAGTCACCTCTGTCAGGTGAAAGTGGGAGACACCCTGGCTGTGGCCCTTTTGGACTCGGGGAGTATGGTTACCCTGGCAAGACCCGCCTTAGTACTGCCCGATGAGTACACTGGGCGGAAAACCGGGGTTTTGTGCATTCATGGGGACTTGAGAGACTATGCCACAGCACAAGTGTCTCTCACCACCGTCTCCGGCAGCTGGAAACATGAAGTCGCTGTCGCCGCTAAACTCCCATATGAACTGATTATTGGGAGAGACTTTCCAGGGTTCAGGTCACTGTGGGCCAAGCTGGCAGTTCCGGAAACCCGCGAGGCGGGTGTGTCCCCAATAGACTGGCCCTACTCAGGGGAGACCCCGGTGCCCTGGGAACCGGAATCAGGAGGCACCGTGGAAGAGGTGCCCGTCCCTAAAATGGAAGAGGGGGAGTCAACCCCACTAAATGTTATGGTTGGAGATGTGGAAGAGTTGACAACAGGTCCAGAGTTGGCAGATCTCCATGTCTCCACAACTAACTTTGGTACCGCTCAACACCAGGACCCGACCCTGTCTCGGGCCTGGGAGAATGTTCTTGAGGTGGAAGGTGAACCACAACAGCCAGGGGCGGAGTTACAGTTTCCTCGCTTTGTGGTTCACCAGGAAATGTTGTACCGAGTAAACAAGGTACGTGAAGAGGTGGTGGAACAATTGGTGGTACCCAATTCATATCGCAAATTGGTGTTGGATTTGGCCCACCAACATGTTCTGGGTGGACACCTAGGCCAGCAGAAAACACTGGACCGCGTTTTACAACGATTCTACTGGCCCAGTGTGTACAAGGAGGTGGAGAGATATTGTGAGTCCTGTCCAACATGTCAGATGACCAGCCCTCAGCCTCATTACCGTGGTCCCTTAGTTCCTCTCCCAGTTATTGAGGTACCCTTTGAGCGGATTGCCATGGATCTAGTGGGTCCAGTGCCAAAATCCGCTAGAGGGCACCAACATATTCTGGTGATCTTGGACTATGCCACGCGGTACCCTGAGGCAGTGCCCCTGCGTCACACCTCTGCCAAGCTCATTGCTAAGGAGCTTATGGAAATGTTTTCCAGAGTAGGTCTGCCTAAAGAGGTCCTGACCGATCAAGGTACCCCGTTTATGTCGAAAGTAATGAAAGAGCTCTGTAAACTGCTGCAGGTGAAACAGTTGCGGACATCCGTTTACCACCCGCAAACAGACGGCCTAGTAGAACGGTTTAATCAAACTTTAAAGACCATGTTAAAAAGGGTGGTCGCCAAGGATGGGAAGAATTGGGACTTGCTGCTGCCCTATCTGATGTTCGCAGTGCGAGAGGTGCCCCAGGCCTCTACGGGGTTCTCGCCCTTCGAACTCTTATACGGTCGACATCCACGGGGCCTGTTGGATATAGCCAAGGAGGCCTGGGAACAGCAACCCACACCCCACAAAAGTGTGGTAGAGTACGTGACTCAGCTACAGGAACGGATAGCGACCGTCTTGCCGCTTGTCAGAGAACACATGGAGGCAGCGCAGCGGGCCCAAAGCAGGGTTTATAATCGGCAAGCCAGGGTACGGAACTTTAACCCCGGTGACAGAGTTGTGGTTCTGGTACCCACGGTGGACAGTAAATTTCTAGCTAGGTGGCAGGGTCCCTATGAGGTCATTGAAAAAGTTGGGGAAGTGACTTACAAGGTACATCAGCCTGGGCGGAGGAAGCCCGAGCAGGTGTACCATGTAAACCTGCTGAAACTATGGAAAGACAGGGAGACCCCTGGGGGTGACAGTCCCCGACCAGGTATGGTGGGGGTGGAGCTTCCCATTCCTCGGTCTGTTAGTAGAGAAGTAGTAGTCGAGGTGAAAACTGGCGACAACCTCTCCTCTAAACAGACTCAGGAAGCCAGGGAGTTTATTAGCAGAAACACGGACGTGTTTTCAGAACTCCCTGGGCGCACTTCGGTCATCCAACATGATGTTGTCACGGAACCTCAGGTCAAGGTCCGGTTGAGGCCTTACCGGGTACCCGAGTCCCGGCGACAAGCTATCGCGGAGGAAGTGCAGCAAATGCTCCGGTTAGACGTGATTGAAGAATCAAAGAGTGAGTGGGCCAGCCCCATAGTCTTGATTCCCAAGCCCGATGGTACGTTGCGGTTCTGTAACGATTTCCGCAAACTTAATGAAGTTTCCAAGTTTGATGCCTACCCTATGCCCCGGGTAGATGAACTCATTGAGAAGCTAGGCCAAGCCAGGTACTTTTCGGTTTTGGACCTCACAAAAGGGTACTGGCAGGTGCCCTTGACTGAGGCTGCCAAGGAGAAAACAGCCTTTATTACACCAGAGGGACTGTTCCAATACAAGGTGTTACCCTTTGGGTTACACGGCGCTCCCGCTACGTTCCAAAGGTTAATGGATATTGTCCTCAGGCCACACCGTCGGTATGCTTCGGCATATCTGGACGATATAATTATCCATAGCACGGATTGGGAAAGTCACCTACCCAAAGTCCAGGCCGTAGTGGATTCCCTCAGGAAGGCTGGGTTGACGGCAAACCCGAAAAAATGTGCTTTAGGCCTAGAAGAAACAAAATACCTGGGCTATGTGATTGGACGAGGAGTGGTCAAGCCCCAGGTGAACAAACTAGAAGCCATCCGTAACTGGCCCCGGCCTAACACCACCCGCCAGGTAAAGTCATTTCTGGGGTTGGTGGGATATTATATGCGGTTCATTCCCAATTTTGCCACCCTAGCGGCACCATTGACAGACCTGTTAAAGGGACGCAAGTCTGTCATGGTGAAGTGGAATGAACAGGCCGAAAAAGCGTTCTCCGCTTTGAAGTCTGCCCTGTGTGGGTCTCCGGTGTTGGTGACACCCGACTTTAAGAGGGAGTTCATAGTGCAGACCGATGCCTCCGAGGTAGGTCTCGGTGCTGTACTGTCTCAGGAAGTCAACGGGGAGGAGCACCCCGTTGTCTACATGAGTCGCAAATTGACACCCGCGGAGACCCGGTATAGTATAGTGGAGAGGGAGTGTTTGGCCATTAAATGGGCCCTGGAGTCTCTTCGCTACTACTTGCTGGGGAGAAGGTTCCGTCTGATTACGGACCACTCTCCCCTCAAGTGGATGTGCCAGGCTAAGGACAGGAATGCCAGGGTCACCCGATGGTTCTTGTCATTACAAAACTTCAAGTTTACAGTAGAGCACAGAGCGGGACGATTGTTGGGTAACGCGGATGCCCTGTCCAGAACACATTGTTTGGCATGTGTCCACCCCCTCAGGGTTGAACAAAGGGGGGGGGTATGTGATAAGGTGCAAGGGGCCGTTATTGACGGCAGGTATGTAGCACCAATGTACCTGGCATTGGTGCAGTAAAGCCGTATAGCTTGTTTGTCCAGCATCAGCTGCTGGTGGCAGTTTGCTGCTGATGATTTAGAATAGCCGAAAGGCTAACCTGGGACGGCTTTACTGGGATGGAGTAGAGCAGGGTGGGACTCCATCCCACTACCCAGGTCCGGGTTTTGCGGGTTGTTTAAATAGCCTGGGGAATCAGCTGTGCTGGGTCCTTTGTCTAGAGCTCACATGGGAGTGAGACTCTGTGAGCCTGGCTGAAATCTCCTGTGGAGGCTGTTTCATGCGGACCTGAGGCCTAGTTGGACTGTAAACAGGACGTTTGCTCAAGGACTAAAAGCTGTTTGCCTGATTGAATCATTTATGCTGCTGTTTCCTGAAAAGGTGATGTAACCTGTTTGGACATATGCTTTTGTGGATTTATGTGTGAAATAAACACAGACTTTACTTTGAACTGCTTGCCTCTGCCTCTATACTGCTGACACCCGGTCGCCTACCAGAGCTAATCTCCACAATATATATAATGAACGAGGGATAAGTAATCAGAGCCATCTTCTCAGGCACACGTCTGACTGAAGCAACAGCCCCCGGAGGGGCGACTTGAACTCCAAAACAGCTCAGACAGCATCCAGAATAAGTCCCAAGGGAACAATCCACAGGGCAAAGAGAATGAAAACTGATCCCAACCGGGACCATAGAACTACTTGGGAGATGCCCCTGAGCAATTCCCAAGAGAACTCCTAACAAGGAAGACTGAACCAGACTTCTACAGGAAGGCAGACAGGACAGAACCTGAACCTTAGAGTACCTAGATGGGGATCCAACCCCAACCTATGCTGTAACAACTCTAGAACCCTGGGAACCGAGAACGTCCAACAGGGGAGAGACCAAGACTCACGCCAATCAATATGGGTACACCATAACCCACAATAGACGGAGGAAGAAGAAACCAAGGAAGCTTGTTCCTAGCCCCCCATAGACCAAGCCACCCAGAAGATAAACCCGTCTCCAAAGGGGTGAATGAATCAGCACGACCGTGCGCAGAACCCCACATAGTAGGGTGAATGAAGAGAAGACATATAAAATAGAAAGTCTATACATAAATTTACTAAGCCCCCATGACCAGAGTCAGAATATTCTGGGGCAGTAAAAACAAGGGCAGAGCCCCTGTGATATTAGCGAGACCCAACGGAGCCACCCTAGTTGGCTCTCAGAGGGACACAGGATAGCACAACCTGCCACTGAAAAACATCCATTGGAGCGAATACCACTGAGGAACAGGGGACGTAGACCCCCACCCAGATCAGGATCAGGAACCTTCCAGGAGAATCATCGTACTTCAAGCTCCAGACCAATAATAAAGCAGGCCATTAGGGTTGATTCAGAGCCCCTTTCTCATCATTTTTATGTAGGTCTTGCTACCAAACGAAAAATCATGCAAAAATGAAAACATTTCACACTAAAGTTCTCGCAGAAAAAAGGCTTTGCTGAATCAGACGAGGGGAAAAAATGAATGAGAATGGAAATATTCACACAAAAAAATGTGAGAAAGGGGCTCTGAATCAACCCTATTGTCTTCCGACAGGCCAAGAGTCCCCAAATAGACAGGTCCTGAAGAGGAGAAGTCCAGCAGTATAGAGTCAACTGAAGGCTCATTGTTTTAACAAAGCCAGTAGGTAAGATGGACCCTCTAAGGGACCCTACCTAGGAACCACGGGGGGTTTTGGAAGAAATTCCCCCCCCCGCCAACCTGCGAGACTTGGTACCCAAGGTGACCATTCACAGGAAGATGCAAGCAAAGAAGGGGGTGCCCCCTGACAGGGTCCTTGAATATAACCAGCTCAAGATGAACCCCCGTACCAAAGGGGAATGAGCACAGACCTAGCTCCCGAGGTGCTGGAACCCCATCTAGGATCAATAACCTACTGTGCCGAAGAGCCCAAAGGCTCTGTATATAAAGGACATCATCTGATACTCCACCAACGGGCCCACCAGCTGCAATCCTGCCTGGTGAAAGTAAGATGTCAGCAAAGAGGGACAGAGCCCCCGTAACCAGGAGTCCACTTGTTGCCAAGGAAGAAGGCTCAAGCCTGAACCAAATCCATGGACTGGAGATAGCGGGTAAGGGACCATGAGGGATTGAGGTGACTGAGCACCCATCCAGTAACTCCCAGGGGACACCGCCGGTCGACTAACCTACACGGCCTGACGTAGAGATTGGGAAGTAAGGAAGGATGATCCGGTAGGTCCTAGTGCGGACGCCCCACCGGCATGTCAGAGACATAACCCCCATCCACACCTTGGTGAGTAGCTTGGGAGCAGAAGAGAGGCCAAAAATAAGGCCCCAATCCGCAGGGTTGGTCCTTCAACACTGACTAGTAAAGGTCTTGGTGTCCAGAAGACACAGGGGGAACTAAAGGGATCTAGATCTCCCCAGGAGGCCAGAAGCCCCCTTTTGCACAGGGCGCCTGTGTCCCAAGACAGAGATATCACACAGGGACTACCTGTGAGTGTAGAATTGCCAGGCCTACCATAGGCCAGCATGGCCCAGACCGCGTCATCTTTTTGAGGGAAAGAGGAAAGTTAACATAGAGGCCATAGCCCCATTTTGTGAGGGGCAACCGGTAAGTAAGCCCAGACTCTGTAGGCCGAGTACGGCCTGCACCAACTCCTGAGGGGAAAACAGGGGCCAGAAACACCCTGACAACCTCTGAGAGGGACCGCCCAGCAAATTCTATCCTGTGTCCAGGGGAACTACCTCCTGGAACCATCAGACGGAGAAGATAGACTCCCAGATAGGAGTCAGGTGCTGTGGCAGTCCCCTCGCCCAGAAGGGCGAGGGCATCCCTTCATGCTTGGGAGGTCTTGGCAGATTTGGACTTAGTCCTGCCAGAGGGCCCAGGGCGTTGCCTGCCCACCCCGTGGTGGAAATCCACTCAGAAAAGTTGGAAGCACACCTCAGGTTCGCGTTTGACACTAACGTAGGGAGGGGGAGGGGTGTCCCTGCCCCGAGGAGGCCTTCTGCGTAGGGGTGCCTTACCCTTTTTCCAAAAAGGTCCAAACGGGCCCCAAATAGACGCCGTCCTCTGAAGGGAAGGCCAGTGAGAGCCATTTTCGTATCATCGTCAGCACCCCACTGTCGCAGCCAGACCAGGCGGCGAATAGCTACCACAAGGGCAGAGGTTCTAGCACACATCTTAATGGTGTCATCCAGCGCTGAGAGGATGAACCTCACAAACACATCACAATCTGAGAGTGCATTAAAGAACTCCCAGGGGAGGTCCTCTGATCGGTGATCAAGTAGCTTTCTAATGAGGGTCCTGGCGGCCACCGCAGTGATGGCTGCGGCACAGACTGGGCGCAGAGCCGTCCCTGCACTTGAAAAGGCGTGGGAAGCCAGTCTGTCAATGCGCCGGTCCTCAGCATTCCGAAGGGTACGATAATGAGGGGCAGTCATGAAGGGGGGGTTAGTAACCCCTATAATTGGTGCATCCGCCACGGGAGGTGCTGACCAAAAGTTAACCACATCACGGGGAAAAGGGTACTTCCAATCCCAGACCCCTGGAACCCCTTTAAGTTTACAAGGCGACTCCCATTCTTTGGATATAAGAGCCTGGAAATGCTCCTGTTCCAGAAATTCCAAGCACGGTGTCGCTGTGTGGAAACTCTCCCTCTTAGGCTTGGGAGCCTCTCCAGGAGGAGAGATTGACAAAACCTCAAAGATCTTTATAAGTAGTTCATCAGTGTCACATAGGCCCCAAGAACCGGGGCCAGAATCATCACGGCTCCAGGGCATCCCATCCGAGGAGCCCGAATCGGAGAATAGCTCACCTTCATCAGAAGGATCCAGGTCCTGCATAGCAGCAGATTCATCGGTTTCGTTAGGAATCGGAGAACCAGGAGGCGTCAGGGACCGCTTCTTTCCAGGGCCCATACGCTCCGCCCAACTAGATAGCACCTGCTCAGCCGTAGGCAGCCTGCGCGGCACGACTTGCTGGTCATCCCCGCTCGAGTGAGACTCATCCGGAGTGAGATTTAGGTCCTGGAGACGGGAGTATTGAAGTGAGGTGCAACCACTGGCAAACCTGATTGCAGGGTCAGTGCCTGTTCAGCACACGGTCCGCAGACCCGTGCTCTGTCAGCATCAGCATGGGGCTGGCCACACACTGTACACGTCCGGTCTCGTCCCCGAGGGACCCCAGGTACATAATTCTGAGATGCCTCCATATGGTGATTATCTGAGCAGTATGCCCGCAGGGATTTACGCAATAGGCAACCCTGGATGCCCCAAGACCCGCTAGGAATGTGGGAGAATTTTATATGTGAACCCGCTATAACATATGTCAGGCCGGGAGACCACCAAAATCTTGGCGTCTGAAAGACATAAAGGTGATAAGAGGGGGGTGTCAGTGCCATGCGCAGCTCATAGGGACAAAAACCGCCCAGGAGGGCACTTACATGACCAAGGGAGGAGACGGATCGCAACCACGCACGCGCAAAGACCGTCAAAATGGCGCCAACCGAACCTCGAGGGGCGGGCCTGATCTGGCCGTGATGCGGGGCACGTCATGCCAAGTCCCCGCCTCCCCCAAAGAGCGCGAAGCTCTAACCAGCGCAACGTCCATGACAGTAGTGGATAGGACACACATAGAGAGTGTAAATGAGGAGATTGCTCTCAACAGTAAAAATACAATTCTTAGCTGGGCTCAAACCTTAGACCCTTTATACCATATCTAAATGCTCTACCTGATGAGCCATGCAGTCTGCTGGGAATGATGCTGCCGCCCGGGCTGCACACTTCATGTAATGAAAGGACACACGCGCACAACCAGACAAGGTTTATGTGGGGCAAGGAGCGCGGCACTGACACCCAAGTTTAAATGAAAAGTCAACGGCCATAACGTGTTAACATTACGCCACACACATACCCCCCTTTCTTTTCCCCCCGAGCTATGGGAGGAAGCGAGGGAGAAGCAGACCTGCACCTAGGGTTCATCGCTATGAGTGGCACGGGGCAATAATGCAGGAGAGGCATCTATTGGAGGCTCACCATCGGCCTAAACCGCCTACCCTATGGTGGGGGATTGCGGTGGAGCGTAGCTCCATGAGCACACGAGGCGCTGCCTGCCTTCACCCGACCAGCATAGCCCAGGCTGGGAGGCACATCTTTATCGAAGAGGACGGGTGGTAGTAGTCCTGCAGGGCCGCAGGCTGTAAAAGCCCCGCTCACCTGCGAGAGAGTTGATACTTCATGTCTTCGCAGTCAGCACTGCAGAGAAATCTGGGGATTTGTGGGAGGTCCCTGGGTATATGAAGGGCCGGGAGGAGCCTGTTTTTGCATGTCTGCAGTGAACAGCGCCCTCTGGCAGAGGATTACCCATGTGTAAGTATTATATTGGAGCAGGACGTACTGTATGCTTAGAATAGCAGCCACATTCCTAGACACAGGCACATTCCTGTACCCAGCTGAATGGTTGGGTGCATGAGCGCACCACAGACTGAGGATGTTGTCACTCATTTACATTGCCAAGGGGGCCAATTGAAAAGGTGTGTTTGTGGTTTCACACAGCAGGGCATCCAGACTTGTCCCCGGGGGAAGGCTGGTGCCTGGCCCTGGAATCTAAAAGCAGTCTGGTTGGGTTTTGTTTAAAGAAGAACAATCACCCTCCTCGAGTCTTAGACTCTTACGCCAGTGGTCTACCTCTTTATGTGGCATCTCAAATTTGAACACTGGGGGTCGGTCACCCGATCGACTCACCCTTTCCCTAAGTTCTGGCCGCATCCCTGCTATACCTCTAGCTAAACAGATCTGGCCTTTCCCAATGGAACATGTTGTCATGCCCCCACAGCTAGAGGCAACGGGGTATGCATCTAGTAGAGTTTGTCGCATTCCGTTTTAGATACTTTATTTATTCCACCAAGTAAGTACAGGATACAAACAAGGAATGCTTTTTGGCAAGGAGATACACCATGAGCGCTATTAACAATTACATACAACAACATAGTTTTAACAGAAATAGAGGTCTAAGGTTTAGTGCAGGTTAATTTGTATAGAATAAATGAATTAGCAACAATACGTGTCTGGAGAGACTAATAACCTCTCACACTGGCTTTGTTTAGAGCCATAACTGCCAGAGGAAAAAAAATATTTTTGTGTCTGGAGGTTTTAATTGAATGAGCCATGAATCTACATCCAGAACGTAAGAGCTTGAAGAAAGAATGCCCTGGATGCGTCTCGTCCTCAGTTATTTCCTTAGCTCGAGGAGATTCTGCTCATGTTTTTCTTTGCAACTCTAAACTCAGGGGGCATCCCAGTTTGGGATGCCCTGGGGGGGGGGGGGGGCAGCTACAGTGGATTTTATTCCGATTTTATGGGCGATCCTGACAGAGGTACACACAGCAGGGCATCCCAATTCAGGATGTACCCACCAAGAGGAACAAATCCCAAGAAAGTGAAAACCTTGAGTTTTGTCCTGCTTCAAAACAGGTTTACAGAATCAAGGCCTTCCCGTTACAGGCTGTGACAGGGTAATAATGTCACATAAGGCTAAGAGTAACTTCCTTTCAGTCATTCTGTAAATTCCTGTCCAGTGGCTGTAACTTTCTGTGTGAGAGGCATCCTGTGACAAGCCATGACAAGTAATGGGGACAGGTACAGCTAGGACAGATTAAAGCGCCATTCCACAGTTGTCGGTGTGGGGAAGGTCATTTTTTAAATTCCTAGACAGTAGCTTTAGCGGTTTGTGTGAGGCATTCCTGTGCAGGCTGTGACGCGGTCCTGGTGGCTAGATAAGAGCAGGTCACAGGGCTGGGGTGGCAGTTACTAATCTCCTGGACAAAGTGACGAATGATGGTGTCCTGATGCTAACATTAAAGTGGACCAACACCCAGGATTTTCACTATCCTGGGTTTTGGTCCACTTCCGCAGGGCAACCCCCCCAGAACACCAGAAAAAAACTCACCTCACCCCGCTCCTACTGCGCATGCACGGCCGCTCGTCCAATCAGCGCGCTCGGAGCTGCTGTGGTATGCGCGTCCAAGGGACGTACAACCACAGCGGCTCCGAGCACGCTGGCAGCCGCATCTCACGCTTCCCTCTAACAGGGAGAGCGCCAGCCATTCACAAAAGGCCGGCGCGGGCACACGCCCTGCTAGAGAGAAGCGCAAGATGCGGCCGTGGCCCGCGCATGCGCCGTTGGAGCAGGAGTAAGGTAAGGTGAATGGGGCGTCCTGTGGGGTTTCACACAGCAGATCCCGATTTTGGATGCCCCGCAGGGGACGATCAGGCAGGGTGTTGGTCCACTTTAAACATCACCCTTTCAAAATCATACAGTAACTTATTTTTTGTCTTTAAAGTGGACCAACACCCTGGGGTGATTGGCCCGGGAATCTATAAGATTCCCGGGCCGATCACCCCCCTCACCGCGGGACATCCGAGATCGGGATGTCCCGCGGTGAGGAACCCCCCCGAAAACCCCCCAAAAACTCACCTCCTCGGCGGCGGCTGCCTCCCGCGCGCCCCTCTAGCCGTGCGCGCGCGCCCGCGCCAGCCGTTTGTGAATGGCCGGTGCGGGCGCTGTCAGAGGGACGTGCGGGAGGCGGCGGCGGACGCGCTGGCTTGTCCGTCGCTGTCAGCGCTTGTCCGTCGCTGTCACCCGGCCACGTGGGAGCGTTTTGAGGTGAGTATTGGGGTGTTTCTGGGGTGCCCCCCTGAAGTGGACCAAAACCCAGGATAGTCAAAATCCTGGGTGTTGGTCCACTTTAACTCAAACACAACTAAAGAGTGACAACACCAGCCAAGACACATAGTGCTTATTTCCTTTCTCTAAATGATGCCAAGTGAGATGAAATCTGAAAACTAGCATGGAGCAGCAATGATGAGCCCCCCCCATGACCTCTGACCCCAGTGCAGAGACGCACCCCTATAGTTAAGCCCAGTAGGAAGCTCCTTTCCCACGCTGGTCTGTACAGGAACAGAGCGTGCAGCTGTAGAGACATGTCTGCTACTGCCTCAACCTCCAGCTGCGGGTCTGAGGGGCGCACCCCGAGGATGGGGGGCAGGTACAGGGCGCACCCTGAGGGTGGGGGGCAGGTACAGGGCGCACCCTGAGGGTGGGGGGCAGGTACAGGGGCGCACCCTGAGGGTGGGGGGCAGGTACAGGGGCGCACCCTGAGGATGGGGGGCAGGTACAGGGGCGCACCCTGAGGATGGGGGGCAGGTAAAGGGGCGCACCCTGAGGGTGGGGGGCAGGTAAAGGGGCGCACCCTGAGGGTGGGGGGTAGGTACAGGGCGCACCTGAGGGTGGGGGGCAGGTACAGGGGCGCACCCTAAGGGTGGGGGGCAGGTAAAGGGGCGCACCCCAAGGATGGGGGGCAGGTACAGGGGCGCACCCTGAGGATGGGGGGCAGGTACAGGGCGCACCTGAGGGTGGGGGGCAGGTACAGGGGCGCACCCTAAGGGTGGGGGCAGGTAAAGGGGCGCACCCTGAGGGTGGGGGGCAGGTACAGGGCGCACCTGAGGGTGGGGGGCAGGTACAGGGGCGCACCCTAAGGGTGGGGGGCAGGTAAAGGGGCGCACCCCGAGGATGGGGGGCAGGTACAGGGGCGCACCCTGAGGGTGGGGGGCAGGTACAGGGCGCACCCTGAGGGTGGGGGGCAGGTACAGGGCGCACCCTGAGGGTGGGGGGCAGGTACAGGGCGCACCTGAGGGTGGGGGGCAGGTACAGGGGCGCACCCTAAGGGTGGGGGGCAGGTACAGGGGCGCACCCTAAGGGTGGGGGGCAGGTAAAGGGGCGCACCCCGAGGATGGGGGGCAGGTACAGGGGCGCACCCTGAGGATGGGGGGCAGGTAAAGGGGCGCACCCCGAGGATGGGAGGCAGGTACAGGGCGTACGGCGGCGGTTATTGCTCATTCCCGGAAGGCGCTGACTTCCCTGAGACAATAGAGCGGCGTAGTGACGAGCAGGAGCATCATTCTTCCTTACATGGTCTCCCCTCCTCCTGCTCCTACATCACGTCCCATCTCCCCCCCGCCCTGCAATCTCAGCTATGCGCTGCGCACACCCTTCCCCTGCACCGCCTCCTCTTCCTCACGCTGTATAAGGCGTGCGCTGATTGGACGGCGGCTGCACTCTTTCTCTTGGCCTGCGCCGAATGGCGGGCGGCTGGTGACGTCATCTCCAGGCCTGGACAGGGCGGGTTCGGGCTGGGCGGTAGATATTGGCTTTTGTGGCTTTTGGTGGTCATACCGGCGGTGACGTCATAGAGCTTGACCTGACGTCAGGGAAAGGAGCCGGCCAGTACCGTATGTAGAGAGTGTCCTCCGTGTTTCTTGTTGTCTGGTGTTTTTTTTTTTTAATTCAGGGGTGTCCAGGGTGGGGGGAGCGGCCTGTACAGGTGGACGAGGCGCTGCCTGTTGGGTGGGGACGCTCGTGAGGTGTCTGGCGGCTGGTACTGCGCGCCATTCCAGCTGTGTCGCTGCCTTCATACACTGCATCAGCCAAGGGCTGTCTCTCCGTGTTTGGGGCGGCGGCCGCTGCTTCTGCTGCCCAGGTGTGGCGCGACACTGTGCGTGACAGAGCATGCTGGGCTATGTGGTGCTGTGTGCATAGGTATGTGTCTCTATTTATAATCTATATACTGCTTATAATGGCGGCCTATTGCTCGGCTTCTCCGTAGTGTCTTAGTAATTCTACTGATTGTGACTAGCTTGCTGTCCCGTCTGGTCCCCATTTCACCTGTATTTTTGTGCTGCCCATATTTTTGCTCATTAATGTCTTACATATCCAGGCAAGTCCTTTATCTGCCAGTCTGCAGGCTCAATCCCACATAGTCCTGCGGGCTGACTTGGGCCAAGTGCAGCACTATCTGCTGCGATGTTTATTCTCTTGCATGCTTGGTATGTGTTTATATGTGTATACTGTCCTATGATGGGACTATTGCTTGTCTCCTCCAGTGCTCTAGTTTATATTGACTGGATAGTTATTGTCCTGTCTAATTGGCTTTTGGTCCCCACTTCACTTGTAGGGGGGCTGTCACCCCCCCCTTGCTTGCAAAGAAAGCTTTCAATGACATTTTTGAAGGTGTATTTCTTTTTGTGCCAGAAGGGTTTCCTTAAAGCATAACAAAACCCACTGACTGCCCTGCTTTCCTAAAAGATTCCATGGCTGGTTACTGGCTTTCCCCTGTGGCATCCCAAATCAGGAACACTGCAGGGTGTCGGTAATAACTCACCTTTCGCCAGGCCAGTGGCTCATGTGCAGGCTCTTGTGCAATCAGGGCCATTTGCCTTTCAGCAAACCACTCTGATTCTTTTCAATGGGGAATGTGTACTGCTGCATCCCCGACAGCGTGAACGCTCCCATTCAGATTCCCGTTGAAGGCAAACTGAGCACTTTGCTGAAGGATGTAAACCCAGCAAATGGTTGATTGGCCGAAAGCTCAGACATGCACTGTTAGACTGAGGAAAGGTGAGTTTTACAGAGGGGGTCACACAGTGGAATGTCCCGGGGGCATGTAAGAAAATTAGAGAAAGGCAAACTCCTGGGTTTTGTTCCACTTAAAAGTGGCTTTCACATAGACGGGGTGCTGGGTTTTTATCCCTTTAAAGCAGAATAAAACCCAACTTGCCCAGTGGATATCCCACCTGGGGCATCCCAATCGGGATGCCCTGCTGTGTTAAACCCCCCACCTTCGGGGCACCACAAAACTTATTTTATCTCTGTGAGGTAAACAATCCGGAGTGAGCTGCTGCATCCTCAGCATTTCTGACATTAGCTGCCCTCCTGTGCCCAGTCATTCAGGTAGGCGGGAGCGTGCTCTCGTTTGGGGATCCTACCGCTTTCAATTGTCAGGCTGGGGTCAGGATCCCAAATTAGGACGCCCCTGGGGCAAGAAACAAAACCCTATAGTTAAACCTGGGATTATAGGATGCCCTGTTATCTGAAACCCCCAGATCGCCCAGTTCACAAGCCCGTGCTGCATACTTCTAGCTAGGTGTACACCCAGGCTAGGCATTTCTGATTGGCTGGCACAGGCATGCCCACAGCTGGGTATGGGGATACAGCTGAATTCTCCATTCAGATTTCCTTGTAGCACTTCAGAAGTGCAAGGTTGATACAAGGAAAAGTTACGTTTTTAAGGGCAATAGCAGGGGATACACACAGTAGTACATCTCAATTGGAATGCCCCGTCTGCAAGGAACAAAACAGAAAGTTAATTTCTTTAAAGTGCTGAGCTGAGGGCAAAAGATTTCAGATTGGAAAAAATATGGAAACTGCTTCCATAAAACTTGCGAACTTAAGAAAAAATGCCACCAAAAGTGGAATTTCCCTGTATTAGTCCAAACAATTAGGCAAACAATTAGTTACCTGTAGTAATGTGATTTGCAGCCATACAATAAATTAAGAAGTCGTAAACATTGGCTGTTTTATTTACTACCATCTTCTTTCGTAGTGTTGTATAATTCCTGACAAGGTGAAAGATACAACACAGAAACCATTACAATATGCTATACAAAGTTCAGAGCAAATTTTATGAAGACAAACTGCGCTTGTGAGCTTACTGTAGGCAAAGGTAATTGTTACACCAGTTTTTTTTCATCCCGTTCTCCAATCAGTCCAATAGAGCGGGACAGGATTGCTGGTCCCTCCTCCAGACTCATCACATTGCTTAGTATGCAGCATCACAGATTCAAGGGCTACGCCCACTTTTTTTCGGAAGAGAAATCGTGAGCTGAACCTGTATCCCTCAATATCTGGGCAATTTCTTCTTCATTTTATAAAAACAGAAAACCTTTTAGGACGATATCAAATGTAGCCCAACGCATTGGTCTAACAATTACCTTAGCCTGCAGTAGCGCTTTAAAATCTAAAGGACTTGACTTTAGTTCCTCTTCAAAGGGACTGTCCAGGCAATTAAACAAAACCAAACCAGTTTACTTGCCAGTCTGCAGGCTGGATCCCAGATGGCCTTACAGACTGATCTGGTAAAAGTACAGCGCTATTGCTGTGGCAGGACGGGGTGGGGCAACCCCCCAGGTCACCCGAAAACTCACATTTGTTCCCAGTCCAATGACGTATGCGCAAGCAGCAGCTGCATCCCCGCTATCACTTTAGCATGTCGCGTGCCCTTGCTAGGCATTTGTGAATGGCTGGCACAGGTACGCTGCCTGCTAGAAGGTAGCTGTGGATCCAAGCACGCTGATTGGACGAGCGGCGTAGGACCGGGAAGATGTGAATTTGGGCGACCTAGGGGGGTTTCACATAGCGTGGTGGCCCCCTGCTTTAGCGCTTATTAAAGTGGACCAACACCCAGGGGGGATCGGCCCGGAAATCTATAAGATTCCCGGACCGATCAGATCCCTCCCCGCGGGGCATCCGAAATCGGGATGTCCCGCGGGGAGGAACCCCCCAGGAGGCACACAATCCTCACCTTACCTGCGATCCAACGGCGCATGCGCGAGACGCGGCCGCGTCTCTCGCTTCCCTCTAGCAGGGCGCGCTCCCGCGCCGGCCGTTTTGGGAATGGCCGGCGCAGGAGCGCTCCCTGTTAGAGGGAAGCGAGAGACGCAGCCAATGACAGCGCTCTGGTATGCGCGTCCAAGCGGCTTTGGACGCGCATACCAGAGCTGCTCTGAGCGCTGTCATTGGCCGGACGAGGTCACGTGGGAGCGGGGAGAGGTGAGTTTTTGCGACGATCGGGGGGGTTTCAGACAGCGGGGCACCCCCGATCGGGGTGCCCCACCTAAGTGGACCAACACCCAGGATAGTCAAAATCCTGGGTGTTGGTCCACTTTAAGGAAGGAAGGTTGGGGTATGGATTTAAATTGGACAGTCAGGCTGGAATGGCTCTTTACGTGAAGTTCGCTTTAAACGTTCCTAGAAAGTTTTGCTGTTTATTTCTTTTGCGGCTCTGTAAACATCATTGATGTTGCTGTCCACTGTACATAATGAGCAGTTTCAAAATTGTATTGGTGCCTTTTTTGGGTAGTGGGGCTTCATAGTTACCTATTTACTTCTGCAATACTCTTCTTTAGCCAGCTGTGTCTGCTCCTGAACAGCTATCAGAAACTCTTTTCCACATATGCTTTTATGGAGCAAAGAATGTGCAGGGCAGGGAATCAACCTCTCCCTGCTCACCACAATTTGTTATATCCTATTTCTTGCCATGTATTGTGTTGGCAAACACATTAGAAGGATGCAGTTTCACTTCCTGTCTGTGGTGACAAATTGACAAGTTTTATCATGCAAAATGCCACAGCTGTCACTTGCACAGGAGCTATAGTGTGCACTAGTGTCACCTTGGCCTTTTCCTGTAGTTCAAATGAAAATTGGACCAAAAAAAAATGGAATGGCAATTTTCCAAAATATTACAAGAAAAATCACTAAATATATTCCTTCTTTCCTTATATTATAAATATAGATTCAAGACACAATCTAAAACAATTTAAATGTGTTTTTTTTTTTTTTTGATGGCACATTTTTATGCGGTTTCTCTGTAAAGTTAACTTCCTGGCTCTGGTGTACAAAGGTCTTCTATGCCTGATGACAATGTATGTGATCTAAACCAGCATAAATGTCAAATTGTGCTTTACTCAATCTGAAGTTGGACTTTTAATGGGACTGTCCAGGCAAAAATAATAGGATACTTACTTGCCAAAAGTCCTGTGCAGCTGATAAACCCTATTTCGGGGGTTTGTTTAAAACAAAACAATGTATTAGTTTTACATTAGTTTAGCAGCAAATGTAACAAACGCCTGCTGTGCAGGGCTCAGAGAAAATGCTACTTGGAGGAGTATTTGTACAGTCAAGGTTTCAGGATGCATTTGAGAAAAATTAGGTGTTAATGCAACCTCTGCTTTAGTGGGAGTTGGGGCCAAAGAACTAGATTTTTCTAATGTTCATGCCATGATTTTGGCACTGGCCCATTTTCCTTATAACTGTATCTGCAAGCTTTCTGGCATTTTGCCAATTTGTTTTTAAAACTCTTTAAATGTGCATACTGGAGAGAGATGTTTCAGTCATTGGGACCATGTGACTCATAGTAGCCATTTATCTGACTGGTGAGACCAAAAGATGAATTTTTACAGGATTTTTACTGGTCTAGATGTCATGGTAGAAGAGGAATCTCGGGACAAATTCTAAATTAAATAAGCAAGCAAAACCATCAAGTAGTTCAACTGCTGGAGCGTACTTTACAGCTTGTAAAGTATGGGGAAGCGGTCGTCTCTATACTGTTGAGAAATATTCGGTGGGCCTTTACTTTCCAACCTGTCCGAAAAGCATTTATTTCCCTGGGGATTATAATCAAAGGAGATGCAGTCGGTAATTTTAACCAAGCATTAGGTTGATCTGGTAGATCTGATCTGGACATTTTGGTTGCTTTTCTATATAAACTTCTCAAGCTGGAAATATAGTATCTTTGTCTCTAAACGGCAGACAGTGTATGCACAGAAGCGAGCTGCTTGTCATCCAGAGTCCTCCCAGTGACAGGCTGACTTAAAGGGATTTGAATGACCATATAACATGTGTCAGACTCGTGCCCCTTTCAATCAGTCACAGTAACGCTGCCACCCTCTCCAGCATTGCAATGAAGGAGGTGTGCCAAGGCCTCACACTCCCCATCTATTGTAGTAAATGAAGAGTTGGTGATACTGCTCCTGTGTGGCAGGGGATGTGAGCCGGACACAGAAGCGCCAATGACAGTTTGTGCCAGTGTGGTATTGGTTGCCTTTCAGTGATCATGTAAGTTGCTGACTTCTAGAAGTCGGCATATCAGATGCAGGTGAGTGCCCACAGGGGACAAAAGGTGAGTGCCCTTTAGTTATTCTGGATTGTTGTTCTCTTTAAACTCTGTCCAGTCACAAATCATTTTCCTGCCACCTAATGCATGGGGGGGGGGGGGGGTGTAAAATAAGCAATTGTAAAACTTCGCATTATCTTTTATTATATGTATTCAAAATTGAGCCAGTTAATTAGCTTTAATTTCTAGATCTTGGCTGACCTGGGAAGAGCATGTCATGCTGTGCTGGGGATTGTGGGACCACTGTAGCTTGCTGTTCAACACTTAGAGCAACATGGGACAGCGTGGCTGTTGGGCCACTTTTTTGTGAGGTCCAGGAGGAATAGAATTGAAAGAAGGGCAAACATTTGGAGACCTGCTACAGCTTCTACCCAGTGCTGTAAAAGATTTGCGTGAGCTGCTTTGTTGTTGGATTTACAAAGGCAAAGTAAGTTGTTTAAGGGTTTATTGTAAAATTTTCCCAACCTTCTGAAGAATCATTTATGCAGGAAAGGAGGAATGTATTTGTGCATATTGGGAACTACAAATAGGTACAGTGAATAATTGACTGTTACTACCTGCTCATTGTTTGTGCTGCATGGCCACAATCGTGACCGTCACAGCGAAAATGAAGACCTACTTGTAGAGATTTGTGTTCCTACTATGTGCTATTTTTTACAGACTTAACAGCCACGGAGACTAGAGGAGCAGTCTCTTGCCCCCCCCCCCCGGCCTACTGTGCCGAAGGAGGCAGTTAAAAGAAGAAAAAATACTGTTACCTGGTCCTGGGATAAAGTGCCCGAACACCAGCTTTACAGAGTGCCATCCCACACTCTGCCAATTTGTTTGATTGCACTTCAAAATTGACTGCTTAAGTTTAAAGCAGTGCTTAAAGCAAACAGTGCTCATATGCATCCCTCCCCATGGCAATTTAGATTGCTGCACATAAAAATGTATTTACCTTTTTCTAACTCCTGTAGTAAATTTTAGAAACAAAATGAAGGCTCGTGCATTTGCAGGCCACTTGCAAATGCTGCTGGGATTCCTGTTAAAGTGGACCAACACCGAGAGGTGATCGGGCCGGAAATCTATAAGATTCCCGGGCCGATCACCTCCCACCCCGCGGGACATCCGAGATCGGGATGTCCCGCGGGGTGAAACCCCCCCAGACACCCCAAATCGCTTACCTGACCTTCGGCAGCGTCTGCGAATGGCCGGCGGGGGCGCGCGCGTGCCGAAAGTGACGCGAGGGAGGCGGCGGCAGCCGCTTGGACGTTCCTGATCCCCGCCTGGACGTTGGCGGGGATTGGACCGTCCAGTCACGTGGGAGCGGGGACAGGTAAGATTTTGGGGCTTTCTGGGGGGTTTCACACAGCGGGGCACCCCCGATCGGGGTGCCCCGCCGAAGTGGACCAAAACCCAGGATAGTCAAAATCCTGGGTGTTGGTCCACTTTAATGTGCATTGACAGTTGAATCCAGGCAGAAGCATGGCTGAGATGCTGGGAGAGGAATAATGGCTGCTACCTACAACTGTGGCTGGCCTGGGATGCCCTTCAGTGCAATGGAGGGGGTGTGTTGCGGTCCGACACACCCCCTCTATTGTAGTGCCTGGGAGGTTGTCGCTGATGGTGGGCAGCAAGAGCTTGACATTGAAGTTCGAGTGAATGGTGTTTGGTCTATGTGCTATTGTGTTCATAATTTTAATAACAAATGTTTATATTGGGTAGTCTTTTTTTTTTTTTTTTTTTTTTTTTTTTTTTTTCTCCACCACTTGCTGCATGCTTGGTAAATGGGTGCATTTGCTTTATTTTACGCAAAACCTCATATGATTTATCAAGACCAGTGAAAGGCGAAAATTAGTGTAAGCTGTATTATGTAGGCAACTGTACTATTCTGATTTCATTTGTTTTAACAGTTGGTCTTGACTTCTTCACCGTCTTACCTTGTGGTTATCTTAAAGTGGACCAAAACCCAGGATTTTGACTATCCTGGGTTTTGGTCTTTTCCCCGGGCCCCGCTGTGTGAAACCCACCAGGACGCCGAGACCAGCACATCTCTTCCCGGTCCCACGGCGTCTAAGAGCAGCAGCTCTGACGGCTGCATCCTCCCCTTCCCTCTAACAGGGAGCGTGCCTGTGCCCGCCATTCAAAAATGTCTGGTGCGGGCACATGCAGGGCATCCCGGTTTTTGGATGCCAGGGGGGCATCGATCGGCCCTGGAATCGGCATGGGTTTTGGTCCACTTTAATGAATCTGTACCACAATGGGAGGTGGCGGCACCTTTGGTACTGACCCTGGTTGCAAAACTACAGTGCCCCCCCCCCCCCCCCCATGTAAATGTCTTGTTTTATATAGAACAGTGCATTTCTACAAACCTAAGAAGGTTTGCTAGATACAATTCTGATAGCATTGCACTGTCATAAATACTGAATATATATTACTGCATGGCAGTAAAGTCCTGCATTTGTGTGAGAACCAGGTCTCCTGTCCTAAGTGAACTCTTTAGATATGGAAGGTGAGAACTTCTAGAAGTTTTATATCTGCACTGAAGTAGTAGGTGTATTTTAATGAACAGTAATCTAGTGTGCGTGCAATAGTTGCCCTTTTTTTTTCTTTCCTTATCAGTGAGGCCGCTTGGGTGGCTATGTACCATCTCTGTGTTATGGTAGACATATTTTTGTTCATGGTTCATGTACTTTTTCTACTTCTGTATCTTGAACAGTACTTGAAAGAATGTGTGAAACCTGCATGAATGCTTTATCTTGTTTTCAAGTGCTGACTTTGGGCTGGCAGCCAGTTTGGCAAGGAATGTCAAGGTGGCATTCATATTATTTTTTTTTTTTTTTTTTGGAAACTTTTTCATAGTGAAGATAATTGTGAGAAATGCTAGAGCCCAACTGAGTGACATGCTGTACATTTCTTTTCATGCCTGAAAAGGCGATGAAGTGTGTCTGCTAGGATGTCGGTAGGGCTTTTTTTTTATTTTTATTTTTTTCTCTTGGCAAATGCCCTGCTCAAGCAGTTTGGTACATTTGTTGACAGGAGGCCAACAGCCTAACTGACACAATTAGAATTACAGTCAACATACACCATTTACCCTCAATTGATTATTTTTAATATACCTTTTGATGTCTGCCCCCCCCCCCCCTTAGATGCTCCGATCCCCAGCTTATCCAAATGGCTAGGTACGCCTCAGCCCAGAGATGCTGGGGATGCTGACGTTTACATTGCTCTAGGGAAAAGGTGAGTTTTTGCTTTTCACACAGGGAGGTTTCGCACAGCTGGGCAGTGGAGTCTTTTAGAATCCATGGCCACCTCACAGGATTTTGGTCCGCTTTCAGTATCCTAGCACATATGCCATGTCATACTGGTGATACCATCTTAATTTTTCCTGGTGGCTCTCAGCTGTTCTTACCAATCAGAAACGTTGATCTGGGACACGGATGGTTCTGCTCTTAGGTTTTGCCCTACTTTAAGTTAACACCTACCCATTGTGCTAAGTGCATGGTTTTTGGGAGTATGCCAGATGTGCCATTTTTTTGCAGAACAGGTTAATGGTATAGTCTATGCCAGCACAAGTGCAACACAGGTACAGTGTTAGTCAAGCATTGTGCTTGCATTGCCATATATTTCTGTTGGCCTGTTCTAGTGTTGCATTACATTAGTGTTCTACTGCATGCAACTTTTTTTCCAGTGCGTTGCACAAAGCAGCCCGTATGTAAACTGGCTCATTAAAAATAGGCAGTATTTTCCCTTGTGGGTTACTCCTTTGCGCAAGTGCTAGGTGTGAACAGTGCCTTAGGCTCTGTTCACACCTATCCGTTGCCTTACGAGCATTGTGAGTATGCCAGAGATGCATTATATCAAAGAATATGCTCCACTTTTGATGCACTTGCATTGCATTTTTTAAAAGAACAATACTTGATGATCAGTGTCACTTGATGATCGGTGTCACACTTGTTTATTTCAAGAGATGCAGTGGTTCCTAATGGAAACTACTGTCTTTTTCAGAGATTCAGAATACTGCTGATCACGAGAGCAAAATTCGTAGGGAGGGTTTAGGTTTTGAGCACTGTTGGTGGGTTGTGTTCTGTAAGCCGGCCTCTTCCATTCTGCTGCTTTGAAGATGCTTGATTTCATAATGCATCTTAATGTTTTGTTTATAATGGGAGAATCTATTCTGATGTGGCTTATCAAATTTGTTGGTAATGTTTCTGCTGAACTCTCAGGGCAGCAAAGTTGTCTTCACACACTTTTTTTTTTTTTTTTTTTTTTCTCTCCTCACCGCATCAGAAACTGCATGTTTGTGCATGCTCAAGAAATCCTCTATTTTTTTCAGCAGCAGACATTTTTCGGCTTCTGTTTTATTTGTAATGTGCATAAAGCTCTTTGCACTGTGTAGAGATGAGTCGTTTTGTTGTGCAGCCTTTTACCCACTCTTCTCAATGAAGACACCATGACTAAACTTCATTCTGTGTCTCAAGCCTTCCAGCCACCCCCCCCCCCCAAAAAAAAAAAAACTGAAGAAATAATCACCTGATGGCTACATTTTCTAGCAGACAAGAAATGTATCGCCTTACCCTGCTGCTCCTGTTCCTCTGTTCAAAACATGCCAGCCAATCTTCCTGGGTGCATCGGTGGATTTGTCTAGAAATTTCCTCTTGTGTATTCCTAGTAAATGCCTATTTTTGTGTGTTGCAGTAATGTCCTGTGAATCTCCATATTTGACACCTATGTGGTTTATAGTACAGGGATATCATTTGGTGCATTATGACCCTGCCTTTGAGCATTTACTGTAGCATGGGGGCCCCTGCCCGAAGTACAAAAGCAAAGCCAAATAACCAACATCTGTATGAGTTTATATTTTAAATTATTATATTTTAAAAATAGATTTTTATTGAAGAATGAACTATCATTTACAACCAAGCTGTATTAATCTGCAGCCTCTCACATAGGTACCTTTATACATATCTGTGAAATCAACATCTTTAAAAGGGAACTCCAGCCCACACTAGCTAATGTTAAATGCTTGAACAGACCTCCTATTCAGTAGTTTAGCTGGACAGATCTTCCTAACTACCCCACAAAGAGGAAAATACAAGGTATCCCTAAGTAAATAGAGAGAAGAGCAAAGAATCAGGAGTTCCAAAGTCTCCAGTCTCAGCCCCCAATCCCATGAGCCAACCCCATTTCAGGAATCTCAGCAAAGGCTTTCAAAATGATACTCCCCAAATGACTTTCTGAATATATCCTGACCAACTGATATCATTGAATCTTCACGCTCTAGCATTCACACATTTTGATTGTTTACATCTAGATTTACATCTACCTATGGAGACTCCTGCTCTCAAGCCAACATGTATTGAAGTTACTCAGTGGAATTCATTTGAGAATAAAGTGGAGAACTAATCCCTGCTTTCCCATGGTTGCAACTGTATACTTCTAACTTGGTATGCACTCTAATCCCTCTGCAGCAAGCAAGAGAGCTCACAAAATTGGAAATTTGCAGCCACAGAGGTCTCTGATGTTGGTTAATGAAAAGTCTCCTTAAACCGGACCAACAGCCTAGCACCGCTGGAAAAAGAGAACTCGCTTGCCCCATCTGCATGCATGATACTGAATCATTGTCGGTACTTATATTTGTTCCTGAAATGTCACCTCACAGGTTTTCTCCAGGTAGCGCCTATTTTGGAGCTTCCTTTTTCAGCCGTGCTGCTGCATAGATTCTACTAACATAACTGACAATGCACAAGTAAGAGTAAGAGGAAACCAGCAGCAGTTCAGTTTGGTGGCCTGCAGCTCCAGGAGACGCCATGTTTTTAAAATTGACCACAGCAGGAGTTAGAAAAATGTAAACAAATTTTTATTTGCAGCGATCTGAATTGCCCTGTGATGCATATATGCACTTTTGCAAAAAAGAGTGGACTGCCAGCACAAGCCACAAGTGCTCCCTAAGATATAGCCGCTCAACAGTAAGTATCTAAAATAAATGCTTTATTAAATCTCATAGTATACACATTGCATTACATAAGGGCAAGGCTGTAAGTCGGCATTAAAAACAATTAACTTTTTGGACATGAAGTGGACCCTAATGGACTACTAATCATCCAATTACAAAGTAAAACATGATGCCACAGTACAAATAATGCCGTGATGAGATGCTGGATGCCCCAGAGTCCCAGGCGATAAAGTGCTCGTGCCAAGGAAGGGAAAAGACAATAGTGTTAGATATGAGTGATGGTGCCAAAGAGACACTAGAAGTGATGATATCATATAATTGAAATCAAATATCCCTAGATATATAGATAGTGCACCAAAGAGATACTTTGTTAAAGTGTTGAAGTGCTAAAGTGATCAGTGGTAAGGTGCTAAAGTGCTAACCAAATAAGAGCTGGGGCTACAGGGCACACAGCACCCCAAAACGGCAATATAACAATGATAATAGAGTCTGTGGTGTCAAACATTACCAGGTCCAGGGTCTAAGTCCACTTTAGTCCTCCCTAAGTGTTGCCTCCGATGCGTTGCGTGGCAATGCGTTTAGCGCCACTTCATCAGGGTATAAACACTGATCATCTGTCCTCCAAATTAAATACCTCCATATGTGGCCCATGCTGCTTTGCGCAGCCTCCCGTCCCTCAACTTCCAGGTGAGGTGAGGGTGGGATAGATTGTATCCAGCGGTCAGCAGCAGGCGGCACACACGCATGCGCACTAAGGCGCTCTCGTTGTAAACGGCGCGTCATTGTGGCACCGCCGTGCCCAAGGAGGCGCGCATCCAAGCCGCCCAACGCGCAGTCGCACCTCAGAGAGTGGCCACACACGTCGGATGCAACCCGGAGCGCGCCCCCATGGCAAAGCTGTCACCACCAAGGGCTCGGGGGGGGGGGGGGGGGGGGGAAGAGTGAAAGGTGGGACAAGGAAGGAAGGGAAGGGGAGAAACCTAATGTGGGGCAGACAGACTGATGGCCCAAACGTAAACATACTTGCCCTTGCCCGCAAATACATTATATAGGACAACAATGAATGATTAAAGCAATAGTATGAAAAAATATATAGTGTGAAGAAAATAAAAATAAAGATGCATATATCCACATTGTTTACAATGGATCCTCATGATAGGGCTGATGTCACACAGGTATTAATATAGGCATCGAAAATGAGCCATAAAAGGCCCGTCAATCATACTCCTATTGGATCCTTCCATCATGTATAAGGGGGATGAGTGATCTATATAAATACACATCTACATCTTTGGGTAAAGATGAAAAAGAATTAAACTAGGGCATTGTAATATATAATAGAACCCGGTATTTACTGGGGAGAAGGGACACAGCCCAGCTAATTAGGTGCAGTGTATAATAGTATCCTGCATGTGCACTATATCAACCTCAAGGCTGCACTGAAAAACTGTGAGGTAGTGAATCACATGGGGGCTCCTACAATCCCTAAAAAGGCACATGCTACTGACAAGGCCCACAAGTCCATATTCCTTTTTGGGATAAAAGAGTTCTTGGACAACTTCCCAAGGCCAGATCTTATAATTGGGATCCAATTTCCATTCACCAGACGCGTCCGCAATTCATCCTTGTTCGTGACCGGGCAAAAAGGTTCATCACGGAGGGGGGCAGAAACGTTTCTCATCTTGGATATCCAACCTCAAGTGCATGTATACTAGATAAACCAACAAACATACTGTCAAACTACAAGCTACAGGCTGTACCGTATGCTTAGAGAAATAGAGATAATAAATATAAAAGTAAAAATAAAAAGTTGAGAGAATTAATTAACCAGACAATCAATTAATCAACCAATCAATTAACCAACCAATCGATCAATTAAAGCCACCACCCATAAGTGTGAAATATATAATATATAATGTGCTCAATCCCGTCCCCCCTGGGGGGTAGGGGTGGAAATGTCAAGAGGAAACTCCAACCAAAAGAATTGGAGTGGATTTTTAACTTGGGCACTCGAGCACCTACAGGTATAAATGAGGATTTTTCTTTTGTTTCCTTTTTGGGATGGGATTGAGCACATTATATATTATAATACCTGTGTGACATATCATGATGATCCATTGTAAACAATGTGTGTATATATCTTTATTTTTATTTTCTTCATACTATATATTTTTTCATACTATTTCTTTAATCATTAATTGTATTTGTGGGCAAGTTGTTCTATGTTTACGTTTGGGCCATCAGTCTGTCTGCCCGACATTAGGTTTCTCCCTTTGTTCTTTTCTCCCCTTCCCTTCCTTCCTAGTCCCACATTTCACTCTTTTTTTTTTTTTTCCCCCCCCCGGAGCCCTTGGTGGCGACGGCTTTGCCATGGGGGCGCGCTCCAGGCTGCATCTGACGTGTGTGGCCACTCTCTTTGAGGTGCTCCTGCGCGTCGGGTGGCTTGGGTGCGCGCCTCCTTGGGCATGGCCGCTGCCTGCTGCTGACCGCCGGATACAATCTATCCCACCCTCACCTCACCTGGAAGTTGAGGGACGGGAGGCTGTGCAAAGCAGCATGGGCCACACATGGGGGTATTTCATTTGGAGGACAGATGACCAGTGTTTATACCCTGATGAAGTGGCACTAAACGCATCGCCACGCAACGCGTCGGAGGTGACACTAAAGTGGACTTAGACCCTGGACCTGGTAATGTTTGACACCATAGACTCTATTATCATTATTGTTATATTGCCGTTTTTGGGTGCTGTGTGCCCTGTAGCCCCAGCTCTTATTTGGTTAGCACTATAGCACCTTAACACTGATCACTTTAGCACTTCAACACTTTAACAAAGTATCTCTTTGGTGCACTATCTATACATCTAGGGATATTATGATATCATCACTTCTAGTGTCTCTTTGGCACCATCACTCATCTGACACTATTGTCTTTTCCCTTCCTTGGCACGAGCACTTTATCGCCTGGGACTCTGGGGCATCCAGCATCTCATCACGGCATTATTTGTACTGTGGCATCATGTTTTACTTTGTAATTGGATGATTAGTAGTCCATTAGGGTCCACTTATGTCCAAAAGGTTTTTAATTGTTTTTAATGCTGACTTACAGCCTTGCCCTTTATGTAATGCAATGTGTATACTATGAGATTTAATAAAGCATTTATTTTATATACTGTTGAGCGGCTATATCTTAGGCAGCACTTGTGGCTTGTGCTGGCAGTCCACTCTCTTTTTTGTATTTAGGTACGCCCTGGATGGGCGGTTGGTGTCCCCTTAGCCAGCATCCAGTTTATTCATTTCTGTGCTGTGCGGGTTTTCTCTTTTTGTTTGTTCTCATATATGCACTTTTGTTGTAAGGGTGTTGGTCTGGTTTAATATTGCGGAAGTCTCTAATTCCACTCGAAACAGTCAGCTATCCTATATTGTAACCACCATTTAAAAGGTCCTCTGAGTTTAAACTAACAGTTTTAGCAGATATTGATTGGTATGTAGTAAGGTTCTTTCAAAGAGCTGCAGTCTACGCCATTTACAAGCTTGTTGAAGAGGAGCAACCACTGACCAATCTCCCTTTTTTGTGGGGCACCCCGATTTGGGATGCTCTGCTGTGTGAAACCTCCAGGATCCGCCTCGCATACACTTGTAGATGACTATCCCATGGTGCATGCACGGGCATATTTTTTTCTCATCACTGAAGGGCATGCCACCGCAGCGGGGTACCCCTGAAAATCATGGGTTTTGTACCTATTTAACACAGATTCTTTGGCCTGTTCTATCTATTATACAATCTTCTCTTTCCTCCTCTGAAGGCAGATTTTCCGGTATCTTGAGTGGCCCCGAGAACATGCTCTTCTGAGGAAGATGTTGATTTTCATGTGAAAGAATGTTCCATTTCTTTATTGGAGTAGGGCTTCAAACTAAATTTCCTGTGTTTGTTCTTTGCTCTTCCTTTCCGGAACAATTTGTTCCTTTTCAGCTTCCCTGCTCTTTGTTCATATTGAATTGGTTTACATGTATAAGGAACCTCGTGCATTATTTCATAGATTTATAGCACAGATTTGGAATCTCCACCATCTCCACATATTATTTTGCATTTTCTGTAGATCCAACCCCCAGTGGTCTGCCGCCTGTTCATGATTTGTAATAAGCTGGGTATGCCTAGAAAGCTTAATATGTGTACTTTCAAGGAAGATATGGTTATTTCAAATGTGAATGGTTGTTTGGGTTGAAAAAGTGCAAGGTGCGCACTTTTGTCTGCAGAGCTGTCATTTTCAAGTAAAATTACCCTTACACTCTTACTTTACCTGTGGGTTACTTGGGGTATTGGGCAACTCTTCCCTTTAGAGTACCAATGCATGTTAGGTATTCTTTTCAGACTTGGTTTTCCTATTGTGTTTTTTTTTTTTTTTTAGGAAAATGTGGCTTTGACTCTGCTTTTTCTTTTGTGTAAAGGGTTGTTTTTCTTTGAAAAACTGCAAGGTATGCATAGCAGTTGTAGAGGAGCACAGGGCATACTCTTAGTCTCCGGAGAGGCCATTGTTCCTCGTCATCTGCACCAGGATGTTGGCAATTGTCTTGCTGTATCATCTTTCGCCCTGGCTGTGAACAGGGTGGCATGGCTTGATAAGCTGTTGAGTGCAAATTGATTATCTGGTATTCCGAGTATGTCACACACTCCGCTTCCATAATCATGACGTGGGTTATGGCCAGTAGAGGGCGAACTTTGCAGAGATGACAGGAAAAGAGCCCCTCCCAGTCCATAAATACCTGGGACCTCCCACACATTCCCCAGTAATCGTCTCTGCAGACGGCGAGCAAGTCAGAAGATTGCGGTCTCCTCCTTGCAGGTAAGCCGGGTTTACACCCGGCCATTTTATTTCCCTATTTCTGCCCGGGTCTTGTTTTTATTAAGCCCCTATGCCTCCCAGCCCTGGCTGTTGGTCCGGGTGAAGGTAGGATACACCTTAGTGGTGTGATAACTTGGAGCCATGCTCCTCCGTGAGACCCGCTCCAAGGGGTAGGCTGATACCAGGTTCGGGATCCTGGATTGGGATGCCCTGTCCGTCATTTTCCCTGCGCTGCATTAGGTGGCTTGGGACTTCCCCCACCCGTTGCTCCCTGGATCATGGGGGGGGGGGCATGTCCCTCCAATATTTTACCTCAGACTTTGCCTGGCCAATTAGCTGTCAGTGTGGTATGAGTGTGTGTGTGGCTGTTTGCTTCACTTGTTGCTGGGCCGCGTCTGTAAGACGGTGGCACGGATTACGTGCCGGCTCCGCAACCTTGTGGGAGCGTGGCCATGTTATTCTAAGCATACAGTACGTCCTGCTCCATCTATAATACTTACACGTGGGCAATCCTCCGCCAGATGGCGCTGTTCACTGCAGACATGCAAAAAAAGGCTCCTCCCGGCCCTTCATATACCCATGGACCTCCCCCAGATTTCTCTGCAGTGCTGACTGCGAAGACATGAAGTATCACTCTCTCGCAGGTAAGCGGGGCTATTACAGCCTGCGGCCCTGTGAGACTATTCCCACCCGTCCTCTTCGATGAGATGTGCCTCCCAGCCTGGGCTGCGCTGGTCGGGTGAAGGTAGGCAGCACCATGTGTGCTTACGGAGCAACGCTCCACCGCAATCCCCCACCATAGGGTGGCGGTCAAGGCTGATGGTGAGCCTTCAGGGGATGCCCCTCCCGCATCATTGCCCCATGTAGCGGTGGACCCTATGTTAACGGGTCGCCTTCCTCCCTCGTTCCCCCCCCCCCCCCCTTAGTCAGGGGGAAAAGAAAGGGGGGGGGGTTGTGTGTATGGCGGCCTCAGTGTATACTTACACGCTTATGGCTTAGCTGTGCTTCACTGGGATCGGGGATCAGAGCTGCGCTCTTACCTTACTGTTTACCGCAGCACTAGTAGTCTGCCTTCTGCTCGCACCGCACGTACGGCGGCGGCTCGCGGACGCCCTGGCGTCTCCTTCTTCCCTCCTTCCCGTCTTAGCCTTCCCGTCTTAGCCTTCCCGTCTTAGCCTTCCCGTCTTAGCCTTCCCATCTTAGCCTTCCCGTCTTAGCCTTATTGGCTCTTCATAGGTTGCGCTGGCTTGAGCGCCTGTCTTAATCAGTATCACTGTCACAGACCGGGATTCATTCCCTGACGGGGAGCCGCAGGAGAGCCCGAGTACAGATCTCGGCTGTGCCTGTCCCGGCTCCGAGCGCCATTTTTTATAGGCTTTTCTGCTTTTTTACTTTCTTCTTCTGTACCATCATTGGCTGGTTGTGCCGATTAGATAACCATATGGAGGCATCTCAGGATATTGTGAACAGGGTTCCTTCGGGACAAGCCCGGCTGTGTAGCTTGTGGGGTCTTACCTAGCAGCGGTGACAATGCACGGATCTGTGTTCCTTGTGCACAGCAGGCGCTATCGGTGCTTCCCGTCTCCTCTGAGGCTGGACCTGCACCCCGCCGCACTTCACCTACTCCCCCAAGCCTGAGTCTAACCCCCAGCACCAGTGGGGATTCTCATCCTGATCTGGCCACGAGGCTGGCTAGTGTTGAAAACCTTGCTTGCTAATTCCTTAGCGCGTAAAGCCACCGCTAAGAGGCGGCACTTGAACCCTGAATCGTCCCTCTTCCCTGTAGAACCTGATGATTTGTTGCATTCCTATGCCCATATCCCCTCGGACGAAGGGGAACTGTTCTCTGACTCGGGGTCATACGACGATGAGTCCAGGGGTCAGGAAGAGTCTGGCTCCGAGCATTGGTCCTCGGATGATGTTGATAGACTGCTGGTTCAGATCTTTGAGGTTCTGCCCCTCTCTCCCCCTGCTGCGGCTCCCCGGCAAAGGGGTGATCTTTTCCATACTGCTAAAGCTCGCTTGGAATTTCCTCAGCAGACCCATTTCAATAGCATCGTGCTTAAAGAATGGGAACACCCCAGCAGACTTCATGGGGTCCCTAAGAGCGTGGATAGGAAATATCCCTTCCCTGCTGACTTGGTTAAGTGCTGGTCATCGCCGCCCGAGGCCGATGCTCCTATTCTAGGGTTGTCCAACACCTCTAATAAGCACTGCACTCCCCTGACACTACTATGCTACGGGACTCTGAGGACCGGCGTGTTGACCAACTGGCATGTCATGCCTTTGCATTTGGGGGAGCGACTCTGCGCCGGTTTGCGCCTTAACCATTACGGCAGTAGCGCTCAGGGCCATGGTTAGGAGTGCTCTAGATGGCACAGATGAGTTGCCTCCTGATGTCAACGCTCTGTCCAGCTGTGATGCGTTTGTGAACTTTATCCTGTCCGCATCGGACGATGCTATTAAGATGTGTGCCATGTCATCTGCCCTGGTGGTTGCTATACGCCGCGCGGTCTGGTTCGCAAGAGGGCCGCAGACAATGCCGCCAAGAAAGCCCTCACGGGGCTACCATTTAAAGGGCTGCGCCTATTTGGAGATCGATTAGACCTCTTTGCCAAGGGAGGCAAGTTACCCCAGCGCAGGCAACAGACTCGGCCTTTTTGTGGCCAAGGCTCCCTATCAACCCCCTATCGTGGGGCCAAGCAGGGTAGAGGGGCATCCTTCGCAGGGGCCCGCGCTGATTCCTGGCACAGGAACAGAGGACGCCGTCCAGGGTCCTCCTGGGGAACCAAACCCAAGGCCCCCCAGGCATGAGGGGGAAGTCTACAGCACTTCGAGCACGTCTGGCGGCGCCACGTCTCAGACCGGTGGATTCAGGAGGTAGTGTCCTCCGGCTACAAAATAGAATTTGCTGTACGGCCCCCCACCAGGTTCATTGGGTCTCGAATCCCTCAAGACCCTGCCTCAGCTCAGGTCTTGTTGCTGGGCGTACAGGGTCTCATGGACCTAGGGGTCATTTGCAAGGTTCCCCCCTGGAGACAGGGGCACAGGGTTCTACTCAAACCTTTTCACAGTACCCAAGAAGGATGGGTCAGTCAGGCCCATTCTGGATTTAAAAATCCTCAACAAATTTGTCAAGAACAGGCACTTTCGCATGGAAACTCTGCGCTCAGCCATTGGCTCACTGCGCCCAGGGGACTTCAAGGATGCTTACCTGCACGTCCCGGTGTTTCCGGGACACCAAAGGTTTCTCAGGTTTGTACTAAAAGCATTATCAATTTGTGGCCCTGCCATTCGGCCTAACGTCGGATCCCAGGGTGTTCACCAAGGTGATGTCCCTGATAAGGCTAAGTGGCATACGCGTGCTGCCCTACCTGGACTATATTCTCATCACCTCTCGGTCTCTGCGGCAGGCAGAGTTGGACACTCGGCTGGTAGTGTCCACCCTGGAGTCCTTCGGCTGGGTGATCAATTACCCCAAATCATCCCTGTCCCCCCTCCTCGGTGACTCAGTTCCTGGGAATGATTCTGGATACTGTTCCTGGGAATGATTCTGGATACGGTTCAGTCAAGGATATTCCTTCCTTAAAGTGGGCCAATACCCAGGATTTTGACTATCCTGGGTTTTGGTCCACTTCAGGGGGGCACCCTTAATCGATTAAGGGTGCCCCGCTGTTTGAAACCCCCAGAAAGCCCCCAAAACTCACCTCACCAGGCTCCCACGTGGCCGCGCTGACCAATCGCCGCCGACGGACAAGCGGGTGACAGCGGTGGACAACACAGTGCGTCCGCCGCCGCCTCCCGCGCGCCCCTCTGACAGGGTGCCGCCGCCGGTGAGGTTAATTATTTTGGGGGGGGGGGTCCCTCACCATGGGACATCCTGATATCGGATGTCCCGCGGTGAGGGAGGTGATCGGCCCAGGAATCTTATAGATTCCTGGACCGATCACCCCTGGGTGACGGTCCACTTTAACAGAAGGTGGAAGCTCTGACAGCGCAGGCGAGGTTCCTGCTCTCGAACCCACAGTTCTCCATCCGGCAGGGAATGCAATTGGTGGGCCTGATGGTGGCGAGCTTCGAGGCGGTGCCCTTTGCCCAGTTCCATTTGAGACCTCTGCAGCTTCACCTTCTGTCAGTTTGGGACAAGAACCCGGCGTCCTTGGAGGGGTTCTGTGTGCTCCCCCCCCCCCCCCCCTCGGTCAGACAGTCCCTTGCGTGGTGGCTGGACCACAGGAACTTGACAGGGGGCAGGTCTTTTCTGACCCCATCCTGGGAGACGGTCACAACGGATGGCAGTCTGTCAGGTTGGGGAGGATTCTGGAAGTCCCTGTGCTTCCAAGGGATGTGGGGCTCTCAGGAGGCCCATTTACCCATCAACATTCTGGAATTACGGGCAGTCAGGTTGGTACTGGAGCGATTGACCCAACACCTGAGGGGTCTGTCTGTCCAAGTTCGCTCAGACAACAGAACGGCGGTTGCCTACATCAATCATCAGGGAGGGACCCGGAGCAAGGGTGCTCTCCAAGAAGTGTCTCAGATTCTGACATGGGCGGAGGCCAATGTTCAATGCATTTCGGCTGTTTACATTCCGGGGGCGGAGAACCTGCTGGTGGACGCCCTGAGCAGGGGAATGTCCCGTCAGGGGGAGTGGTCCCTCTGCAACAGGGTATTCCAGTCCCTGTGTCACCGTTGGGGTCTACCGGATGTGGATCTGTTTGCTTCCCGTCACAATCACAAGCTCCCGGCCTTTGTCTCCCTGTCTCAGGATCCTCTGGCCATGGCCACGGATGCCCTGTCCATGTCTTGGAGGGAGTTACGACTCCTGTATGCGTTTCCACCTTTTCCCCTTCTGGTGAGGGTTCTACGCAAGATTGCTCTGGAAGGGGTACCTGTGATTCTGGTGGCCCCCAGGTGGCCAAGAAGAGTGTGGTTCGCAGACGTGGTTCAAATGGCAGTAGATCAGTACGATCTGCCAAGCGTACCAGATCTGCTAACCCAAGGGTCATTACGCCATCCCAATTTACAAACGCTGGCTTTGACGGCCTAGCTGCTGAAACCTCCATCTTGATGGAGAAGGGGTTGTCTGCCTCTGTGGTGGCTACTATGGTGCAGACCAGGAAGAAGACTTCTTCTGCTATCTATTATAGAGTATGGTGTTCCTACATTGACTGGTGTGAGTCCAGGTCTCTTCCCTGCCGGGAATTCTCCGTCCCTAGGGTCCTGGAGTTTTTACAGCATGGTTTGGACTTAGGTCTCAAACTTAGTACTCTGAAGGGTCAGGTTTCTGCCCTACTATCTTCTTTCAGAAGACCTTTGCTCAGCATCACCTGATTAAGACCTTCTTCCAGGGGGTCACTCAATGTGCATCCCCCTTGAAAGCCTATGGTCCCTGTTTGGGATTTGAACTTGGTTTTGTCTGCCTTGCAGGGGGCTCCTTTTGAGCCTATTCAAGATGCTGCTCTGGTCGTTCTCACTGTCAAGGTTGTCTTCTTGGTGGCTATTACTTCGGTTAGGCGTGTGTCAGAGCTGGCTGCTCTATCTATTCAGCCTCCATACTATGAGCGACACCAGGACAAGGTGGTGTTCGCTTCAAACCGGATTTTCTGCCAAAAGTTGTCTCGGCATTTCATTTGAACCAGGATATTGTTCTTCCTTCTCTGTGTCCCAATCCTCGCAACGACAAGCAGCGGGTTCTGCATTCCTTGGACGTAGTCAGGTGCTTGAAGTATTACCTGGTTGTCACTAAGGCCTTCCGGAAGACTGATGCGCTCTTCGTTGTGCCTTCCGGTCCTAGGAAAGGTTTGGCTCCCGCCAAGTCTACCATCAGTAAATGGATTCGTCAAGCCTATTCTACTAAGGGGAGGACTCCCCCTTTCCGTCTTATGGCTCATTCCACTCGTGCTATTGGTGCCTCTTGGGCTTTTCAGCAACAGGCCTCTGTTGAACAAGTTTGCAAGGCCGCTACTTGGTCTTCTGTTCACACCTTTTCAAAGTTTTACAAAGTTGATGTTCGGGCCTCAGCTGATGCTGCCTTTGGCCGTAAGGTTTTACAGGCGGTTGTAGTTTTGAGCTACGTGCCGTTGCCTTTGTTGTTGGGGATCCCACCCTACTTTATGGACACTGCTATTGGATGTCCCACGTGTAAGTATTATAGATGGAGCAGGACGTACTGTATGCTTAGAATAATACAATTCTGTGAAATACTCACCTGTAGAATTGGTATTTTTTTGCTTCTCATGTTAGGAGAGGGGGCGGGGCCGGGCACTCGGCGCACTGATGCGGCCCGCCCTCCTCTCTTGGCGCCCACGGAGGTTCCCAGCAATGACTGGGAACCGCGGTTACTCTTCCCAGCAGGATCCGCGCTGGCCCCGCCCTCCTCTTCCCCTGGCCTGGTGGATGCTGCTGAGTGTCCGGTCGCCATCTTGCATCCTAACTGTGAGTGCCCTGCGGGGCTCGTTCTATTATCTGCCTTTTCTGTTATGCATAATCGTATTTCTATTGTGGTGCCTTGTATGCTGCGTTATCCTTGACATGTACTTTTAAGGTTATACAGATATATTGTATGACTGTGATTATATCTGGATGTATGATTGCTGTAATGACTTCCTGCTTATGGTACCCTTTTATATTATGTCTTCCAGGGGGATTACCTTCCTTGATAGTTAAAGGGGGGTTCTCCCGGTCCTTAGGTCCCTCACTCAAATAGGGGCTTTACAAATCCTCCCACTAACAGACGTTAAGAGGCATCCCGGGTAGCTTACTGGCGTAATTCCCACTGGTCATTGCGACTACCATAAAAAATCACCATATGGAGGCTTCCCAGGATACCGGCCTCGGGCTCCCTTCGTGGCAACCCCGGCAGTGTGTGGTTTGTGGGGCATCCCTTATGGGGGATAATGTGTTTATTTGTATTCCATGTGCACAGCAGGCCATTACGCGGCAGTCGGGGTCCCAGGCGTCTGGGTCCGTGCCGCGGGCCTCGTCACCTACCCCACCCCGCCTTATCCCTACCCCAAGTGACACTGTCATTAGCGGGGAGTCACAAGCTGATGTTTGTGCTAGGCTAGCCAACATCGAAAAGTTGATTTCTAGCTCTGCGGCCAGAAAGGCCCCAGCTAAGAGAAGGCATCTGTCGCCGGCCGCGCCGATACTGGATTTTGATGACTATGATTCCCTTGACTGGTCTGATTATTCCCCACTCGAGGAGGGGGAATTGTTTGAGGAATCTGATGCTGAGGTTCAGCAGTTTTTTGGATACTGATACTGGGCAGGCGCTGGGGGTGCCGTGGATACCCCCAAGATCCTGGCCCATCTATTTGAGGTACTGGATATTTCTCCGCCAGCAGAGACCCCCTGCAGAAGGGGGGATTTTTTGGGACTTCTAAGCCCCGCTTGGAGTTCCCAAATTAGAATAATTTTGATTGCATGATTCTTTAGGAATGGGAGAGGCCCAGCCGGCTTCCCGGTGTTCCTCAGGGATGGGATAGGAAGTATCCCTTCCCGGTGGACGCAGTGAAGCGCTGGTCGTCCCCTCCAGAGGTCGATGCGCCCGTTCTGGGATTGTCCAACACCTCCGTTGTACATTCGCCAGATGCCGCCACTCTTAAAGATGGTGAGGACAAACGCTTTGATCAGATGCCATGCCTTTGCCAGTGTGGGTTCAGCCTTGCGGCCTGTTTGTGCCTCGGCGCTCACGACTGTGGCTACCAGGTCTGTGGTTAGGGGCCTGTTGAGTGGTTCCCAGCTTAACCCGGCCAGTGAGGATTTCACCGCCCTTAAGCGGTGTAAATTATTTGTGACCTTTGTTTTATCTGCTAAGGATGACGCGATTATTATGTGTAGTAGAACCTCTGCATTGCTGATGGCTATTTGCCGATAGGTCTTGCTACGCCAGTGGGCGGCTGACATTGGGGCTAAGAAATCACTCGCAGTGCTACCCTTCCTGGGTATGAGGCTGTTCGGAGATAAATTGGATTCAGTGGCGAAAGGTGGAAAGTTACCTCAGCGTAAGTAGCAGCGTCGCCCCTTTTGGGGGGCAGGCTCCTCCAATCCTTCCTTTCGCGGTGCCAGAGCAGGCAGAGGCTTTGCCTACTCTAATTTCAGAGGTGATTCCTGGAACAGAGGCAGAGGACGCGCTAGTCCAGGCCTTAACTGGGGTTCCAAGCCCAAGCCTGCTGCCAAGACAGCTCAGCAATGAGGGGACGCCCTCACCCTTGCTGGTGGGGGGATGGCTGCGGCACTTCTTCCTGGTCTGGGCCTAGGAGGTCATAGACAAATGAATCTTGGAAGTGGTCTCTTCCGGGTACAAACTGGAGTTCGAGTACCGGCCTCCTCCCAGATTTCTAAGGTCTCGGGTCCCCTCGGATCCCTGGGCTGCGCAGGGGCTCCTGTCGGCTGTAAATCTTCTCCTGGTCATGGATGTCATATGCCGGGTGCCTTTCTCAGAGAGAGGCCGGGGCTATTTTTCCAACCTCTTCACGGTTTCCAAACAGGATGGATCCATAAGACCCATTCTGGATTTGAAGCTTCTCAACAGGTTCATCAGAACCAAGAAGTTCCGCATGGAGACTCTGCGCTCAGTCATCAATTCCCTTCGTCAGGGGGATTTCATGACATCCATAGACCTCATGGATGCTTACCTTCATGTACCAATCTACCCAGCACACCAGAGATTTCTCAGGTTTGTGGTGGGAGATCAGCATTTTCAGTTTGTGGTCCTCCCTTTCGGGTTGAATCGGCACCAAGGGTGTTCACCAAGGTGCTGGCAGGCATAATGGCCCTTCTCAGATCCCAGGGCATTCATATTGTTCCCTATGTGGACGACCTCCTCATTACGGCATCCTCTGTCAGGCGGAGCTGGACACCAGGTATGGCGGTGGTGACGCTGGAGAGGTTCGGCTGGGTGATCAACCATCCCAAGTCTTCTCTCTCCACCTCAAGGGAGATCTTGTTTCTGGGCATGAATCTGGATACCATTTGGACCAGAGTTTTCCTTCCTCAGTCCAAGGTGCAGATGGTTCAGGATCTGATACGTCTTCTCCTGTCCAATCCTCATCCTTCTATCCGGCTAGGGATGATACTGGTGGGATTGATGGTGGCTTCCTTCGAGGCAGTTCCCTTTGCTCAGTTCCACATGAGGTCGCTCCAGCTCCATCTATTGTTGGCCTGGGACAGATGTCCGCAGTCATTGGATAAGTCATTCATGATGTCTCCCCGCGTTCGGCAGTCCCTTCAGTGGTGGCTGGAACCAAGCAATCTGATGAGGGGCAGATCCTTTCTGACCCCTTGTTGGGAGACGGTTACCACGGATGCCAGCCTGTCGGGCTGGGGAGGTTTTTGGAAGACGCATCAGTTCAGGGGGCTGTGGGGTCCTCGGGAGGCTCGTACCCCCATCAATGTCTTGGAGCTGAGAGCTATTCGGTTGGTTCTGGTTCAGGTTCAATCAGACAATCGAACTGCGGTCGCTTACATCAATCATCAAGGAGGGACTCGCAGCAGGAGTGCCCTCAGGGAAGTTTCTCTGATTCTTGCATGGGCGGAGAGCAATGTTCCATGCATCTCAGCAGTGTACATTCCAGGAGTGGAAAACACGGAGGCGGACTCCCTGAGCAGGGGATCCTATCGCGAGGGGAATGGTCTTTCATCCACATGGTATTCCGGTCCCTCTGTCGCACGTGGGGGTTTCTGGAGGTGGATCTCTGCCTCGCGTCACAATCGCAAGCTCCCAATGTTTGTGTCTCTGTCTCAGGATCCTCTGGCCCTGGCAGCGGACGCCATGTCTCTTGCCTGGAGGGATCTGGGGTTCCTGTACCTGTTTCCCCCCTTCTCCATGGTAGGCACGGTGGTGCGCAAGCTGACTCAAGATGGTGCACCAGCAATTCTGGTGGCCCCAAGGTGGCCAAGACAGGTTTGGTTCGCGGACGTCGTACGGCTGGCGGTATATCAGTACAGGTTGCCCCTGTTTCCGGATCTGATCACTCAAGGTCAACTTTGTTACCCCAATTTACAAACGCTGGCTTTGACGGCGTGGCTGCTGAAACCTCCATCTTAAAAGAAGGTTTGTCTGATGCTGTGATTCAGACACTTGTTGGGGCTAGGAAGTGATCTTCCTCTAACATCTACTACAGGACTTGGAGGTCCTATATTGATTGATGTGAGGCTAGGGCCTTGCCTTGCAGGGTTTTCGATCCCTAGGATTTTGGATTTTCTTCAACACGGTCTGGACCTGGGGCTCCAGCTTAGTACCTTGAAAGGGTAGGTCTCTGCCCTGGCGGTCTTCTTTCATAGGTCCTTTGCTCTTCATCCTTTGGTTAAAACTTTTTTCCAGGGGGTCACTCATGTGCGGCCCCCTCGAAAGCTTTTGTTGCCTGTTTGGGATTTGAATTTGGTTCCGTCGGCCCTCCAGGGGCCTCCTTTTGAGCCGGTGCAGGATGTTGCACTTTCTATGCTTACACAAAGGATTGCCTTTGTTGGTGGCTATTACCTCTTCGGCGTGTCTCTGAGTTGGCGGCTCTGTCCATTCAGGCCCTTACTTTGAGAGACACCAGGACAAGGTGGTTTTTCGTTTTAGGCCAGATTTCCTTCCTAAGGTGGTTTCTGCCTTCCATCTCAATCAGGATGTGGTTCTCCCTTCCTTGTGTCATAAGCCTAGCAATGACAAGGAGAGGGTCCTGCACTCTTTGGATGTGGTTCGTTGTGTGAAGTACTATTTGGTTGCTACCTCTTTCTTTCGTAAGATGAATACCTTGTTCTTGGTGCCCTCCGGGCCCCGGAAAGGTTTGGCGCCTGCCAAGTCTACCATTAGTAAATGGATACGTCAGGCCATTGTTGGGGCCTATTCTGCCAAGGGGAGGACTCCCCCTTTTAAGTTCACTGCGCATTCTACTCGTGCTGTTGGTGCGTCCTGGGCTTTTCAGCACCAGGCTTCAGTTGAACAGGTTTGTAAGGCTGCTACTTGGTCTTCGTTCATACTTTTTCCAAGTTTTACAAGGTTGATGTTCGGGCTTCAGCGGATGCTGTTTTTGGCCGCGAGGTTCTGCAAGCTGCAGTGGTTTAAGTTGGTACATTCTTTTACTGTTTTCGGTTCCCACCCATGACGGACACTGCTATTGGATGTCCCACATGTCATGATTATGGAAGCGGGGTGTGTGACATACTTGGAATAATACCATTTTGTGATTACACCCCACTTCATCCCGCCCTTATTGGTATTTTGGATCTTTTATATGGTGAACCTTTTAGTGTTATGTTTGTTTATGTTTGGCCCTTCCTGGTCCCCTTACTGCTGTCCTATACTGGGGAATGTGTGGGAGGTCCCAGGTATTTATGGACTGGGAGGGGCTCCTTTTTTTTCCTTTCATCTCTGCATAGTTCGCCCTCTACTGGCCATAACCCACATGTCATGATTATGGAAGCAGGGTGTGCGACATACTTATAATAACCATTTTACAGGTGAGTAATCACAAAATGGTATTTTCCTGGGGCTGTAGAAGCAGGAAAACTTTCTAAGGCTCCTTTCATATAGTGTGCCGCACTTGGATGTGCTATAAACCGTGTGTGCCTTTCTTACTATTTGGAAACTACTGAAACTTAAAGCGGAGCAAACCCCTCTCTGCTCGACCCTGGAATCTAAAACATTCCAGCGCTGGCTGCTAGCCTGCCCCCGGGACATCCAGTTGCAGGATGCCCTGCTTTGTGAAACCCCCGGGATCACCGTTAAACTTTCTTTTCCCTGCAGCTCCCACGATTTGGTCTGCGTCCCTGGCTTCATTCTGGCTGGGTGCAGGGACGTGCACCGCTAATCTGAATGGCTAGGTGTGGGAGCAGGGGCACCCTGCGTGAAAGCCAGGGATGAGGCTTGATGTGGTTGGGGGGGCAGGCTTTGGCTTGCCACCTTCATTGCAGTGAATTAAGTGGACTTGCTTGCTGCACATTTGTCCCGCTGGCCTGCATCCATTTGTACTAGAGCGCAAAGAGAGGCTACAGACCTGGTCAGTGGCTGTGTGCAACAGCCTTGGCAAGTACCCACCTGGTAGGATCTCGCTTGCCACCAGTGGTATCAGGCCACCTATTCTACAACATGAAGACAGAAGCAAAAAGGGTCCCAAATTAAATCTGTGCATACTGGCATTATTTAAAAAAAAAAAGCCATGCTTTTCCAAATTAAAACAGAAGGTTGGCCTATTTGCCCATATTTGATATTTCAACAGCATTTTACAACTGTTGCTCCCTTCCAGCAATTATTAAAGCACCTTTGATGGTCAAGCTGAGCTTACAAGGATACTGACAAGTTTCACACTGCTGTGCATCCCAAATTTCCTAAAAAAATCTATCTATAGTGGGTCCATCTCCTGATGTCTATTGGCTACTTTGCACGTATGCTATGAGCTCATTTAGTCTTATGCTTATTAGTTATCAGTTATGTAGGGTGTGTGCCAGGCTTGCAGTGTGTGGGTGTTCTAGCATATTGCAGGGCTAAGGTCAGGGTGTGTGTGTGTTTTTTTTTTTTGCCTAGCCTCTGTACATGAAGTTGGCGGTAAGAGCTGGCTGTGTGCATATATAATGTATGCACGTCCTCCCATTCCTTGTTTACACATATGTTGCCTCTGGTGCTCTATAAAAACAGACTGTTTGCTTATTGCCGCTATAAAAAGAAAGTCGTGAGAAATGTGTGCACCTTTTCAGAACTGCTTCTAAAAATGACTGGTCACAACAGGGGTCCAGCTTTGCTGACCTGTAACTGGTACAAGCGTGCAGTCTCTGCATGTTATCTGCAAGTTCCAGGTCTCCTTTATTTTTTTTCCCTTCGCACTATTGACATTACAGCAGACCAATCAAGTAGAGGGGCAATCCGTTTTCCGATGCCACTTGCCTTTTTTTTGTCTCCCTAGCCTTGGGGCCCCAGGCCTTTTGCTCTGGACACCTTCTCTCTGTACTGTTGTTGACTTGACAAGTTGTTTGCAAAACAGGGTGGGTGGATTCTAACCACTTACTGTGTAACACATTTTTGTTGGTCATTTGTTATTGTCATATTTATATGCTCTAGATCGGTGGTTCTCGACCTTTCACACCCAAATCTCCTAGCGACAAGTAACAACCAAGTACCCCCAAGGAGGAGATTGATTACTAGTGTTACCATAATAAGATCATGGGCCTTGTAGCTTTTCTCAAAGCAAGAAAGCATACAGTTTTACTGTTAAATTAATATGCAAGGCCTAAAATAAGCCTCCTGTTGATGCACCCCAAAACACTTTGAGTCCCCCCGGGACACGCATACTGCAGGTTGAGAAAAGGTACTCTGGACTGTAAGCTGGTATTCTGTTTTGTGGTGCAGCAAAAAACAAAAGTAAGAACAGTTAGACTTGTCCTTCCTAGCCCATTACAACAAGCTGTAGTGTAGATTTAGTTTTTTGTTTTTTTGAGGTTTCAGATCAAACCTACACTACATGCCATCTTGGGCATACAATCAATGTTCAGAGGCAGTTACACAACTAAATCTATGTCTGACTGTTCTTTAATCTGCCTTGAAGAAATAAAAATGGAATGCACTGTAATCTCAGTGGCAATAAATAAGCAGCAAGCAGCTTACCTGATGCCTCTCTCAGGTGCCTCTCCTTCATTTCTAGTAGTGATGGGTGGAAACCAAATAGATGCTTTAGGCTTGGCTTGCCTGGAAGAAGTACTGACATCCTTAGCCCACGTAATGAAGGACTAAGTCCAGCTTGCGCTTCCCCAAGGCTGTAAAGAATAAAACGTAACCTTAAACGTAAAAAGGTCCAGGCACAATGCTTTTTTGAGTAAATGTCCCTACTTAGTCGAGCATATATGACCAGACTTCTTTTTTTTTCATTGTCATTCCTCCAAGGCAAGGCCCAAAAGTGGTCCTGTGGCTAATCTGTCCCTTGGAGCTCTCGGCATGAGTGAGCTTGACAAGCCACAGTGGTCATGCAGCAGTCATTGACGACAACAGAGCTCATGCGCCATTATGCTATGGCATGACACGCCCTTCCTAGCTCTGTGACTATCCAGAAATAAAAGCAAAGCCAGCAGCTTTACCTAGAACACAATCTGATATTTTCATGTGCTTTAAAGTGGCTTTTGCTATACTGTTTCCAAGAGGGAAAAGGTGGGAGATAGTTGGTGTGTGTGTGTATATATATATATATATATATATATATATATATATATATATATATATATATATATATATATATATATATATATATATATATATATATATATATATATATATTCATTTTTTTTCTGATAAAGGCAAAACCTTTCCTGAGATTAGCTAAATGTTTTCATGCCTGCTGTTTAAGCAATGTAGATCAGCATCTCTTTTTTTTTTTTTTTTTTTTTTTTTTTTTTTTTTTTTTAAAAGACAGCTGTTCCCCTCCATAGTCACTACGTCTTCCTGCCGTTTGCTAGCGGGTGTAACTTTTTTTTTTTTTTTTCCCTCCGGAAACCAAACCAGTTTGTCCAGGCAGGGAAAATGGCCTTTGTACTCTTGAGATCTATCTTGTGATTACAAGTGTGATTAGAATGTGCACTCCCTTTCTACCTGTGTTGGAAGAGGTTATAGATGTTGCTGTAACTGAGCTTGTAAAAGGGGGACTTTTTTTTTTTTTTTTTTTGCTGCTAAATGACTGTGCTTGAAATGGAGCAGAAAAATGGATATGGATTAGATATGTATTCTTTTCTTGGTGATACGCCTCAGTTTTACTTTAGTGTTTCTGAACCAACAGAGAAGCTGCAGACAGTGCTTAGTACCACCTGCGAATGTGACTGCCATGGTCCTGCTGCAGAGGAAAAGAAATGGGTACATTTGAGGCACCGGTTATATGACTTGCATGTCAGGGCAAACAGATTTGGGATGCCCCCATGCTGCTGCACATTCAGATGAGGAAACCAACCAGACAAGGATTTTCCTGGGTTTCCTTCCCAGGATAATACGATTTTGAACTCCCCTATTCAGCGAGCCCATGGCACATTTGCTCTTTTACTATACTGTTCTGAGAACATCAGGACTGTGGAGTCGGTAAACCCTTGACTCCAGATCCTAATGCTTCATAAATGGGTAATAATTAGTCATTAATTTCCTGTAGTAAAATCGTAACATAGGGCTTTTTTCCCCATTATATAAGCAATAGGGCACCTTTTATATAGAACCCAAAGCATATTTATTGGAATACAAATTCCATAATTTAAAGCAGGGTTGCTCAACGATTCGACGAGCACTGGCCATAGAAGCCTTTTTGGAAACGGCTCATGGGCTACAATGAATAGGTTCAGAATTCCAAATTTTCCATTTTAAATAGCATAACAAAGATTTTTTACACCAATTGGGATACACTGTATCCACAAACTCCATAGATTTTTTTTTTTTTTTTTTTTTTTTTTTGCCACAAACCCCACATGCTACCAATACACCTTCTGATTGCCTTACATCTCCAAATACATGGGTTCAATATTTATTTACCATACCCCCCTTCCCCATCAATCCCAAGTCGTAAGCCTACCAATGCTAAACATACAATTTAAATGTTGAAGAAAATCTTATCTAGTTCCTGGTGCCTGAGATTTCATCCAGAGGTGGTGTTGCACAATTAATGTAATTGTTTCTCCAAGACACTGCTACCAGTGCCAATGTGCCGCTCTCCTTGCAACCTGTCATCCCTACTGAGCCTCTAGTTACCTTTACATGGCAGTTCTATTTAACCATCACAATTTCCCCTCAGCAGGTAAGGGGCCTCATAAGGTGAGCATTGAACGTGTGTACTGAATGGGACATTCCAAGCAAAGGCTTAAAATTACCTGCTTTCTACTTGTCCTATGCTAGCTGTCAGTGATGGCATCTTATTTACCAGCACTTTCCTTGATAAACCCTGCTCAATTTGCTTGTTTCTGTGGCCGTCTCTTTCTCCCCAAAATGAATTCACTTTGGAGGGGACTGGTATGCTAAAGAATGAATACGTCCTCTGCCGCTGAGGAAGCAGAAGCTAGGAAATGTATTAGGTGTTATAAGGAAATATAAAGCATGCTGAATAAAAAATACAGCCCCTCACATTTAGCAAGGAGAGTGCAGAAAACAGGCTAATTTAAACTTTTTTTTCTCAAATGTCGCTTTACATTTACATTTCCTGTCTAGGCAGTAACACAAGTCTATACTCGCTTGGTCCCCACAGCTCCTCATTACTGCCTGGCATCTTCATACTTGCCAATGAGGGAGAACAATCGATTCCATCTTTCATCGCTGGGCAGACATGGCTGATGTAAAGCCATATTGATGGATGACACTAACACGTCTACACTATTTATTGAAATGGAGGGGGGCATGCCAAGGCCAGGTGTGCTGAACCCGCTTTGGGATGACCCCTCCATTGCAATTAACGACGTAGGCTTGTGAAGTTGTAAAGGAGGATCTATAGATGGCCCTGAGAGGCCACTAGCGCTGGAAGATGGAATTGCTTGCTCCCCCCCCCCCCATTGGTAAGTATAAAGATGCCGGACCTGCACAGAGGAGCAGCAGGTGAGCACAAGCTTTTTGTTGCCTGGTCAATACCTTTACATTCCTGAAAGTTTCAGCCATTGTAACTAAGGACTTTGGAGCAAGGGTGGCCTCAGTCTCTCTGCTGCCTGCGGCAAACTATCGAAAGATTCCGGGGCTGCTGCCCCCCCCCCTCGCCTGGAAACTCTCCTTTCCGGTAAAGCGGTGCATGTGCAAGCTGTGGCTGCAGCTCCCGTATCCCTTTAGCAGAGCGCATGCCTGCACCAGGAGTTTGTGAATGGTCGTCGCCAGCGCACTCCCTGTTAGAGGGTAGCTGGGGTTGTGGCTGCCAGCGCGCTTGGCTTGCTTTAGATGGCTATTAGCCAAAGAGCTGGGGGAGCAGATCCGAGCTTGCTCATTGGACGAGAGGGCTGTGGGGGAAAACTGGGGGGTTCACAAAGGGTCAGACCGAAACCCAGGATAGTCAAAATCCTGGGTTTTTGGTCCACTTTAATAGAGCAATCCGGGGAGTGGGGGGTGGGCCGAGGCCATCATGTTTTTAAACCGGACCTTCACCTTGAATAAGAGCTTATCTATATGTTTCCCCCACCCTGTACATACAGATTGCTCACTTTAAAAATCATCCTACCTGCATCTACTGCATGTTATGCCTTTAAACATCCAAGATGGCAACTCATGGAAAATCAGGCAGCCTGCAAACAGGAAGTGCCTTCTAACTGTGCTGCTCTGCATTCTGGGATTACTGACCTTTTCCTGACCCCAGCTCTGCTCTGTCTGAGCAAAGCACCGCTATAACCCGCCCCCTGTACTTTATCCCACGCTCCTCTCCTCAGTAAGTGTGATGCTTCTGATTCAAGATGGTGGCGCCCTGAACAGAGTTGCAGCCCAGTGGGGGTTTGGGCTTTTCAATAAATCATGGTGAAGGTCCGGTTTAAGTCAATCAGTGGTGGCTCAGTGGTGTACGCCTGAACTACTGATGAGGGTGAAATGAAGACGTATAAGGGAGAGGGGAGGTTGGAGAATTATTCATCACCTTTAGAACACCTCGCTGTGGTTGCTGCTTCACACTGATTGTTCTAAACAAGGGCCTGAGATTGAGAAAACATAAAATATATTTGTGATGTTTCTAAATTTCCTATGAAGTTCATTATACAATATTAGGAAGAGATTTTCTTATTCTGGAATCTGTACCTTTTTTCCGACATTGCTCAAAGTCAAAGCTGAATGGAGCATTGACCGCTCATACCCATGCCAGGCACTCAGAAATGCTCGGTGTGGGTATGCACAGCTGAGGAGAATGTGGCCGTGGGATTACTGCTAAGGTTTTATGGGTGATCTGGATCCCCCACAATGAGGAAAGCCACAGAGACTGGGCTGGTGGTTACTCCTTTTAACTGCAAATTCAAATCATAAAGAACTACTATAGGCAAGTCACCACTTTATTCATGGTATATGGCACAAAATGGCAGTTAATCACGTGAATGCTGGTTACTAATCTGCATTTCCCAGCCAACCTGAGCAGTTTCTGTTGCTCATGTCATTATCTGCTATTTTGTGCCATACACCATGAATGAGGAAGCGGTGACCTGCCTATAGTTTATATTTTAAGCTTTGCCAGTTGGTGAAGTAGCATAACCAGGGAAATGTAGTAGTGGTTGTAGTGGTCCCGGTCTAACCTATTACTTCTGTCATCCGACTGCCAGAATAGTGGTCAGTGAAACCTACAACCGATATTTTCTACCCGGTTTCATTTTGAAGATTGAGGGAGCATGAGCTTGTCCATGATTCACAAACCAACTGGTTGGTGAGGCTTGTCTGACAAGTGACATATTCTCCTGCTTTCTATAGGGGTCCACAAGCTGCTGTGGTGTTTTTAAACAATAAAGCAATCCTCGAGTCTAATGTCCAACAGGCATCCAGATTTGGAGCCTCAGTTTCAAACAAAGCTGATGGACAGATTAGGCTAAAGTCTTAAGTATATGTATATTTAATTGTAATATGTATTTTGGGGAAGCGACATCCTGGCTTCCTCACTCAGCATGTTACTGCTGGCAAGGCAGAAGGAAAAAGCAGGGTTATGGTGTGGGGGGCTTTGCTTTGTTTTCAGCTTAATATGAAACCTAAAAGTAGGTAAGTATTTTAGCCTAATCTCACAGGTTTGGATGCCCCTAGGGTTCTATAAGGTCATACGGTTTTAGGAAGTCTTCAAATATGCTGACAATCTGCCTGTTTTACATTCTAGCAAAGAGAAACTAAAAGGGAGAAAGACAGATCAATATGGGTGGAGCAGCATTGTTCTGCTTTTTAGCAGCTCCCTACAGAGCTATATTTGAGAGGAAAACTTTAAAATGTGTTTATCATGGACTACTGACCATTTAATTTAAAGACACACACATTTAACTTTATTCATGTGTTGCTCTGGGCAATTTTTCTATTCAGAATGGTCAAATCTGATTCTTTTGTACTCTGTGGTGCTTTCCATTCTGTGCATGCATTTGTGCCAATGCTCTGTTTCACGGTTCACATTGATCTTTAAGGAACTCTGGGTGAAATTTATGCTGCCAGTGGTGACCTTCATTAGCATCAGGTAAAGGGACCGTCCAGGTAAAAAATAAACTTTAATGCTCACTTTTCTCCCCCAGTGTCTTTTCATCCCAGTCCAGTTTAATTCAACTTACTGGATCCCGCCATACGACCTGAACACTTTTTTCAGGCAAATTAAAAAAAAAAAAAAAAAAAAAAAAAAAAAAAAGCTATACGCGCCTTTTGTCCCACACAGACCATCATCGCTCCTAGTCCCGCGCAGCAGCGCTCACCTGAAATGCTGGATGCAGGTCCCTTGCCGCCTGGGACCTCGCACAGCGCCACTCTCTTTGGGCTTCTCTTCCTGTCTCGCTCCGACATGGCGACGATCCTGCCATCATCAGTCACAGTAAACTACCATGCCCCCCTAAATTGCAGTGAAGGCAGGCGGGATGTGGTAGCTCACCGTGACTGATGGCAGGGGGGGCGTCGCCACGTAAGAGAAGCCAGATTAGAGAGTGGCGCTGCATGAGGTTCCGGGTGGCGAAGGACCTGCATCGAGCCTTTCCGGTGAGCACCCCCCTGCCCCAGACGAGGAGCGATGGTCTGCGTGGGGAAAAAAGGTATAGCGTTTTTTTGCCTGAAAAGGTTTTAGAATGGTGATCAGACACTCTCTTCTGCATTAGTGGCTGACCCCATCAACTCTGTTAACTTAAAAGATGACAAAACCCTCTTCATTTGGCCCTGGAATCCTAAAAGATTCCATGGCCGGCTGCTGACTTTCCCCCATGGCACCCGAATCTCGGGGTGGGGGGCATTACATTTTATTAAACTGGGCTTGGATGGAAAGCCTGTTGGGGAGAGGTTGGGTTTTTTTCCCTGCCTAGTTTCCCTAGAATGTTCTTCAGGCCTCTTTTGACCACTTTCCTAGCCAACGACATTGGCGTGTGTTACTGCTGCCTGTTTGCAATGATGTGGCTCCTGTGGGTCAGCCTGATGCAGTCTACTGGCTCTATGCTGATAAGAATGGCCACTGCAGATTACATGTAACCTTGGTCTTGAAGTCCCTTTTTCATTTAGAAATAAAAAGTCCAATAGAGCATGCTCCCTAATTTTTTGAGGGACGGTCATCAGGGCATATACATTTGTATCCTAGAGTTCCTCTTTATTGATGATTTTCTAAACTTTAAAATAACTCGGAAACAAAAACTATCTCTAATCTTTTGGTTCCTTATACCGGACTTGCTGTGAACCCAAAAAATGTCTTTACATCTTCTGTCCGGTATAAAAGCCACCATCTTGGGTTTGGGCGACTGCTTCTTACTGCTGGTTTTAATTTGGTGTCTTTCTCTCTCACCCCTACCCTGCTTTCTGATCTCCCCTTTAGCTTGGGTTCTCTTTCCTATCTTTATGGATGAGCCGGAGACTGACAGCCCGGCCAGTATCTTGGCCTCAGTGAGAGCACAGGAAGCGCAGTTTGAGCTGCTGTCTCGTGCTCTGGAAGAAGAGAGGAGACACGTCACTGCTCAGCTGGACCGGGTGTGGGTGACCCCTCAAGAGACAGTTCCCACCCTAGCCAATGGCACCCTCACCCGTCGCCAGCAGGTAATTTAACACGATAGACCTATTGTTCTGCTTCGGGCAAGTATTTTAAAGGGGTTGTGCAGGCAGTGTGTCCTTGATATGTTTGCTGATACATAAGGACATGACTCCTAAAGAACTAAGTGACCCAAAGGTCAGGCTGTATTTGCCTGTCCTAGGCTGTGTATAAAAAAAAAAAAAAAAAAAAAAAAAAAAACTACAAAATCTCTTAATACTCTTGGTAGGAAAGTCTGAAAAATTGATACTTTTTGTTAATAATGTTGCCTGGCACAACCCCTTCAACCTGAACCATGCATACTTTGCAAAATATAAATGTGTTATTGGTAACTCCTAACATTTTTCCACACTTCTGCCTGATTATGTTGACTTCAAAGCACGCCTTCAGTCAAAATGGCTGGATGTCTGCCCCACAATCCTGATTTGGGATGCCCTTCCACGCAAACAATAAAAGGAAGCCCATAATCTAACTATTTGGATTCTATGTTCCAGAGCAAGGGATCGCTATGCCTGTGCCTTACTTGCATTCACTCAGCAAATCCTAATAGCTTCTGGAGTGTGGCCCTGGTGTGTAGTTCCTCATATTACCGTTTGCAAAAAGGGACAACTCAAATCACCATAACCTCCAGTTATTTTTGACTGGAGGCTGACTTTAAAGTGATGGGCTTCTCTTCGGAAACTGAAGATTGGGACGGTGGATGGAAAGATAGTGGATACTGAGATATTCAAAGGCATAGGGGCTTTGAAGATTGGTTGGCAAGTGGATGCTCCTGGCACTCCCACTGTGCTTGATTAGTTGGTGCATTTAACTGAAGAGGGTTATGGGCCCATCTCCTCCAAAATGGCTTTTGAATTGGCTTTTCAGTTGTGTTGAGCAATGACAGACCATCACCTCAGGGGTGTGGCCACACTCCATTCACTGTCTTGTCTCACTACCTCCATTGCAATGAATGGAGAGGATGTGGCAGTGCACCTGTGATTGATGGCGAGTCCCAAACCCTACTCCATTTATTGGCCCCGGACGACCATGTGGCAACTCTGACCAGGGCTTTTGAACCAGTGATCAGATGCTTGACTGGCAGGATCCCTAATACATTACCAGACCCTAACATCTTGGACATTTGCATAAATATTCACACAAGGATTTGTCGTTCCAATCTGTTACAAACCGGTTGTCCTGGTTCCTACAGAGCCCCAATTCTACCCTTCTTCAGAGCACCAGCTTTGGAAAACCAACCAGCCTCTTTTGCTACAATGTAATTGCTTAGTGGGAATGTAGATGCACACATTTTTACCAATTATTTTACCAGCCTAAAAAATAACAATCTTCTGGTGCTTATCCTTGCTTACTGTGCAGTTTAAAGTCTCGCTTCCATATATTTTTTTTTTTTTTTTGCCATGTGAGTTTTAAGTTCTTGTTCCTCATTAAAACCACTGATCTGTTACAAAATGTTGCAAATTCATTACTTGCATCACTCTTAAACTGCACAGCTGGTTTCAATCTGGTGTGTTACACAAATATTTTATCTTTGCAGAACGGAAGAATTGTTCACCCCCAGGAGGGGCAAAGGAAGAAATATCCAGATATAACCCCCTCACAGGTAACATTCCTAGTCCTGAGTCCTAGGCTCCAAAACCACCTGGAGTAGGGGGAACTATAATTTTGCTGCTACTTTTTATTAGGATCGTTCACCGGTTTACTCTCCAATAAGAATGGATAGCCATGGACCTCCTGCTGATGAGACCTATCCCTTAGAAGATGATCCATCCTACTTGTCATACAGTATGTCTGATGATCCCAGACACATTGAAATTCCCGTAAGTGACCCTATGCTTTTTGCTAAAATAAGCATTAATCGAACTGCTAGGTTGGTTTTTGGCTTTCATTTTCACTTTTTTTTTTTTTTTTTTAGATAAAGCCTTCTGTTGGGTATTCCCAGACATTAGATCGCCCTTACCGTGATGGACCAGGTGGAGGAGTGGGTGCCTACACAACTGTACCTCGCAATTACCATTTCAGAGGACCTGGGACAGAGCCCATGCCAATGATTCCACCTCAACAGCTTCCTGGTTATAGCAGCCTGTCCAGGCCAAACCAACGCTATCGCACTGTGGAGCCATACCGGGGTCCTGGTTATGGCCCTCAGCCACAAGTCAGAGGTGCTGGCTTTGGAGGCAGCCAGTCAGACCTGCTCTCGGCCAGATATGCGTCTGAGGATGGATATGGACTGGAGGAAGATCGTAGGAGTCTTGGCGGGTATGTTGATGGGCCAAGCTATGCCACAACTGGACGAAGGGGTCCCAATGGAACTGATCCACGTAGAAGACTGAGGTAAGGGTTTTTCTTTTAACAAGACTGAACATGATGTAAAAGTGATAATTGTGTAATAGATATCTAATCCCTGCATAAAGTAGTACAGTTTTAGGTGTCTAGTGAGATAGACATGCTGCCGGTGCAGCTTGCTTTGGCTGACCATCCAGGTGTCTAGCTAAGGCAGCAGGGTCTTATGCCTACAGATACCAGAGAAAACCATAAGATCAATCCTCTGTTCAGTTGCCTTGCCTAGTGTAGTCCCTGCCTCTTTCCCCCTTAGATTGTACTGGCTTCCTTTTTAATCTGTGGTCAAGCATATTATGACACTTGGTATAACTTTACAAATGTCTCTGCTCTGCTCTGAAGTAACAGTCAAGCCAATTGCATGCAAAACCATTCCCTGTGCCTGAGGTCTTTTGAAAGATAGTTTGTGCCGACCTCGCCCCTAAAGCTACTGATCAAGGACAAGCATCTGTGGCATGGTGCTGGGCATGGACATCTTCCCCCTTCTCAGTTGCAAAATATTGCTTGATGTCGATGCTGGAACCTGATCCTGCCTTAGGGCATAAGTTGGTTATCCTGAGGTGCTCTTCTCTGCTCTTCAGGTGAAATGGAGGTATTTGGTTTTGCACTACATATGCTGACAGGACAAGAACTTGATACAAAGGGAGTCTACCTCGTCGTCTTGGCTTTAGTATAACTTAAAAGTTCCCTTTGTCATAAATTCTATATTCCAAGTATGCAGCACGTCCTGCTCCAGTAATGATTCATAACAACTGGGATATAGTCCACAAGAGGGCGCTTTACTGCAGAGATGGCAAAAAAAGAGGGCCCTCCCGGTCCATATATACCTGGGACCTCCCACTAATTCCCTGTTCCTTCTCTGCAGTGGGCTGCGAAGGTCAAGGTGATGGCTTCTCCCCTCGCAGGTAAGCTGGGCTGCACAGCCCCTGGTCCTGTGTTCTATTCCCACCCGTTCCACCTTTACTTGCCTCCCAGCCTTGGCTGCGTGGTCGGGTGACGGTGGGCAGCACCTATTAGAGGTGCTTTACTGGAGTATTGCTCCACCGCAAATCCCCCACCAAAGGGTAGGCGGCACAGGTTTTTGGTGAGCCTGTATTTGGGATGCCCCGACCGCTTTAGCCCTCCCTTACATGTTCCAAATGTAATCAAGGGCTTATACTCCCCCTTCTCCCGTTTGCCCTGTTAGTCGGGGGGGGGGGGGGGGGGGGGGGGTCTGTGTCCGTGTGTATGTGAGTGATTATGCACTGCGACACTGTACAATCCGCGCTGGCACATGTGCTCCGAGTTTTCCTCCTCTCCTCCTGCTTCACATTTGAACGGCCCGCGCGCGCTCTGCGGTGGCGTCACTCTGGGGCCGGCTGCACGATGATTGGCTACGGGGCGGCCTGTCTTCGGCCTGTCCCTGCATTCCTGGAGGGGGCGTGGCCTAGCGCTTGGCGCATTCCGCAGGTGGCCCGCCCCTCCTGAGCCTCTCAGCGCCATCTTGTCCCGGCATTGCGGTGGAGTGCAAGCTCTTCGCCGTCCGTGAGTGCCTCAGCGGGCTTGTATTGAAATTTGCCTTTTTTTTTTTTTCATTTATTGTGTATATCATGCTGACTGTGTGTATTGTGTTGTGTCTTTCACAACACAATTAGAGGTTTCTCCCGGTCCTGTGCCCTCTATTAGCCATATTGACACTGTTAGAGGCTTACTTATTAAATCCTCCCACTAGCGGACATTTAAGGGGCATCCCGGGTAGCTGCACAGCGTAATTCCCATTGGTCATTGTGACAATAAAAATCACCATATGGAGGCTTCTCAGGATGTTGTGCTCGGGTTCCCATTGGGGCAAGCCCGGCTGTGTGTGGTGTGCGGGGCATCCCATGTGGGCGATGATGTGCGGGTCTGTGTACCCTGCGCCCAGCAGGCGCTTACACGGCAATCTGGGCTGCATGTGTCTGGGTTGGCACCCACTGTATCGTCCCCCACACCCCCTCACTTGATTATGATCAACACTAGCGGGGAGTCTCAACCTGATGTTTCCACCAGGCTGGCCAACATTGAGAGACTGATTGCTAGCTCTGCGGCCCTTAAGGCTCCAGCTAAAAGACGGCATGTGGCACCTGCTGCGCCGGCCTTTACTATGGAGTAAGATGATTTCCTTGATTTGTCTGACTATACTCCTCTCGAGGAAGGAGAATTATTCTCAGATTCAGATTTTTCTGATGATCAGCATTGCCTTGGCGCTAATGCCGGCTCAGAGCATTGGGATGCTGATGACACCCATAGACTTTTGACTCAAATTTTTGAAGTACTTTCCATTTCCCTTCCTGCAGCAGCACCTAAGCAGCAGGGGGAATTGTTTGGTACCGCAAAACCACGTTTGGAATTCCCAGAACAGACGCATTTTAATAATCTGGTTCTCAAGGAATGGGAGCGGCCTAGTCGGCTCCCCGGTATCCCTAAGGGGTGGGTTAAGAGGTATCCTTTCCCCTCGGATGTGGTCAAATGTTGGTCAACTCCCCCAGAAGTGGATGCCCCTGTGTTGGGGTTGTCTTAACACTTCTATGGTGCATTCCCCTGATTCCACTATCTTAAAGGATGGTGAGGACAGGCGTATTGACCAGCTGGCTTCCCACGCTTTTGCCTGTGTGGGTTCTGCCTTGCGCCCGGTTTGTGCTTCTGCTATTACGGCCGTGGCTATTAGGACCTTGATCAAGGGCCTTCTGAACGGCTCCCATGAGGATCCTTCTAGTACTGATTTTAGAGCCTTGTCACAATGTGAGATGTTCATCACCTATGTTCTCTCTGCCTTAGATGACACCATTTGGATGTGTAGCAAGACCTCGGCCCTGGTTGTCTCTATCCGCCGCTCGATTTGGTTGCGCCAGTGGGCAGCTAACAATGCTGCTAAGAGAGCGCTCACAGGGCTCCCCTTTAAGAGGCTGCGCCTTTTTGGTGACCGTTTGGACCTTTTTGCAAAGGGAGGTAAGTTGCCCCAACGCAAAAAGCAGCCGCGACCCTTTCGGGGCTCCGGGTCCTTCACTCCCTCCTTTCGCGGATCAAGGTCAGGCAGGGGGGTATCCTTCACGGGGCACAGGGGAGATTTCTGGGGCAAGGGCAGATGCCGTGCCCGGGCCAGATCCTCCTGGGGCTCCAAAACCATCAGCCATAAGGGGGCGCCCTCACCCTTGTGGGTGGGGGGACGGCTGCTGCTCTTCGCTCAAGTCTGGGCTCAACAAGTCTTAGACAATTGGATTCTGGAGGTTGTCTCCTCCGGATACAAGCTGGAGTTCGCGGACTGACCTTCCCAGATCCCTCAGGTCCAGGGTTCCTACGGACCCTCGGGCAGCTCGGGGTCTGTTTCTGGCGGTACAAAACCTCTTGGCCATGGGAGTCATTTGTCAGGTCCCTCCGGGAGAAGAGAGGTCAGAGCTACTATTCCAATCTCTTTACAGTGCCCAAAAAGGATGGTTCCATCAAACCCATCCTGGACTTAAAAACTTCTCAACAAGTTCATCAGAACCAGACGTTTTCGCATGGAAGCTCTGCGCTCCGCTATCGGCTCCCTGCGCCCGGGGGACTTCATGACTTCAATAGACATCAAGGATGCTTACCTTCATGTGCCGGTCTTCCCAGGGCATCAGCGGTTCCTCAGGTTTGCAGTGGAGGAACAACACTACCAATTTGTGGCACTTCCCTTCGGTCTCACCTCAGCCTCCAGAGTGTTCACCAAGGTGCTGGCGGGCATGATGGCCCTTCTCAGAGCCCGGGGTATTCGCATTCTTCCTTATTTGGACGACCACCTCATTACGTCCCATTCACTCCAGCAGGCAGTACTGGACACCCGGACGGTACTTTGAAGGTTGCCTTCTTGGTGGCTATCAATTCTGTCCGGCGTGTTTCTGAGTTGGCGGCTCTGTGTATTCAGGGCCCCTACTTTGAGAGACACCAGGACAAGGTGGTTTTCCGCTTTAAACCAGACTTCTTGCCTAAGGTTGTGTCTGCCTTCCACCTCAATCAGGACATTGTGCTTCCTTCCTTGTGCCCAAATCCTGGTAAATGACAAGGAGAGGGCCCTGCATTCTCTGGATGTGGTCAGGAATTTGAAATACTACCTGGTGGCTACAGCGCCTTTCAGAAAGACGGACGCCTTGTTTGTGGTACCCTCGGGTCCCAAGAAGGGTTTGGCTCCTGTTAAGTCTACTATTATAAAATGGATTATTCAGGCCATTGTTAGGGCCTATTCTGCTAAGGGGAAGGATCTTCCTTTCCGAGCCACTGCTCATTCTACCCATGCTGTTGTGGCCTCTTGGGATTTTTGGCACCAGACTTCTGTTGAACAAGTTTGTAAGGCTGCTACTTGGTCTTCTGTTCATACCTTTTACAAGGTTGATGTTCGGGCCTCCAGCGGATGCTGTTTTTGACCGCAAGGTTCTGCAGGCGGCAGTGGTTTGAAATGCGCATTGTTGCCTTTTGGGATCCCCACCCGTTTGTTGGACACTGCTATTGGATGTCCCAGTTGTTATGAATCATTACTGGAGCAGGACGTGCTGCATACTTGGAATAATACCAATTCTACAAGGCGAGTATTCACAGAATTGTATTATTCCAAGTATGCAGCATTTCCTGCTCCATCCCACCCTGAGTACTTTATTCTTGGATCCTTTATATGGTGATTAGTTCCTTGTTAAATTGTTACTTTTATTATTGGCTTCTCCTGGTTCCCTTACTGCTGTTTTATACTGGGGAATTAGTGGGAGGTCCCGGGTATATATGGACCGGGAGGGGCCTCCTTCTTTTTTTTTTTTTTTTTATTTATTTTTATTTTTTTTTTGCCATCTCTGCAGTAAAGCGCCCTCTTGTGGACTATATCCCAGTTGTTATGAATCATTACTGGAGCAGGACGTGCTGCATACTTATAATAACAATTCTACAAGGTGAGTATTCACAGAATTGTATTTATGGGTAGGGGTTTATCAGCATGGCACATATAGACTTCTGCCCACTTCTAATGAAATCTGTGTACAGCCCTCTTTAGGTCAGCCCACAGATTTTTCATTCAAGAACTCTGGCCAATTATTTTCTTGATGTGGAGGTATGCTTTGAATCGTTAGGCTGAAATGTGAAAGCTTTTTAATTTAATTGATATGGACTAATAATTCCTAAGAGATGAAGTCCTGCCCTGTCACCCTCCCCTGGCACTGGGGCAGTACAGTGGGTTACATATTTACAAAGAATATAACCTGTTACCTCTCTTGTGGTCCAGCGCCCTTCTATTGGGTCAGTGAGCCGACGCGCAGAGACACAAAGCTGCATTCCCCAAGCTCCGTTCACCCTTCCATGCGCCCATTCAAATGGGTGAGAGCGCACTGGGAACCGGGGAGATACCGCTCTGTACTTTGTTCCTAGAAGGCAGCGCCCAGGTGCTGGAGCAACAGGAGAGTGGCACTGGACCCTACGATTGGGGTAAGGGATTATTTTCCTAGTGCATGGCACGGCCTGCTTCACAAAGTCATAACATCTGGGTATTCCGCCACAAGGTGGCACTGCAGAAAGTTGTGGCTCAGCCCGGTCGCATAAAAAAAACTGAATCACCCTAGACTTATCCAGTTGTTCTCTACAGTGCTTACTGCGAAGATAGAAGATGGCTCTTTCTCTATGCGCAGGTATGCGTGGCAACCATGCCTGCGGCCCTGCATATCTTTCCACCCGTTTCCGGACCCTCTGTGCCTCCCAGCCTCGGCTGACGGATCGGGTGAAGCGGAGGACTAGGGTCAAGTGCTCAAGGAACGCTACTCCAAGCCGCAGACCCTGTAACACAAAGGGTAGCCAGCCATAGGCTTTATGGTGAGCCTACTAGAGATGCGGCCTGGCCTGGGCTTCGCCGCTGCCGGCTCGCTCTCCTCCTTTCCGGGTGGTAGTGTGTGTTTTTAGTCGTTTTTTTCTTTCTTGTCACGGTGTGCGGGCCGTGCGCACAGGCTGTCCTTTTGCTTCAGTCTGGGCTGCCGGCTTCTTTACCAAGCTCTGCGCCCCCGGCATCTCCTACCCCGCCACGCCTGCATTTAGCCCCCAGTGAGGGGGATTCTAGCAGGGGGTTACAATCTGATCTGGCACTTCGTGTGGCCAGCATTGAAAGACAACTTGCCAGGCCTGATCCACGTAAGGCCGTTAGCAAGAAGCGGCACCTGACTTCCTCGCCTGCCCTGTGTACTGAGGAGCAGGAGGAAATTGATCTGTTTGACCGTTATTCCCTAGAGGAGGGGGAGCTTTTCCCGGGCTCTTGACTCCTCTGGGAACCAGCAGGTGGGCCGCGACCGTGACCCTGGGTCTGAGAATTCATGGCTCCCTGAGCACTCTGCTAATCTGTTGTCTCACATTTTTGAGGTTTTGCACATTGTCCCTCCTGAGGTGGCTAAGATGAAGCAGGGTGAGCTTTTTCGTACTATTAAGCAGCGTTCCCTGAGTAGAGTCATTTCACTAATATGGTGCTCAAGGAGTGGGACTGTCCTAGTAGATTGCCCGCGGTGCCTAAAGGTTTGGATAAGAAGTATCCCTTTCCTGCTGATTTGGTTAAGCGGTGGTCGGGTCCCCCCGAGGTAGATGCGCCCGTTCTTGGATTGTCCAACACTTCTGCCATGCCTTCCCTTGACACTACTACACTGCGGGACAGCGAGGACCGGCGTATGGATCAGCTGGCCTGCCATGCCTTTGCCTTGTGGGGGCTGGGTTGCGCCTGGCATGTGCCGCTGCCTTAACTGCTATTGCTCTTAAGTGACTGATCAATCGTCTCCTTGATGGCGCTACTGCTGGAAGGGACGAGTATAGCACCCTTTTGCTGTGTTCTGACTTTGTTGCCTTTATACTTACTGCCATGGATGATGGATGATGTAGTACGGCTGAGTGCCCTCTTGGTGGCTATGCTCCGCTCTGGTGGGTTGCGTCAGTGGGCTGCTGATGCTGCTGCTAAGAAGGCTGTCACTGGGCTCCCCTTTGTGGGGCTGCGGCTCTTTGGTGAGCGCCTGGATGCTTTAGCCAAGGATGGTAGGCTGCCTCAGCCCTTTCGGGGGTCATCTGCTTCAGTCTCCTCCTTTCGTACCCCCAGAAGAGGCAGAGGGTCCCTCTTTGCAGGTACCCCCAGGGTTTCTTGGGGCTGTGGCAGATCCCGTTGTCGTCCCGGTCTCTCATGGGACCCCAAGCCCCCTCAGGCATGAGGAGGCGCCCTCACCCATCCGGGTGGGGGGGGGGGGCAGCTTCGGCTCTTTGCTCACGTCTGGAGGCTCCGCGTCTCAGACTGGTGGCTTCAGGAGATGGTATCCTCTGGTTACAAGATAGTTTGCAGCCTGGCCGCCCCCCAGATTCATCAGATCCCGGATGCCTCACAACCCTCTGTCAGCTCAGGGGTTGCGCCTTGCGGTTCAGCGTCTGCTGGAGTCATCTGCCCGTTACCCGCCCAGGAACGGGGTCAGGGTTTCTACTTCTGTTCATGGTCCCCAAAAAGGATGGGATCTTGAGGCCAATTCTGGACTTGAAGGGTCTCAACAGGTTTGTCGGGTTCAAGCACTTTTGCATGTAGACTCTTCGTTCGGCTGTCAGTTCCCTTCGCCTGGGCGACTTCATGACCTCCGTGGATCAAGGATGCTTACATCATGTGCCAGTTTTCCCAGGTCATCAGAGATTTCTCAGATTTGCTCTAGAGGATCAGCATTACCAGTTTGTGGCCTTGCCGATCGGCGCCTCGGGTGTTCACCAAGGTGCTGGCGGGCGTGATGGCTCTGCTGCGGCATCAGGGCATTCGCATCCTTCCTTACCTGGACGACATTCTTATTGCGGCTGAGTCTCTTCATCAGGCCGAGAAGGATACTCAGGTGGTGATCTCCACTTTCGAGTCCTTCGGCTGGGTGATCAACTATCCCAAGTCTTCACTGTTTCCGTCTTTTGAGGTCCTTTCTGAGTAAATAAACAGGAACGACACTCCAATCAATCGGTATAAATACTTATATTCTGTCAAAGCAGTTATTCCATTAACAAACATGAAACAGAAAATACAATCCATATCATGGGCAAAAAAGTATTTTACATCCATCCAACGTTTGGGGGTCAGAAGCCCCCTTTATCAAGGCAGACTGTAAACTGGTGTGCATGGTGTCCCACATCTATATATACCTTGCAGGCCAAATTCAGAACTCCCCTGACGTCATAGTGACTTCAGCGGGGTATTCTATATGTATGCCCCATGTCCATAGAAGGAAAGCTACTAATATATAGAAATAAAATAGAGAGAGAAAAATAAAGATGGGGCTGTTACTACTTACCCGCACCCGTCGGGGCTCCAAATCCTGGGATTTATTTACTTGGATGTATAGAGGCGCCACTGCGGTCCTGGTACCCACTAATAATGAATTCGTAAGAGTGCACCAGCAACATTGGATTTTCTTGAGGTCCTTTCTGGGCGTGACTCTGGATACCTCTCAGGTCAAGGTATTCCTGCCTCAGCTGAAAGTGGAGGGCCTTCAGAAGCAGGCTCGGGCTCTGCTCTTGTGTCCCCGTCCGTCCATCCGGCAGGGGATGCAGTTAGTGGGTCTGATGGTGTCCTGCTTCGAGGCGGTCCCCTTTGCTCAGTTTCACATGAGGCCTCTTCAGTTGCACCTCTTGTCAGTTTGGAATCGGGACGCTGTGTCCCTGGATCAGGATTTTGCTCTGTCCCCCCTGTCCAGACAGTCCCTCTCGTGGTGGCTGGACTCAAGGAACCTTCTAGTGGGCAGGACATTTCTGCCCCAGTGTTGGGAGAATGTCTCCGCAGATGCCAGTCTGACAGGTTGGGGGGGCTTTTGGAGGTCTCTGCAGATCCAGGGTCAGTGGGGCCCCCAGGAGGCCCATGCTCCCATCAATGTCCTGGAACTGAGGGCGACCAGGTTGGTTCTTGCTCAGCTGACCGGCCTGGCCGTCACTCCAGTGACGCTCCCCCGGCCAGAAACTTCTAGAAGACACCTGCTGCTGCGTATCCCTCTAGCGCTGGGAGCCGCGGTTTGTGAGTCCTGCTTATCTATCTTCTTGTTGTAGCATTTTCTCATAAGGGAAGAGAGGGGGAATGCTTATATATCTATATGCGTATGTATAAGTATATCTATAAGAATATTTTAATATGTATATTGTCTATTTATGGCAGTGTGGAGATATTGTGATTCTGTCTCCACTCTATTTGATTTTAGATTGTGGGAAGAAGGTTGAGGGTTGTGGTTTCTCCTGGTCCCCGTTGTAGGGGATCGGCTATAAGCTTAGGACATTAGCGTCTATTTTGCCTTTTACGATTATTGCATATTCCAAAATCCCCATAATGGAGGCATCAGGGGATAGTGAGCCAGACACCCCACTTGGGCAACACAGGCTCTGCCCCGTGTGCAGATGGAATCCCCTGGGAGGGTTCAGCACAATTTTGTTCCACTTGCACCAGAGACATTGGTTCGGACCATGAGAGGGCTGTCTCTTCCGCCCCTAGTTTGACATCCGCCCCTGTCTCTCCGGATCCCCCGCTTCTGCAGTTAGCCCCTATTGAAGGGGGAGCCAGCAAGGGGACACTCTGAATTTTGCGCAACAGGTTGGCTAGCCTTGAGAAAAAGCTCCCGTTGGCAGCCCCTAAAATGTCCTCGTGTAAAAAGCGGCACCTGGAGCCGGTTTACTCCAGACGATTTGTATGCTTCTTTTGGTTCCATGGAGGAAGGGGTGTTGCCAGATGACCCACCCTCAGAAGGCGAGTTGCTCTCTGGTGGAGAAGACAGCATCTCTCGTTACTCCTCGGATGAGGATTCCTTCCTTCCGGATGGTACGAAAAGTTTGCTTTCCTCTGTTTTTGATACTTTGCAAATTGTTCCTCCCAAGATGGCCAAGAGAATGAAGGATGATTTGTTTCATCCTGAAAGACAGCGGCGGGTTTTTCCTGAACATCCGCATTTTTCTAACATGGCGCTTAAGGAGTGGGAAAGTCCCAACAAGCTGGCGTTGGTTCCTAAGGGTCTGGAGAGACGGTATCCTTTCTCTGCCGAGTTGATTAAGTTGTGGTCGCATCCTCCCGAGGTGGACCCTCCGGTTTCAGGTCTGTCCAACACCACTATTATGCCATCACCTGACAATGCTTCCTTAAGAGATCCTGCAGACAAACGCATGAATCAGTTGGCTTGCCATGGTTTTACCTTGGTGGGTTCCCTCTTACGCCCTGCATGTGCCACGGCAATTGTTTCCCTAGCCACGAGGAAAAAGGTTAGGCAGCTTGTGGCTAAGTCTCGCAAACGGGCGGAGGATTACAAGGAACTCAGAGCCTGTTTAGATTTCATCGGCTTTGTTACTGCCATGGATGATGTAGTCGGGCTGGGTGCCAAGACTTCGGCTTTGCTTGTAGCATTACGCCGTCCGCTGTGGTTAAAGCAGTGGTCGGCCGATACGGCCGCCAAAAAGTCCCTCACAAATGTACCCTTTGTGGGGGGTGGCTGTTCCGGGAGCGACTGGACCTTTTGGTCAAGGATGGTAAGCTCCCTCAAAGAAGGGAACCTACTCGGGCTTTTCGGCAGTCCTCTTCTTACTGGTCCTTTCGGGGGGGGGGGGGTTCTTCATTTTCCAGTGCCCGCAGAGGTAGGTCCTGCAGTCGGCCCAATCCTCCAGCCAAACCTACACAGGCATGAAGGGGCGCCCTCACCCGTACGGGTGGGGGGACAGCTACTGCTGTTTGCTCCAATCTGGAGGCATCGCGTCTTGGATCTTTTGGATTCAGGAGGTGGTGTCGTCAGGTTACAAGATCGTGCTGGCAGCCAGACCGCCCACAACATTTCTGTTGTCAAGGGCATCCCGAAACCTGCTAAAGGCGGAGGCTCTGAGAGCCGCTGTTCAGCACCTCCTGCGGATAGGGGTAACTTGCCATCTGCCCCAGCAGGAACAGTGTCGGGGATATTACTCCAACCTATTCATGGTTCCCAAGAAGGATGGATCGGTGCGGCCCATCTTGGTCCTAAAGGGCCTCAACAAATTTATAAGGGTCAGACATTTCCATATGGAAACATTGCGGTCGGCGGTGAGGTGGCTTCGGCCTGGCGACTTTTTGACTACGGTGGACATCAGGGACGCGTATCTGCACATCCATTTTTTTCCGGGACATCAGAAGTTTTTGAGGTTTGCATTGGAGGGTCAGCATTTCCAGTTTGTGGCACTCCCCTTCGGCATATCCTCAGCCCCCAGAGTGTTTACCAAGGTGCTAGCGGGCATCATGGGTATCCTGGGGGGTCAGGGTATTCGTGTATTACCCTCTGATCTCGGCCCAGTCCCTTCAGGAGGCCGAGAGCGACACCCGGACTGTTCTCTCTGGAAGCCTTCAGTTGGGTGATCAGCTACCCCAAGTCACATATCACACCGTCAACATTGAGATCCTTCCTGGGGATGACCCTAGACACCCTTCAAGTCAAGGTCTATCTGCCACAGCAGAAAGTATTGTCTCCAGACGCAGGTACAGGCCTTGCTGGCTTGTCAACAGCCATCGGTGTGTCTAGGGATGAGATTGGTGGGCCTAATGGTGGCTTGCTTCGAGGCAGTGCCCTTTGCCCAATTCCACATGAGGCCTCTTCAGCTGAACCTGCTAGCCCTGGACCAAGAATTTGTGCTGTACACCCCCCCCCCCCCCCCCCCCCCCCCAGCCAGGCAATCCCTCTTGTGGTGGTTGGATTCCCGGAACCTGCTGGTAGGCAAGTCCTTTCGGGCCCCCTCGATTGGAGATAGTTACCACGGATGCCAGTCTTACGGGCTGGGGAGGCATTTGGCAGACCCAGAAGATCCAGGGTCAGTGGGGTTCGAGAGAACCGGTTGCCCATAAATCTCTTGGAACTAAGAGCAATTTGGTTTGTTCTACTACGTCTGACCCCCCCATTTAAGGGACCATTTGGTTCAGGTCCGCTCGGACAATCGGACGGCTGTAGCCTACATCAACCACCAGGGCGGTACTCGGAGCAAGAGATCCCTCAAGGAGGTAAGCTGAATTCTGAGCTGGGCAGAGGAGAACGTCCCTGCATCTCGGCGGTTTACATCCCGGGGTTGGAGAACCAGGAGGCAGACTCCCTGACCAGGAGGTCCTTGCGTCTGGGGGAATGGCCTCTCAGCAGGAAGGCCTTTCAAGCTCTATGCCTTTGCTGGGGTCAACCAGATACCTCATACGGAGATTCATTTGAAGTGTTAGTCGCTGATGCACCATGGCTTTTACTGTAAACTGTCATTAAAATCCTACTCTTAACAGCTAAACCTTATTTTTCTATAGGGTTAATCAGAATCTCTTTAAATGATGGCAGCTGGGTAGAGACTACTTAACTTGAGTTTCCAAGTAATTGGATAATTCTGAACACCATTACATCCTCAATTATAAGAGGATGTACACTCTTGCACAACCACATTATTAGTTTTGGTATTTCTAGCTCCTCCCTCTTAAATGGTTTAAGTGGAATTGTACAAATTACAGGCCACATTCTTAGAGTGTGTGTGTTTCAGGGTGGAGAGTTTTGCGGTGGGAGGTTGTGTGTCTGGTGCACTTGTGAGAGTTGGTAGATATGTATGTTGCGTGGGATTGTGGTCCATGACCAGTTTTCCATTTAAAGCTGAACAAAACCCCAGGGAGGTCGGCCCTGGAATCTGAAAGATTTGGGGGAGGACTGCCAGCCCAGCCTTCCCCCAGGGGCCTGTTCGGGATGCCCCGCTGTGTGAAAGGGGATGCTGCCGATTGCCAACACCCTGCATGTAAACAGCTGTTTGCTGAGCATTACATATGCACAGCAACCTGCTCGAATTGGACAAGAGACTGCACATGTGTCTTAGGTGCTGGGTAAGGTTAGTTTGTTCTGGGAGGGTTCACGCAGCGGGGCATCCCAATTCCAGGTGCCCCTGGCACACGGAATAAAACCAGGGATAGTCAAAATCCTGGGTTTTGATCCGCTTTAAGTGGCATGCACTGTGTGCAGGGGTGCTTAATCCCTTGAATACCAAAGGCATTCTAGGGCTGATGGATATGTTGTCCTTAAAGAGGAGCCCTCCCCTAAATCCGGCAGGAAGTGGGACTCTGAATAGCAGCAGTAAACTTGAGTGGCAGTTGGATTGACTGGCTGAGCAGTACCTGGTCTCACTGCTGTATGGGATTGGGTGACTGACCTGCCATTCTGCATTCTTTCCAACATTGCTGCTTCCAGGACCAGGGCTGCTGGGGGAATGGTGCTAGATTCCAGGGGAGGGGGGTGGGGCAGGGGGATTATATAGAGCTTGGACCTCTGCTTTAAAGTGGACTGTCACCCACCCCTGATCGGCCAGGGAATCTATAAGATTCCCGGGCCGATCACCTCCCTCACCGCGGGACATCCGAGATCGGGATGTCCCGCGGTGAGGGACCCCCCCCCCAAAAAAACCCCAAAAAACTCACCTCCCGCGCGCTCCTCTAGACGTGCCCGCGCCGGCCGTTTGTGAATGGCTGGCGCGGGCGCGCGCCCTGTCAGAGCGACGTGCGGGAGGTGGCGGCGGGCGCACTGTCTTGTCCGCCGCTTGTCCGTGGCTACGTGGGAGCGTGGTGAGGTGAGTTTTGGGGGCTTTCTGGGGGGTTTTACACAGCGGGACACCCCTAATCGGGGTGCCCCCCTGAAGTGGACCAAAACCCAGGATAGTCAAAATCCTGGGTGTTGGTCCACTTTAAGGTACTTTAAAAACTGCAGGGCCTTGTCTAACATTGGGTGCCTAGCTATGGCAATCTAGTATGATCTTTGGTATAGGACCAATTAGGGATGCCTGGGGCACTGAACAAAACCTGGGAAAGTAAAAATCTTGTATTTTGTTCTGCTTCAATTATAATATATTTCTGCTTGAGGTGTCTGCAATCATTTTTTGTTTCCCAAGGCAAAGTACAGGCTTCCATTTACCACTAATATTTTGGCTCAGTGGTCTGGGGACCATTGCTGATGGGATCTGCAGGCCGGGGAAGCCTAGTTAATTTAATCTCTGGCACAGGTGCTATGTAAATGTAAACGGCTTGGGGACCAAACCAGTCAATGGGTTTCTTATTCTGTCCTGATAAATGTTTCAGGTAAATGCTTTGCCTTTTGCCTCGTGTGGGGGTGTGTGGGGGGGTGTGTGTGTGTGTGTGTTTTTTTTTTTTTTTTTTTTTTTTTTTTTTTTTTTTAATATACATTCACTTTAGAAGGGGTTTGGCTGGTTGCACACAGGTAGTTAAAGGGAGACCAGAATGTAATGGAGGCAGTTCTGCAGTTAATGTAAAAGGTGTGAATGCAGTTACATATGTATGTATGTATGGAGGGTGGGGGAGCGGAGTTATCCTATGGCTTCTTTGATTTTAGTGGTGCTACTATATGAATTTGGGGATAGCCTTCTTTCCATACAGTAGAAACGATTGCCCTTTATCGTTTGCTTTTTACAAAGTGAGCCCGCCTCTACTGTAACTTAGGACTACAAGTAGGAAGGTGTTTTTTTTTTTTTTTTTTTTTTTTTTTTTTTTTCTCAATGTTGTCAGGCTATATTTATAGAATAAAGTTTAGCCTTGTGTTGTGCTGTCCTCTGTTATGGGAGTGGTAAGTCTGCGTGATGAGAAGTCAACTAGACAAGAGCCTCAGGCTTCATTTTGTGGTCAGGAGGTGTTGGAGGCAGCAAGAAGCATGGGCCAGGCAATTGATTTCAAAGATTGACTGATCAATCCCTTTTTAAAGGACTGTCTTAGTAGTGGCAGAGTAAGTCCTAGTCCAGCAATCCACTTTAACAACAATCATATGTTGCTCACTCTGTGTTAAGTCATTTTACCCCAGCCAATCTTGGCAAAGGCAGAGCGTTTTGTGTACCTCCTTCTTTCAACATGGAGCTTTTTTGATCCATAAAGAAGCTTGTCATTCAGGGATGGCAAAATGTATTCTTACTGGTTTGTTGTTGTGGATATGAAATAATTATGCTACGTATTACAAATGTAAACATTTTAAATCCGGCCATCTCCAAAAACTGCAGGCCAACTTATTAAACATACAACACCAATACTTTGCAGTGCTCTCTGTATATAAATCAAATCTCTTGTGTTTTTCATTCCTCTAGGAGTTATGAGGATCAACTTGCTGATCATTATGGTTCTTTGCCTCCATCTGGAAGTCTTTCTAGCCTTGGCCCTGCTCCGCTGACTGTGGCTCCCAGTGGCCCATGGCGACAGCCAGAGCTTCCAGAAGTTCTTGCTATGTTGAGTTACACTTTGGATGCAGTGAGGCTGAATGCAGCTGCGTACCTACAGCACTTGTCCTATCGTAATGAAGAGGTCAAAAAAGAGGTTTGTGTTTTGGCTCAGTCGCATAGACCATTTTACCTGAATATGAACTTTAAATAAAGGGCTGTGTGCTATAAACACCCATACACAAGACTATGCAAAAGATAACAAGCTTTTAATAACAACAAAATGACATACAAAAGGTGAGAGAACAGCTCACAGTAGAATACATAGGCCTAATATGCAGTGAAAATGCCAGTTTTCGGTATGGTACATATGCTGGGGAACACAGTGCTTAGTTATAGTAAATGGGCTAGGCAAATAGAATTCACTCTGACTGCTCAGTAATCACAGCCCAGAGGTATATTAAGAATAAATAGCACAGGGTCTCTGCTCATCAAGAGCTAGTATAAAATACATAGACATCAGGGGTACATAGTAAGCAAACCAAAGATAAATGAAATGAAGCCACAGAAAACAGAGTACCTAGTGGAGATGACACCAGAAACCCTCAACGTTACAGTGTGTGTAAACTTTCGTCAGGAGGGAGAGCCTTGCTGCTCACAAGTAGCCTTAAATTGTAAAATGGGGATGTAGAACTCCAGCAAAAATGGCTCCAACAGAGATGCCATCAAACACAGGAATGGCGCACGGGGTCAGGCAGGTGCCTCTCAGTGGACAGGTACAGTATACTTGGAGAGGAGGAAAGGGTTAACGTTTGAGTTGTGAAAGTAAACCTTAAAGATGGCCGCCACCTCATCAGCGACAGGAAGTGCAGTGTGTAACCAAAAAGATGGCTGCCGAACAGTAAGCGACGGAGGTCGTGCGCAGAGGTAGAGGCATCGGCAGGAAGTTGTGTTAACTGGAAGTGACCTAATCTTGCAGAGGAACAGAGGAGGATGCAGTACTTGTCAGTATTCCAACCAAAAAAAGGCACCCGCCGCGGCTGGGGAAAAACTATCGTGGAGAGCAATCTGTGTGTTGAAATTACTGTCAGAATCTGGAGGTATAAAGACGGTGCTGTGGCAAATATGCTATAGGAAGAATTGCTCATCGTGCTGTACCGTGGCCGGTACGCCCGAGATGCTATACTATAACACAGAGCATAGGCTTCGAAAGTGAGCCTGCATCTCTTTCAAGCTTCAAGAAAGGGAATAGGGGTCATACTGTTGATAGCGTGTATAAAGGTGAAATGAAACTTGTTTGCAAACCCTGTTCATATATAATATTGTGTTATTTTCTTAATAAGTGAACCAAAACACAGGATTTTGACTATTCAGGTTTTTGGTCCTTGCCCCTGGGGCAACCTGATTGGGGATGCCCTGATGTGTGAAACCCTGCACGTCACCCAAACTAACTCGCCCTTTCCCGGTTCTACAGCGCATGCGTGGCCTCTAATCAATCAGAGCACTTGCATCCACTCCCGCCCCTTCGTCTCGGGAGAGCAGACCTGAGCATGCTGGTGGCCGCATCCCCTCTGACAGGGAGCACGCCATTTTCTAGGTATCCAGCACGGGTTGCTTCATCTTCAATTCTTCACAATTGGGTTAACCGCCACAAGGTGGCGCAGCTGACTGCAAGAAGACTTGTGGCTCCTCCCGGCACATAAAAGGGCAGCAAATTACCCATAACTCCAGAGTTTCCTTGCAGTCTAGGCTGCGAAGACAGAAGATTGTCTCTCTGGATTATCGCAGGCGAGCGGGGCATCCCAAGCCCGTCGACCCTGCAGGCCTATTCCCACCTGTTCGGACACATCCTGCCTCCCAGCCACGGCTGCGGTTCAGGTGAAGGTAGGGAAACACCTAGGGTCGGGTGTTCACAGAGCTAGGCTCGGGGCCGCAGACCCTGTACCCAAAGGGTAGCCGGCCATAGGATATGGTGAGCCTATATGGTGGTGGTGGGGGGGGGGGGGGAGAAACCACCTGGGGATCCCTCATGCCTGATGCTGTATTCCCACTTGTTTTGTTTGTGTGTGACCATGTTTTCCATGTTTCACTTTGGACTGTTGTGCTTGGTGTCTTCTGCGGTGCTGGTACTCTCTGCGCCCCAAACCCCCCCGCTTCTGCCCCTGTTCTGCTGACAGCTGGCTTCGGGAAGGCGGGTCCGGCTGCGGTGTTTACGCCGCCCGCTGCGAACGCTGACTGCGTGCTGCGCGGCAGGGGTGATTAGAATGGGGAGAGTCCCTCTGTCTCCTCTCCGGGCGCCATTATTCTTAGTATACAGTACGTCCTGCTCCAAATAGATTACTTACACTTGGGTTATCCTCCGCCAGATGGCGCGGCACTGCAGAGACATGTAAAACAGGCTCCTCCCGGCCCTTCAAATACCCAGGGACCTCCCACAAATCCCCAGATTTCTCTGCAGTGCTTACTGCGAAGACATGAAGTATCACTCTCTCGCAGGTGTGCGGGGCTATTAAAGCCTGCGGCCCTGTTGGACTATTCCCACCCGTCCTCTTTGTGATGTGCCTCCCAGCCTGGGCTGCGCTGGTTGGGTGAAGGTAGGCAGCACCATGCGTGCTTAACGGAGCCATGCTCCACCGCAGTCCCCCACCAAAGGGTAGGCGGTATAGGCTGATGGTGAGCCTCTATGGGATGCCCCTCCCGCTTTATTGCCCCGTGTAGCGGTGGGCCCTGTATAAAGGGCCACCATCCTCCCTCGTTCCCCCCCCGTAGCTCGGGGGGGGAAAGAAAGGGGGGGTGTGTTTGGTGTCAATGTATTGTGATTACATGCTGATGAATATGGCCTTTGTAATGTCCTTTAGACTTGTATATGTGGTGTCAGCCACCGCGCTGATTTGTATATTCTTAGTATACAGTACGTCCTGCTCCAGATATAATACTTACACTTGGGTTATCCTCCGCCAGATGGCGCTGCACTGCAGAGACATGCAAAAACAGGCTCCTCCCGACCCTTCATATACCCAGGGACCTCCCACAAATCCCCAGATTTCTCTGCAGTGCTGACTGCGAAGACATGAAGTATCACTCTCTCGCAGGTGAGTGGGGCTATTAAAGCCTGCGGCCCTGTTGGACTACTCCCACCCGTCCTCTTCGTGATGTGCCTCCTAGCCTGGGCTGTGCTGGTCGGGGGAAGGTAGGCAGCACCATGCGTGCTCTTGGAGCCATGCTCCACCGCAGTCCCCCACCAAAGAGTAGGCGGTTCAGGCTGATGGTGAGCCTCTAGTGGATGCCCCTCCCGCATTATTGGCCCATACCCCGTGTTGCGGTGGACCCTGTTCAAAGGGTTGCCATCCTCCCTCGTTCCCCCTGTAGCTCGGGGGGGAAAGAAAGGGGGGGGGGGGTGTGTGGTGGTCTTAGTGTATTGATTTACACGTTATGGCCTTAGTATTGTCCTTGACTTATACACCTTGGTGTCAGAGCCGCGCCATTTGCCTTTTATTACTATCGGCCACCGCCGCGCGAGTCTCTTGCCCTTATTGGGTGAGCATGCGAACAGGGTGGCGGCGTCTTCTTTGGCAAACCCCTGTTTTCTCTAAGTGTGTCATACACTCGCGTTTTCTTGTCTGCGTTGACTACTACCTCAGAGCTTCGCGCTCTTCGGGGGGGGACCTGGCTTGGCACGCTTCGCGTCACAGGCCCGCTCTGGCCTGCCCTTCGAGGTTCGCTTGGCGCCATTTTAGATGCTTGTCGCGCGTGGTAACTGTCCTCCTCCCTAGGTCTGTAAGTGCCCTCACAGGCGATTTTCATCATTCTTGCTCACTGCGCATGGCTCTGACATCCCTATTCCCATTATGTCTTTCAGACGATCGAATCCAGTGGCTTCTCCCGGTCCGGTGTAATTGCCAGTTGGACCTAGTATAATTACTCCCACTTCCCTGCGGGTCTTTGGGGCATCCAGGGTAGCTTATAGCGTCTATGGCCTATTGTGCCTATTAATCACCATATGGAGGCATCCCTGGATATTGTGAACGGGGTTCCCTCGGGACAAGCCCGGCTGTGTGTAGCTTGTTGGGTCTCGCCTATCAGCGGTGACAATGCACGGGTCTGCGTCCCTTGTGCACAGCAGGCGCTAATGGTACTTCCCGCCCCTCCTGTGGCTGGGCCTGCACCTCGCCTCACTTCACCTAACCCCCCAAGCCTGAGTCTAACACCCAATACAAGCGGGGGTTCTCATCCTGATGTGGCCAGTGTTGAAAAGTTGCTTGCTAGTTCTCTAGCGCGCAAGGCCACTGCAAAAAAGCGGCACATAATCCCTGATTCTGCTCCTTTCCCTACGGAGTCTAATGAGTTTTCGCATCTATATGGCCATGCCCCTTCGGACGAAGGGGAGCTGTTCTCGGACTCAGAATCATCTGATGAGAAGTCAAGGGGTCATGACGATTCCGGTTCTGATCACTGGACCCCTGATGATATTGACAAACTACTGCTTCAGATTTTTGAAGTTTTGTCCATCTCTCCCCCTGTTGCGGCCCCCAGGCAAAGGGGTGAGCTATTTCATACTGCTAAGGCTCGATTGGAATTTCCTGAGCAAACCCATTTCAATAACCTCGTGCTGAAGGAGTGGGAACATCCCAGTAGACTTCCCGGGATCCCTAAGAGTTTGGACAGGAAGTACCCATTTCCTGCTGATATGGTCAAGTGCTGGTCAACGCCCCCCGAGGTCGATGCTCCTATTCTAGGGCTGTCTAACACCTCTATTATGCACTCCCCCGACACTACTACGCTGCGGGATTCTGAGGACCGGCGCATTGACCAATTGGCGTGCCATGCTTTTGCGTTTGGAGGGGCGGCGCTGCGCCCGGTCTGCGCCTTGGCCATTACTGCTGTGGCGCTCAGGGCCATGGTCAGGAATGCACTTGACGGCCCAGACGAGTTGCCTACTGATACTATTAATGCACTGTCTAACTGTGATGTATTTGTGAAATTTATCCTGTCTGCATCGGATGATGCTATTAGGCTGTGTGCCAGATCTTCCGCCTTGGCGGTGGCTATACGGCGTGCGGTATGGCTACGCCAGTGGACGGCCGACAATGCTGCTAAGAAAGCCCTTACTGGGCTTCCATTTAAGGGCCTTCGCCTGTTTGGGGATGGCCTAGACCTCTTTGCTAAAGGAGGTAAGTTACCACAGCGCAGGCGGCAGCCTCGGCGCTTTTGTAACCAGGGCCCCCTTTCAGCCCCCTACAGAGGCGTTAAGCAGGGGAAAGGGGTGTCCTTCGCGGGGGCTCGTGCATACTCCTGGCATAGGAGCAGGGGGCGACGTCCTGGCTCCTCCTGGGGGACCAAACCCAAAGCCCCTCCCAAGACCCCTCAGGCATGATGGGTCGCCCTCGCCCGCCAGGGTGGGGGGGGGGGGGCTACAGCACTCCGCGCACGTCTGGAGGCGCCAAGTCTCAGACCGGTGGATTCAGGAGGTAGTTACCTCTGGCTACAAAATAGTTTGCTGTGCGGACCCCCTCAAGATTCATCAGGTCCTGGACCCCCCAGGACCCTTTATCAGCTCAGGTCCTGATGCAGGCAGTGCAAGTACTTCTGGATCTGGGAGTTATTTGCAAGGTTCCCTTGGGAGAATTGGGAGAGGGGTTCTACTCCAACCTTTTCACAGTACCCAAAAGAGATGGGTAAATCAGGCCCATTCTGGATTTAAAGATCCTCAACAAATTTGTCAAGAACAAGCGCTTTCGCATGGAAACTCGGCCGTTGGCTCTCTGCGCCCAGGAGATTTTATGACGTCTGTGGACATCAAAGATGCTTACCTTCACATCCCTGTGTTCCCGGGACATCAAAGGTTTCTCAGATTTGTGTTCAAAGATCAACATTATCAGTTTGTGGCCCTACCATTTGGCCTCACTTCAGCTCCCAGAGTGTTCACCAAGGTGCTGGCGGGGGTGATGTCTTCGCCTCATGGCCCCTACAGCAGGCGGAGCTGGACACTCAGCTGGTGGTGTCCACCTTGGAGTTTTTTGGCTGGGTGATCAATCATCCCAAGTCCTCTCTGTCCCCTTCATCGATGACCCCATTCCTGGGGATGATTCTGGATACGGTTCAGTCACGAATATTCCTTCCCCAACAGAAGGTGGAAGCTGTGACGGTGCGGTCCCTGCTCTCGTGCCCCCAGCTCTCCCTCAGGCAGGGAATGCAACTGGTGGGTCTGATGGTGGCGAGCTTCGAGGCGGTGCCCTTTGCTCAGTTCCATTCGAGGCCTCTGCAGCTTCACCTCCTCTCAGTATGGGACAAGGATCCCGCGTCCTTGGATGGGGTTTGTGTGCTTCCCCCTTTGGTCAGAAGGTCCCTCTCGTGGTGGCTAGACCTCAAGAACTTGCTAAAGGGCAGGTTCTTTCTAGCCCCCTCCTGGGAGACGGTCACCACGGATGCCAGTCTGTCAGATTGGGGGGGGATTCTGGAATCCCTGAGGTTCCAGGGGAGGTGGGGCCCTCAGGAGGCCCATTTACCCATCAACATTCTGGAACTACGGGGGTCAGGTTGGTTCTGGAGCAGTTGGCCGATCACCTGCAGGGACTGTCTGTTCAGGTGTGCTCAGACAACAGGACAGCGGTTGCCTACATCAACCATCAGGGAGGGACCCGGAGCAAGGGTGCCCTCCAGGAAGTGTCGCGGATTCTGACATGGGCGGAGGCCAATGTTCAATGCATTTCGGCGGTTTACATCCCGGGGGTAGAGAATCTTCTAGCAGACTCTCTGAGCAGGGGGACTTCCTGTCAGGGGGAGTGGTCCCTCTGCAACAGGGTGTTCCAGTCCCTGTGTTACCGGTGGGGCCTACCGGATGTGGATCTGTTTGCATCCCGTCACAATCACAAGCTCTCGGCCTTTGTCTCCCTGTCTCAGGATCCTCTGGCCTTGGCCTCGGACGCTCTGTCAATGTCATGGAGGAAATTTCGGCTCCTGTAGGTCTTTCCCCCGTTCCCCCTGCTGGGTTCTGCGCAAGATTGCCCTAGAAAGGGTGCCAGTGATTCTGGTGGCCCCAAGGTGGCCAAGAAGAGTGTGGTTCGCAGATGTGGTACAAATGGCAGTAGACCAGTACGTCCTGCCAGAGGCGCCAGATCTGTTCACTCAGGGCTCCTTACGCCATCCCAGTTTACAAACTCTGGCTTTGACGGCCTGGCTGCTGAAACCTCCATCTTGATGGAGAAAGGCTTGTCTGCCTCAGTGGTGGATACCATTGTACAGGCTATTACCATTGCCATCTATTATAGGGTATGGCGTTCCTACATAGACTGGTGTAAGTCTAGGTCTCTTCCCTGCAGGGAGTTCTTCATCCCTAGGATTCTGGAGTTTTTACAACATGGATTTGGGTTTAAAACTCAGTACTCTGAAGGGTCAGGTTTCTGCCCTGTCTGTCTTCTTTCAGAAGTCTTTTGCTCAGCATCCCTTGGTTAAGACCTTCTTTCATGGGGTCACTCACGTACGTCCCCCACGTAAGCCTACGGTCCCTGTTTGGGACTTGAACCTGGTTTTGTCTGCCTTGCAGGGTGCTCCCTTTGAGCCTATTCACGATGCTGCTCTGGCTGTACTTACCCTCAAAGTTGTTTTTCTGGTGGCTATCGCTTCCGTCAGGATTGTGAGCTGGCGGCGCTGTCTATTCAGCCCCCATACTACGAGAGACACCAGGACAAGGTGGTGTTCCACTTTAAGCCAGATTTTCTGCCAAAGGTGGTGTCTGCTTTTCATTTGAATCAGGATATTGTTCTTCCTTCATTGTGTCCTAATCCTAGCAAAGCTAAGGAAAGGGTTCTGCATTCCTTGGATGTGGTCAGGTGTCTGAAGTATTACCTGGTAGTCACTGCGGCCTTCAGGAAGACTGATGCTCTTTTTGTGGTCCCCTTTGGTCCTAGAAAGGGTTTGGCTCCGGCCAAGTCTACTATTAGCAAATGGATTCGTCAGGCTGTGATTCAGGCCTACTCTGCTAAGGGGAAGAGTCCCCCCTTCCATCTTACTGCTCATTCTACTCGTGCTATTGGTGCCTTTTGGGCCTTCCAGCACCAGGCTTCTGTTGAACAAGTTTGCAATGCCGCTACTTGGTCTTCTGTTCATACCTTTTCGAAGTTTTACAAGGTTGATGTTAGGGCCTCAGCTGATGCTGTTTTTGGCCGCAAGGTTTTGCAAGCGGCAGTAGTTTAATCTGCCTGTTGTCACCTTTTGCTGGGGGATCCCACCCTACTTTATGGACACTGCTATTGGATGTCCCAAGTGTAAGTATTATATCTGGAGCAGGACGTACTGTATACTAAGAATAATACAATTCTGTGAAATACTCACCTGTAGAATTGGTATTATTTGTATACAGTACGTCCTGCTCCACCTCACCCTGGTTTTTGCATTATTCTGGATCCCCTGTATGGTGATTATCATTGTTATCGTTACCAGTTGTTCTGGGGGGTTTAATTCTCCCGGCTTCTTGTTCACTGCTTTTCAATGCTGGGGATTTGTAGGAGGTCACTGGGTATTTGAAGGGCCGGGAGGAGCCTGTTTTTGCATGTCTCTGCAGTGCATCGCCATCTGGCGGAGGATAGCCCAAGTGTAAGTATTATATCTGGAGCAGGACGTACTGTATACAAATAATACCAATTCTACAGATGAGTATTTCACAGAATTGTATTTTTTACTCGTGTAACTGCCGCCGCAGCGCGCGCTTTTTCCTTCATTGGATGTTCCGTGCCGGGCGGCAGCGCTACCTCAGACGCCTCTGCGTTCTCATTGGCTGCTTGTTGGACTTTGTGCCCATCGGGAGGGCGGGGCCTGGCTTGGTGCGCTCCGCGTCATGGCGCACTCTGGCCCACCCTTCGAGGTACTCGGCGCCATTTTGTCAGTTCGCGCGCATGTGACGCTCTTGCTTACAGTGGTCCGTAAGTGCCCTCGCGGGCGGCTTTTATACTCATTGTAGTATTCTAAGTATGTCACACACCCCGCTTCAAAACGTCAAAACTATTACACTTGGGTTTACCTACCTGTAGAGGGCGATGTTGCAGAGAAGTCAAAGAAAAAAGAGAGCCCCTCCCAGTCTATAAATACCTGGGACCTCCCACTATATCCCAGTGTTCCTTCTCTGCAGATCGGCGACAAGTCAGAAGAATGAAGTCTCCTGCTTGCAGGTAGCCGGGGTAACTCCCGGCCCCCCCCTCTCGGTTCTATTGCTGCCCAGCACTCTATTATTTTCCCTTATTGAAGCCTCCCAGCCTAGCCTGCGGGGCCGGGCGAAGGTAGACTGCACCTTATGGTGCCTAGGAGCCTAGCTCCAACGCAAGGCCCCATGCTAGGGGGTAGGCGGTTTATCCGGTCTGGTGATCCCGGTTGGGTATGCCCCATCCCTAATCTCACCACTTGGGTGTTGGTGCTTCTCCCCTGCCTGGTCCCCGATTACTCCCTTTGCTAGGGGGGAGGGGGGGGGGGGTCTTCCCTCGCGTGTGTGTGTTTCTGCTTTTGCTTGTGTGTGTGTGTGTTTCACGTTAGGCCGCTTCGTGTGGCGCTGCCATTGGCATTTGGGGAGCTTCTCTCCCTCAGGTGTCTGCGGGAGGGACGGTCTCGGCGCGCGAGCCGGCGGCCCGCCCGCTCCTGCTGTTGGCGCCGTGGAGGAGCCCACTCTATGGCCAGGCTCCTTACTCGTCTCGGGGGGGCGGGGCCGGGCATGTCACGTGACCAACGGCCTACCTCCCCTTGCTGCTTGCTCGGCGCGCTGGCCCGGCGTGGCTGGAATTTGCTTGAGGGGCGGGGCTGTGCATGGCGCGGCCTGCCCTGCTCGTGTGCTGTTCGTGCGCCTCATGGAGGGGGCGGGGCTGGGGCGCTATGTGCGGTTTTGTGCTGGGCCGCCCCCCTTCTCCTTCTGCTGCTGCGGACCTCATGCTCGGTGCCATCTTGTGAGTTTTTTTTCTCCGTTTTCTTGACTCAATCGCATACCTTATTGGCGCTGCCCTTGTGGGTGCCCAGCTGTATCTGGTGTATCTGTATATGTTTTTATCATGCACATGTGCCTTGAGTTTGTAGGTCATCTGCTGCCATTTCTGTTTGCATGTTTAATATAATGTGTATGTATGTCCCCTGTGCCACGTTAAAGGGGTCCCCTGGTCTTTAGATACTAGGGTAGTCTTAGGTTTCCCTGTCAATCCTCCCACGTGGGACATTAAAGGGGCATCCCGGGTCGCTTATTGCGTAATTTCCTGGGTCATTGCGACTACCACAATTTCACCATTTAGAGGCTTCCGACGATACCGGAAATGGCCCCTCGGGGCAATCCAGGCAATGTTTGGGGTGTGGGGCTCCCCTACCAGGGGATGATGTTATACTCTGCATTCCATGTGCACAGCGGAACATTGAGCGACAGTCCGGTACGCCGGCGTCCGGTTCCTCTCTGCCTGTATCATCACCTACCCCCTCCCCACCTGTTCCGTACCCTGTGTGACGTTGTCATGGGTGGGGAGTCGCAATCTGAGGTGTGTGCCAGATTGGCCAATCTTGAGAAACTGTTTTCTACTGTGGTTGCCAAGAAGGCCCCGGCTAAGCGGAAGCATCTTTCCCCAGCCGCGCCGGCCTGTGCTGTTGACGAGTTTGACTCGTTAGACTGGTCCGATTGCTCCCCGCTTGAGGAGGGTGAGCTCTTAGAGGAATCGGACGAGGCTGACGACCAGCAATTCCTTGGTGCAGCTGGTGAGCAGGCGTGGGGGGATGCCTTTGACACCCCTTCGGTCCTGGCTCAGATGAGATGTGTCGAGGTTTTGGCTATTTCTCCTCCTGAGGTGACTCCTCCGCCAAAAGGGGAGTTGTTTAAGGTGTCAATCTTAAGTTACCTCAGACGCCTCTGCGTCCTCATTGGTTGCTTGTTGGACCTCGCGCCCATTGGGAGGGCGGGGTCCCGGCCTGGCGCGCTCTGGCCCACCCTTGAGGTACTCGGCGCCGTTTTGTCAGTTTGCGCGCGCACGTGTGACTGCCTGCCGTGGTCCTCGTGGACGGCTTTTATACTCATTGTAGTGTTTCGGTTCTGACACCCTTTTCTTCTCATTGTGTCTTTCAGACGGGCGAATCCATTGGCTTCTCCCGGCCCGGTGTAATTGATAGTTGGGCCTTGTAAAATTCTCCCACTCCACTAGCGGGTCATTGGGGCATCCAGGGTTGCTTTATAGCGTCAATCCCTACTGGCATATTGTGCCTAAAAATCACCATATGGAGGCATCTCAGCATAATGCGACCGGGGTCCCCTTGGGACAAGACCGGCTGTGCATGGCGTGTGGACAACCCCATGCTGACGCTGACAGGGCACGGGTCTGCGTACCCTGTGCTGAGCAAGCGCTGGCCTTGCATTCTGGCCTGCCAGTGGCTGCACCTCGTTTCACTTCACCTACTTCCCCAGGCTTAAATCTTACTCCTGCTGAGTCGCACACAAGTGGGGATTCTCAGCCTGATTTGTCTCATAGACTGCCTATGGCTGAACAGATTATTGCGAGGTCTTTAGCGCGTAAGGGCCCTGTAAGAAGCGGCCCTTGACGCCTAATGTTACTGTTTTCCCTATGGGATCTGAGGAGTTTATGAATCTGTGTGGCTATACCCCTTCTGATGGAGAGCTCTTTTCTGACTCGGGCTCATCTGATGAGAGACCGAAGGGTCATGAAGTCTCAGGCCCTGACCCCTGGGCTCAGGATGACACTGACAGTTTATTGATCCAGATCTATCTCTCCCCCTGGTGAGGCTCCCGGGCAAAGAGGGGAGCGTTTCCATACAGCAACATCACGTTTGGAATTTCTAGAGCAGGCACATTTCCATACCCTTGTGCTCAAGGAATGGGAGTGCCCCCCCTTTATTACAGTCCCTGCTTATTGTACCCTTCGGGGGGCTGAGGACCGGCGCATTGACCTGCTGGCCTCCCACGCCTTTGCATGTGCGGGGACGGCGCTGCGCCCGGTCTGTGCCTCTGCCATTACTGCCGTGGCCGCTAGAACCCTCATCAGAAAAATGCTTGATCGTCCCCCTGATGATCTCCCTTGGGATGTGTTTTACAAACACCTCACAACTGGAGAGTGCATTAAATTTATCCTATTAGCATTGGATGACACCATTAGAATGTGTGCAAGAACTTCTGCCCTTGTGGTGGCTATACGTCGCTTGGTCTGGCTGCGACAGTGGGGTGCTGACGATGCTGCAAAGAGGGCTCTTACCGGGCTTCCCTTTAAAGGGCTACGCCTGTTTGGGGCCCGTCTAGAACTGTTTGGTAAGAAGGGCAAGTTACCCCAACGCAGGCGGCTGTCTCGGCCCCTTCGGGGCCAGTACACCCCTTCTATGCCATGATGTTAAACAGGAACCAGGGGTGTCCTTCGCGAGGGCTAGCGTAGATTCCTGCCCCAGGAGCAGCAGACAACGCCCTGGCTCCTCCGGGGGTGCTAAGCACAAATCTTCCCCCAAGTCCCCTCAAGCATGATGGGGCGCCCTCGCCTGGCTGAGTGAGGGGACGGCTGCGGCACCTTGCTCATGTCAGGAGGCATCACGCCTCAGACTGGTGGGTTCAGGAGGTAATGTCCTCCGGCTACAAGATGGGGTTTGCTGTGCGGCCTCCCCCAAGATTATCAGGTCCCGGGTACTCCTGGTCCCTGCCTCTGCTCAGGTGCCGCTCCGCCATCAGCTCCTTGCGCCCTGGGGCTTCTCGCCGTCTGTGGAGATCAAAGATGCTTATTTTCACATCCCTGTGTCTTCTGGACACCGAGGTTTTTCAGATTCGCGTTGAAAGACCAACATTGCCAATTTGTAGCCTTGTCATCTGGTCTCTCTTCAGCTCCCAGAGTGCTCACCAAGGTGCTGACGGGGGTGATGTCTCTGATGAGACCAAGGGGCGTCCGCGTGATGACCTACCTGGACGTCCTCCCAGTCTCTGTCAGGCTAAGTTGGATACTCGGCTGGTGGTGTCCATTTGGGAGTCATTTGGATGGGTGATCAAACACCCCAAGTCCTCATTGTACCCTTCATTGGTAACTCCACTCCTAGGAATGAATCTGGATACAGTTCAGGGAAGGATATTCCTTCCTCAGCAATAAAGTGGACAATCTGGTTGCACGGGCTCAGTCCCTCATTGCTGTCCCCGTCCCTCCACCAGGCAGGGGAGGCAGCTGGTGGCCCGTTGGTGGCGTGCTCCGAAGAGGTCCCTTATGCTCAGTCCCCCTTGGGGCCTTCTGCAACTTCTCCTATTGTTTGTACGGGACAAGGACCCAGCATCCCTGGACAGGGTCTGTGTGCCTTCCCCCCCCCTGGTGAGGAGGTCCCTCTTGTAGTGGATGACCTCAAGGAACCTGTCTGGGGGCAGTTCCCTTCTTGCCCCTTCATGGGAGACGGTCACCATGGGTGCCAATCTATCAGGTTGGGGGGGGGTTCTTCTGAAGTCCCTGCGGTTCCAGGGGAGGTGGGGCCCTTAGGAGGCCTATACACCTATCAATGTTTGAAATTGAAACAGTGAGACTTCAGGTTAGTTCTAACTTGCTTGACTACTCCTCTTCAGGGCCTGCCTGTTCGGGGTCGCTAGGTCTATCTGACGGCAGTGGCCTACATCAATCATCAGGGACCCGAAGCAGGAGAGTCCTCCAGGAAGTGTCTCTGATCCTGATCTGGGTGGAGGACAATGTTCCCTGCATATCGGCGGTATACGCTCCGGGGGGGGGGGGGGGGCTCCCTCTGCAACATGGTGTTCCAATCCGTGTCACTATGGGGACCAACCAGTTGTGGATCTGTTTGTGTCCCGTCACGATCACAAGCTCTCGGCCCTTGTTTCCCTGTCCCAGGAGTATCTGGCCGTGTTCACGGTGCCTTAGTATTGTCATGGCAGGACATTCTGTTCTGTATGTCTTTTCCCCATTCCCGGGGTCCTGCGCAAGATTGCTCTGGAAGGGGTGCCAGTGATTCTGGTGGCCCCCGGGTGGCCAAGAAGAGTGTGGTTCGCAGGCGTGGTACAGAGGGCAGTAGATCAGTACGCTCTGCCAGGAGTGCCAGTTCTGCTCACTCAGGGCCCCTTACGCCATCCCAATCTACAGACTCTGGCCTAACGGCCTGGCTGCTGAGACATCCATCTTGATGGAGACAGGCTTATCTGCCTCGGTGATTGAGACTATGGGAAGACTAGGAGCAAACTTCTTCTTCCATCTATTATAGGGTATGGCATACCTATATTGATTGGTGTGAGTCTAGGTCTCTTCACTGTTGGTTGTTCTCTGTCCTCAGGGTTCTAGAGTTATTACAGCATGGGTTGGAGTCGGGTCTCCAACTCAGTACTCTGAAGGGTCAGGTTTCTGCCCTGTCCGTCTTCTTCAGAAGTCTTTTGCTCAGCTTTCCTGGTTAAGACTTTCTTTCAGGGGGTTACTCTTGTGCGTCCCCCACGTAATCCTATGGTCCCTGTTTGGGATTTGAACTTGGGTTTTGTCTGCCTTGCAGGGTGTTTCCCTTTGGACCTATTCAGGATGCTGCTCTGGCTGTACTTACCCTCAAGGTTGTCTTTCTGGTGGCTATTACTTCGGTCAGACATGTGTCTGAGCTGGCGGCTCTGTCTATCTAGCCCCCATACTTTGAGAGACGCCAGGATAAGGTGGTGTTCCGCTTTAAGACGGACTTTCTGCCTAAGGTGGTGTCTACTGTTCTTTTGATTCAAGATATTGTTCTTCCTTCTTGTGCCCTATTCCTAGCAACGCTGAGGAAAGAGTTCTGCATTCCTTGGACAGGTGTTGGAAGTATTCCTTGGTAGTCTCTGCGTCCTTTAGGAAAACGGATGCTCTTTTTGGGCCTATGGCCACTCCATCTTGAATGCGCCCGATCTCTTTTGATCTCGGGGGCTAAGCAGCGTTGGGCTTGGTCATTACTTGGATGGGATGGTCCCTTCTGGTCCTAGGAGAGGTTTTTGGCTCCTGCCAAGTCTGCTATTATGGATTCGTCAGGCTGTGACTCAGGCCTATCCCATTAAGGGGAAGGATCTTTCCTTTCGTCTTACTGCTCATTCTACTCGTGCTATTGGTGCCTCTAGGCCTGTCGGCACCAGGCTTCTGTTGAACAGAAGCCCGCTACTTGGTCTTCTGTTCATACCTTTTCAAAGTTTTACAAGGTTGATGTTAGGGCCTCAGCTCATGCTGGCCGCAAGGTTTGGCAGGCGGCAGTGGTTTTGGTGTTGCCTTTTTTGTTGGGGATCCCACCCTACTTTATAGACACTGCTATTGGATGTCCCAAGTGTAAGTACTCTTATCTGGAGCAGGACGTACTGTATACTAAGAATAATACAATTCTGTGAAATGCTCACCTGTAGAATTGATATTATAAGTATACAGTACGTCTTGCTCCACCCCACCCTGGTTTTTGCATTATTCTGGATCCCCTGTATGGTGATTATCATTGTTATAGTTACCAGTTTTGGTGGTTAATTTCTCCCGGCTTCTTGTTCACTGCTTTTCAATGCTGGGGATTTGTGGGAGGTCCCTGGGTATTTGAGGGGCCGGGAGGAGCCTGTTTTCCATGTCTCTGCAGTGCAGCGCCATCTGGCGGAGGATAACCCAAGTGTAAGTAATCTATTTGGAGCAGGACGTACTGTATACTTATAATATCAGTTCTACAGGTGAGTATTTCACAGAATTGTATTTTCCTTCCTCGGGCGCCCGGAGGTTTGCGCGCTGCGGGGGGCGGGGCTGATTCGCATCATCGCCGCGCGGCCCGCCCCTCGAGGTGCCATCTTCCTCTTCCCTCTGCGCCATTTTCAGAAGTGTGGGTGTTCGCTGCTGGGTCCCGGAGCCTCTGGACGCGCTCCGGTCTGTGAAACGTGGACTTCTGGTTCTGCTGCATTTGTTCTTCTTCGCTGGTCTGCTGCCGTACTGCTGCTCAGTCTCTTCTGCTACGCTGCTGCTTGGGGGCCCTTCGAGGCGGGCTCCGCTGTGTCTTATGTGTGGTACATCCCCTTTGAGCGGTTGCAGCGCGGTTTGTGTCCCCTGCGCCCAGAGTGTTATTGCAGAACGGGATGGGACGAGCGTTACTCTCCTCAGCCCCATTCTACCTACGAGCGAGGGGGAATCCAGCAGAGAGTCTCATTCAGACCTGGCGTTACGCATGGCCAGCCTTGAACGGCAATTGTCCCGTCCGGCTGCCGGTAAGGCCTCCTGTAAGAAGCGGCACTTAGACCCGGCCTATTCTGATGATGATGATGATGATGGCGCCTTTGGTGGCCGTGACTCCATGGAGGAGGGTGTGTTATTCCATGATTCTGACTCCTCCGGGGACCGCCCGGATGACTTTGACAGTGACCCCAGCAGGGTGGATTTGATTTAAATCTAACTGATTTAAATCACGATTTAAATCACGATTTAAATCATTAGTCAGTAAGGCTTGATTTAAATCAGTGATTTAAATCAAAGTTTCTACCTAAACTAGTTCTTGTTATTTTAACATGCAAGTAGATGAAGATTTTTAGAATCACTTCTTATATTATTTTTTCTCCCCAGTTTAATGGGTTAATCATTCATATTTGGACACCACTGTTCTGTTGTACTTAGGAAGGAGAAAAATAATCCTGACCTTAATAACAATTTAAATAGATTTATTCAACTGAAACAATAACATTACAGCATAAGTTATTTGCTTAAACAAACATCCCATGTTTTGTTAACTAATTTGGCTAAACAAAAAAAAAAAAAAATATATATATATATATATATATATATATATATATATATATATATATATATATATATATATATATTTTAAAAAACTTAGACTGTCAGCCCAACCGACACATGAAAAACTTAAATACTACTGTCCCTGCTGTCCTCTGTAGCTCACTAGTCATAGGTTTGTAGAACAATAGGATTAAGGTCTTTTTCTCAACTCTGTTCATGTTGTAACATTTTTGCTGTGAAGAAGAGGCTGGGACCTCTGCGGAGTCCAATTCAGTTTTGAGAACTGCGTAAGTAAAGCGAGCGTCTGTGATAATATAGGAGAGAAACTGCCCACTAATCCTACAGAAACCTCTGGAAGAGCATGGCATTGTGAATGTTACACATATACAGCCTTTATTCTACTGAGTTAAACAACTCTTTCAGCTTTATCTCATGATGGAAGAACCTTTGCATGGTAAAATATTTTCCTCAAAAAGCAGTTTATTGAAAAAAAATCAGATTTAAATCAAAAAAATCTGATTTAAATCAAAAAAATCCGATTTAAATAAAAAAAAATCCGATTTTTTTTTGATTTTTTTTAAAAAAAAAACATTGATTTTTATCCACCCTGGACCCCAGGTCCTCCTCAGACGAGGATATGTGGCTCCCCGATGACACGGATAGGCTTTTGTCTGGGGTTTTTGATACTCTGCACATTGTCCCCCCGAAGGCGGCTAAAAAGGAATAGGGGGAGCTTTTCCATCCTGATGGGACAGCGCCTGGTGTTCCCGGAGCAGGGACATTTTTCCAAGATGGTGTTTAAGGAATGGGAAAGGCCTAACAAATTGCCCTCGGTGCCCAAGGGGCTGGACAGACGGTATCCTTTTTTGGAGGACTTGGTCCGTGTTTGGTCTTGTCCTCCGTAGGTGGACGCTCCTGTCCTGGGGCTTTCCAATACGTCTGTTATGCCGTCTCCGGACACTACTACCTTACGTGATAATGCCGATTGGCGCATGGATCAACTTGCCTGCCATGCCTTCACCTTTGTGGGGGCTGGTCTGCTGGTCGCCATTGCCATAAAAAAGGTTAAGCGCCTTGTGGAGGCCACCTGATCCCGCAAGCGAGTTGACGAGTATAAGGAACTTTTGGTTTGCACGGACTTTATTGCCTTTGTGCTCTCAGCCATGGACGATGCTGTCTGACTTAGCGGTAGGGCTTCGGCCCTGCTGGTCTATTTGGCTGCGGCAGTGGGCGGCCGACACTGCCGCCAAGAAGTCCCTCACCGGGCTTCCCTTCACGGGACTCCGTCTCTTTGGGGTAGCGTCTTGATCTCTTGGCCAAGGAAGGCCGGCTCCCTCAGTGCCGGAAGCAATCACGGCCCTTTCGGGGTTGTTCTTCCTTTCATCCCTTCCGAGGGGGGGCGTGGCTCTTCCTTCCCTGGTGGTCGCAGGGACTGCTGGGGACGAGGTATATCCCGCGGTCGTCCGGTCTCTCCTAGGGGTCTAAGCCCAAGCCCCCCACCAAGGTCCCTCAGACATGAGGAGGCGCCCTCACCCATCCGGGTGGGGGGGCGGCTTCTGCTCTTTGCTCACGTCTGGAGACAACACGTCTCGGACCGGTGGATTCAGGAGGTGGTGTCCTCTGGCTACAAGATAGAGCTGGCAGCTTGGCCGCCCCCGTGATTTCTTCAGTCCCGAATTTCCCAAAACGCCTTGACGGTGCAGGGTCTGAGATTGGCTGTCCAACGACTTCTGTCTGGAGTCATTTGTCCTTTGCCTCTTCAGGAACGTGGTCGGGGGTTCTATTCCAATCTGTTCACGGTGCCCAAGAAGGACAGTTCTCTGAGACCCATCCTGGACCTGAAGGGTCTCAACAGATGTCAGGTTCAAGCACTTCCCCATGGAGACATTACAGTCGGCGGTGAGCTCCCTTCGGTCCGGCGACTTCATGACCACGGTGGACATCTATCTATCTGCACGTTCCTATTTTCCGGGGACATCAGAAGTTCCTGAGGTTTGCCTTGGAGGCTCAACACTGCCAGTTTGTGGCCTTGCCGTTCGGTATCTCTTCGGCCCCTCTGGTGTTCACCAAGGTGTTGGCGGGGGTCATGGCCCTCTTGAGAAACCAGGCCATTCGCATTCTTCCTTACCTGGACGACTTGTTGATTGCTGCTCCATCTCTTCTACAGGCCAAGAGCGACACTCGGAGGGTATTTTCCACTCTCGAAGCTTTCGGCTGGGGGATCAATTATCCCAAGTCTTCTACCACTCCGTCCTTGGTGAGGTCCTTCCTGGGCATGACTTTGGACACCCCTCAGGTCAAGGTGTTTCTCCCTCGAGAACGTGGAGGGTCTCCAGACGCAGGCACGGACCTTGCTGTCATGCTCCCACCGGGGATGCAGTTGATGGATCTCATGATGTCTTGCTTCGAGGCTGTATCCTTCGCCCAGTTTCACATGAGACCTCTTCAGTTGAATCTTTTGTCCGTTTAGGTTCGGACACAGGAGTCCCCGGAGCAGGAATATACTCTGTCCCCTCTGGCCAAACAGTCCCTCTCGTGGTGGTTGGACTCGAGAAACCTTCTAGTGGGCAGTCCCTTTCTACCTCCGTGCTGGGAGGTTGTCGCCAAGGACGCCAGTCTGCCCGGTTGGGGAGGGTTCTGGCAACCTAAATAGGCTGCAAGTGATGCTGTCACTGCCTGTGTATGTGCCGTAGGCTCGTTGGACAGGTAAGAAAATTGGGTGAATGGAGGGGTTTCACACAGCAAAGCATGCCAATTCAGAATACCCTGGGGAGAGGGAATTGACCAACCCTGGTCTCGACTTCAGGGATGGTTTTGGTCCACTTAAAGCAGCAAATAAAATCCTAAGATGAAGGAACCACAGAATCGGATTATTATTTTAAGAAATTGTTAAGAAAAAGGTTTTACGTTTTTTTTTTTTTTTGTTTTTTTTTTTTTTTTCTTTGTAATAGTTCTACATAATCCTAAAATGGCTAATAACAGGAAAAACCTATTTACCCCCCGGAATATATTTGCCGATGTTGCCCTCCTGTACTGCATGGCATTGGCCATCCTGCTACACACCTAAAGAGCCCGGCTTACACATGAGTATAAATGGCAGCTGTGATGTGCCTGTGTGATCCATTCTTCCACATAAGGCAGGCTGTCCATGTGAAAGCTGTACCAAAAGCTTGGAGTCTTGTCATCAACAGCCCCCACCCAACTGGGAGGGATATATGACTCAGAAATATGGTGCAGCATCTCTGTTATGGACACACTCACATTGAATCAACAGCTTTTGGAGGGGAGGAATGCTGTGTTTGAGGGAAGCTCAATATGGGGGCAGCAGCCACAGAGCATTGATACATTGATTTACAGTGTTGCTAAAAATGTTCCTAAGAACATTTTTGAGCAGGAGCAGTTTTAACAGACTGCGTTTTTCAATTGCAGGGCTGTTAGGTGTACAGCAAAATGGCCACTCCCTTGCAGTTCAGGAGCGTGACATCTGCATGCGGATAAGTAATCTCAAACGGCTTATGATGCAGATTATCAGAGGTTTTAGGGGAGCAGTTTATTAGGCTTTGACTTCTTTTTTTTTTTTTTTTTTTGACTGGAGGTCCGCTTTAATTGTAATAGGAATGTTAGGGGGAACCATTGTTTCCCCTGGCCTTGATTTTCAACAAGCCACCATTTTGCTGTCAACCCCCCCCCCCCCCCAGGGCTTCTCTCATGAATGGATGCAGGAATATGTCATGCAGCCCGCTCGAAGTTGGCTGGTCTTTTTGAGAGCGGAAGAAGTATTTGGACAGGTAATTTTATTTCTGTCCGTGGTTTTCCTTGAAGTAAACAAACATACCTATCATTACAATTAAAGTAGACCAAAACCCCCAGATCGGCCCAGGTATCTATAAGATTCCCAGGCCAATTGATTCCCTCCCCTCGGAGCATCCAGAATTGGGATGCCCCACTGTGTGAAAACCCACTAGGTTGCCCATAAACTCTCCTTCTTTCCGCGAGCAGCAGCCGCATCCCCACTATCCCTCTAGCAGGGCCCATGCCCGTGCCAGGCATTTGTGAATGGCACTTGGATCCACTAGTTTTAGACGAGCTCCTGGACGAAGGGATTCGGGCGGATCAGAGCACGCCGATTGGCTGTGCAGCCGCACATAAGTTGTAGGACCGTGAAGAGGTGAGTTTATTCGGGAGGCCTGGGGGTTTTGATATAGCAGGGGGGTGCCCCAGGGGCAAGGACCAAAACCAGGATAGTCAAAATCCTGGGTTTCGCTGTTTTAAAGCAGGCCTACTGTAAAAAAAAGATCAAAGCTTAGTAATTTGCTCCCCCAAAGCCTCCCTCTGGCAATCGGTGGCATAAGCTATTTGAGAAGGCTTATCGCCATGCAGATAATTTTAAGTCAACATGGGTGCTAAAATATTTAAATAATTGGTTGTTCATGGTTTTCCCAACCCCCTCCTCATTTTTCCCCTGTAGCAGTTAATGGCCTAATTTTTTTTTTCCTTGTTCCCAGGGCTGTATTTGGGAGGAGGAATGCTTCATTTATGTGCTATGAACTAGCCACAGCCTCTCGCTTACTTTACTGGCTGGAATGCTCCATTTCATCACCACTGTCAGCATGTAACAGCAGTTTCCACTCTGTCGAAAAGGGTCACGCATTGATTGCAGCTTTACAAGTTCCTGAATGACACAAGTTGCTCAATTGTCTCTTCAGCTCTCGAGCAGTAGAGGTGCGGCATACCTTTAGCAATGTAAGGTGCCCTAAGGGTAGCCCCACCCAATAAGTTGCCGGTGCGAGTAAGAGGCTGCAGGCAATGAGAGGAGACAACCATGGCCCTCCTCAGTTGTTTGTAGAGCTGGAAACGCCCTACTGGCCGGCTGTGACATGCTTTCATCACTAGTAGCCATATCTGCAAGTAGCACAGTCAGGGAATGTAGAGAAGAGGCTGCTGCAACCACAGCAAGGCAACCCCTGCGTGCATATGAACCATTCCTCCTCCCTACTTGGCTCTGGGAAGAGTAAAGCAGGTTGCAGAAACCATGAACTAGTTGGTCCTTCCTGTGTCTTCTTTCAGGTGATCCAATTCTTACATTCAGTACCATGTGGTCTTTAGATTATAGGTCCACTTTAAGTGAGGCTTATTCTGCTGCATCCCTGATGTGTGCTGAGGAGGCAAGTTTTTATGCAGTTTTGGTCTCCTGGTATAGGCTGCTTAAAGATCAAAATGTAATAAATGAAAGCAACTGGCACTTCTGCAGATTTTACAGGAAGTGCTAAATGCCATTTTCCTGGCTCTGTATTCTCAAGGTTTGCCGTCTACGAGGGATACCGCCTCTTATTGGTCTTTTGGAGGATCCACGTGCTCCTGTCAGACTTGCAGCATGTGGAGCGCTGAAAAATCTCTCATATGGGCCAGCACGAGAAAATAAATTGGCAATTAAAAACTGCGATGGCGTAACTTCACTGGCAAAATTATTACGCAGAAGAGGTGATGGACGAGAAGGAAGAGAGATGGCAGAGTGTGTCACTGGTGAGCTTTTACATGGGTGGTAACTTCTGTTGCCAGAAACATTCAGTTCACTGAATTCTTTTCACAATTTTTGTTTTTGCCATACTCTCTAGGTACTCTGTGGAATTTGTCGTCTTTGGACTCCATCAAAATGGAGCTCGTGGACCAAGCCCTGTACACTCTTACTCAAGATATCCTGGTCCCCTTTTCTGGCTGGCAGAAAGATTGTATTGTGAATGCTGAAGATGGAAAATCCCAACATATTGAATGGGAACCAGCTTTGATTAATACCACAGGGTGTCTAAGGTAAGGGGGAGCAATTTTTGTGTATAAAAGCTGCATTAAAACAAATTTGCTCTATATAGCCTCCTCGTTAAGATTTAAACCCCTGTTGCTTTTAGGAACATCTCATCTGAACGCTCTGAAGCACGCAGAAAAATGAGAGAGTGTGAGGGGTTGGTGGACTCGGTCGTTCACATTTTGCGGTCGGAGGTTGGTCATGGTCAAGTTGACAGCAAGGTACACTCTTGTGCTATATAAACTGCCTTCCATCCCTTCTTACCTTCTCTCTAAATACATACCAGTACATTTTGATCCTGGCTGGAAGTTGTTAGGATACTGTGAAGTTGTCCTGCATTTATAGAGAGTGGGGAAAAAAAGTGCAAGGAAGCTTCAAACCATTTTCCCCTTTCTAAAGAGGCATTTTTTTTTTTTTTTTTTTTTTTTTTTTAACATGGACCAAAACCCACATTTTCACAATTCTGGGTTTTGGTCTGTCCCAAATGAATCCCTTTGTAAAGGGTTCCATTGTAAATCTTTTGGTGTATTCTAAGCATACAGCACGTCCTGCTCCAGGATAGTAATAACATGTGGGTAGTCCTCCGCCTCAGGTGCCGTGTACTGCAGACATGTAGAAAACAAGCTCCTCCCGGCCCTACATATACCGAAGGACCTCCCACAAATCCCCAGATTTCTCTGCAGTGCTGGAACTGCGAAGACATGAAGTATCAGGCTCTCGCAGGCGAGAGGGCCTTACGGCCCAAGGTCCTGTGGGACTATTTCCACCCGTCCTCTTCAGAAGAAATATGCCTCCCAGCCTGGGCTGCGCGGGTCGGGTGAAGGTAGGCAGCACCGGGTGTGCTGAACGGAGCCATGCTCCACCGCAATCCCCCTCCATAGGGTAGGCGGTCAGGCCGATGGTGAGCCTCTGGTGGATGCCCCTCCCGCAATCTTGCCCGTGCCCCTCACAGACTTAGTCCATGGACACCGTCGGCTTCCTCCCGTAACTCGGGGGGGGGGGGGGGGGGGGGGGGAAAGAAGGGGGGGGGGTATGTGTGGCAGCCCTAGTGCTAACTTCACTTTAGACCTTGGACTTTTATTCTTGGGGTCAGTGTTGCGCCTTGTTATACAATGCGAGCCGTCCCTTTCATTAACAATCTGCTAGCCGGCAGCATCATTCCAACGTGTCCGTTTTTAGAAGTATGCTTATTCTCAGCTGTTCTACGTTTTGCCGTTGGTTAGAGCTTCGCACTCTTTGGGGGAGGCGGAGACTCGGCATGACGCGCTCCGCGTCACAGCCAGGCCTGGCCCACCCCTCGGTTCACTGGCGCCATTTTCTCTATCTTCGCGCGCGTGCTGTGGTTCGCCTCCTTACCTTGGTCATGTAAGTGCCCTCCGGGGCGGCATGGTTCTATGTCTTCAGGCTGCGCATGGCACTGACTCCACCCCTCTTGTCCCATTATGTCTTTCAGACGCCAACACTTCGGTGCCTTCCCCCGGCCTAACATATATTACAGCGGGTCCACCTTACAAATTCTCCCACATTACTAGCGGGTGTTTGGGCATCCAGGGTTGCCTATTGCATAAATCCCTGCGGTCATACTGCTTAATAATCGCCATATGGAGGCATTTCAGAATTATGTAACCGGGGTCCCTCCAGGACGTGACCGGCTGTGTGCAGTGTGTGGTCAGCCCCAGGCTGAGGCTGACAGGGCACAGGTCTGCGGACAATGTGCAGAACAGGCAGGTTTGCTAACAGAGGAACCTCCCTTCCTTACTCCCGTCTCCCCGCTCCCAAATATCACTCATGACGTGTCCCACTCGAGCGGGGATGACCTGCAATCAGTGCCGCGCGCGTTGCCCACGGCGGAGCAGGTGCTTTCTGGATTGGCGGAGCGTATTGGCCCTGGTAAAAACCGGTCCCTGACGCCTCCTGGCTCCCCGGTTCATGACGATACCGATGACTCTGCTGATATGCAGGACCCTGACGCTTCTGAGGAAGGTGAGCTATTCTCAGATTCGGGCTCCTCGAACGGGATGCCCGGGGGCTGCGATGATTCTGAGCCCGGTTCCTGGGGTCTGTGTGACACAGATGAAATTCTTATTAAGATTTTTGAGGTTTTGTCAATCTTCCCACCGGGGGAGATCCCCAAGCCTAAGAGGGAGAGCTTCCATACAGCGCCGCCGCGCTTGGAGTTCCTAGAACAGGAACATTTCCAGAATCTTATATCCCAAGAATGGGAATCTCCTTGTAAGCTTAAAGGGGTTCCAGGAGTCTGGGAATGGAAGTGCCCTTTCCCTCCTGATGTGGTTAATTTATTGTCAGCTCCCCTGGTGGTGGACGCACCGGTTATAGGGGTCACAAACCCCCCTTTCATGACTGCTCCTTTTTACTGTACCCTTCGGGATGCCGAGGCCCTGCGCCCGGTTTGTGCCACGGCCATCACTGCGGTGGCCGCCAGGACTCTTGTCAGAAAAATACTAGATCACCTCCCTGAGGACCTCCCTTGGGGGATGTTTAATGCGCTATCAGACTGTGAAGCGTTTGTGAAGTTTATTCTATCAGCACTGGATGACACCATTAAGATGTGTGCTAGAACCTCAGCCCTTGTGGTAGCTATTCGCCGCCTGGTCTGGCTGCGACAGTGGGGTGCTGACGAAGCTACAAAAAAGGCTCTCACTTGCCTTCCCTTCAGAGGACGGCGGTTATTTGGGGCCCGCTTGGACCTTTTTGGTAAAAAGGGTAAAGCACCCTTGCGCAGAAGGCCGCTCCGGCCTCCACAAGGCAGAGTCACCCCTCCACCTCCCTACGTTAGTGTCAAACGCGAAGCTGAGGTGTGCTTCCAACTGTTCGGTGTGGATTTCCACCACGGGGTGGGCAGGCAGCGCCCTGGGCCTTCTGGCAGGACTAAGTCCAAATCTGCCAAGACCTCCCAAGCATGAAGGGGCGCCCTCGCCCTTCTGGGCGAGGGGACTGCTTCAGCAGCTGTCTCCCATCCAGGAATTCTCCTTCTGGTGGTTCCAGGATGTAATTCCCCTGGACACAGGATGGCTGTTGCTGGGCGGTCCCTCTCAGTGATTGTCAGGGAGCTTCTAGCCCCTGCTTTTCCTTCAGGAATTGGCACAGGCCGGACTGGGCCTACGGTGTTTGAGCTTACTGACAGGTTGCCCTTAACGGTACGGGGCTATGGCCTCTATTATCCTTCCTCCCTCCCTCAACAATATGAGGCAGTCTGGGCCACGTTAGCCTATGGCGGGCTTGACAATTCTACCTTCACAGGTAGTCCCTATATGACACCTCTGTCTGGGGTCATGGGCACCCTGTGCAGGGGGGGGGCTTTCGGCCTCTTGTGAAGTACTAGATCTTCTTAGTTTCCCTTGTGTCTGCTGGACACCGAGACCATTTCTAGATAGTGTTGCAGGACCAACCCTGCGGATTGAGGCAATATTTGGGGCCTCTCTTTCGTTCCCAGGCTACTCGCCATGGCACGCCTGGGGGGGAGGGGGCATCTGCGTTAGGACCTACCGGGTCGTCTTCCTTACTCCCCAGTCTCTGCGTCAGGCCGAGTGGATTGGTCGGCCAGAGGTGTCCCCTGGGAGCTACTGGATGGTTGCTCATTCACTTCAATCCCTCATGGTCCCTCATCCGCTATCCCCCATTCCTGGGACTCTGTTCAGGCTTGAAGCCTTCTTCTCTGGCAATCAGGGGACCCCTGGTTACGGGGGCTCTGCCCCCCTTTACTGGCGCCTTACCTTCACCAGGCAGGATGGCAACTGGTGGGCCCGTTGGCAGCACATCAAGGTGATGTCACTTATATGCCGAGCCCTTGGGCTCTTCACCGCAGTAGGTTATTGAGCTTACATATGTTCCAGCACCCTGGTGCTTGGTCTGTGCTCATGCCCCCTTGGTAAGGTGGTTCCTCTTGAGCTTCCCATATTTAAGGGCCCCGTCAGGGGGCACTCCCCCCTTCCTTACTAGCATCTTCCAGTGTATAGTCACCCTGGGTACCAAGTCTCGCAGGTATGGCGGGGGAAGGGAAAATTCTTCCACAATCCCCGTGGTTTCTAGGTAGGGACCCCTAGAGGGTCCAGCTTACCTGCTGGTTTTGTTGAAACGGTGTGCCCCCCGTTGACTCTATATGGCTGGACTTCTCCCCCTTTAGGATCGGTCGGTTTGTTGGGGGGACTCCTGGTCTGTTGCATGACAATGGCCTGTTTTACTACTGGTCTAAAGATTGTGGCAGGATGCTCCCTCTGGAGGGTCCATGATCCTGCCTTGGGCGGGGGTCTACTTCCCCTGCCTCTCAGCGGTATTCGCTACAATGGATGCTCTTAAGCGGCAGGTTATGCTATCCTGGTGTCGCCGGGGAGCCTAGCGTGGCCCTGTTAGGATCCCTGTGGGGATCAATTTTCATCTTTACCCTGCGGATTTTCCTGGGGATTTTTGCTGGACGCTGTCTGAGCTGCCTGGTAGTCCAGGTCGCTTCTCTGGGGCCTCCTGACTCCGTCAGACGTGTGCCTAAGAAGGTGGATCTGGTTACTTAACCTTGGCTCGGTGTGTATATATATACACAGATGTATATGGCTACAGGCACCCCATACCTTGGTGCTCCTTCTTACGACAGGCCTCCGGTCCAAGTGGTCTGTAGGATCAGCATTCTAGTCCTTTAGTCTAGCTATGGACTTTTTTCTTAATACTTATGAGGGGCTACATTCCCTCTACAGGTGTTGCACTTTTTCCATGAGGGTTTTCATGGCCCTTAGGGGGACTGATGCTCTTGGTGTCTCGGGCGCCTCTTTATGTATGCGCCTGATATCTCCTTCCAGCGCCGTTGCGCCCTTGGATTAGTCCTTCTGGATGTTCCCTGATCCTGAGTGAAGCCTTGGCTTCGTGATAATTAGGGGTCAGTATTCCCGCCTTGGTCGGGTGACCTGTTATGTTTCACTTAGGGGGTGTTACTAGTTTTGCCACGAGGCTTCCTGGCCTGTGGGCTGGTTGGGTCATTGCACTGACCTATATTTCTCTTTAGGGGAAATATTCTCCCCTTTTTCTGTTTATTCCGTTCTATTGGTGCCTGGGTACCACTGGCCCTTCAGCACCAGGGTTTTTTCTGCTGACTTATAGCTTGTCTCTATTCATACCTTCTGGTCTGGTTATGAGACTGACGTTGGAGCCTTTGCTCATGTCATGCCTGTTGCAAGTTTTGCAGGTGACAGCGCCTTTACTGTCCGCTGTGCCTTGTTTTTTCCTGGGGATCCCACCCTGCTTATGGACACTGCTATTGGATGTCCCACGTGTTATTACTATCCTGGAGCAGGACGTGCTGTATGCTTAGAATACAACTCTGTGAAGTACTCACCTGTAGAGTTGGTATTATATGCATACAGCACGTCCTGCTCCACCCCACCCTGGTTCACTTGTTCTGGATCCCCTGCATGGTGATTGTTATCAATAGATATTACCAGTTTTTCTGGGTGGTTGTTCCTCCCGGCTTCTCTTCTCGCTGCTTTTCAATGCTGGGGATTTGTGGGAGGTCCTTCGGTATATGTAGGGCCGGGAGGAGCTTGTTTTCTACATGTCTGCAGTGCACGGCACTTGAGGCGGAGGATTACCCACATGTTATTACTAACCTGGAGCAGGACGTGCTGTATGCATATAATACCAACTCTACAGGTGAGTACTTCAGAGTTGTATTTTTTCACGTATATAAATGTTCTATTTTATCAACATGCTAGTAGACCTGTTGTATCTGGAAAGCCAGGCTTTTGCTCCAGTTTAATAGGTCCTGGACTGGGTACAGAAGATTTTACGGAGACTACTGAAAACTGCTTACCAGAAGTAGAGGGAAACCACAGAGCAGACAGAGGTCTTGAAAACATTTTTTACAAGTTTTCTCTCCATTCTTTTATACAGTTTTTATGCTTGTTATTAGCGACCCTGGAAGCAATTATGACTAATCCCCCCCCCCCCCCCAGTGTCTTTCAGGAAGTGCCATTTGTAGAATTGATTTGTTTTGATTTGATGGATAAGGTCTAGAAGTCTTCTAGAACACCTTCTAAAGCGGGCATCCTCATAGTATTCCTTTTATACAGTTAAGGCCAGAGTTATTAAAAAGGTGGAATTTACTAATGTTTGTAAACGGCTCTCTATCTACAAATGTTTCTATATAAATTGTAAAATATCAGCTGTGCTCCTTCCTTTTTTTTTTTTATTTTATTTTTTTTCTTCTCCTGTCTTCTGCTTGTGTCTTTGGTCCTTGACTAGTGTTTTGTGGTGTTATGTATTTTTGTTTTTCATTTATTGTCCCTTTTAGCTTGTGGAGAATGCTGTGTGCCTGCTTAGGAATCTGTCTTACCATATTCATCGTGAGATCCCACAGGCTGAGAAGTACAAACCACAAACAACTAATACTGAACCACAGAACCCTAGTTGCTTTGGGGCACGACGTGGTAAAGGTAAATGTATCTCTTCAATGTTTTTTTTAATACTTCAATTTTAAAAATATATACTTTTCCCTATATCCAGTCCAGGTCATCCCAGAAGTAATGACATGTGGGTATTCCGGCCCTTGGGGGTGTATGACTGCAAGATTAAAAGCTGTCGCTCCTCCTGGCCCCCTATAAAAGCAGGTGTCTCACTATGGTTTCCCAGTGTTCATCTTGCAAAGGAAGTGGTCTTTTACTGCTTCCTTGGGTGATCCAGCTGACAGGCGCATAGATCAGTTAGTTTGTCATGCCTTCACCTTTGTTAGTGCTTGGTTTTGTCCTGTGTGTGCCGCGGCTATTGTCTCCTTAGCCATCAGAAAGGTGAGCCGTGTTGTGGACATTGCTAAGTCTTGCAAGTGGGCGGAGGCATATAAAGACCTCAAAGCCTGCGTGGATTTTATTGCCTTTGTTGTCTCTGCCATGGACGATGGTGTCCGGCTCGGTGCCAGGGTTTCGGCCTTGCTTGTTGCGCTTCGTCGCTCGCTCTGGTTGCGGCAATGGTCGGCTGATGCCGCGGCCAAGAAGTGGCTCACTAGTATCCCCTTCGTGGGGCACAGGTTGTTCGGGGAGCTTCTGGACCTCCCGATTTAGGATGGTAGGCTCCCTCAGCGACGGAAGCCTGCGCGGCCCTTTCGGGGTTCCTCTGCCTATCGCTCCTTTCGTGGAGGAAGAGGCTTTTCATTTTCAGGTGGCCGCAGAGACTCCTGGGGACGAGGTAGGTCCTGCGGCCGATCCAATCCCTCCTGGGGATCCAGGTCCAAGCCCCCTGCCAAGGCTCCTCAGGCATGAGGAGGCACCCTCACACATCCGGGTGGGGGGATGGCTTCTGTTATTTGCTCATATCTGGAGACAGCGCGTCTTGGATCGGTGGATTCAGGAGGTGGTGTCCTCCGGTTACAAAATAGAGCTGGCAGTCAGGCCGGCCTCAAGATTTTTTCAGTCTCGCATATCCCGGAACCCAGTGAAGGCACAGGGCCTGAGAATGGCCATGCAGCACCTCCTGCGGTTAGGTGTGATTTGCCCTGTACCTTGTCAGGAGCAGGGTCAAGGTTTTTACTCCAATCTGTTCACGGTTCCCAAGAAGGTCGGAACCTTAAGACCTAACCTGGACCTGAAGGGTCTCAACAGGTTTCGTAAGAGTCAGGCATCTCCGCATGGAAACCTTAGTCAGCGGTGGGCTAGCTTCGGCCCGGCAACTTCATGACCATGGTGGACATCGGGGATGCCTATTTGCACATCCCGATATTCCAGGGACATCAGAGGTTCCTGATCTGGATCTTTGCTCTGGAGGACCAGCATTGCCAGTTTGTGGCTCTGCCATTTGGGATATCCTCCAGCGGGTTTTCACCAAGGTGCTGGCGGGCATCATGGCTATTCTGAGGAATCGGGGCATTCGTGCACTGCCTTATCTGGGCAATTTACTGATTGCGGCTCCGTCCCTTCAGGACGAGAGCGACACCCGGCGGTGTTATCCACTGTAGAGGCTTTCGGATGGGTAGTCAATTACCCCAAGTCTTCGATCACTCCCTCAATGGTGAGGTCCTTCCTGGGCATGACGTTGGACACCTCTCAGGTCAAGGTTTTCCTGCCACAGCAGAAGGTGTTGGCCCTTCATATGCAGGTGCAGACCTTGCTGTCTTGTCAGCGGCCATCGATCCATCTGGGGATGAGGCTGGTGGGCCTAATGGTGTCATGCTTTGAGGGAGTGCCCTTCGCCCAATTCCACATGACACCTCTTCAATTGAAACTTTTGACCGGCTGGGACCAGATGCAGGAGTCACTGGAACAGGAATTTTCACTGTCCCCCTGACCAGACAGTCCCTCTTGTGGTGGCTGGACCCACAGAAACCTGTTGGTGGGCATGTCCTTTCTGACTCCCCGGTGGGAGATAGTAACCACGGATGCCAGTCTGACTGGCTGGGAAGGCGTTTGGCAGACACAGAAGATCCAGTGTCAGTGGGGTCCGCAGGAGAACCACTTGCCCATAAATCTCCTGAAGCTTAGAACGATCCGGTTGGTGCTTCTTCACTTGACTCCCCATTTAAGGGGTCGTGCGATCCGGGTTCGCTCAGACAATCAGACGGCTGTCGCCTATATCAATCACCAGGGTGGGACTCGGAGCAAGCAAGCCCTCAAGGAGGTGACCCAGATTCTGACTTGGGCATAGGAGGATGTTCCCTGCATCTCGGCGGTTTACATCCCCGGGGTAGAAAACCAGGAGGTAGACTCCCTGAGCAGTGGGGCCTCGTCTGGGGGAATGGTCTCTCAGCAACAAGATCTTTCATGCTTTGTGTCTCCGCTGGGGTCAGTCAGATGTGGACCTGTTTGCGTCCAGACACAATCACAAGCTCCCAAGGTTCGTCTCCCTGTCGAGAGATCCTCTGGCCTTTGCCACAGACGCTCTGGCAATTCCTTGGACGGATTTCAGGCTCCTTTATGCATTTCCTCTGTTCTCACTCCTGGGCCGAGTGCTGCTCAAGATAGCCCAGGAAGGGGTCCCAACCATCCTGGTGGCTCCTCGCTGGCCGAGAAGGAGTTGGTTTGCGGACATAATTCAGATGTCAGTGGGTCGCTACATCATGCCCAACGACCCAGGGCTTCTCACACAGGGGTTGCTGTGGCACCCCAATTGACAGACGCTGGCTTTGACGGCCTGGCTATTGAGACCTCAATCCTGATGGAAAAGGGCCTGTCTGCCACGGTTGTGCATACAATGATTCAGGCACGGAAGAAGTCTTCTTCCATGATATATTAGAGTTTGGCATGCCTACATTGCTTGGTGTGAATTCAAGAGTCTCCCTTGTCGCACTTTCTCTATCTCTAGGATCTTGGATTTTTTACAACACGGTGTAGACTTGGGTCTCCAGCTGAGCACCCTCACGGGCCAGGTCTCTGCCTTGGCCATCTTTTTCCAGAGATCCTTTGCCAATCATAGATTGATCAAGACTTTTCAAGATCAAGATTTTTCCAGGGAGTCGCCCACGTACGTCCACCGCGTAAGCCTGTATTACCGGTGTGGGACTTGGAATTTGGTACTTTCTGCTCTCCAGGGGCCTCCCTTTGAGCCTTTGTGCGATGCTGCATTGCTTATTTTGACCCTCAAGGTGGTCTTTTTGGTAGCGATCACCTCGGTGCGTCGCGTGTCAGAGCTGGCCACGCTTTGTATGAAGCCTCCTTATTTTGAGCTGCATAAGGATAAGGTGGTTTTTCATTTTAAACCTGATTTTTTGCCTAAGGTCGTGTCTCATCTTACTGAGGAAGTGGTCTTGCCTTCTTTGTGTCCAGCACCGACTAATGCTAAGGAAAGGACCCTCCATGCTTTGGATGTGGTCAGGGCCATTAAGTATTCCCTGGTTGCAACTGAATCCTTCAGGAAGTCAGATTTGCTCTTTGTCCTAACACAGGGCTCTAGGAAGGGCTTGCCACCAGCCAAGTCCACTCTCAGTAAGTAGATCAGACAGGTGGTGGTGCACAGCTCATTCTACCACAGCTATTGGTGCCTCTTGGACATTTCAGCACCAGGCATCTGTTGAACAAGTTTGTAAGGCCTGACCCAGAAGCACCACACCCACCGAAGAGAGGAGAGCGGGACAAAGCACAGGGGGTGGGCCACAGCCGCGCCCCACCCAGACAGAGCAGAGCTGGGGTCAGGAAAAGGCCAGCAACCCCAGAATGCAGAGCAGCACAGCCAGAAGGCACCTCCTGCCCGCAGGCCGCCTTACGCACCACGAGCCACCATCCCCGGATGTCCAAAGGCCCACAACATGCAGCAGATGCAGGCAGGATGATCCCCAATGTGAGCAATCTGCATGCACAGGGCGTGGGAAACACAAGACACATTATTCCACCCTCAAAAGCCACAACCATCTCTTCTCTCTCCTTTTACTCTTACTTGCCGCCGGCGACATCAGTCCTAATCCAGGCCCACTCTCTTCCCCCCCCCCCCCCCCCCCTCCAGAACTATACACTTTTCATCCAAGCCAAATATCTGCAACCGTGTTAAACCGGGATACACACGCAACCTATCTAATCTGGTACAGCTTACGCACTCTCCATCCCTTCCCGCCACTGTCACCTGTGCACTGTGGAATGCACGCTCGGTGCACAATAAACTCACCTATATTCATGACCTGTTTCTCTCTAACTCTTTTACCTTCATGGGGTTCACAGAAACATGGCTTACCCCATCAGACACAGCTTCACCCGCTGCCCTCTCACATGGGGGACTACATCTCAGCCACACCCCCAGATCCAACAACACAGGGTGGGGGTGTCTGCATCCTTCTATCCAAACTCTGCTCCTTTAACCCACTCCCTGCCTTGCCATCTCTATCCTTCTCATCTTTTGAAGTTCACTGTGTCCGCTTATATTCTCCCTGTAACTGAAAATAGCAGTCATCTACCGCCCTCCTGGAACTACTACTCTTTTCTTTGACCACTCTTCTACCTGGCTCCTTCAGTTTCTGTCCAGACATCCCTGCAATCATCATGGGTGACTTCAACATATCTGACACTAGCAACCCTGCTGCCAACAGACTACTGTCACTAACCTCATCTTTTGGCCTCAAGCAATGGTCTACTGCACCCACCCACAAAGACGGCCACACAATTGACCTCTTCTCTAACCTCTGCTCTGTATCAAACCTTCAGACCTTGACCTCATTCACGGACATAGACGCTGCATCATCACACTACCATAATACTCTCTCCATCACCTATAGCCGTCCCCGCACCAAAAACCGCCAACCCTGGCTAAATGCAAGCACAACCAGATTGAAACAGCTGTCTCGAGCTGCTGAACGGCGATGGAGGAAAACCAAAGCCAATCATGACTTTCTATTCTATAAACAAGTCCTTCAGGAACTCGGACGGCCCTTTCATCTGCTAAGCAAGCATATTTCTCTTCACTGATTTCTGCACAAGCCCGGAATCCCAAACAACTCTTCAACACTTTCACTTCCTTACTCCGCCCACCACCTCCTCCTCCAACCTCCCAAATAACAGCCACAATACTTATCCACTAACAACTTATTTGACCCTTTATAATCAGAATTCCGCCGTAACCACTCACTGCCCTCACCAAAGTCACCAATGATCTGCTCACTGCCAAAAGCATTGGTCACTACTCCATCCTCATCCTTCTTGACCTCTCCTCAGCCTTTGACACTGTCGACCACTCGCTGCTTATTGATATTCTCTCCTCTCTCGGGGTTCAAGGTCTTGCACTCTCTTGGCTCACCTCTTACCTCTCTGACAGATCTTTCAGTGTATCCTATTCTAACACAGTTTCTTCCCCCCATTCTCTTTCTGTTGGTGTGCCACAAGGTTCTGTCCTAGGCCCCCTACTTTTCTCAGTCTACACCCATGGCCTTGGCAAACGTATAACTTTACTAGGCTTCCAATACCACTTCTATGCGGATGACACTCAAATATATCTCTCAGGCCACAATCTCTTCTCTCTCATATCTCGCCTCCCCCAACTGCCTCTCCGCTATTTCTTCATTCATGTCATCTCGCTACCTCAAGCTAAACATGGACAAGACAGAACTGGTCATTTTCCCACCCTTTAACTCCCCTCTCTAACATGTCTATTTCTGTCAACAATTACACAGTAACAGCAGCTCCCCAAGCACCTTTCCTCTCACCTGACACCACTAAAATGCTAGTGCCCTGGTCATATCCCGTCTGGATTGCTGCAACATCCTTTTTTGTGGCTTACCAACTAACAGACTGGCACCCCTCCAATCTATCCTGAACTCTGCTGCTCGCCTCATCCATCTCTCCTCTCGCTCCTCCAGTTCTGCGCCTCTCTGCCAATCACTACACTGGCTGCCAGTCCCACAGTGAATCCTGTTCAAAACTCTTAACTCTTGCATACAAAGCTCTCTCCAAGCAGGCCCCTCCCTACATCTCATCTCTAATTCAACAATATTAACCTAGACGCAGCCTCCGCTCTGCTGCTGACTTTCTCCTGTCCTCCACCCTGGTCACCTCCTCTCACGCCCGCCTCCAGGACTTCTCATGTGCAACTTCAGTCTTCTGGAATGCCCTCCCGCACCCAATCCGCCACTCCACAACCCTCAAAACCTTCGAGGCGCCCTCAAAACTCACTTATTCAGACAAGTATATAATCTGGCTAACCAATCTTCTAAAGGGCATACGCCACAAAGCTCAATACTGACTGTTTGTGATCCTTCCCCTCGTCTTCACCCCTCTTCCTTTAGACTGTAAGCTCGCAAGGGCAGGGCTCTCTCCCCTATTGTATCTTGTACTCCGAATATCCCCTGTCAAATCTGTAAAACTGCATTTGAAATAGTATATGTACCGTATGTTTCTACCCTGTCTGTAATTACTACTTTGTAAAGCGCTACGGAAGATGATGGTGCTATTTAAATAAATAATTATAATAATAAGGCCGCCACTTGGTCTTCAGTTCATACCTTTACCAAGTTTTACAAGGTTGATGTTAGGGCCTCAGCTGATGCTGTCTTTGGCCGTAAGGTGCTTCAGGCAGTAGTGAAATGAACTACATACTGTTCCGCACTGGGGATCCCACCCTAATGGAAACTGCTTTTGGATGTCCTACATGTAATTACTTCTGGGACGACCTGGACTGGATATAGGGAAAAATACAATTCTGTGAAACTCACCTGTAGAATTGTTTTTGAATATATCCAGTCCAGGTCTTCCCACCCCGCCCTTGTTTTCATTATATCTGGGTTGCCTGTTAATGGTGATTACCATTTTTGTATTGGACCGTTGTCCCTTAAGTTGTTTGTTGAAGAGAGTACATGATGAAGCTATGTGAAGTAACATGGTTTCTTGGCCTCCCGGCTTGTCTTTTTCTTACTGTTTAACCATAGTGAGACACCTGCTTTTATAGGGGGCCAGGAGGAGCGACCACTTTTGATCTTGCAGTCGTGCACCCCCTAGGGGTGGAATACCCACATGTCATTACTTCTGGGATGACCTGGACTGGATATATTCAAAAACAATTCTACAGGCGAGTTTCACAGAATTGTAATTTTCAGGTAGTGTATTTTATTTCCCTCTCTCAATGGGAAGATTTCTATTATTGCATACCTTGTATGACTTTAATATTACTTTGAACTTGAACCTGTTTCCTATTTTGGTGATGGTTTAGTGGCAAGTCTGCCCAACAGAATCAGAAATGGAACAAAATGCACTGTCAAACATCTTATTCTAAGTATACAGCACGTCCTGTTCCAGAATATTCCTTACTCGTGGGTAATACATCCACAAGAAGGCGCTGGACTGCAGAAAACAGCTTGTGGCTCCTCCCGGCCCTATATAAGCCAGGGACCTCCCACAAATTCCCCAGTTCATTTCTGCAGTCTGCGCTGAGAAGATGGCTCTCTTGTGGTGCAGGTGAGCGGGCCTTATGGCCTGTGGCCCTGCAGGACTATTCCCACCCGTTCTGTAATATATACTGCCTCCCAGCCTCGGCTGACAAGGTTCGGGTGAAGGTAGGTTAGCAAGCACCAGTAAAAAAGGTGCGGAGGAGCTATGCTCCTACCGCAGTCCCTGCTCTAACAGGGTGGGCGGTTTAGGCTGATGGTGAGCCTTTTAGGATGCCCCCACTACTTCTCGGGTTGGCCAGGCTCCACCTGTGCCTTAATCCTTCCCATAGGTTCTCCTACTCCCTCTTCTCCCATTGTCCCCTGGGCGCCTGGCTCCCCGGGAATCCTCTCGTTCTCCCTCTGGGTGATCTCGGGGGGTGTTCCGCAGAAAATGCTTGTGTGTTTTACTTATTATGTGTATGTTCCATTGTAAAACGCCGCCGCGCACTTGTACTGCGCTCCGCAGCCGGCGGTGTCATTCTCCTCAGAGCTGCCGGGCCGCGATTGCCCAGGAAGATAACATAGCCGCGTTTGCACTCTTCGGGGAGGGCGGTCTCTGGGAATGATGTTTTTTACATCATATCTCATCGGAGGCCGCCCCTTGAGGTCTGAGGCCACCATATTCTTAGTATACAGTAAGTCCTGCTCCAAATAGAATACTTACAAGTGGGTAATACTCTGCCAGATGGCGCTGTACTGCAGAGACATTGAAAACAGGCTCCTCCCAGCCCCTCAAATACCCAGGGACCTCCCACAATCCCCAGAATTTCTCTGCAGTCTGGACTGCGAAGGACAAGAATATGGCTCTCTCTTCTCGCAGGTGAGCGGGGCTATTAGCCTGCGGCCCTGTAGGACTATTCCCACCCGTTCCGTTAGTAATGTCCCGCCCAGCCTTGGCTGCGCTGGTCGGGTGATGGTAGGAAGCACCGTTGTTAGGTGCTTAAGGAGTGCTGCTCCACCGCAATCCCCCACCAAAGGGTAGGCGGTATAGGCTTATGGTGAGCCTCTGTGATGCCCCTTCCGCACTATGCCCCTTGCCCCTGTCTATCGGTGGGCCCTATATAAATTGGCCGCTTTCCCCCCTCATTCTCCCTGTCGTCCTGGGGGGGGGTTGTGTGCGTGTGTGTAATAGGCATTACGTGATTGACTTGTGCTTATTCTTATGCCTTGTGTCAGCCGCCGCGCTGACTTGCATTTCTTTTATACTTTAAAATTGCCGCCACCGCGCGCTTTTCTGTCAGTGTTCCGCGCTTGGCGGCAGTGTTACCTCGGGCGCTGGCGTGCCGTCATTGGCTGCTTGTCTCATGTTGGCTTCGGGGGGGCGGGGCCTGCCCCTCGAGGTATACCGATGCAATTTTGTCTGCTTGCTGGCTTCTGCGTGACAGGGTTATACCTACCACGGTCCGTAAGTGCCCTCACGGGCGGCTTTTATTGTCATATTTCATTGTATGTTTGCTTACGGCCCCCCCTTTTATTAGGTCTTTCAGACGGACGAATCCATTGGCTTCTCCCGGCCCTCTATTAGTTGGTTAACTTGTGAGGCCTAGTGTAATTACTCCCACTTCCCTAGCGGGTTATTGGGGCATCCAGGGTTGCTATATAGTGTTAATCCCTATCGGCCTATTGTGCCGCTATAATCCCCATATGGAGGCATCTCAGGATAATGTGACCAGGGTTCCTTCACGACAAGCCCCGCTGTGTGTAGCTTGTGGGGTGTCCCCTATTAGCACTGACAATGCGCGGGTCTGTGTACCTTGTGCCCAACAGGTGCTTGTGCTGCAATCTGGCAAAAAAGCGGCACTTAACGCCTGATGTCACTCTTTTCCCTATGGAAACTGATGAAGTTTTGGCATTTATGTGGCTATACCCCCTCGGACGAAGGGGAGCTGTTCTCCGATTCAGGGTCATCTGATGAGAGGCCCAGGGGTCATGAAGATTCTGGCTCTGACCCCTGGACCCCGGATGATACTGACAGATTGCTGGCCCAGATTTTTGAGGTTCTGTCCATTTCTCCCCCTGTTGCGGCTCCTAGGCAAAGGGGTGAGCTTTTTCACACTGCTAAGTCACGTTTGGAATTTCCCGAGCAAGCTCATTTCAATAATCTGGTGCTCAAGGAATGGGAACGTCCCAGTAGACTTCTCGGTGTACCTAAGAGTTGGGACAGAAAATATCCCTTTCCTGCTGATGTGGTAAAGTGTTGGTCTTCCCCTCCCGAGGTGGATGCCCCGGTCCTAGGGTTATCCAACGCCTCTGTCATACATTCCCCTGACTCTACTACCCTGCGGGATGCTGGCGTCCTATGCCTTTGCATGTGTGGGGACGGCTCTGCGCCCGGTCTGTGCCTCGGCTATTACAACTGTGGCTATTAGGACCCTGGTCAGAGGTGTCCTTGACAGCGCCCCTGATGATTTGCCTTCTGACGTGTTTAATGCACTCTCTAGTTGTGATTTTGTAAATTTTGTCCTCTCTGCCTTGGATGATACCTTTTAGAATGTGTGCCAGAACATCTGCCCTGGTGGTGGCTATACGCCACTCGGTTTGGCTGCGCCAGTGGGTGGCTGACAACGCTGCCAAGAAGGCCCTCAGTGGTTTTCCATTCAAAGGACTACGCCTGTTTGGGGACCGCCTGGACCTTTTTGCTAAGGGAGGCAGGTTACCCCAGTGCAGACGGCAGTCTCGACCCCTTCGGGGTCAGGGCTCCCCCCCTACCGTGGTGCTAGACAAGGGAGGGGGGTTTCCTTTACTGGGGCCCGGGGAGAATTCTGGGGTAGGGGCAGAGGACGTGGACGTCCTGGCTCCTCCTGGGGCCCTAAGCTTAAGTCCCCTCCCAAGCCCCCTCAGGCATGATGGGGTGCCCTCGCCCATGGGGGGGGGGGGGGGGTGGCTTCAGCACTTTGCTCACGTCTGGAGGCTTCATGTCTCAGACCGGTGGATTCAGGAGGTTGTGTCCTCCGGTTACAAGATAGAGTTTGTTGTCCTGCCCCCCCCCCCCCCCCCCCCCCAAGATTCCCCAGGACCCTGTGTCAGCTCAGGATCTAGTGCAGGCAGTGCAAAGCCTCCTGGAGCTGAGGGTCATCTGCAAGGTCCCTTTAAGAGAAATAGGCAAGGGATTCTATTCCAATCTCTTCACAGTGCCCAAAAAAGATGGGTCAGTCAGGCCCATCCTGGACTTGAAGATCCTCAACAAATTTGTCAGGAGCAGGTGCTTTCGCATGGAAACTCTGCGCTCTGCCATCAGTTCCCTGCGCCCAGGGGATTTCATGACCTCGGTGGACATCAAAGATGCTTACCTTCAAATTCCTGTATTCCCAGGTCATCAAAGGTTCCTCAGGTTCGCTCTGGAGGATTAACACTACCAATTTGCGGCATTGCCCTTTGGTCTCACTTCAGCTCCCAGGGTGTTCACCAAGGTGCTAGGGGGGGGTGATGTCTCTGATCAGGTTTCAGGGCATCTGTGTGCTGCCTTATCTGGACGACATGTTGGGGGGCAGATCCTTTCTGGCCCCCTCCTGGGAGACGGTCACCACAGATGCCAGTCTGTCGGGATGGGGGGGTTTCTGGAGGTCCCTGCGGTTCCAGGGGAGGTGGGGACCTCAGGAGGCCCACACACCTATCAACGTCTTGGAACTACGGGCGACCAGGTTGGTTCTGGCTCAGTTGACTCATCACCTTCGGGGCCTGCCTGTTCAGGTGTGCTCGGACAACCAGACGGCAGTTGCCTACATCAATCAGGGAGGGACACGGAGCAAGAGGGCCCCCCCCCCCCCAGGAAGTGTCTCTGATCCTGACCTGGGCGGATGCCAATGTCCCCTGCATATCAGCTGTGTACATCCCGTGGGCAGAAAATCTCCTGGCAGATTCTCTGAGCAGGGGGACCTCTCGCCAAGGAGAATGGTCCCTCTGCAACAGGGTTTTCCAATCCCTGTGTCAACGTTGGGGTCAACCAGATGTGGATCTGTTTGAGTTCCGTCACAATCACAAGCTCCCGGCCTTAGTCTCCCTGTCCCAGGATCCACTGGCCTTGACCACGGATGCCCTAGCAATGTCATGGCAGGACTGTATGTCTTTCCTCCTTTCCCCCTGCTGGGCAGGGTTCTGCGCAAGATTGCTCTGGAAGGGGTGCCAGCATTCTGGTGGCTCCCAGGTGGCCAAGAAGAGTGTGGTTCGCAGACGTGGTGCAGCTGGCAGTAGATCAGTACGTTCTGCCCAGGATGCCAGATCTGCTCACTCAGGGCCACTTACGCCAGTGGTCCCCAACCCCCGGGCCGTGGACTGCTACCGGTCCGTGGCTCAAATGGTACCGGGCCCTGAGGCTATCGCGCCCCGCGCTCCAAACCCCCGCCCCTTACATCATCCCTGCACCCACCTGCACTCAGTGCTTCTATACAGGCCCCGCGCAATGAGATATCACCCCGCGCACAGCCTGTATAGGAAGCCCTGCGCTTCAACATTAGAAGCGACAGCCGCGGCAGACCCGAGCCACCCCGCCGACCCGAAGCACTCCCGTAGCTCTCACCCCAACACAGCAGGCCTGTGATCTCAATAGCGGCCACAGGTGAGGATGCGGTGGTTAAGTGACAGTGTGAATTGGTGAAGAGGAGGCGGCATGGAGCGGCGGCGGGGACTGCAAGTGCAGGCGACAGATGAGGCCGCAGTGAAGCTCAGTGGTAAGTGGTAATTTTATTTCGAAGGCATGTTTAAATTCGTTAACATTAAAATGATTGTTAATATTGTTTTGATTCAATCAATGCCGCTGCACCGCCCCCAGTCAGCCCCCCCCCCCCCCTCCACAGTGCCCCATCGGCCCGCAGTAAAATTACCAAATCCTGAACCGGTCCACGGTGAAAAAAAGTTGGGGACCACTGCCTTACGCCATCCCAATTTACAAACTCTGGCTTTGACGGCCTGGCTGCTGAAACCTCCATCTTGATGGAGAAGGGGCTGTCTACCTCTGTTGTTGATACCATGATAAAGGCTAGGAAGATGTCTCCCTCTTCCATTTATTACAGGGTTTGGGTCTGGAGTTCCTGCAGCATGGGTTGGAGATGGGGCTCCAACTCAGTACTCTGAAGGGTCAGGTTTCTGCCCTGTCTGTTTTCTTCCAGAAGTCCTTTGCTCAGCATTCTCTGATCAGGACTTTTTTCCAGGGGGTGTCTCATGTGCGTCCCCCACGTAAGTCCATGGTGCCTGTTTGGGATTTGAACTTGGTTTTGTCAGCCTTGCAGGGTGCTCCCTTTGAACCTATGCGGGATGCTGCCCTGGTCATTCTTACTCTCAAAGTTGTCTCTTTGGTGGCTATCACTTCTGTTAGGCATGTGTCTGAGTTGGGGGCGCTTTCCATTCAGCCCCCTTACTATGAGAGACACCAGGACAAGGTGGTGTTTCGCTTTAAGCCAGATTTTCTGCCTAAGGTAGTGTCTGCTTTTCATTTGAATCAGGACATTGTTCTTCCTTCCTTGTGCCCTAATCCTAGTAATGCTAAGGAGAGGGTTTTGCATTCTTTGGATGTGGTTAGGTGTCTGAAGTACTATCTGGTGGCTACTGCACCTTTCAGAAAAACTGATGCTCTTTTTGTGGTCCCTTCTGGGCCTAGGAAGGGTCTGGCTCCTGCCAAGTCTATTATTAGCAAATGGATCCGTCAGGCTGTGATTCAGAACTACTCTTAAGGGGACGAGTCCTCCCTTCCGCTTTACTGCTCATTCTACTCGTGCTATTGGTGCCTCTTGGGCTTTTCAGCACCAGGCTTCTGTGGAACAAGTTTGCAAGGCCGCTACTTGGTCTTCTGTTAACACTTTTTCTAAGTTTTACAAGGTTGATGTTAGGGCCTCAGCTGATGCTGCAGGCGGCAGTGGTTTTGCCCGCTTTTGCCTTTTGGGGAACCCACCCTACTTTAGGGACACTGCTATTGGATGTCCCAGGAGTAAGGAATATTCTGGAACAGGATGTGCTGTATACTTAGAATAATACAATTCTGTGATTACTCACCTGTAGAATTGGTATTATGAGTATACAGCACGTCCTGTTCCATCCCACCCTTATCATTATTCTTACCTCTGTATGGTGATTGTTCATATGTTCATTTTGATTTATGGTTATTATAGTTATCCCGGCTTCTTGTTAACTGCTTGTCAATACTGGGAAATTTGTGGGAGGTCCCTGGCTTATATAGGGCTGGGAGGAGCCACAAACTGTTTTCTGCAGTCCAGCGCCATCTTGTGGATGTATTACCCAGGAGTAAGGAATATTCTGGAACAGGACGTGCTGTATACATAGAATACCAATTCTACAGGTGAGTAATCACAGAATTGTTTTTTTTGTCTTTAAAATAGTCTAGTCTAGATCTGGGGTTCTCGGCCACTGGTACTAGGGGTTCCCAACCACTATCGGTACTCTAGATCCTATCAGGTGGTACTCGACAAGGCTGCAGACTGACCTGTACCACAATCTGCTGTCCCCTACATTTTACCTGCTTCTGATTTGTTGCTTAATTAGAAAGCTGTAGTATATTGTGTTTATGCACATTTTAAATAGCAGTTTATATAACTGCCATCCCATGCCTACCACCCAGGTGGTACTTGATATAACCTAAAAATGGACATTAGACCAGTGGTTCTCAAGCAAGTACCAGTTTAAAGACAGTACATTACTTTACATACACTAAAACATTTAAATCATTATGTTGTAGGTAAAAAAGCTTCTGAAGAGGCAGCAGACACTGTGGACTTTCCAAAGAGAGAGACTCCTGCACAAGGTAATTGCACTCTGTTTATGCAACTCCTCAAACTGTTGGAACGTTAAGGGTCCAGTTTAGTAGATAAAACGTGATACATTGTTCAGGCTTTTTCTGCACTACTGCTGATTCCAGAAGACACTGTGCTGAATGGATCTAGTATTACTAGCCAATGAAAATCTACTGTGCACTTTGTCGCCACCTAATAGGAAGCTTGATGAACTAGCCAGAGGCAGTAGGGAGCATGTTGGAGGAATATATGTGTACAAGATAGTTTTGTAGTATAGTCTGGGCTCATTCAGTTCACAAGCATGCAATACATACTCCCATGCCCTCTGTCCAAATCTAATCTACCACCCTTTCCTTCATTGAATTAAAAAAAAATAATAAATAAATAAGGGAGGAGGAGTGAGAAGCCGATATTTACACGTTGGGGTGTTGAATGCTGATGATTGGCATGTCCTGTACTCCTTTGGCCTGATTAGTTTCTGCTTCAGCCCCCTTTAGTGTTTATCCTTAGAAAGCTGCTAAATGGTTGACATGATGTGTGTAAAAGCCCTAATTTTGGAAAATGGGCAGATTTTCTTTCCCTGTTATGGTGGAAGAAGGTTCCTTAATAATTTAAATGAGGAACGGTGTACCCAATATTATGCTGAATTGGGTTTAAAGTAAAAATGCCTGGAGTTTGGTCTTTTGAGAGGACCTAAGCCCTCACTGGCAACTTGTTTTTCCTAGTCAGGCACCCCAATCCACCCTCTCCTGCAAACTGGTAAGCCCCACATTTTAAGAGGAACATTTTTTTTCCCTCTCTCAGATCTCTACACTATGGGGGGATCCAGCAATGACTGCTGGACTTTTTTGAGCCAACATTACACATTTAAATGAAGGATGAATGAGAAGTTTTGCAAATGGAAATGGACTAAAACGGATCTGATTTTGGGCCCATCTTTGTATAGAAATAAACCAAATCTTGTTTTAGTGAACATAATTGCTGCTATTATACTACTGTATATTTTAGTAACGTGTGGCCGGCTAGTCTTATGTAGACGGGGCATGAAATATGGTGTTGACTGTCCAGAAAAAGATCATCCATCTTTATAATATCTGCATACATAATTACTCAAAGTATGTCACACACCCCGCTTCCAATATTCATGACATATGGGTTATAACCAGTAGAGGGTGAACTTCTGCAGAGATGACAGGAAAAAAGAAGCCCCTCCCGGTCCACAAATACCTGGGACCTCCCACACATTACCCAGTTTTCGTCTCTGCAGACGGCGAGCAAGTCAGTAGATGGCTGCGTCTCTTCCTTGCAGGTAAGCCGGGTTTACCCCCGGCCATTTAGTCTCTATTTCTGTCCGGACCTTGTTTGTTTTAGTCCCCATGCCTCCCAGCCTTGGCTGTAGTTCCAGGCGACGGTAGACTACACCTTTAGAGGTGTATTAGGGAGCCATGCTCCCCCGTGAGACCCCATATTTAGGGGTAGGCGGTATCCAGGTTGGGGATCCTGGTTTGGGACGCCCTGTCCCTGATATCCCGTTACCCCGGGATTCCCCCCCCCCCCCCTTCCGGGTCTCCCTGTTCCCCTCTGCGCTGGGGGGGGGGGTGGGGGGGGCTTCCTTCTATCCTTATTTTCCTTTATTATTGGTATGCCTGTGTGTGTTTTCACGGTGCCTCACTCGTCGCTTGTGGTGAGTGGGCTGCTGGAGGCCTTCTTGGGGGAACTTCTTCCCCTCATGTTGCTCGGATAGGGGGCGGAGCCGGGCGCGCTCGCCCTCTCTTTGGCGCCGTTGCGGAGCCCGGCTATTTGCTGGGATCCACGTCTTGCTGAAGGGAGGGGGCGGGGCCAGGCATGGAGCGTGATCCGCGCTGCCCCATCCTTCCTCTCTTTCTCTCTCTGTCTCTCCGGTCACGCTGCTGGCAGGACGCCATTATCTATCCGTGAGTGCCCTGTTGGGCCCTTCTCATTTTTATATTCATACTGGCTACGTGTCCCATTTTAGCGCGTTGGGGCAGCGGGGCTCATGTTTTCCATGTGTCTATATATCTATCTCCTCATCACCTACTCCACCCCGCCTGATCCATACCTCAAGTGACACTGTCATTAGTGGGGAGTCGCAATCTGATGTATGTGCTAGATTGGCCAACATCGAGAGACTGATTTCTAGCTCTGCGGCCAGAAAGGCCCCAGCTAAGAGACATTTATCACCGGCCACACTGGTTCTGGATTTTGATGATTGTGATATCCTTGACTGGTCTGATTATTCCCCACTTGAGGAGGGGGAATTGTTTGAGTCTGATGGCTCTGAGGATCAGCAGTTTTTGGATGCTGATGCTGGGCAGGAGCATGGGGATGCCTTGGATACCCCCAGGATTCTGGCCCATTTGTTTGAGGTGCTGGCTATTTCTCCTCCGGCGGAGTCCCCTCTGCAGAAGGGGGAATTTTTTGGGACCTCTAAACCTCGTTTGGAGTTCCCAAATCGGAAGCATTTCGAAAATCTGATTCTTAAGGAATGGGAAAGACCTAGCCGGCTTCCTGGTGTTCCTCAGGGATGGGATAGGAAGTATCCCTTTCCGGTGGACGTGGTGAGACGCTGGTCGTCCCCTCCCGAGGTCGATGCACCCGTCCTCGGATTGTCCAACACATCTGTTGTGCACTCTCTAGACGCCAGCACGATTAAGGATGGTGAGGACCGACATATTGACCAAATGGCTTGTCATGCCTTTGCTAGCGTGGGTTCAGCCTTGCGGCCTGTTTGTGCTTCTGCGCTCACGGCTGTGGCTACCAGGTCTGTGGTTAGGGGCCTGTTGAGCGGTTCCCAGCTTAACCCGGCCAGTGATGCATTTGCAGCGCTTGCGCGGTGTGAATTGTTCATGACCTTTGTCTTATCTGCCTTAGATGACACAATATGTATGTGTAGTAGAACCTCGGCGTTGCTGGTGGCTACTCGCTGATCGGTCTGGTTGCGCCAGTGGGCGGCTGACATTGCGGCTAAGAAGTCACTTACAGGGCTACCCTTCCTGGGTATGCGGCTGTTTGGAGATAACTTGGATTCAGTTGCGAAAGGAGGAAGGCTACCGCAACGTAAGAAGCAGCGTCTCTCCTTTCGGGGGGCAGGCTTCTTTAATCCTTCCTTTCGCGGTGCCAGAGCAGTCAGAGGAGCTGCCTACTCTACCTTCAGAAGGGATTCCTGGAACAGAGGCAAAGAACGGGCCCGTCTGGGTTTCCAAGACCAAGCCCGCTGCCAAGCCAGATCAGCAATGAGGGGGCGCCCTCACCCTTGTGGGTGGGGGGACGGCTGCGGCACTTCCTCCGGGTCTGGGCCCGGGAGGTCACAGACAAATGGATCTTGGAAGTGGTCTCTTCCTGGTACAAACTGGAGTTCAAGGACTGGCCTCCTCCCAGATGCCTCATATCTTGGGTCCCGTCGGACCCCCGGGCTGCGCAGGGGCTCCTGTTTGCAGTGCAAAATCTTCTGGACATGGAAGTCATATGCACGGTGCCTTTACCAGAGAGAGGCCGGGGCTATTATTCCAAACTTTTCACGGTGCCCAAAGGATGGATCCATAAGACCCATTCTGGATTTGAAGCTTCTCAACAGGTTCGTCAGAACCAGGAAGTTCCGCATGGAGACTTTGCGCTCAGCCATCCTTTCTCTTCGTCAGGGGGACTTCATGACGTCCATAGACATCAAGGATGCTTACCTTCATGTACCGATCTTCCCAGCACACCAGAGATTTCTCAGGTTTGTGGTGGGAGATCAGCATTTTCAGTTTGTGGCCCTCCCGTTCGGGCTGACCTCGGCACTAAGGGTGTTCACCAAGGTGTTGGCGGGTATAATGGCCCTTCTCAGAGCCCAGGGCATTCGCATTGTGCCGTATCTGGACGACCTCCTCATTACGGCATCCTCTCTCGGACAGGCGGAGCAGGACACCAGGACGGTGGTGTCAACGCTGGAGAGGTTTGGCTGGGTGATCAACCACCCCAAGTCTTCTCTCTCCCCGTCAAGGGAGATTGCATTTCTGGGCATGAATCTGGATACCATTCAGACCAGGGTGTTCCTACCTCAGTCGAAGGTGCAGATGGTTCAAGATCTGATACGTCTTCTTTTGTCCATCCCTCGCCCGTCTATCCGGCTAGGGATGAGACTGGTGGGGTTGATGGTGGCTTCCTTCGAGGCAGTTCCCTTTGCTCAGTTCCACATGAGGTCGATCCAGCTCCATCTACTGTCGGATTGGGACAGATGTCCAGTCATTGGATCAGTCTTTTCTGATGTCTCCCTTGGTTCGGCAGTCTCTTCAGTGGTGGCTGGATCCAAGGAATCTTCTGAGGGGCAGGTCTTTTCTGACCCCTTGTTGGGAGACGGTCACCACAGATGCCAGCCTGTCGGGCTGGGGGGGGGGGGTTTGGAAGGGACATCAGTTCCAGGGGCTGTGGGGTCCTCGGGAGGCTCACACCCCCCATCAATGTCTTGGAGATGAGAGCTATTCGGTTGGTGCTGTCACGCTTGGAGGCGGACTCCCTGAGCAGGGGATCCTCTCGCCGAGGGGAATGGTTGCTCAACCACAGGGTATTCCGGTCCCTTTGTCGCAAGTGGGGTATTCCGGAGGTGGATCTTTTTGCCTCAGGTCACAATCACAAGCTTCCTGCTTTTGTGTCTCTGTCACAGGATCCTTTGGCCCTGGCAGTGGACATCTTGTCTCTTGCTTGGAGGGATCTGGGTTTTCTGTACCTGCTTCCCCCCTTCTCCATGGTAGGCAAGGTGGTGCGCAAGCTGGCTCAAGAGGGTGCGCCAGCAATTCTGGTGGCCCCAGGGTGGCCAAGACAGGTTTGGTTCGCAGACATTGTACAGCTTGCGATAGATCAGTACAGGTTGCCTCTGTTTCCGGATCTGATCACTCAAGGTCAACTTCGTTACCCCAATTTACAAACGCTGGCTTTGTCGGCGTGGTTGCTGAAACCTCCATGTTAAAGGAGGAAGGTTTGTCTGATGCTGTGATTCAGACACTTGTTAGAGCCAGAAAGAGATCTTCCTCTAACATCTACTACAGGACTTGGAGGTCCTATATTGACTGGTGTGAGGCTAGGGCATTGCCTTGCAGGGTGTTTTCGATTCCTAGGATTTTGGCTTTTCTTCAACACGGTCTGGACCTGGGGTTCCAGCTTAGTACCTTGAAAGGGCAGGTCTCTGCCCTGGCGGTCTTCTTTCAAAGGTCTTTTGCCCTGCATCCTCTGGTTAAGACCTTTTTCCAGGGGGTCACTCATGTGTGGCCCCCTAGAAAGCCTTTAGTGCCTGTTTGGGATTTGAATTTGGTTCGCACTTTCTTTGCTTACACAAAAGATTGCCTTTTTGGTGGCTTACCTCTGTTCGACGTGTCTGAGTTGGCGGCTCTGTCCATTCAGGCCCCTTACTTTGAGAGACACCGGGACAAGGTGGTCTTTTGCTTTAAGCCAGATTTCCTTCCTAAGGTGGTTTCTGCCTTCCACCTCCCTCAGGATGTGGTTCTCCCTTCCTTGTGTCCTAAGCCTAGCAATGACAAGGAGAGGGTCCTGCACTCTTTGGATGTAGTTCGTTGTGTGAAGTACTATTTTGTGGCTACTTCTCCCTTTCGTAAGACGGATGCCTTGTTTGTGGTGCCCTCCGGGCCCAGGAAGGGTTTGGCGTCCGCCAATTCTACCATTAGTAAATGGATTTGTCGGGCTGTTGTTGGGGCCTATTCTGCCAAGGGGAAGGTTCCCCCTTTTCATATCACTGCTCATTCTACTCGTGCGGTTGGGGCTTCTTGGGCTTTTCAGCACCAGGCCTCTGTTGAACAAGTTTGTAAGGCTGCTACTTGGTCTTCTGTTCATACTTTTTCCAAGTTTTATAAGGTTGATGTGCGGGCCTCAGCGGATACTGTTTTTGGCCGCAAGGTTCTGCAAGCTGCAGTGGTTTAAATTTGTTGCGTTATTGCCTTTTTGGGATCCCCACCCATGTTGGATACTGCTATTGGATGTCCCATATGTCATGAATATTGGAAGCGGGGTGTGTGACATACTTAGAATAATACCATTTTGTGATTACTCACCTGTAAAATGGGTATTATAAGTAAGTCACACACCCTGCTTCATCTCGCCCTTATTGTATTCTGGATTCCTGTCATCTCTGCAGAAGTTCGCCCTCTACTTGTTATAACCCATATGTCATGAATATTGGAAGCGGGGTGTGTGACATACTTATAATACCCATTTTACAGGTGAGTAATCACAAAATGGTATTTTTACTTGTTACAGAATTTGTAATTAAATATTAGCTAAATAAAACCTTTGTTTGGCCGGTATTTAAACTGAATGACCTCTAACATGTAGTATATTCCACTAACCCTCTTGGCTTACTAGCTGCAGTGTTTTCTTATGGACAGTGTCCCCCTGTCATACTGCCAGGCCCCTGTTACCTCGAGCAGATGGAGAATATCTGTTGCTCACCATGATGTGGTACCAAGTTACTTGAATGTCTTTTTTTTTTTTTTTTTTTTTTTTTTCTTTACCCAGGTTATGAGCTCCTCTTTCAGCCAGAAATAGTACGTCTCTACATTCCACTTGTTAAGCGATCACATACACCTGCAATCTTGGAAGCAGCAGCTGGTGCCATTCAGAACCTGTGTGCTGGTAACTGGACTGTAAGTTCCAACAGAATAGTTGTTTAATGCTATGTATACATATGTGGGTATAGGTTCTACAAAGCAGTAAACTTGCAGCTAAACACTTGTACCCACTGGCCGTCTGGTAATTGAGCTTTTTCTTTTGCATCACCGCGAAGGCACAGCTTCTTTTAATTCCTCCATGATGGGTTAGGTCTGCGTGTCTGCTGGATGAACACTGGAAACGTTGTTTTGCGTTGCATAACCCCATCATACTAAATTCAGCCAGGTCTGTTAAGGATGGAATCTTCTTCCTCTTCCTTAGGGCTCAATATTGGTATACCAAAGTGTGGCATCTCCCTTTTTACACATTTAAATAGGAGTTGTAATGTTTTTCTTGAACTAAGCACCATTTAAAAGACAACCCTGGAAAACCTTGTCCCTATTATTGACATTATACAGCCCCTTTTTGCCAGAGGAGAGTTGTCTTGTAAGCTGGCTCTGTCTGCGGCATGATGTTGCATTTCTCTCATATTCCACTCCAGGGCGTCACTGAATCTGATATGAATGGTTTGTCGTCCAAAGGGCGGGACTGCAAGATAAAGTGTGGTTCCTCCCGGTCTTTATATACTTCCAGCTGCTCTCCGCAATCCAATTTCATTCTTGCAGTTGGACTGGACTGTGAAGGTTGTGCTTGGATTTTATTTCCTCTATTTTATTGATTTTTTGTATAGATTTGTTATTCAGGAAGCAAGGGGTTTAACCCTCGGTCTTTCAGGCCCTTGTGCTCCTGTGGACTCACCTATGCCTCCTGTAGTTCCCTTCTGAAGCGACAACCTGCAGGGGAGACCATGGGGAAGTTTTTCCCCTTTGTCTTACAATGGACCGCTGGCTACATATAACGGGCTGCTTCATGCTTCCCGCTCCTCCTCCGCCTGGCCTGCCTGCCCCCTCCAGGCCACCTCAGCTGCCCTCCTTCAATCGGCTTTTTGGGATCTGTTAGGTCCTCCCTTTTTTATATTCTATGTGTTCAGCTATTCTTTCAGTTTTTTAGACCTTGTGGTTAAGGTATATTAGGTTGTGGTACACCCCTAGGCTCTTGGAGTAGTCACTTGTGATTATCGAGATTCTTCATACTTTGGCTTTAGGCCCTCAGGTATAGTAGACTGATATTACAATGACTGGTCACTTGCGTACTTCATACTCTGTTGATAAATTCCAGAATGGAAGCCTACAAGTCAGTTATCTCTTCTATGGATGACATTGGACTAAATGCCAAAGGTCTAGCCCTGCTAGTGGTTTAGAGATATTCTATATGACTTTCAAGAATCTGACGGGACTTCCCTGTTTGAGCGTTGGATGATATTGTGACGAGAGCCATGGGGCAAGTCTACTAGGCTCCTGCAAAGAAAGAACAAGACCGAATCTTTCTGACGAAACAAGGCTAAACCGCCTTCTAAGACCTCTCCGGCATGAAGGGATGCCCTCACCCTTTCTGGTGGGGCGACTTCTGCATTTTGCCCTCCTTTTTAGGAGGCTTCAGGTAACGTGCATGGATTCAGGAGATGATTCTTCAGGTTACTAAAGTGAATTGGGTGCCTGACCACCTCTGGGATTCTTTCTGTCAATAGTATTCCAGAATCCAGAAAAAGTAGAAGCATTGTGATCCACTGTAACTCAGCTGTTGCAGCTAAGCATGTTCTGTTCCTCTTTGGCACCCTAGTTTGAGTTCTGACTTTGACAGCTTTACTATTGACACCACCATCCTGGTAGAAAGAGTCATCTGGACAATGATTTGAGCCTGAAAGATTTATTACATAGTCTGTTGGATCTTTATGGCTTGGTGCAGGACTTTATTCTTAGTATACAGTACGTCCTGCTCCAAATCTAATACTTACAGTTGGGATATACTCTGCCAGATGGCGCTGGACTGCAGAGACATCGAAAATAGGCTCCTCCCGGCCCCTCAAATACCCAGGGACCTCCCACAAATCCCCAGAATTTCTCTGCAGTCTGGCTGCGAAGGGCGAGAAATTGGCTCTCTACTCGCAGGTGAGCGAGTATTAACCTGTGGCCCTGTAGGACTATTCCCACCCGTTCCACTAGTAATATGCCTCCCAGCCTTGGCTGCGCTGGTCGGGTGAGGGTAGGCAGCACCGCTGTTAGGTGCTTAGGAGCACTGCTCCACCGCAATCCCCCACCAAAGGGTAGGTGGTTCAGGCTTATGGTGACTATTTGCCCCTACCTATCGGTGGGTCCTATTTAAGTGACCGCCGTCCTCCCTCATTCTCCTTGTAGTCTCCGGGGGAAAAGAGGGGGGGGCGTGTATGTGTATGCGTATAGATAGGTATACATTGCATTTGTGCCAGTTACACTGTCTTTTCACATGCCTTTATTCTTTTGTCAGCCGCCGCGCTGACTTGTCTTGACTGTATTTTAAATTTGCCGCCGCGCGCTGACTTGGCTCCGCGCTTGGCGGCGCCATTATCTCAGGCGCTGGCGCGCCTTCGTTGGCTGCTTGCAGGGCCGGCTTCGCGCTCTTCGGGGGGGGGGGGGGGGGGCTCGTCTTTGGCGTGTTCCGCACCATCGCTGCTACTGGCTCGCCCCTCAAGGTATACCGACGCCATCTTCCTGTCTGGTTGGCCTATGCGCGACGGACTCCTACCTACCGCGGTCCGTAAGTGCCCTCGCGGGCGGATTTATTTACTTCACTTGGGTTACGATGTACTTAAGGTCTTGTCTGCTTATGTTTTTCAGGCGGGACGAACCCTTCCTGGCTTTTCCCGGCCCTTTTGTAGTATATTACTTTATAGGCCTTGTAAAAAACTATACTCCCACTTCCCTAGCAGGTTAGGGGCATCCAGGGTTGCTATTTAGCGTTATTCCCTATCGGCGTATAGCAGCGCAAAAAAATCACCATATGGAGATCCCAGGAGAATGTGACCGGGGTCCCTGCGGGACAAGACCGGCTGTGTGTAGCGTGTGGGCAGCCTCATGCTGACGCTGACAAGGCACAGGTCTGCGTACCCTGTGCTGAGCAGGTGCTTGCATTGCAATCTGGCATGCCAGTGGCTGCACCTCGTTTCACTTCGCCTACTCCCCCAAGCTTAAACCTCACTCCTACTGAGTTGCATACTAGTGGGGACTCTCAGCCTGATGTGTCATCTAGACTGGCTACTGTTGAACAGATTATTGCGAAGTCCTTAGCGCGTAAGGCCCCTGCTAAGAAGCGGCATTTAGCGCCTAATGTTACTGTTTTCCCTATGGGAACTGAGGAGTTTATGAATATGTGTGGCTATACCCCGTCTGACGAAGGGGAGCTCTATTCTAAGCATACAGTACGTCCTGCTCCAATATAATACTTACACATGGGTAATCCTTTGCCAGAGGGCGCTGTTCACTGCAGACATGCAAAAACAGGCTCCTCCCGGCCCTTCATATACCCAGGGACCTTCCACAAATCCCCATATTTCTCTGCAGTGCTGACTGCGAAGACATGAAGTATCAACTCTCTCGCAGGTGAGCGGGGCTATTACAGCCTGCGGTACCCGTCCTCTTCGATACAGATGTGCCTCCCAGCCTGGGCTGCGCTGGTCGGGTGAAGGTAGGCAGCACCTTGTGTGCTCACGGAGCTACGCTCCACCGCAATCCCCCACCATAGGGTAGGCAGTTTAGGCTGATGGTGAGCCTCCATTAGATGCCCCTCCCACATTGTTGCCCGTGCCCCTCATAGCGATAATCCCTGGGTGCAGGTCCGCTTCTCCCTCGCTTCCTCCCGTAGCTCGGGGGGGGGGGGGGGAGAGAAAGGGGGGGGTTATGTGTGGCAGTCCTAGTGTAACGTAACATGTTAAGGCCGTTGATCTTTCATTTGAACTTGGGTGTCAGTGCCGCGCTCCTTGTTCCACATAAGCCTTCTGGTTGCGCGCGTGTTTGTCCTTTCATTACATTAGTGTGCAGCCTGGGCGGCAGCATCATTCTCTAGTGTGAGAGCAATCTCCTTAATTTCATTATGTATGTGTGTACTATCCACTACTGTAATTCACGTTGCGCTGGTTAGAGCTTCGCGCTTCTTGGGGGAGGCGGGGACTCGGCATGACGCGCCCCGCGTCACAGCCAGATCAGGCCCGCTCCTCGAGGTTCGCTTGGTTCCATTTTGACGGTCTGCGCGCGTGGTTGCGATCCACCTCCTCCCTTGGTCATGTAAGTGCCCTCCAGGGCGGTATTTGTTCCTATGATTTTTTATTCAGCTGCGCATGGCACTGACACCCCCCTCTTATCCCATTATGTCTTTCAGACGCCAGGATTTCGGTGGCTTCTCCCGGCCTGACATATGTTATAGCGGGTCCACATAACAAATACTGCTCAGATAATCACCATATGGAGGCATCTCAAAATTATGTACCCGGGGTCCCTCTGGGACATGACCGGATGTGTACAGTGTGTGGTCAGCCCCATGCTGATGCTGACAGCACGGGTCTGCGGACCGTGTGCTGAACAGGCACTGACCCTGCAATCAGGTTTGCCAGTGGCTGCACCTCCCTTCAATATACCTGTCTCCCCGGACCTAAATCTCACTCCTGATGAGTCTCACACGAGCGGGGATGACCAGCAAGTCGTGCCGCACAGGCTGCCTACGCCTGAGCAGGTGCTGTCTAGTTTGGCGGAGCGCTTGGGCCCTGGAAAGAAGCGGTCCCTGACGCCTCCTGGCTCTTCGGTTCCTAACGATACTGATGACTCTGCTGCTATGCAGGACCTTGATCCTTCTGAGGAAGGTGAGCTATTCTCCGATTCGGGCTCCTCGGATGAGATGCCCGGGAGCCGTGATGATTCTGGGCCCGGTTCTTGGGGCCTGTGTGACACAGATGAACTACTTATTAAGATATTTGAGGTTTTGTCTATCTCCCCTCCTGGAGAGGCTTCCAAGCCTAAGGAGAGTTTCCACACAGCGCCGCCACGCTTGGAATTCCTGGAACAGGAGCATTTCCAGAATCTTATATCCCAAGAATGGGAATCGCCTTGTAAACTTAAAGGGGTCCCGGGGGTCTGGGATTGGAAGTACCCTTTCCCTCCTGATGTGGTTAACTTTTGGTCAGCACCTCTTGTGGTGGATGCACCGATTATAGGGGTTACTAACCCCCCCCTTCATGACGGCTCCTTATTACCGTACCCTTCGGGATGCGGAGGACCGGCGCATTGACAGACTGGCTTCCCACGCCTTTTCGTGCGCAGGGACGGCTCTGCGCCCGGTCTGTGCCACGGCCATCGCCGCGGTGACCGCCAGGACTCTCATTAGAGAAGTACTTGACCACCGACCTGAGGACCTCCCCTGGGGGCTATTTAATGCGCTCTCAGACTGTGATGTGTTTGTGAGGTTTACAAACACATTCGCCGCCTGATCTGGCTGCGACAGTGGGGTGCTGGCGATGCTATGAAAAAGGCTCTCACTGGCCTTCCCTTCAGAGGACGGCGTCTATTTGGGGCCCGTTTGGACCTTTTTAGAAAAAAGGGTAAGGCACCCCTACGCAGAAGGCCGTCCCGGCCTCCTTGGGGCAGCGACACCCCTCCCCCTCCCTACGTTAGTGTCAAACGCGAACCTGAGGTGTGCTTCCAACTGTTCGGTGTGGATTTCCACCACGGGGTGGGCAGGCAACGCCCTGGGCCCTCTGGCAGGACGAAATCCAAATCTGCCAAGACTTCGCAAGCATGAAGGGACGCCCTCGCCCTTCTGGGCGAGGGGACTGCTACAGCATCTGACTCCTATCTAGGAATGTATCTTCTCCTTCTGGTGGTTCCAGGAGGTAGTTCTCCTGGACACAGGATAGCATTTGCTGGGCGGTCCCTCTCAGATGTTGTCAGGGTGCTTCTAGCCCCTGTTTTCCCCTCAGGAATTGGTACAGGCCGTACTAGGCCTACAGAGTCTGGGCTTACTTACAGGTTGCCCTGAACAGAATGGGGCTATGGCCTCTATATTAACCTTCCTCCTTCCTTCAAAATGATGAGGCAGTCTGGGCCATGCTCACCTATGGTAGGCCTGGCAATTCTACTCTCACAGGTAGTCCCTATATGACATCTCTGTCTTGGGACACAGGCGCCTTGTGCAAGGGGGGCTTCCGGCCTCCTGTGGAGTTCTAGATCTTGTTCGTTCCCCCGGTGTCTTCTGGACACCAAGCCTGTTACTAGTCAGTTTTGCAGGATCAACCCTGCGGATTGAGGCCTTGTTGTTGGCCTCTCTTCCGTTCCCAGGCTACTCGCCATGGCGCGAATGGGGGTGATGTCTCGGACATGCCTGTGGGGCGTCCGCACTAGGACCTACCGGGTCGTCTTTCCTTACTCCCCAATCTCTACGTCAGGCCGAGTGGGTTAGTCGGCAGGCGGTGTCCCCTGGGAGTTACTGGATGGGTGCTCGGTCACCTTAATCCTTCATGGTCCCTTATCCGCTATCTCCATTCCTTGGATTCGGTTCAGGCTTGAGCCTTCTTCCTTGGCAACAAGTGGACTCCTGGTTACAGGGGCTCTGTCCCCCTTTGCTGACATCTTACTTTCACCAGGCAGGATTGCAGCTGGTGGGCCCATTGGTGGTGTATCAGATGATGTCCCTTATATACCGAGCCCTTGGGCTCTTCGGCACAGTAGGTTTTTGATCCTACATGGGGTTCCAGCACCCCTGGAGCTAGGTCTGTGCTCATTCCCCCTTGGTACGGTGGTTTCTCTTAAACTGATTATATTCAAGGACCCTGTCAGGGTCCTTGCTTTCATCTTCCTGTGAATGGTCACCTTGGGTACCAAGTCTCGCAGGTTGGCGGAGGGGGGGGGGGGGGATTTCTTCCAAAACCCCCCGTGGTTCCTGGGTAGGGTCCCTTAGAGGGTCCATCTACCTACTGTCCTTGTTAAAACAATGAGCCTTCAGTTGACTCTATACTGCTGGACTTCTCCTCTTTAGGACCTGTCTATTTGGGGACTCTTGGCCTGTTGGAAGACAATGGCCTGTTTTATTATTGGTCTGGAGCTTGAAGCAGGATGATTCCGCTGGAAGGTTCCTGATCTGGGTGGGGGTCTACGTCCCCTGCTCCTCAGTGGTATTCGCTCCAATGGATGTCTTTCAGTGGCAGATTGTGCTATCCTGGTGTCCCTCTGAGAGCCAACTAGGGTGGCTCTGTTGGGTCTCGCTTATATCACAGGGGCTCTGCCCTTGCTTTTTACTGTCCCAGAATATTCTGACTCTGGTCATGGGGGCTTAGTAAATTTGTGTATAGACTTTCTATTTATATGTCTTCTCTTCATTCACCCTACTATGTGGGGTTCTGCGCACGACCGTGCTGATAAAGAGACCCGTGAGATTGATGGCCCCTGGGTGGCCTAGTGAACTGTGGTTCGCAGATGCTTCTGCTGAGGTCAGCGGACCTTTACGCTCTCTCAGGAGTGTGGTCCTGCCCTTGTCAGGTTCCTTCTTATGTCGTCCCAATCTACAGAATCTAGTCTGGGGCTTGATAGCTGATTCATTCACCCCTTGGAGACGGGCTTATCTTCTGGGTGACTTGGTATCTGGGGGGCTAAGAGCAAGCTTCCTTGGCTTCCTCTTCCTCCGTCTATTGTGGGTTATGGCGTACCCATATTGTCTTGGTCTCTCCCCTGTTGGACGTTCTCGGTTCCCAGGGTTCTAGAGTTGTTACAGCATAGGTTGGGGTTGGCTCCCCATCTAGGTACTCTGAAGGTTCAGGTTCTGTCCTGATATCTATCTATCTATCTATCTATCTATCTATCTATCTATCCTATCTATCTATTGATGTGGTGGTATTCCGCCTTGCGCCGGACTCTTTTGTTCAAGGTGGTGTTTTATGATCTTTGAGTCCTTTCAGTCTGCCTATGGGCCTTATACTTTGTAATGATGTAAGGGGTCTACGTTCCCTCAACAGGTGTTGAACTTTCCCTGGTTGTTTGTTGTCCCTTTGGGGTCTGCGGGCGTTCGAAGTTTTACCGAAGCTTCTGTTGCCTTTGGGCTGGTTAGGCCGTTACACTGGCCTATTCCTTTAAGGGGGAAGAATCTCCCTCTCTCGTTTATTCCGTTCTATTGATGCTTGGGTACCTTTTGGCCCTTCGGCACCAGGTTTTTTGTTGAATTAGTTGCTAGACCGCTGCTTGTTTCTGTTCATACCTTTTCAAAGGTTTTGTTATGGGATTGACGTTAGAGCCTTTGCTCATGTCGTACTTGGTAGCAAAGTTTTGCAGGTGACAGCGCCTTTACTGTCTGCTGTGCCTTTTTTGTTGGGGATCCCACCCTACTTTATGGACACTGCTATTGGATGTCCCATGTGTAAGTATTGTATTGGAGCAGGACATACTGTATGCTTAGAATAATACAATTCTGTGAAATACTCACCTGTAGAATTGGTATTATACGCATACAGTACGTCCTGCTCCACCCCACCCTGGTTTTACATTTTTCTGGATCCCCTGTATGGTGATTGTTATCATTACTATTGTTACCAGTTGGTGGTTGGTTTCTCCCGGCTTCTTTTCTCACTGCTTTTCAATACTGGGGATTTGTGGGAGGTCCCTGGGTATATGAAGGGCCAGGAGGAGCCTGTTTTTGCTTGTCTGCAGTGAACAGCGCCCTTTGGTGGAGGATTACCCATGTGTAAGTATTATATTGGAGCAGGACGTACTGTATGCGTATAATACCAATTCTACAGGTGAGTATTTCACAGAATTGTATTTTTCTGATTCAGGCTCATCTGATGAGAGACCAAGGGGTCATGACGATTCTGGCTCTGACCCCTGGGCCCCGGATAACACTGACAGATTATTGACCCAGATTTTTGAGGTTCTGTCTATCTCCCTGCTAAGACTCCCAGGCAAAGAGGGGAGCTTTTCCATACAGCAAGACCACGTTTGGAATTTCCAGAGCAGGCACATTTCCATAACCTTGCTGCGCCCGGTCTGTGCCTCTGCGATTACTGCTGTGGCCACTAGAACCCTTATCAGAAATATGCTTGATAGTGCCCCTGATGATTTGCCTTGTGAGGTGTTTAATGCACTCTCCAGTTGTGATGTTTTTGTAAATCTTGTCCTCTCAGCATTGGATGACACCATCAGAATGTGTGCCAGAACTTCTGCCCTCGTGGTGGCTATATGCCGCTCGGTTTGGCTGCGCCAGTGGGCTGCTGACAACGCTGCCAAGAAGGCCCTCACTGGGTTCCCCTTTAAAGGACTGCGTCTGTTTGGAGACCGCCTGGACCTTTTTGCTAAGGAAGGCAGGTTACCCCAGCGCAGGCGGCAACCTCGGCCCTTTCGGGGTCAGGGTTCCTTCTCCTCCCCTTACCGCGGTGCAAGACAGGGAAGGGGGGTGTCTTTCCCTGGGGCCCGGGGAGATTTCTGGGGTTGAGGCAGAGGACGTGGACGTCTTGGCTCCTCCTGGGGTCCCAAAGCAAAATCCTCTCCCACGCCCCTCAGACATGATGGGGCGCCCTCACCCATCCGGGTGGGGGGAGGGGGACGGCTGCAGCACTTCGCTCACGTCTGGAGGCTTCATGTCTCAGACCGGTGGATTCAGGAGGTAGTGTCCTCCGGTTACAGGTTGGAGTTTGCTGCCGATGCCCCTCCAAGATTCATCAGATCCCGGATTCCTCAGGACCCTGTGTCAGCTCAGGAGCTAGTGCAAGCAGTGCAAGGCCTCCTGGAGCTGGGGGGGTCATCTGCCAGGTCCCCTTAAGAGAAAAAGGCAAGGGCTTTTATTCCAACCTATTCACAGTACCCAAAAAGGATGGTTCTGTCAGGCCCATCCTGGACTTGAAGATCCTCAACAAGTTTGTCAGGGGCAGGCGCTTTCGCATGGAGACTTTGCGCTCTGCCATCAGTTCCCTGCACCAAGGGGATTTCATGACTTCTGTGGACATCAAAGATGCTTACCTTCATATTCCTGTGTTCCCAGGTCATCAAAGGTTCCTCAGGTTCGCTCTGATGGATCAACACTACCAATTTGTGGCCTTGCCCTTCGGCCTCACTTCAGCTCCCAGCGTGTTCACCAAGTTGCTGGCTGGCGTGATGTCTCTACTCAGATGTTAGGGCGTCCGCGTGCTTCCCTATCTGGACGACATTCTCATCACTTCCCAGTCTCTACATCAGGCAGAGTTGGATACTCCGCTGGTGGTGTCCACTCTGGCGTCATTTGGATGGGTGATCAACCACCCCAAGTCCTCACTGTCCCCTTCCTTGGTAACTCCATTCCTAGGAATGAATCTGGATACAGTTCAGGCAAGGATCTTCTTCCTCAGCAGAAGGTGGACAGTCTGATTGCACAGGCTCAGTCCCTCCTAGCTTGTCCCCATCCCTCCATCAGGCAGGGGATGCAGCTGGTGGGCCTGATGGTGGCGTGCTTCGAAGCGGTCCCTTATGCTCAGTTCCACTTGAGGCCTCTGCAACTTCACCTATTGTCAGTATGGGACAAGGACCCAGCGTCCCTGAACAGGGTATGTGTGCTCTCCCCCCAACCCCCCCCCCGGTCAGGAGGTCCCTCTTGTGGTGGATGGACTCAAGGAACCTGTTGGGGGGCAGAGCCTTTATTGCCCCTTCCTGGGAGATGGTCACCATGGATGCCAGTCTGTCAGGGTGGGGGATTCTGCGGTTCCAGGGGAGGTGGGGCCCTCAGGAGGCCCACACACCTATCAATGTCTTGGAGCTGCGAGAGATCAGGTTAGTTCTGGCTCGCTTGACTACTCATCTTCAGGGCCTGCCTGTTCAGGTGCGCTCGGACAACCAGACGGCAGTTGCCTACATCAATCATCAGGGAGGGACCCGGAGCAAGGGGGCCCTCCAGGAAGCGTCTCTGATCCTGACTTGGGCAGAGGCCAATGTCCCCTGCATTTCAGCTGTGTACATCCCGGGGGTGGAAAATCACCTGGCGGACTCTCTGAGCAGGGGGTCCTCTCGCCAGGGAGAATGGTCCCTATGCAGCAGGGTGTTTCAATCTCTGTGTCTCCGTTGGGGCCAACCAGATGTGGATCTGTTTGCGTCCCGCCACAATCACAAGCTTACAGCTTTTGTCTCTCTGTCCCAGGATCCTCTGGCCCTGACCTCGGATGCGCTAGCAATGTCACGGGAGGACACTTTCACGTGGTTCGCAGACGTGGTACAGCTGGCAGTAGATCAATACGCTCTGCCCTTGGTGCCAGATCTGATCACTCAAGGCTCACTACGCCATCCCAATTTACAAACTCTGGCTTTGACGGCTTGGCTGCTGAAACCTCCATCTTGATGGAGAAGGGGCTGTCTTCCTCAGTTGTGGATACTTTGATTAAAGCTAGGAAGAAGTCTTCCTCTTCCATTTATTACAGGGTTTGGCGTGCCTACATTGACTGGTGTGAGTCTAGGTCTCTTCCCTGTCGTGTGTTCTCTATGCCCAGGATTCTGGCGTTCCTGCAGTATGGGTTGGAGATGGGGCTCCAACTCAGTACTCTGAAGGGTCAGGTTTCTGCCCTGGCTATTTTTTTCCAGAAGTCCTTTGCTCAGCACCCTCTGATCAGGACTTTTTTCCAGGGGGTCACTCATGTGCGTCCCCCACGTAAACCTATGGTGCCTGTTTGGGATTTGAACTTGGTTCTGTTAGCTTTGCAGGGTGCTCCCTTTGAACCTGTGCAGGATGCTGCCTTGGCCATTCTTACGCTCAAGGTTGTGTTTCTGGTGGCTATCACTTCTGTCAGGTGTGTGTCTGAGTTGGCGGCGCTGTCCATTCAGCCCCCCTACTATGAGAGGCACCAGGACAAGGTGGCGTTTCATTTCAAACCTGATTTTCTGCCTAAGGTAGTGTCTGCCTTTCATTTGAATCAGGATATTTGTGCCCTAATCCTAGCAATGCTAAGGAGAGAGTTTTGCACTCTTTGGATGTGGTTAGGTGTCTGAAGTACTATCTGGTGGCTACTGCACCTTTCAGGAAAACTGATGCTCTTTTTGTGGTCCCTTCTGGTCCTAGGAAGGGTTTGGCTCCTGCCAAGTCTACTATTAGCAAGTGGGTTCGTCAGGCTGTGATTCAGGCCTACTCTGCTAAGGGGAAGAATCCTCCCTTCCGCCTTACTGCTCATTCCACTCGTGCTATTGTTGCCTCTTGGGCCTTTCAGCACCAGGCTTCTGTTGAACAAGTTTGCAAGGCTGCTACTTGGTCTTCTGTTCACACCTTTTCAAAGTTTTACAAGGTTTATGTTAGGGCCTCAGCTGATGCTGCTTTTGGCCGAAAGGTTCTGCAGGCGGCAGTGGTTTAAACTGCCTGCTGCTGATTTTTCTTGGGGATCCCACCCTACTTTATGGACACTGCTATTGGATGTCCCAACTGTAAGTATTAGATTTGGAGCAGGACGTACTGTATACTAAGAATAATTCAATTCTGTGATTACTCACCTGTAGAATTGGTATTATGAGTATACAGTACGTCCTGCTCCAACCCACTCTTGGTTTGCATTTTCTTGGATCCCCTGTATGGTTATCATTGTTATAGTTGATAGTTTGGATTCTTTAATTCTCCCGACTTCTCGTTAACTGCTTTTCAATGCTGGGGATTTGTGGGAGGTCCTGGGGTATTTGAGGGGCCGGGAGGAGCCTATTTTCGATGTCTCTGCAGTCCAGCGCCATCTGGCGGAGTATATCCCAACTGTAAGTATTAGATTTGGAGCAGGACGTACTGTATACTCATAATACCAATTCTACAGGTGAGTAATCACAGAATTGTATTTTTTCTGTCTCCAAATTTTAGAATTTTCGCAGAGGGGTCTCGATTAGGGACTATAGTTAAGTACCCTCAAGGGACAGACCTCTGCCTTATCCATCTTTTTTTAGAAACCCTTTGTTGAAAATAAACTTGTAAGAACGTTTATACAAGGGGTCACCCATGTGCGACCTACCAAAAAGCTGTTTATGCCTTGTTTGACCTGAATTTAGTCTGATCGGGAATTTTGAGTCCTCCCTTTGAACCACTGGCAGAAGTTTCACTGGGGTCATGACATTAAAGGTAATCTTCCCAGTGGCAATTACTTCTGCGGCGGGTTACTGAATTGGCAGCCTTATTAAGCCTCCTTTCTTAGTCCTACACAGGGACAAGTCTGTCTACCGTTTTAAACAGTACTCTCTTCCTAAAGTTTCCCCCTTCCATCTTAAGGTAGAGGTGGTTTTGCCCTCTTTAGGCCTGCTCTGGTTGGCCATAAGGAGAGAATCCTCCACTCCCTGGACGTAGTGAGAGCCCTTAAATATATCTCTGCTACTCAGACCTTCCACAGGATTGACTCCTTGTTTATCATATTTGAAGGGCCACCGAAAGCTCTAGCCCCAGCCAAGTCTATCATCAGCCGATGGATTAGACAAGCCGTGATTAAGGCCTACGTCTCCAAGGGGAGACATTTTCGCGTTATGCCCCATTCCACCCTGGCTATCGGAGCTTCCTGGGCTTTTTAGTACCAGGCATCAGTACAGCAGGTCTCCAAGGCTGCTACCTGGTCTTCAGTTTTTACGTTACCAAATTTTAGAATGTAACAGCTAGAACCTCAGCGGGCGGCGCTTTTGGTCAGAAGGTATTATAGGCGATAGTGAGCTCTTCAACTGAGGATTAATTTCGGAATGGCTGTCTCCTCAAGTTAAAGGAATAAGTAGACTTGGGATTCTCGCCCTGGATCAGGGGCACTTCTTTTATAGGTCCAATTCATATCAGTGACACCCTGGAGTGGAATATGTTACATACAAGCTTTGTTGTATTTTATCTCCTACAAGACATTTTATGTTAAAGCCCAGACACTGCTAAAAAAAACAATCAATGTTACTGGGAAGCTCCTTGAAAATGAGTTGAACATGTATAGCGCAAAATGGTGAAAAACGGTCTGGCAACAGAGAGTTACACAATCTCTAGGTAGGCTGGCAGCTAAAGGGTTAAACATCTGTATGTAAAGCTAGAGGTTGCCATCCTAAGACTTTAGACTTATGATGACAGCATTTTTCTGATTAGTCAATAAGGGAGAGAGAGAGTGCTAAGAGCCTTCATTTGGCATCTGAACATGCAAATAAAATGCACCAGTGAAAACGCTAGGCTGCAGGAGTGCCGGAGCGATGGTCTGCTCTGTCCACGATGCCCATAGAGCAGTTGGGGGAGTTGCTTGCTCAAAGGCACAGTGGTGTTCCACCGAGAAATCAAACCTGCAACCTTTTGTCAAGCCAATTTCTTTAACAAATAAGCTATTACTGCCCCTTATTGGTGCTGCTTGTTTTGAACTGGTAGTATCCGGGAGAGCTAGGGTTATGTACCTTAGGCAGAACAAATTATCAAGTGTACGTCCTTCAGGTAAGCAGACATAGCCAATCATTGAAGATTGGGAAGCAGAAAGAAATTGAAAGTCCTGACTTTCATGTAATTTTAAGAAAGATTTTCACATGAGAACTTCTTTTGTTACCTGTCAGATGATGCTATGTATGTGCAGGTGTATATTAAAAATATATATTTTACATCTCTACACTTCCTTGAAGCATAAGGTGTTTTATGAATTGCAACAATGTTTCCTTACACTTTCAATTAGGCCATTTTATCTTTGCAATAGTTGGAAAAAAAATAAACAATATGCTTTGGTTATAATCTTTGATGTTGTGGCGCACTGCCCTCTGCCTCCCCCTTCTGCTTCACTGCTTTGTGCTTGCTATTTTGTAGTGTTTGATAGGCTTGCATTTGTGCAATATTAATGTGGTATGCGCTTTCGCAGTATGGCCAATATATTCGTGCTGCTGTCCGTCAAGAAAAAGGCCTCTCATCGCTTGCTGATCACCTCACCGACGAGAATGAGCGTGTTGTACGGGCTGTTTGTGGAGCACTGCGCAACCTTTGTGGAGACAGCCGGAACAGAGAGCTGATTGGTGAGACCTGTTAACTTGTGGGTGATTGAACATTAGAATTACTGGGATGGAGCACATCTAATATGTCGGGAGCATTATATTAATAACACAAAATTAATGTATGGCTTATTTGTCCTGTTCTCTGCAGGTAAGCATGCCGTCAACAGTCTAGTGTCTCGTCTTCCTAGTAGTTCTTCCCAGTCTCCTACAATTTCAGAGGATACAACTGTGGCCATTCTGAGCACTATTCAAGAAGTCATAATTGATAATTTGGAAGTAGCCAAGAAATTGCGGGAGAGTCAAGGAATTGAAAGGCTTGTTCTTATCAACAAAGGCAGGTAAGTGTCTTGTAATTTTGGTGGTTTTCATCTTTGCTAATAAAAGGGTTTACCATTTCTGCAGGTATATATGGTAAATCTCAAGTTCACTTCCTTAAAAATACTTTAATTTTTTAAAGCGGAACATGGGACCTAAAGTAAAGAGGTAATTTTTTTAAAGAGCCCTGCTTACCTTTTGGGTGTCACCCTCCAGCTGAATTGGTGGTATCTGGCTGATTCAGGGCCGCATTCTCTGCCCCACCGTGGCTAGAAAGCCTGCTGCCAGCTCCTCTGTTTTTACACATGTCCCAACAGCAACCATTTCGATTCCCACATATTTGTGAGAGAACGTAGACATAGGCAGTGTCTGTGATCTATCTAATAAACTTTTCAGTCATTTTTGCCTCTAGAGCCTCTTTAATTTAAATGTTTCTGCTCGCAATCTCATAATCTCTGCTATTCTTACAGAGCTCGCTCTGATCGAGAGATACGTGCAGCTGGTATTTGCCTTCAGACAATATGGGGCTTTAAGGAGCTCAGACGACCACTGGAAAAAGATGGATGGAAAAAAAGTGACTTCCAGGTAGCTCCTCCTCATAACTTGTTTACTCCAGTTTACTACTGGAGGATGTAGGTTGCATCTTTAGAACTTGATGCCACTTGATGGGCTACACTGAAAGCTCAGTTGAGTAGACGTTCAATGCATTTTTGATGTTAGACCAGCATTAAGTGGAACAAAACCCGCCGCTGGCTTTCCCCCGGGGATTTCCTGAATCCCGATACCCTGCTGTGTCAAACGCCCAGGAAGCGTGTATGCGTACCTTTCCCCAGTTCAGCAGCGCATTCACAGGCTCTTGTCCAATGAGAGCCTGCCGCTGAATTGACATAATTCGGCAGATGGCCCTTATTGTATTCTTAGTATACAGTACATCCTGGTCCAAATCTAATACTTACACTTGGGATTTACTCCTCCAGATGGCGCTGGACTGCAGAGACATCGAAAATAGGCTCCTCCCGGTCACTCAAATACCCAGTAATATGCCTCCCAGCCTTGGCTGCGCTGGTCGGGTGAAGGTGCGCTGTTAGGTGCTTAGGAGCGCTGCTCCACCGCAATCCCCCACCAAAGGGTAGGCGGTTCAGGCTTATGGTGAGCCTCTATGGGATGCCCCTCCTGCACTAGTGCCCCCTTGCCCCTGCCTATCGGTGGGCCCTGTTTAAGTGGCCGCTGTCCTCCCTCATCCTCCTTGTAGCCTTCGGGGGAAAAGAGGGGGGAGGGTGTAAATGTGTATGCTATGCATTCTGTGTTTTACAGCACGTCCTGCTCCATCTATAATAATTACACATGGGTAATCCTCCGCCAGAGGGCGCTGTTCACTGCAGACATGCAAAAACAGGCTCCTCCCGGCCCCTCACACACCCAGGGACCTCCCACAAATCCCCAGATTTCTCTGCAGTGCTGAACTACAAAGACATGAAGTAACACGCTCTCGCAGGCGAGCGGGGCTTTACAGCCCGTGGCCCTGTGGGACTATTTCCACCCGTCCTTTTTATGAAGAATATGCCTCCCAGCCTGGGCTGCGTTGGTCGGGCGAAGGTAGGCAGCACCTTGTGTGCTTAACGGAGCCATGCTCCACCGCAGTCCCCCACCATAGGGTAGGCGGTTAGGCTGATGGTGAGCCTCTAGTGGATGCCCCTCCCGCATTGTTGCCCGTGCCCCTTACAGAGTTAATCCCTGGACGCAGGTCTGCTTCTCCCTCGCTTCCTCCCGTAGCTCGGGGGTAAAAGAAAGGGGGGGTGGGTGTATGTGTGGCAGTTCTAGTGTAATGTAACACGTTTAAGGCCTTTTGATCTTTCATTGTACTTGGGTGTCAGTGTCGCGCTCCTTGCTCCACATAAGTTTATGATTGCGAGCTTGTTTGTCCTTCATTACATGAGTGTACTGGCCAGTCGGCAGCATCATTATCTAGCGTTACAGCAACTTTATGTATGGGTGTACTACCCACTACTACTTTTTCACTTTTCGTTGGTTAGAGCTTCTTTGGGGGAGGCGGGGACTCGGCATGACTCGTTCCGCGTCACAGCCAGATCAGGCTTGCCCCTCGAGGTTCGCTTGGCGCCATTTTGACGGTCTGTGCGCGTGTTTGCGATCCGCCTCCTCCCTTGGTCATGCGATCCCCCCTCTTATCCCGTTATGTCTTTCAGACGCAGGATTTCGGTGGCTTCTCCCGGCCTGACATATATTATAGCGGGTCCACATAACAAATTCTCCCACTTCCTAGCGGGTCTTGGGGCATCCAGGGTTGCCTATTGCGTAAATCCCTGCGGGCATAGTGCTCAGATAATCACCATATGGAGGCATCTCAGAATTATGTACCCGGTGTCCCTCTGGGACATGACCGACTGTGTGTGGTCAGCCCCATGCTGATGCTGACAGAGCACGGGTCTGCGGACCGTGTGCTGAACAGGCACTGACCCTGCAATCAGGTTTGCCAGTGGCTGCACCTCCCTTCAATACACCTGTCTCCCCGGACCTAAATCTCTCTCCTGATGAGTCTCACTCGAGCGGGGATGACCAGCAAGTCGTGCCGCGCAGGCTGCCTACGCCTGAGCAGGTGCTGTCTAGTTTAGCGGAGCGTATGGGCCATGGAAAGCAGCGGTCCCTGACGCCTCCTGGCTCTCCGGTTCCTAACGAAATCGATGAATCTGCTGCTATGCAGGACCTGGATCCTTCTGATGAAGGTGAGCTATTCTCCGATTCAGGCTCCTCGGATGGGATGCCCTGGAGCCGTGATGATTCTGGCCCCGGTTCTTGGGGCCTGTGTGACACTGATGAACTACTTATAAAGATCTTTGAGGTTTTGTCAATCTCTCCTCCCGGTGAGGCTCCCAAGCCTAAGAGGGAGAGTTTCCACACAGCGACACCACGCTTGGAATTTCTGGAGCAGGAGCATTTCCAGGCTCTTATATCCAAAGAATGAGATTCGCCTTGTAAAATTACAGGGGTTCCAGGGGTCTGGGATTGGAAGTACCCTTTTCCCCCTGATGTGGTTAACTTTTGGTCAGCACCTCCCGTGGTGGATGCACCAATTATAGGGGTTACTAACCCCCCCCTTCATGACTGCCCCTCATTATTGTACCCTTCGGGATGCTGAGGACCGGCGCATTGACACTGGCTTCCCATGCCTTTTCGTGTGCAGGGACGGCTCTGCGCCCGGTCCGTGCCGCGGCCATCACTGCGGTGGCCACCAAGACTCTCATTAGAAAACTACTTGATCACCGACCTGAGGACCTCCCCTGGGAGGTATTTAATGCGCTCTCAGACTGTGATGTGTTTGTAAGGTTTATCCTCTCAGTGCTGGATGACACTATTAAGATGTGTGCTAGAACCTCTGCCCTTGTGGTAGCTATCCGCCGCCTGGTCTAGCTGCGACAGTGGGGTGCTGACGATGATACGAAAAAGGCTCTTACTGGCCTTCCTTTCAGAGGACAGCGTCTATTTGGGGCCCGTCTTGACCTTTTTGGAAAAAAGGGTAAGGCACCCCTACGCAGAAGGCCGTCTCGGCCTCCTCGGGGCAGGGACACCCCTCCCCCTCCCTACGTTAGTGTCAAACACGAACCTGAGGTGTGCTTCCAGCTTTTCGGAGTGGATTTCCACCACGGGGTGGGCAGGCAACGCCCTGGGCCCTCTGGCAGGACTAAGTCCAAATCTGCCAAGACTTCGCAAGCATGAAGGGACGCCCTCGCCCTTCTGGCTTGTTGCAGGACCAACCCTGCGGATTGAGGCATTGTTTGTGGCCTCTTTCGCTCCCAGGCTACTCGCCATGCCGTGAAGGGGGGTGATGTCTTGGACATGCCTGGGGGGGCGTCCGCATTAGGATCTACCGGGTCGTCTTTCCTTACTCCCCAATCTCTACGTCAGGCCAAGTGGATTGGTCGGCCGGCGGTGTCCCCTAGGAGTTACTGGATGGGTGCTCAGTCACCTCAATCCCTCATGGTCCCTTATCCGCTATCTCCATTCCTTGGATTCGGTTCAGGCTTGAGCCTTCTTCCTTGGCAACAAGTGGACTCCTGGTTACGGGGGCTCTGTCCCCCTTTGCTGACATCTTACTTTCACCAGGCAGGATTGCAGCTGGTGGGCCCGTTGGTGGCGTATCAGATGATGTCCCTTATATACCGAGCCCTTGGGCTCTTCGGCACAGTAGGTTACTGATCCTACATGGGGTTCCAGCACCCCTGGGGCTTGGTCCGTGCTCGTTCCCCCTTGGTAAGGTGGTTCCTCTTGAGCTGATCATATTCAAGGGCCCTGTCAGGGGGCACCCCCTTCTTTGCTTGCATCTTCCTGTGAATGGTCACCTTGGGTACCAAGTCTCACAGGTGGGTGGGGGGGGGGGGGGGGGGGGCGGTGGTATCTTCCAAAACCCCCCTTGGTTCCTAGGGAGGGTCCATCTTACCTACTGGTTTGTTGAAACGGTGACCCTTCCGTTGACTCTATACGGCTGGACTTCTCCTCTTTTAGGACCTGCCTATTTGGGGACTCTTGGCCTGTTGGAAGACAATGGCCTGTTTTATTATTGGTCTGGAGCTTGAAGCAGGATGATCCCTCTGGAGGGTTCCTGATTTGGGCGGGGGTCTACGCCCCCTGCTTCTCAGCGGTATTCGCTCCAATGGATGCCTTTCAGTGGCAGGTTATGCTATCCTGGTGTCGCTCTGAGAGCCAACTAGGGTGGCTCTGTTGGGTCTCGCTTATATCACAGGGGCTCCGCCCTTGTTTTTACTGTCCCAGAATATTCTGACTCTGGTCATGGGGGCTTAGTAAAATTATGCATAGACTTTCTATTTTATATACCTTCTCTTCGTTCACCCTACTATGTGGGGTTCTGCGCACGGTCGTGCTGATAAAGAGACCCGTGAGATTGATGGCCCCTGGGTGGCCTAGTGAACTGTGGTTCGCAGATGCTTCTGCTGAGGTCTGCTGACCTGTACGCTCTCTCAGGAGTGCGGTTCTGCCCTTGTCAGGCCCCTTCTTTTGTCGTCCCAATATACAGACTCTAGTCTGGGGCTTGACAGCTGATTCATTCACCCCTTGGAGACGGGCTTATCTTCTGGGTGACTTGGTATATGGGGGGCTAGGAGCAAGCTTCCTTGGCTTCCTCTTCCTCCGTCTATTGTGGTTTATGGTATACCCATATTGATTGGCATGAGTCTTGGTCTCTTCCCTGTTGAACGTTCTCGGTTCCCAGGGTTCTAGAGTCATTACAGCATAGGTTGGGGTTGGCTCCCCATCTAGGTACTCTGAAGGTTCAGGTTCTGTCCTGGCTGTCTTCCTTGTGAGGAGTTCTCTTGGGGATTGCTTAGGTGCATCTCCCAAGTAGTTCTGTGGTCCCTGTTGGGATCAATTTTCATTCTGTTTGCCCTGCGGATTGTTCCCTTGGGGCTCTCGAATTATACCATGACGTGGTGGTATTCCGCCTTACGCCGGACCCCTTGTCCAAGTGGTGTTTTATGATCATTCTTTAAGTCCTTTTAGTCTGCCTATGGGCCTTATTCTTAATAATGCTGAAGTAAGGGGTCTACATTCCCTCAACAGGTGTTGAAATTTTCCTGGTTGCTTTCTTGTCCCTTAGGGGGACTGATGCTCTTTGGGGTCTGCGGGCGCCTCCTTATGTATGTGCCTGATCTCGTTTGCTTCCAGGGCCAATGCTCCCTTTGGACTGATCTTACTTGGATGGTTGCCTTCCTGGTCCTGAGTAAAGGTTTCGGCTTCTTGCTGATCCTTGTTAATGAAGGGGTCAGTATCCCCGCCTGTCTGACGGGAGACCAGTTTTCATTTCCCCGTTGGGGAAAGTTCTACGTTTTACCGAGGCTTCTGTTGCCTGTGGGCTGGTTGGGCCATTAAACTGGCCTATTCCTTTTAGGGGGAAGATTCTCCCTCTCTCGTTTATTCCGTTATATTGGTGTTTGGGTACCTTTGGCCCTTCAGCACCAGGTTTTCTGTTGAATAAGTTGCTAGACCGCTGCTTGTCTCTGTTCATACCTTTTCAAAGGTTTTGTTATGGGATTGACGTTAGAGCCTTTGCTCATGTCGTACTTGGTAGCAAAGTTTTGCAGGTGACAGCGCCTTTACTGTCTGCTGTGCCTTTTTTTGGGGGGATCCCACCCTACTTTATGGACACTGCTATTGGATGTCCCATGTGTAATTATTATAGATGGAGCAAGACGTGCTGTATGCTTAGAATAATACAATTCTGTGAAATACTTACCTGTAGAATTGGTATTATACGCATACAGCACGTCCTGCTCCACCCCACCCTGGTTTTACATTTTTCTGGATCCCCTGTATGGTGACTGTTATTACTATTGTTACCAGTTGGTGGTTGGTTTCTCCCAGCTTCTTTTCTCACTGCTTTTCAATACTGGGGATTTGTGGAAGGTCCCTGGGTGTGTGAGGGGCTGGGAGGAGCCTGTTTTTGCATGTCTGCAGTGAACAGCGCCCTCTGGCCGGAGTATTACCCATGTGTAATATAGAAGGAGTAGGACGTGCTGTATGCATATAATACCAATTCTACAGGTGAGTATTTCACAGAATTGTATTTTTTCCATTCTGTTTAGTCTTGTGTCAGGTGCTGGTGCGCCATCATTGGCTGCTTGCACGTTCTGGCTTCGTGCTCCTCGGGGGGGGGGGGGGGGGGGGGGGGGGAGCGGGGCCCGTCTTTGGCACGCTCCACGTCATCTCTGATACCGGCCCGCCCCTCGAGGTATACCGACGCCATCTTTATCCTGCTTGGTTGGCCCATGCGCGACGGACCCCTACCTACCGCGGTCCGTAAGTGCCCTCGCGGGCGGCTTTATATCTTTCACTTTTGTTACTGTGTTCTTACAGGTCTGCTTATGTCTTTCAGGCGGGGCGAACCCTTTTGGCTTCTCCCGGCCCTGTCTTAGTATATAACTTGTATGCTTTGTAAAAATAATACTCCCACTTCCCTAGCGGGTTATTGGGGCATCCGGGGTTGCTATATAGCGTTATTCCCTATCGGCGTATAGCGCCGCTATAATCACTATATGGAGGCATCCCAGGATAATGTGACCGGGGTCCCTTTGGGGCAAGACCGGCTGTGTGTAGTGTGTGGGCAGCCTCATGCTGACGCTGACAAGGCACGGGTCTGTGTACCCTGCGCTGAGCAGGTGCTTGCATTGCAATCTGACCTGCCAGTGGCTGCACCTCGCTTCACTTCGCCTACTCCCCCAAGCTTAAACCTCACTCCTACTGAGTTGCATACTAGTGGGGATTCTCAGCCTGATGTGTCTTCTAGACGGGCTACTGTTGAGCAGTTGATTGCTAAGTCCTTAGCGCGTAAGGTCCCTGCTAAGAAGGGGTCATGACGATTCTGGCTCTGACCCCTGGGCCCCGGATGACACTGACAGCTTATTGACCCAGATTTTAGAGGTTCTGTCCATCTCTCTCCCTGTTGCGGCTCCCAGGCAAAGAGGGGAGCTTTTCCATACAGCAAAATCACGTTTGGAATTTCCAGAGCAGGCACATTTCCATAACCTTGTGCTCAAGGAATGGGAGCGCCCCAGTAAACTTCCCGGGGTTCCAAAAAGTTGGGATAGGAAGTATCCCTTTCCTGCTGAGGTGGTTAAATGTTGGTCATCCCCCCCCCCCCCCCCCCCCCCCCGAGGTGGATGCCCCGATCCTAGGGCTATCTAACACCTCTGTCATGCATTCCCCTGACTCCACTACCCTGCGGGATGCTGAGGACCGGCGCATTGACCAGCTGGCATCCCACGCCTTTGCATGTGCGGGGACTGCGCTGCGCCCGGTCTGTGCCTCTGCCATTACTGCTGTGGCCACTATAACCCTTATCAGAAATATGCTTGATAGTGCCCCTGATGATTTGCCTTGTGAGGTGTTTAATGCACTCTCCAGTTGTGATGTTTTTGTAAATTTTGTCCTCTCTGCATTGGATGACACCATCAGAATGTGTGCCAGATCTTCTGCTCTCGTGGTGGCTATACGCCGCTCGGTTTGGCTGCGCCAGTGGGCTGCGGACAACGCTGCCAAGAAGGCCCTCGCTGGGTTTCCCTTTAAAGGACTGCGCCTGTTTGGGGACCGCCTGGACCTTTTTGCTAAGGGAGGCAGGTTACCCCAGCGCAGGTTACCCCAATCTCGGCCCTTTCGGGGTCAGGGTTCCTTCTCCTCCCCTTACCGTGGTGCAAGACAGGGAAAGGGGGTTTCCTTTCCTGGGGCCCGGGGAGATTTCTGGGGTAGGGGCAGAGGACGTGGACGTCCTGGCTCCTCCTGGGGTCCCAAAGCAAAATCCTCTCCCAAGCCCCCTCAGGCATGATGGGGCGCCCTCACCCATCCGCGTGGGGGGACGGCTGCAGCACTTCGCTCACGTCTGGAGGCTTCATGTCTCAGACCGGTGGATTCAGGAGGTAGTGTCCTCCGGTTGCAAGTTGGAGTTTGCTGCCTGTCCCCCTCCAAGATTCATCAGATCCTGGATTCCTCAGGACCCTGTGTCAGCTCAGGAGCTAGTGCAAGCGGTGCAAGGCCTCCTGGAGCAGGGGGTCATCTGCCAGGTCCCCTTAAGAGAAAAAGGCAAGGGCTTTTATTCCAACCTATTCACAGTACCCAAAAAAGATGGTTTAGTCAGGCCCATCCTGGACTTGAAGATCCTCAACAAGTTTGTCAGGGGCAAGCGCTTTTGCATGGAAACTCTGCGCTCTGCCATCAGCTCCCTGTGCCAGGGGGATTTCATGACTTCTGTGGACATCAAAGATGCTTATCTTCATATTCCTGTGTTCCCAGGTCATCAAAGGTTTCTCAGGTTCGCTCTGATGGATCAACACTACCAGTTTGTGGCCTTGCCCTTCGGCCTCACTTCAGCTCCCAGGGTGTTCACCAAGGTGCTGGCTGGCGTGATGTGTCTGCTCAGATGTCGGGGGGGGGTCCGCGTGCTTCCCTATCTGGACGACATTCTCATCACTTCCCAGTCTCTACATCAGGCAGAGGAAGGTTCCCCTTTTTGGTGTTACTGCTCATTCCAAAACGGTGAAATTGGAGAGGTTGAATTCTCTAGCAACTGGAAGCTTCCTCAAGTCTTACCATCTAACCTGTCTGCTGGCAAGAATGGCTTTTACATCTTAGGACAGGACTAATAGAAGTTATTTAAAAGACACTGTGGAACATGTAATTAGGTATCCAACAACAAGCATGATTTTTGGGTACTAGTATGTTATGCATCTATGGTTGGGATGCCGATAACGTCTCTAAATATACTGAAGGACTGTTGTGTATAGTAAATTTATATATTTACGCAGCATGGTGATTTGATTAGTATTGGATTTCACATTTGCTACATAGACTTTACATATGTGTGACATTTTTCGTTTTCATTCCATTGTGTGTGCGATGGGCGGCCCCTTATGCCATTACGTGGCGTCCTCCCTTCTGCCCGGCGAACCCTCCCCCTTTTTTTTTGCCGGGATGACGTCACGGCCGCCGGATATCCGGCGCTTCGAGCGGCATGTGGTGGCGGGGCATTTACCCACCGCACTATAAAGGACGATCACGATGAGTGTAGTATTACCCCCTTAGAAGCCTTGGGCGCTTGGCGGAGCGCGCGGGGGCAGCAGCAAACCACTGGCAAAACGTGCATGGCAGTAGATTTCTTATCTTTATCTTGATGTTGATTGATATGTACTTATTTTTTGCAAAGCCTTGGATCTCTAATACCTTATTGAGTACACTCCAGACTCTACAGGTCTAGCTACATAGACATTTATTTTGCACATTTTTTATTTCATTTGTATTGTATTGAGTTTGATTGCTTGTAGATTAGTATGTACATGTATTAGGTTTTACTCTTAGATTAGGAGGTTATTTATTGGCACTATGCACTTTATATGATTTCTCGCACGGTCTGTATATATTTTTTTTCTTTCTTTCTGGGTGTTTTTTGTCCAGTAATTTGATTATTTGTTGATATCCTTACCTCGCCCTTTATACTTTCTATTTAAATATTTGCGTAATATCAAATAGGGGGCAGTAGAGGCCCACTTTGCATTTTTTTTTTTTAGTAGCATCTTATATGGAATATTGTTATATCTTTGCCAGCACCTGTTTTGATTCATTCTAGATAGCACTTTACGAAATTAATTTATAAATATATGTAGATAATATTTCAGGGATCTTATTAAGTATTTATTTTGTCCAGTGGTCCTAGTTTTTAATTGTCTTGTGTATCTGTGTTACATGTTGGTGATTGGTAGAGTTCCCGATTTGTATGGAATTCCAGGCTGTGGTTTTTTGGTTTAATATGTTGTAATCGTGGATTTCCGGGTGCACCCACCTATCTATCTTCTCATATTTGTTTACCCAGTGGTGCCCTCACAGCTTTCAACTTACTGCTCATTCCACTCGTGCTGTTGGGGCGTCCTGGGCTTTCCAGCATCGGGCCTCTGTTGAGCAAGTTTGTAAGGCTGCTACTTGGTCTTCCGTTCACACTTATTCTAAGCATACAGCACGTCCTGCTCCCGAATAGTCATAACATGTGGGTAGTCCTCCGGCGCCGTGCACTGCAGACATGTAAAAAACAAGCTCCTCCCGGCCCTACATATACCGCGGGACCTCCCACAAATCCCCAGATTTCTCTGCAGTGCTGGAATTGCGAAGACATGAAGTATCACGCTCTCGCAGGCGAGCGGGCCTTACGGCCCAAGGCCCTGTGGGACTATTTCTACCCGTCCTCGTTAGAAGAAATATGCCTCCCAGCCTAGGCTGCGTGGGTCGGGTGAAAGTAGGTAGCACCTGGTGTGCTGAATGGACCCATGCTCCACCGCAATCCCCCTCCATAGGGTAGGCGGTCAGGCCGTTGGTGAGCCTCTAGAGGATGCCCCTCCCGCATATTGCCTTGCCCCTCATAGACTCAGTCCATGGACACCGTCAGCTTCTCCCCTCGCTCCCTCCCGTAACTCGGGGGGGAAAAGAAGGGGGGGTGTGTGTGTGTGTGACAGCCCTAGCGCCCATCAGCCTTTAGACCTTGTCTCTTTTAATCAGGGGGTCAGTGTCGCGCATCACTGTACAGTGCGAGCTGTCTTTTCTCACTATCAGTCTGCCTCGGCAGATTCATTACAGCGTGTCAGCATTAGATGTTACTTATTCTCTGCTGCTGCACTTGCTGTCGATTAGAGCTTTGCGCTCTTTGGGGGAGGCGGAGACTTGGCATGACGCGTCTTGCGTTACAGCCTGGCCTGGCCCTCCCCTCGAGGTTCGCTGGCGCCATTTTCTCTATCTTCGCGGTCGTGGTGTGGCTTGTCTCCTCCCTCGGTCATGTAAGTGCCCTCCGGGGCGGTATGGTTTCTAGGTTTTTCAAACCGAGCATGGCACTGACTCCACTCCCCTTGTCCCATTATGTCTTTCAGAAACCAAGACTTCGTTACCGGCCACAGCCTAACATATATTATAAAGGGGCCTCTTTACAAATTCTCCCACATTACTAGCGGGTTTTGGGGCATCCAGGGTTGCTATTACATAATTCCCTGCGTTATACTGCATAAAAATCACCATATGGAGGCATTTCAGAATTATGGAACCGGGGTCCCTCCGGGACGTGACCGGCTGTGTGCAGTGTGTGGCCAGCCCCTGGCTGAGGCTGACAGGGCACAGGTCTGCGGACAGTGTGCAGCACAGGCATTGCTAACCGAGGATCCTCCCTTCCTCACCCCCGTCTCCCCGCTCCCAAACATCACTCATGATGAGTCCCACTCCAGCGGGGATGACCTGCAAGAGGTGCCGCGAGCGTTGCCCACGGCGGAGCAGGTGCTTTCTGGATTGGCAGAGCGTATGGGCCCTGGTAAAAAGCGGTCCCTGACGCCTCCAGGCTCTCCGGTCCCTGGCGATTTCGATGATTCTGCTGATATGCAGGACCCTGACCCTTCTGAGGAAGGTGAGCTATTCTCAGACTCGGGCTCCTCCCATGGGATGCCCGCGGGCCATGAGGAATCCGAGCCTGGCTCCTGGGGTCTGTGTGATACGGATGAAATCCTGATTTTTGAGGTCTTGTCAATCTCTCCCCCTGGGGAGATCCCCAAGCCTAAAAAGGAGACTTTCCATACAGCGCCGCTGCGCTTAGAGTTCCTAGAACAGGAACATTTCCAGAATATTATATCCCAGGAATGGGAATCGCCTGTTAAGCTTTAAAGGGATTCCAGGGGTCTGGGAATGGAAGTACCCTTTTCCCCCTGATGTGGTTAATTTATGGTCAGCTCCCCTGGTGGTGGGACGCGCCGGTTATAGGGGTCACAAACCCCCCTTTTATGACTGCCTCCTTTTATCTACCCTTCGGGGGGCTGAGGACCGGCGCATTGACAGACTGGCCTCACACGCCTTCTCGTGTGCTGGGACGGCCCTGCGCCGGTTTGCGCCGCGGCCATCGCTGCGGTGGCCGTCAGGACTCTGGTCAGAAAGATACTGGATCACCGCCCTGAGGACCTCCCTTGGGGGGTGTTTAGTGCGCTATCAGACTGCGAAGCCTTTGTGAATTTTATTCTATCGGCACTGGATGACACCATTAAGATGTGTGCTAGGAGCTCAGCTCTTGAGGTAGCCATTCGCCGCCTGGTCTGGCTGTGACAGTGGGGCGCCGATGGAGCTACAAAAAAGGCTCTCACTTGCCTTCCATTCAGAGGACGGCGGTTATTCGGGGCCCGCTTGGACCTTTTTGGCAAAAAGGCTATAGCACCCTTCCGCAGAAGGCCGCTCCGGCCTCCACGAGGCAGGGTCACCCCTCCACCTCCCTTCGTTAGTGTTAAACGTGAATCTGAGGTGTGTTTCCAGTTGTTCGGCGTGGATTTCCAACATGGCGCGGGCAGACAGCGCCCTGGGCCTTCTGGCAGGACCAAGTCCAAATCTGCCAAAACCTCACAAGCATGAAGGGGCGCCGAGGGGGGCGACTGCACAGCTGTCTCACACCCAGGAATATGCCTTCTCCTTCTGGTGGTTCCGGGATGTAACCCACCTGGGCTCAGGATGGGTTCTCGCTGACGGTCCCCCCTCAGTTTTCTGTCAGGGTGTTTTTAGCCCCTGCTCTCCCTTCTGAACCTGGAGAAGGCCGGACTGGGCCTGCAGTGTTGGGCGCGCTTGTTAATTGCCTTAACGGTATGGGGCCATGGCCTCTATACATTTTTTCCATCCTCCCCCCTCATCAGTACGAGGTAGTCTGGACCCCGTGGGCCTATGGCAGGCCTGGCAATTCTACCTTCACAAGTAATCCATATATGACAACTCTGTCTTAGGTCACGGGCCCCTGCGCTGGGGGGGGTTCGGCCTCTTGCGAAGCTCTAGCCCTTCTCAGCTTCTCTGGGGTCTGCTGCACGCCAAATACTATTCTAGTCAGTGTCACAGGATCAACCCTGCAGCTTGAGGCGCTATTTGGGGCCTCTCTTTCGTGCCCAGGCTACTAGCCTGGCGTGTCTGGGGACACGCCTGAGGTGGGGCTTCTGCGTTGGGACCTACCGGGTCGTCTTCCTTACTCCCCAGCCTCTGCATCAGACGAAGTGGGTCGGTTGGCCGAAAGTGTCCCCTGGAAGCTACTGGATGGTTGCTTAAACACCTCATCCCCTCACGGTCACTTATCCACTATTCCCCGTTCCTGGGAAATCGGTTCAGGCTTGCTGCCTTCTTCTCTGGCATTAGGGGACCCCTGGTTTGTGGGAGGTCCCGCGGTATATGTAGGGCTGGGAGGAGCTTGTTTTCTACATGTCTGCAGTGCACGGAGGCGGAGGACTACCCACATGTTATGACTATTCGGGAGCAGGACGTGCTGTATGCGTATAATATCAACTCTACAGGTGAGTACTTCACAGAGTTGTATTTTTCCAAGTTTTACAAGGTTGATGTGCGGGCCTCAGCGGATGCTGTTTTTGGCCGCAAGGTTCTGCAAGCTGCAGTGGTTTAAGTTTGTGCATTATTGCCTTGTTTTGGATCCCCGCCCTTTATGGACACTGCTGTTGGATGTCCCAAGTGTAATGACTATCTGAAGCGGGGTGTGTGACATACTTAGAATAATACCATTGTGTGAATACTCACCTGTAAAATGGGTATTATAAGTATGTCACTCACCCCGCCCTTTGGTTTTCTGGATCCTTTCTATGGTGAACCTTTTTTATTGTTACTGGTTATTTTGGCTCTTCCTGGTCCCTTTACTGCTGTCTTAATACTGGGGAATGAGTGGGAGGTACCAGGTATTTATGGACCGGGAGGGGCTCCCTTTTTTTCATGACATCTCTGCAAGATCGCCCTCTACAGGTCGGTATAACCCAAGTGTAATGACTATCTGAAGCGGGGTGTGTGACATACTTATAATACCCATTTTACAGGTGAGTATTCACAAAATGGTATTTTTGTGGTCCCTTCTGGTCCTAGGAAGGGTTTGGCTCCTGCCAAGTCTACTATCAGCAGGTGGATTTGTCAGGCTGTGATTCAGGCCTACTCTGCTAAGGGGAAGAATCCTCCCTTCCGCCTTACTGCTCATTCCACTCGTGCTATTTGTGCCTCTTGGGCTTTTCAGCACCAGGCTTCTGTTGAACAAGTTTGCAAGGCCGCTACTTGGTCTTCTGTTCATACCTTTTCTAAGTTTCACAAGGTTGATGCTAGGGCCTCAGCTGATGCTGCTTTTGGCCGAAAGGTTCTGCAGGCGGCAGTGGTTTAAACTGTCTGCTGCTGATTTTTGGACTTTATGGACACTGCTATTGGATGTCCCAAGTGTAAGTATTAGATTTGGAGCAGGACGTATACTAAGAATAATACAATTCTGTGATTACTCACCTGTAGAATTGGTATTATGAGTATACAGTACTTCCTGCTCCAACCTACCCTTGGTTTGCATTTTCTTGGATCCCCTGTATGGTGAATGTTATCATTGTTATAGTTGATAGTTTGGATTGTTTAATTCTCCCGGCTTCTCGTTAACTGCTTTTCAATGCTGGGGATTTGTGGGAGGTCCCCGGGTATTTGAGGGGCCGGGAGGGGCCTATTTTCGATGTCTGCAGGCCAGCGCCATCTGGCGGAGTATATCCCAAGTGTAAGTATTAGATTTGGAGCAGGACGTACTGTATACTCCATAAAAATACAATTCTGTGATTACTCACCTGAAGAATATTAAGTGGGAAGTGTGCGCCGCCGCATCCCCAATGTGCGTGCTCTCCTGCCACAGCCATTCAGATGTGCTGATGCGGCGATGGAAGCGCGCACAGCATGGGATGCTGCTGCACATTCTCCCCATTATAGTCAATAATAGCTGTTAAACATTGCACGTCTCTCATTGGTTGAGCACATGCTCCATTGGGTCGAGGAGATGAGTTTTTCTGGGCAAGCAGAGGGGTTTCACCCAGTGGGACATCCCAAATTGGGTTGCCACGGGGGAACAGAACAAAATTTGGGATACTCAAATCCTGGGTTTTTTTCCTCTTTAAATTGAGGTAGATTTTGATTTTTTTCTTGTAGGTATCTCTAACTGGACCAACACGACCTCAGACTTATGATGACAGCACCCTTCCTCTTATTGACCGTAATCAAAAAAATGGTAAGAGCCTTTGGCATCTGAATGTCGTCTTTTTTTTTTTTTTTTTTTTTTTTTTTATCTAAGTCTGGTTTTATTATAAACGTGACTTATGCATTGTGTTGTGCTGCTCCATGTATTGTGGTTCATGGGTGGAGGGGGTAGGTGGTGTAAAATTCCCTGCTATTGGCCATGTAAATCAAGGGGAGGAAATGAGTATTGTCTACACATCATTGATTGAAGGAGGGGAAAAAAATCAAGACCCGGGTGTTGGTCGGCTTTAAAGCAGCTTGCTAAAGTAGTGTTACGGTTTCTTGTTAATAAGGCCGGATTCGCCTTAAAGTCAATGATGGTTTTGAGCAGTTAAATTTATACTAAAGACTAGCCCGATTTGTTGTCCCATGGTCTCGGCTACACGATGCACAGTCCCAAACTTCAGTCCTTTTTTTTCGAAAAGTTAATAAATAATAAAGTTATTAGTAAAAGTATTAGAGCATTGGAGATGCAGAAACAGTGGGTGTGGCAACATTGATGGGATGTAAGCACACTGTGTGCTTTACAAATATCATAGTAAAAAATGTGCATTGTAAAAAAATAAATGCATTGTTCCTCTAGTTATTACTGCCAGCGCATAGTGTGATGAGAATAAGGGAGTGAGATATGCTGCAGGCGAAGTCTCCATCCTGCCAGCTTATAGTGTCTCCAGAGAAGAGGGTGGGGTTAGCTGCAGGGAGAGGCAGCCAATCTGGCCATCTGGTGAGGGAGTTGGTGGGGGGGGGGGGGGGTTCTGTTCTTGGTCCACTGAAAGTTGATTGAAGGACCAGATCAGCGGGGTGGGGAATGACAGCTGAATTTGGAAATGATTTCCTCACTAAGGAGACAGACAGTAGAGGAAGGAAAGCGCTGGTGGCATTCAGTGAAAGGAAAGTTACTGATATTTTTTAACCTTTGACTTGCCATTCACTTTGCAATATTTTTTTATTTAGATAAAAGGTCTGAGGACATTCCATTAAATGACATTCGAACAGGTAACTGCCAATCTCCACCTAAATGGATTATATAATGGTACCGTATTTTTGCGCTATAAGACACTTTTATTCCCCCCCCCCAAAAAAGTATACGGTCATGTACTGGTGCTCCTGGGCTGCCACAGCTGTCTGGCCAGATGATTATGGAGCAGCAGGCAGGGTAACTGAAGCCTGCCCGCTGCTTCTGGGGGGTATGGACACATGCAAACACCTGGCTCAGTGTAGTTCTGCTGTAGGGTGATGGCATGTACCCACGCCCTTGGGATAAGCTGTAGAGGGGATGACTGCAGCGGAGAGATGGCTGAGGGGGACAGCCCCTGCTCCTGGGTCTTCTGGCCTCCCGGTCAGCAGTGCGGGAGCATAAAGACATGCGAGTCCTCTTCCTTCTTTCTTCCTTAATTATTCTAAGTATGTCACACACCCCGCTTCAGAATAGTCATTACACTTGGGTTATACCAACCTGTAGTGGGCGATCTTGCAGAGATGTCATGAAAAAAAGGGAGCCCCTGCCGGTCCATAAATACCTGGGACCTCCCACTCATTCCCCAGTCTTTCATCTCTGCAGACAGCGAGGAAGTCAGAAGATGGATGTCTCCTCCTTGCAGGTAGCCGGGGTAACTCCCGGCCCCCCTCTTTGGGTCTATTTGTGCCTGGATCTACTGTTATCCCCCTTTTTGTTTTTAAATAGAGCCTCCCAGCCTAGGCTGCGGATCCGGGCAAGGGTTGACAGCACCTTACGGTGCTTAGGAGCCATGCTCCACCGTGAGACCCCATACTAAGGGTTAGGCGGTATTCCGGGTTAGTGATCCTGGTTGGGATGCCCTGTCCTTGCCCTTACACCTTGGTGGTGTTTTTCCCCCTTTCCCCGTCACCCATTGTTCCCTACTGCTGGGGGGGGGGGGGGTTATTCCTGTTTAGTTTAATTTCTTAGAGGCATGGTTTAAGCGCAATGTGTGTGTGTGTGTTTTACTGTCCCTTGACCGTCGCCGGCGGTTTGCGGCGCCGCCGACCGTTGCTGGCAGCCTTCGGGGGAGCTTCTTCCCCTCCGGTGCGGTTTAGGGGGGAAGCGGGTGCGGGGCGTGATCCTGCGGCCCGCCCCCTCCCTCCCCCCATGCTGCTGGTGCCGCTGCGGGAGCCGCGTTGTGTCAGGGGAGAGGGCCGGGGTCGGGTGCAGCGCGCCGTCCGTGCCGACCCACCTTTCTTCATCCTTGCTGCCTTCCCGTCGCATCGTGCTGGCTTGTGTGGACGCCATTACTGTAAGCACCCAGTGGGCTTCAATCTTTTATTGGCTGTACTTCTGCTTGTTAGTTCGCAAGATCGATATAGATACATACCGTATTTTTCGCCCTATAAGACGCACCTGCCCATAAGACGCACCTAGGATTTGGGGGAAGAAAATAAGAAAAAAAAATTTTAAACCAAAAACGCACCATTACAGACAGTGTGGCATTCCCCTATCCAATTCCCATAGGCAGTGTGGGATGCCCCCATTCCATAGACAGTGTAGCATGCCCCCATCCCATTCCCTGTATATCCAGTGTGGCATCCCCCCTCCCATTCCCCATATACCCATTGGCTGTGTGGCATCCCCCTCTCCCCCCATTAGTATAGGCTGTGTGGCATCCCTCTCCCCACATTCCCATAGGCTGTGTGGCTTTCCCCCTCCCCCCATTAGTATAGGCTGTGTGGCATCCCTCTCTCCCCATTCCCATTGGCTGTGTGGCTTTCCCCCTCCCCCCATTAGTATAGGCTGTGTGGCATCCCTCTCTCCCCATTCCCATAGGCAGTGTGGCATCCCCATCCCCCCATTCCCATAGGCTGTGTGGCATACCCCTCCCCCCATTCCCAAAGGCTGTGTGGCATCCCCCTCCCCCCCATTCCCATAGGCTGTGTGGCATCCCCCTCCCCCCATTCCCATAGGCTGTGTGGCATACCCCTCCCCCCATTCCCATGGGCTGTGTGGCATCCCCCTCCCCCCCCATTCCCATAGGCTGTGTGGCATCCCCCTCCCCCCCCATTCCCATAGGCTGTGTGGCATACCCTTCCCCCCATTCCCAAAGGCTGTGTGGCATCCCCATCCCCCCATTCCCATAGGCTGTGTGGCATACCCCTCCCCCCATTCCCATAGGCTGTGTGGCATACCCCTCCCCCCATTCCCATAGGCTGTGTGGCATACCCCTCCCCCCATTCCCATAGGCTGTGTGGCATCCCCATCCCCCCATTCCCATAGGCTGTGTGGCATCCCCATTCCCATAGGCTGTGTGGCATCCCCATTCCCATAGGCTGTGTGGCATCCCCATTCCCATAGGCTGTGTGGCATCCCCATTCCCATAGGCTGTGTGGCATACCCCTCCACCCATTCCCATAGGCTGTGTGGCATCCCCATTCCCATAGGCTGTGTGGCATCCCCATTCCCATAGGCTGTGTGGCATCCCCATTCCCATAGGCTGTGTGGCATCCCCATTCCCATAGGCTGTGTGGCATACCCCTCCACCCATTCCCATAGGCTGTGTGGCATACCCCTCCCCGCATTCCCATAGGCTGTGTGGCATCCCCATCCCCCCATTCCCATAGGCTGTGTAGCCCCTCTCCCCCCATTCCCACCCCCCTCCCCCCGTTAGTATAGGCAGGCGCCATAGTAAAAAAAAAAAAAAAAAAACTTAAACTCACCTGTCCGCTGACACCGCTGCGCTGAGCGGCCGGCTCCGTGAATGGGGTGGGCGTGGCCTGCGCCGCAGCGTCGACGCAGGCCACGCCCACCCAATTCACGAGCTGGCTCTGTCCCGGCCCCGCCGCTGCGATCGCTGTCTTTTCAGGCAGCGATGACAGCGGCGGGGCCAGAGACAGAGCCCCTGCCGCTCCTCCATCTGCTCCTCCACATGCGATCACGAAGGTCCGGGCAGCGGGCGTGGCCTGCGCCGGTGCAGGCCACGCCCACCCACTGCCGGGACCTTCGCAGTGTGCCAGACAACGCTGGAGCACCGGGGACGGGTGAGGTTTTTTTTTTTTTTTTTTTTTTTTTTTTTTACATTCGCCCGATAAGGCGCACTGACATTTTTCCCCCACTTTTGGGGAAAAATAAGTGCGTCTTATAGGGCGAAAAATACGGTATGTATACGTGCTCGTTTGGCCTTTTCTGTTTTTGTGCGCAGCATATTGTGTGATGTGTGTGATAGTCCCTCTTTTTGTATTCCAGGCGGACCCTTGTTGGATCTTAAAGGGTCCTCCCAGTCCTAGGGTCCCTGGTTTAGTTTAGGGCTCCCTATAAATCCTCCCACTTGGGACACAAAAGGGGCATCCCGGGTCGCTTATATTGCGTAATTCCCTTGGGCATTGCGACTACCGATAAAATCGCCATATGGAGGCTTCCCAGCATACCGTGCTCGGGCTCCCCTCGGGGCAACCCCGGCAGTGTTTGGGGTGTGGGGTATCCCTTACTGGGGATGATGTATTCCTTTGCATACCATGTGCGCAGCAGACTATTACGCGGCAGTCCGGATCCCATGCGTCTGGTTCTGCGCCGCCGGTCTCTTCACCTACCCCTCCCCGCCTGATCCGTACCCCATGTGACGCTGTCATGGGTGGGGAGTCGCAATCTGAGGTGTGTGCCAGATTGGCCAATCTTGAAAAAGTATTTTCTAGCTCTGTTGCCAGAAAGGCCCCGGCTAAGAGAAAGCACTTGTCTCCAGCCACGCCGGCTTCTGATTTTGATGAGTTTGATTCACTGGACTGGTCCGATTACCCCCCACTAGAGGAAGGGGAGCTATTTGAGGAGTCGGACGGTTCTGACGATCAGCAGTTTGTTGGCTCCGATGCCGAGCAGGGTCAGGGGGATTCTTTGGATACCCCTAAGGTCCTGGCTCATATGTTTGAGATTCTGGCAATTTCTCCTGAAGTGGCTCTTCCGCAGAAGGGGGAGTTCTTTGAGGCGGCTAAGCCGCGCTTGGAATTCCCTAATCAAAAGCATTTCGATGGCATTATTCTTAAGGAATGGGAGAGGCCTACTCTGCTTCCAGGTGTTCCTCCGGGTTGGGATAAGAAATATCCCTTTCCGGTGGATGCGGTGAAGCGCTGGTCGTCCCCTCCTGAGGTGGACGCCCCTGTTTTGGGGTTGTCTAGCACCTCCGTTTTGCATTCTCCTGACTGTTCTACTTTCAAGGATGGTGAGGATAAACGCATTGACCAGATGGCTTGTCATGGTTTTGCCAGTGTCGGGTCGGCCTTGCGGCCTGTTTGTGCTTCGGCGCTTTTAGTAGTGGCTTCTAGGTCGGTTGTTAGGGACCTGTTGTCTACTTCCCGGCTTGACCCAGCTAGTGATGAGTTCACCGCCCTTAAGCGGTGAGAATTGTTTTTTTACATTTGTTAGCCGCCCTGGATAACACCATGGTGATGTGTAGTAGAACTTCGGCCTTGCTTGTGGCTATTCGGCGGTCGGTTTGGTTACGCCAGTGGGCGGCTGATTTTGTGTCCAAGAAGTCGCTTACGGCTCTTCCCTTTTTGGGGTTGCGGCTCTTTGGAGAAAAATTGGATTCGGTCGCAAAAGGAGATAAATTACCTCAGCGAAAGAAGCAACGCCGTCCCTTTCGGGGGGCGGCTCCCTTTGCTCCTTCCTTTCGCGGGGCCAGAGCTGGCAGGGGATTGGCTGTCTTCTCCTCCAGAGGTGATTCCTGGAACAGGGGCAGAGGACGTGCCCATCCAGGACACAGCTGGGGCTCTAAGCCCAAAGCTGCTGCCAAGCCAGCTCAGCAATGAGGGGGCGCCCTCACCCTTGCGGGTGGGGGGACGGCTGCGTCACTTCTCCCAGGTCTGGGACCAGGAGGTCTCGGACAGATGGATTCGGGAAGTGGTGTCTTCCGGTTACAAGCTGGAGTTCGAGATCCGGCCTCCTCCCAGATTCTTCAGGTCTCTGGTGCCCTTGGATCCTTTGGCAGCGCAAGGGCTCCGGGCAGCAGTAAAAGATCTCCTGGACATGGCTGTCATTTGCCCGGTGCCTTCCTCGGACCGGGGCCTGGGATTCTATTCCAATCTGTTCACGGTGCCCTAGAAGGATGGCTCCGTTCGTCCCATCCTGGATCTGAAGCTCCTCAACAGGTTTATCCGTCCCAGGAAGTTCCGCATGGAAACTCTGCGTTCAGCCATAAATTCGCTTCGTCAGGAGGACTTCATGACGTCCATAGACATCAAGGATGCTTATCTGCATGTTCCAATCTTCCCGGCACATCAGAGATTTCTCAGGTTCGTGGTGGAAGATCGGCATTTTCAGTTTGTGGCTCTTCCTTTTGGCCTTACCTCGGCTCCAAGGGTTTTCACCAAGGTGCTAGCAGGGGTGATGGCCCTCCTCGGAGCCCAGGGTATCCGCATCGTGCCTTATCTGGACGATGTTCTCATAATGGCATCCTCTCTCAGCCAGGTGGAGCTAGATACCAGGACTGTGGTATCCACTCTGGAGAGATTCGGCTGGGTGATCAACTACCCCAAGTCCTCCCTCTCTCCGTCCAGGGTGGTGTTTCCGGAAATGTCTCTGGATACTTCTCAGACCAGGGTGTTCCTTCCTCGACCCAAGGTTCTTTTGATTCAGGAATTGACTCAGCTTCTTCTGTCCCTCCCTCGTCCGTCCATCCGGCTGGGGATGAGACTGGTGGGATTGATGGTGGCTTCTTTCGAGGCGGTTCCCTTTGCTCAGTTTCACACAAGGACGCTCCAGCTCCATCTCTTGGCGGCCTGGGACAGGTCTCCGCTGTCATTGGATCAGTCTTTTCTGATGTCCCCCCGGGTTCGGCGTTCCCTTCGGTGGTGGCTGGAACCAAGCAATCTGATGAGGGGCACATCCTTTCTGACCCCTCGTTGGGAGACAGTCACCACGGATGCCAGCCTGTCAGGTTGGGGGGGGGGGGGGGTTTGGAAGGATCTTCAGTTTCAGGGACTGTGGGGGGCCTCAGTAGGCTCACGATCCCATCATTGTTCTGGAGCTGAGAGCCATCAGGTTGGTTCTGGCTCACTTGTCTCATCAGTTACAGGGCTTACCGGTTCAAGTTCGGTCGGACAATCGGACGGCGGTCGCCTACATCAATCACCAGGGAGGGACTCGCAGCAGGCATGCCCTCAGGGAAGTGTCCTTGATCCTTGCTTGGGCAGAGAGCAATGTCCCATGCATCTCGGCAGTGTACATTCCGGGAGTGCAGAACACGGAGGCGGACTCCCTGAGCAGGTGCTCATCTCGCCGGGGGGAATTGTCTCTCAGCCCCAAGGTGTTTCGGTCACTTTGCCACAAGTGGGGGACTCCGGAGGTGGACCTCTTTTGCCTCTCTTCACAATCACAAGCTTCCGGCATTTGTGTGTCTCTCGGGATCCGCTGGCTCTGGCAGTGGATGCCATGTCTCTGAGCTGGAGGGATCTGGGGTGTCTGTACCTGTTCCCTCCGTTCCCTATGGTGGGCAAGGTGGTGCGCAAGCTGGCTCTAGGGGGTGTGTCAGCAATCTTGGTGGCTCCAAGATGGCCAAGGCAGGTTTGGTTCGCAGACGTGGTGTGGTTGGCAGTGGATCAATTCGATCTGCCCCTTCTGCCGGATCTGCTCACTCAGGGTCAACTACTCTACCCCAATTTACCAACGCTGGCTTTGACGGCGTGGCTGCTGAAACCTCCATCTTGAAGGAGGAAGGTCTTTCTGATGCTGTGATTCAGACTCTGGTTAGTGCTAGGATGAGGTCTTCCTCTACCATCTACTATAGGACTTGGAGGTCTTATAGGTTTTCTATCCCTAGGGTTTTGGAATTTCTGCAACATGGTCTGGACTTGGGGTTGCAGCTTAGTACGTTGAAAGGGCACTTTCTGCCCTGGCGGTTTTCTTTCAAAGGTCTTTTGCTCTTCATCCTCTGGTTAAGACCTTTTTTCAGGGGTTTGCGCATGTGCGGCCTCCTAGAAAGCCTTTGCTCCCAGTTTGGGATTTGAATTTGGTTCTTTCTGCTCTTCAGGGTCCTCCTTTTGAGCCTTTGCAGGATGTTGCTCTTTCTACGCTTACTCAGAAGGTTGCTTTTTTGGTTGCCATTACTTCCGTTCGGCGTGTACCGGAGTTGGCGGCTTTGTCCATTCAGGCCCCGTACTTTGAGAGGCATCAGGACAAGGTTGTTTTCCGCTTCAAGGCAGATTTCCTTCCTAAGGTGGTTTCTGCCTTTCATCTTAAACCCTCCTTGTGTCCTAAGCCTAGCAATGACAAGGAGAGGGTCTTGCATTCCTTGGATGGGGTTCGCTGTGTGAAGTACTATTTGGTGGCTACTTCCTCTTTTCGTAAGACTGACGCCTTTTTCGTGGTGCCCTCCGGGCCTAGGAAAGGTTTGGCACCCGCCAAGTCTTCCATTAGTAAATGGATTTGCCAGGCCATTGTTGGGGCCTATTCTGCCAAGGGGAAAATTCCCCCTTTTCGTGTTACTGGTCATTCTACTCGTGCTGTTGGGGCGTCCTGGGCTTTCCAGCACCAGGCCTCTGTTGAGCAAGTTTGTAAGGCTGCTACTTGGTCTTCTGTTCACACTTTTTACAAGTTTTAGAAGGTTGATGTGCGGGCCTCAGCGGATGCTGTTTTTGGCCGCAAAGTTCTGCAAGCTGCAGTGGTTTTAAGTTTGTGCATTGTTGCCTTGTTTTGGATCCCCGCCCTTTATGGACACTGCTATTGGATGCCCCAAGTGTAATGACTATTCTGAAGCGGGGTGTGTGACATACTTAGAATAATACCATTGTGTGAATACTCACCTGTAAAATGGGTATTATAAGTATGTCACACACCCCGCTTCACCCCGCCCTTTGGTATTTTGGATCCTTTATGTGGTGAACCTTTTTTACTGTTACTGGTTATTTCGGCTCTTCCTGGTCCCTTTTTCCTTACTGCTGTCTTAATACTGGGTAATGAGTGGGAGGTCCCAGGTATTTATACCCGGGAGGGGCTCCCTTTTTTTCATGACATCTCTGCAAGATCGCCCTCTACAGGTCGGTATAACCCAAGTGTAATGACTATTCTGAAGCGGGGTGTGTGACATACTTATAATACCCATTTTACAAGTGAGTATTCACAAAATGGTATTTTTGCCACACTGCCTGTAATTAGGGGATGGGGGATATATATAATTATTAATATATATAATTATTAATATATATAAATATATATATATATATATATATATATATATATATATATATATATATATATATATATATATATATATATATTTTTTTTTTTTTTTTTATGTTTTCCTGCTCCAAATCCTAAAAAAAAAAAAAAAAAATGGTACCTTTTTCTTGTCTGACCTTTTTTTGCTAAAAGCAGATAATTTATTTCCATTTTAATCACAGAACCCTATGCACACAATGGGGATAACAGCACTCGACACCTAAATCGTTCGGCAGATCTCTCTGAACTGGAGCCCCTCAAGGTAAATACTGATCTCTGTAAAGGTTCCTGTTAATCAGTCATAGGTTATCTGCAGATATAAGTCAAAGAAACTGGTTGTGCTGTATTTTTAGAAGTTTTTCCAATGTATAGTAGATCTTTAAAATAAAAAAAAAACAGTGTGTACTTTTCTATGACAAAATGTTACAATATGGTTTAACCAGCTTAAAATATAGCATTTCTTTGCTCGAGCATTTTAGTCTAGAATAAATTCAGACCTTTAAAAGGCATAGTGCAGCATGCACCCATTTCTAACATTTTGGTGGATGTCTATAAATGTGCATGGCTTAGTTAAGACAATAATGAGCAGCTGTATTAGATTTCCTGTCCAGGCTAGAAACATAGGGTACTTAACTCCCAGCCCACATGCACAACCCCACCATACAGACTGGACCCTCTCCAGTTTCAGTGCTGTGCCAACAACTCAAGTCTGCAGGCTGGGACGTTGGTGCTTTTCTATTTCCCCACCAGCCAAAAATTCCACTAGAGCTGCTAATTGGCTGCCTTATACCAAAATGGTATATGCAAACTTGCCTCTTCTTTTTTTTTTTTTTTTTTTTTTCACTGTTCTTTGTAGTTTGAAGAGCAAATGGGGGCACCACCACTCTCACCAGGAGCATATATTAAATGTTCTAGTTTATTCACAGAAATAAGAGTACACTGAGGGCCAGTAATTTCCACATACATTCCCTGCTACTGACCCACTCTTCTGTGCATGTAAAAGCTAGCTGTAAATTGTGGCGTATGTACTGAATGCAATGCAAATGCAATTAACCTCTAGCAATAGCTAGAATAATTAAATGATTTTGTAGACATCTTATCATGCTTTGTCACAACTGCATAACATTCATCTCATTGCAAACGTTCTCTGTCACAGGATAGATCTCTCAGTGCTGGGGGATCTTTGGATCTTGGGGATGCAGAGGACCAACCTGTCTAATTCCACATCTTTCATTTGTGTATGTAATCACCACTCATTCATTTTATAGCTTTATTCATTACTGAAGCATTCTGCTTGTGTGTTTTTTTTCTGCATTTTAAACCACATGCAGCTAAATCTACCTTTTCAACATTGGCTATGGACCTTGGCCAACTAGGCTTTTTGTGCATGGTACCGGAATGCATTTGTCCATGTGACAAAACATCTTAAAGTGGACCATCACCCTCCCGTGATCGGCCCGGGAATCTATAAGATTCCCGGGCCGATCACCTCCCTCCCCGCGGGACATCCGAGATCGGGATGTCCCGCGGGGTGAAACCCCCCCAAACACCCCAAATCCCCTTACCCTGTCTTCGGCGGCGGCAAGCCGCCGCCTCCCTCGCGCCCCTCTAGACGTGCCCGCGCCGGCCGTCTGTGAATGGCCGGCGCGCGGGAGGCAGCGGCGGAGGAGCCGCTTGTCCGCGGCTGTCAAATCTCTTGTCCGTCGGCACGGGGAGAGGTGAGTTTTTCGGGTGATCGGGGGGGGTTTCACACAGCGGGGCACCCCGATCGGGGGTGCCCCACCGAAGTGGACCAAGACCCAGGATAGTCAAAATCCTGGGTGTTGGTCCACTTTAAACATCTTAACCAGGCCTTGGTTCTACTCCAGAACATGCAATCTCCATTTGAAAATGCTACAATATGATACCATATGTATCTATCCATAAATTAGTTCTTGATTTCTGCGATAAAGCTGTGGTTTTGGGCTGCGTGTCGGCATAGGGAACACCGGTGGCTGTATCCCCAGCTCTCCTGTGGAGTGTGCACTTCTGTTTGCTCAGCCTGTCTGAATGGCTGGGTGTGAGAGCGTGCACAGATGCAGGGATGCGGCGGACCGTGATCGCAGTGAGGGACCAGCAGAAAGTTAAGGGGGTTTGTGAGCGATCCGGGGGAGAGGTATTCACACAGTGGGGCATCCAGAAACCTACTTGGCTGCTCCAGGGCAGACGTCGGCGGTGATCGGTCCACTAAAGTATGACCCAGAATAGTAGACCTTCAGATCAGAAAGCTGAATTGGCCTTTAGAGAAACTGGGCAAAAAGGAACCCCTAGTTGTCAACTACGATCTAGTCCATGACACTCCAGCGATGTCCGAGTCTCGGCCGTTCCAAAATAAGGCAAACTGAAGTATAATGCCCCCCACCACCACCCCTTATGAGACACTAAGCATAGACTTATTCTACTATTTGGGGTTATAAACATCCCACTGTAAGCAGCCTGGATGAATAGTATTCAGCCTTGTGGTAGGTTGGACTTCACTTATAAATGAAGAATAATGAAGCAGAGTTCCCAACTATATGATTAAGGAAACAGGTTCCATTAGGGCTTGAAATTGAGTGGTGTGCCATGTTGGAAACAGATTCCATTAGGGCTTGAAATTGAGTGGTGTGCCATGTTGCCTAGGTCTTCTTACCCTTCGTATTTGTGAGACTACATCTTCTGGATGTAGTAAAAGCACTGATGTTTTAGGTCTATTCAGGTTGACTGGCGGCCTCCAATGCATCTCTGGCAGATGGAATAGGTCTGCCATAGTTGAGCCTACACCCAGTATTAAACCACAGATGGACCTTACTAAATTAATTCCCGACTTTGCATTCCCATTCACAAAAAGCTCCCCAATCAAGATGCCCCAATGCCGACTACAGCAATTGCCTGTGCCCATTTAGTTAAAGAATAGGTGTTGGTCTGCTTTAATGTGTGGGCAGCTATGGACACCAGTATTTGCTGCCTTGAGGATGTTGTATTGTCTTCCTTCCGTCGTCAGGTCAGTTTGGGACATCCTGCAAGTGAAAAATTAGCTCCCCACTGTGTGAAACCCCCCCAGGATGCCCACAAACCTTACCTGGATCCCGATCCAACGGCGCATGTGCAGGCCGCGCCCGCATCCCGCTCTTCTCTAGCGGGGCGCGTGAATGGCTGGCGGGGGCGCGCTCCCTGTTAGAGGGAAGCGCGTGGAGCGGGGTGAGGTGAGTTGTAACTTGCGATCTGGACCAAAACCCAGGATAGTCAAAATCCTGGGTGTTGGTCCACTTTAAATTGCCCGTCCTGGAACAGTGACAGCCATTTTCAAGCTGTAAGTACCACTGGTGTGAGAGTGCATGGGTACAGTAGTTGTATTTCTAAGGGGCTTTATAGCCGATTTGGATGCAGTAGCCGCTACATTTTTCTTATTGTGTTCCCATTAATCATGGAAACTTTTTTTTCTTTTTTTAAAAGTAAAATGTATGTAGATTGCTGTAAAAAAATGGCAGTCTGAGTAAGAGCAGGCATCATTGGGTTTGACTAGAAATCCTTCTCTTTGTCCAGTACCACTTTCCCCATAACAGTCCTATTTTAGCTTTTGGCCATTGTGATTTTTTTTTTTTTAGTTTTGTTTTATCCTGGCTTTTGACTACTTTTGTACAGGGTTTACTTTATGCGCCACCCAATGTTTGTCATTTTAACCTTTCTAAAATACATATATCTTTGTTTTTTTGCAGGGCAACATTCGTGCTTGATATAGGAGCTACTGGACCAGAAAAGCTTAATCTTTATACCCCCTTACTGTCTCTTTCCCATTCTCAAGCCCCCATCTCTCTGCTGCACTCTGCAGATCATTGGTGGATTGTAAATTGCGCCAACAATTACTGGATTCTGGGACAAGAACGACGGGGGATGCAATAACACTGGAATATCGCAATTGTAATTGAGACTGTGTAAATACAGAACACTAACATATCATATCATATTATGGCTGATATGCGACACTAACAGTCTTTCAGGACACCTTATGGTGCATTTATTCCAGCACCACCCTTTTTGAGTTTTGTGTTTTTTTGTTTTTTTTTTTTTTCCCCTCTTCCGGGTGATTTGGTTTCATATTTGCTGCAAACAATGTGTCTTGTTTTACCTTATCCCTTTTCTTGGAATCACCAGTGGCCTTTACTTGGGGAATAGAGGAAAGTGGATGTATAATGACTCTCCTGACCTCCTCCCATCTTGCTTCCCTTGCAACCTTTTCATAACAATCTAATGCCAAGGATTATGTTTTTTATAAATAAAATTTTTAAGACAATCGTATTAAAAAGAAAAAAAAAACTTTTATGATGGATTGCCCAGTCATTTAGTTTTTTTTTTTTTTTGGGGGGGGGGGGGGGCGCCTTTGTTGTACAAACTGTTCTAAGTATGTCACACACCCCGCTTCAGAATAGTCATTACACTTGGGTTATACCGACCTGTAGAGGCCGATCTTGCAGAGATGTCATGAAAAAAAGGAAGCCCCTCCCGGTCCATAAATACCTGGGACCTCCCACTCATTACCCAGTCTTTCATCTCTGCAGTCGGCGAGCAAGTCAGAAGATGGATGTCTCCTCCTTGCAGGTAGCCGGTGTAACCCCCGACCCTCTTGTTGTTCTATTTCTGCCTTGACCCACTTTAATTAAAATTCCCCTTGCCTCCCAGCCTAGGCTGCTGGTCCGGGCAAGGGTAGACGGCACCTTACAGTGCTTAGGAGCTATGCTCCACCGTGAGACCCCATACTAAGGGGTAGGTGGTTGCCCGGGTTGGTGATCCTGGAGTGAGATGCCCCGTCCCTTGCCCTTCCACCTTTGGTGTGATTTACCCTCTTCCGGCCACCCATTGCTCCCTAAACGAAGGGGGGGGGGGGGTTTCCCTTGAGGGTTGATTGTTTGATTGTTTTTATTGAAACTGTGTTTTATTAGTGTGTGTCTTTGTTACACCTTGGCCGGCGCTGCCCGTGGACAAGCGGTTTTTCTTTTGTTGGGGGAGCTTCTTCCCCTCAGGTGTGGTGATGTGGGGGGTGGGGCCGGGTGCTCAGCGCGATCCTACGGCCGGCCCCCCGTGCTGCTGCTGCCGCCGCTGCGGAACCCAGCCACTGGCCGAAAGCCGCGTTCTGTCGGGGGAGGGGGGCGGGGCCGGGCATGATGCGCGAACCGAGCTGGCCCGTCCTCCTTCCTCATCTCGCTCTCTGCTCCGCCTCGTGCTCTGCATCTCGGTCTGTGGACGGCGCCATTCTTGTAAGCTCCCTATGGGCTACCATGCTGTTCTTGATTCTATTATCTGCAGAATTGCTTTTTATTATTAGGCATATATATAGAATATATATATATATATATATATATATATATATATATATATATATTCTTAGTATACATACGTCCTGCTCCAGATAGAGTACTTACACTTGGGTTATCCTCCGCCAGATGGCGCTGCACTGCAGAGACATGTAAAACAGGCTCCTCCCGGCCCCTCAAATACCCAGGGACCTCCCACAAATCCCCAGATTTCTCTGCAGTGCTTACTGCGAAGACATGAAATTATCACTCTCTCGCAGGTGAGCGGGGCTATTAGCCTGCGGCCCTGTTGGACTATTCCCACCCGTTCCTGGTTTGATGTGCCTCCCAGCCTGGGCTGCGCTGGTCGGGTGAAGGTAGGCAGCACCATGTGTGCTTGAGGAGCGCTGCTCCACCGCAATCCCCCACCAAAGGGTGGGTGGTATAGGCTGATGGTGAGCCTTCATGGGATGCCCCTCCCGCATTATTGCCCCGTGTAGCGGTGGGTCCTGTACAGAGGGCCGCCATCCTCCCTCATTCTCCCTGTAGCCTTCGGGGGGAAAGAGGGGGGGGGGGGTGAGTGTGTCAGTGTTTTGTGCAATTGGCTTTTGGTCTGTTTTAACTCATATATGTGGTGTCAGCCGCCGCGCTTCTGCGTTCATTGGCTGCTTGTCTGTGGGCTTCGCGCTCTTCAGGGGGGCGGGGCCTGGCTTGGCGCGCTTTGCGTCACGGCTCGCTCTGGCCCGCCCTTCGAGGTTCGCTCGGTGCCATTTTGTCTGGTTGCGCGTGTGACGGTTCTACCTACCGCGGTCCGTAAGTGCCCCCGTGGGCGGCTTTATGCTCATTCCTTACTGTGTATGATTTTGACGCCCCTCCTTCTCATTGTGTCTTTCAGACGGGCGAATCCAGTGGCTTCTGCCGGCCCGGTGTAATTGATAGTTGGGCCCAGTATAATTACTCCCACTTCCCTAGCGGGTCATTGGGGCATCCACGGTTGCTTTACAGCGTCAATCCCTACTGGCATATTGTGCCTAATAATCACCATATGGAGGCATCTCAGGATAATGTGACCGGGGTTCCTTCGGGACAAGCCCGGCTGTGTGTAGCTTGTGGGGTCTCACCTATCAGCGGTGACAGTGCACGGGTCTGTGTTCCTTGCGCACAGCAGGTGCTAACGTTACAACCCGCCCCGCCTGTGGCTGGGCCTGCACCTCGGCTCACTTCACCTACTCCCCCAAGCTTGAGTCTCACCCCCATTGCATCGCATACAAGCGGGGATTCTCAACCTGATGTGGCTGCTAGACTTGCCAGTGTTGAAAAATTGATTGCTACTACTTTTGCTAGTACTTTAGCGCGTAAGGCCACCGCTAAAAAGCGCCACTTAACCCCTGATGCCACTCTTTTTTTTCCCTGTGGAGTCTGAGCTTTTGCATCTATGTGGCTACACCCCCTCGGACGAAGGGGAGCTGTTCTCTGATTCAGGGTCATCTGACGAGAGACCCAGGGGTCACGATCATTCTGGCTCTGACCCCTGGGCCCCAGATGATACTGACAGACTGCTGGTTCAGATCTTCGAGGTTCTGTCCCTCTCCCCCTGTTGCGGCACCCAGGCAAAGGGGTGAGCTTTTTCATACTGCTAAGGTTCGTTTGGAATTTCCAGAGCAAACCCATTTCAATAACCTTGTGCTTAAGGAGTGGGAACGTCCCAGTAGACTTCCCGGTATACCTAAGAGTTGGGACAGAAAGTATCCCTTTCCTGCTTATATGGTCAAGTCTTCGCCCCCCCCCGAGGTGGATGCTCCTATTCTAGGGCTGTCTAACACCTCTGTTATGCACTCCCCTGACTCTACTACTCTGCGGGATGCCGAGGACCGGCGCGTTGACCAATTGGCGGGCCATGCCTTTGCATTTGTGGGGACGGCGCTGTGCCCGGTTTGCGCCTCGACCATTACATCTGTGGCACTCAGGACCCTGATCAGAAGTGTACTTGATGGTGTTTCTGATGAATTGCCACCTGATTCGTTTAATGCTCTAACTGATGTGTTAGGATAAAGTTTACAATCTGCCCTGGATGATGCCATTAGGATGTGTGCTAGAACTTCTGCCTTGGTGGTAGCTATACGCCGCACGGTTTGGCTGCACCAGTGGGCTGCTGACAATGCTGCAAAGAAGGTCCTTACTGGGCTTCCATTTAAGGGGCTACGCCTGTTTGGGGACCGCCTAGACCTTTTTGCTAAAGGAAGTAAGTTACCCCAGCGCAGGCGGCAGTCTCGCCCATTTCGGGGCCAGGGCTCCCTCTCACTCCCCTACCGTGGTGCTAAACAAGGAAAAGTGGTGTCCTTCGCGGGGGCTCGTGCTGATTCCTGGCATAGGAGCAGGGGACGACGTCCTGGCTCCTCATGGGGGTCTAAGCCCAAATCCTCTCCCAAGCCCCCTCAGGCATGATGGGGCGTCCTCGCCCGTCGGGGTGGGGGGACGTCTACAGGCCTTTGCTCACGTCTGGAGACACCACGTCTCAGACCAGTGGATTCAGGAGATAGTGTCCTCTGGTTACAAGATAGTTTGCTGTGCGCCCCCCCCCCCCCCAAGATTCATCAGGTCCCGGATCCCCCAGGACCCTGTCTCAGCTCAGGTTTTGATGCAGGCCGTGCAAGGCCTTCTGGGTATGGGGGTCATTTGCAAGGTCCCCTTAAGAGAAAGAGGCAAAGGGTTCTATTCCAACCTTTTCACAGTTCCCAAAAAAGATGGGTCAGTCAGGCCTATTCTGGATTTAAAGATCCTCAACAAATTTGTCAAGAACAGGCGCTTTCGCATGGAAACTCTGCCCTCGGCCATCAGCTCCCTGCGCCCAGGGGATTTCATGACGTCTGTGGACATCAAAGACGTTTACCTTCACATCCCTGTGTTCTCAGGACAACAAAGGTTTCTCAGATTCACGTTGGAAGATCAACATTACCAATTTGTGGCCTTGCCATTTGGCCTCACTTCAGCTCCCAGAGTGTTCACCAAGGTGCTGGTGGGAGTGATGTCTCTGAGGTCAAGGGGCATACGCGTGCTGCCCTACCTGGACGACATACTCATCACATCTCGGTCTCTACAGCAGGCAGAGTTGGACACTCAGCTGGTGGTGTCCACCCTGGAGTCCTTCGGCTGGGTGATCAATTACCCCAAGTCCTCTGTCCCCTTCCTCGGTGACCCCATTCCTGGGAATGATTCTGGATACAGTTCAGTCAAGGATATTCCTTCCTCAACAGAAGGTGGAAGCTCTAACTGCGCAGGTGAAGTTCCTGCTGTCGTGTCCCCAGCCCTCACTCAGGCAGGGAATGCAGTTGGTGGGCCTGATGGTGGCATGCTTCGAGGCGGTGCCTTTTGCTCAGTTCCATTTGAGACCTCTACAACTTCACCTTCTGTCAGTATGGTACAAGGACCTAACGTCCTTGGACGGGGTCTGTGTGCTCCCCCCCTTGGTCCGGCGGTCCCTTTCGTGGTGGCTGGATCCCAGGAACTTGCGGGGGGGCAGGTCCCTTCTGGCCCCCTCCTGGGAGACGGTCACCACGGATGCCAGTCTGTCGGGTTGGGGGGGCTTCTGGAAGTCCATGCGGTTCCAGGGGAGGTGGGGCCCTCAGGAGGCCCACTTACCTATCAACATTCTTGAACTACGGGCGATCAGGTTCGTACTGGAGCAGTTGACCCATCACCTGAGGGGTCTGGCTGTGCAGGTGCGCTCAGACAACAGGACGGCGGTTGCCTACATCAACCATCAGGGAGGGACCCGGAGCAGGGGGGCCCTCCAGGAGGTGTCGCGGATTCTGACATGGGCGGAGGCCAATGTTCAGTGCATTTCGGCTGTGTAAATTCCGGGGGCAGAGAATCTGCTGGCAGACTCTCTGAGCAGGGGGACCTCCCGTCGGGGGGAGTGGCCCCTCTGCAACAGGGTATTCCAGTCCCTGTGTCAGCGTTGGGGTCTACCGGATGTGGATCTGTTTGCATCCCGGCCTTTGTCTCCCTGTCTCAGGATCCTCTGGCCTTGACCACAGATGCTCTGTCCATGTCATGGCAGGAATTTCGGCTCCTGTATGTCTTTCCTCCATTCCCCCTGCTGGGCAGGGTCCTGCACAAGATTGCTCTGGAAGGGGTGCCAGTGATTCTGGTGGCCCCCAGGTGGCCAAGAAGAGTGGGGTTCGCAGACGTGGTGCAGATGGCAGTAGACCAGTACGTTCTGACCAGACCATCCCAATTTACAAACTCTGGCTTTGATCTTGATGGAGAAAGGCATGTCTGCCTCGGTGGTTGAGACCATGGTGAAGGCTAGGAAGAAAACTTCTTCTTCCATCTATTATAGGGTATGGCGTACCTACATTGATTTGTGTGAGTATCGGTCTCTTCCCTGTAGGGTGTTCTCAGTCCCCAGGATTCTGGAGTTTTTACAGCAGGGGTTGGAGTCGGGTCTAAAACTCAGTACTCTGAAGGGTCAGGTTTCTGCCCTGTCTCTCTTCTTTCAGAAGTCTTTTGCTCAGCATTCCTTGGTTAAGACTTTTTCAGGGGGTCACTCATGTGCATCCCCCACGTAAACCTATGGTCCCTGTTTGGGATTTGAACTTGGTTTTGTTAGCCTTGCAGGGTGCTCCCTTTGAGCCTATTCAGGATGCTGCTCTGGCTGTGCTTACCCTCAAGGTTGTCTTTCTGGTGGCTATTACTTTGGTCAGGAGTGTGTCTGAGCTGGCGGCTCTGTCTATCCAGCCCCATACTTTGAGAGACACCAGGATAAGGTGGTGTTCCGCTTTAAGCCAGATTTTCTGCCTAAAGTGGTGTCTGCTTTTCATTTGAATCAAGATATTGTTCTTCCTTCATTGTGCCCTAATCCTAGCAATGCTAAGGAAAGGGTTCTGCATTCCTTGGATGTGGTCAGGTGTCTGAAGTATTACCTGGTAGTCACTGCGTCCTTCAGGAAAACTGATGCTCTTTTTGTGGTCCCTTCTGGCCCTAGGAAGGGTTTGGCTCCTGGTGAACACCATTGGCTTTTCCCGGCCCGGTGTAAAATTATAGCGGGCTTTGTAATACTTTCCCACTTCCCTAGCGGGTCTTTGGGGCATCCTAGGTTACTTATAGTGTAAATCCCTACTGGTATATTGTGCCTTGAATAATTACCATATGGAGGCATCTCAGAATTATGTCACCGGGGTCCCTCTGGGACAAGACCGGCTGTGTATAGCGTGTGGACAACCCCATGCTGATGCTGGCAGGGCACGGGTCTGTGTACCCTGTGCCGAGCAAGCACTGGCCCTGCAATCAGGTCGGCCAGTGGCTACACCTAGCTTCAATTCAATTCAATCTCCCCAGGCTTAAATCTCTCTCCTGCTGAGTCGCCTACAAGTGGGGAATTGCAGCCTGCTGGGCCTACGGCTGAACAGATTATTGCTAGGTTATCAGAGTGAATGGGCCCTGGTAAAAAGCGGCACCTGTCGCCTCATGTTTCTGTATCTTCTATGAGAACCGTGGGGTTTACTACTCCGTGTGACTATACCCTTTCTGATGAAGGGGGGGAGTTCTCTGACTCAGGCTCGTCTGATGAGAGCCCGAGGAGTCATGACGATTCTGGCCCTGAATACTGGGGCCAGTGTGACACTGATGACTTGTTGCTTAAGGTCTTTAAGGCACTGTCTATCTTCCTCTCCGGTCAGGCCCCCAAGCCTAGAGGGGAGTGTTTCCATACTGCGACCGCACGTTTGGAATTTCTAGAGCAGGCTCATTTCCATGCCCTTGTGCTCAAGGAATGGGAATGCCCCAGTAAACTTCCTGGGGTTCCAGGGGACTGGGATAGGAAATACCCTTTTCCCCCTGAGGTGGTTAATTGCTGGTCATCACCCCCCGTGGTGGATGCGCCGATCATAGGGGTCCCTAATCCCCCCTTTATTACAGCCCCTGCTTATAAGTACCCTTTGGGATGCTGAGGACCGGCGCATTGAGCTGTTGGCCTCCCATGCCTTTTCTTGTGCAGGGACGGCGCTGCACCCGGTCTGTGCCGCGGCTATTACTGCAGTGTATACTATGGGGTGCACCACCTATAAACTATATTGGTGTGCTCACTCTTAAACAAATCCAACCATTCCAATGGGAGTGGCCGTGGAAACCACACCTCCCTCCCTATGAGGAGCACCAAAAATTTATGACAAACCTATATATTCAAAAATGTATTATTACATATAAATTCATAAAATATACATACACAAAATTACACATAACACAAGACAATTAAAAACAAATGGCAGGTCCCTATTTATATTACTTTCTCTGTATATCTCCAAACCCAAATCATGGGTAATCTACTATAAAATGTCTGTGATGCAGACAATGCTCCAATATTTTAAAAAATATAAGAGCAATCCTATTCTTGTAAATGAAATACCGGAGTCTGTACGTGCAGAGATGATGTATCTCTACACCCACTTACCCCCGTATCTGTGCCGGCACAAAGAGGACCCAAATTGGTCTCTATATTAACCATGCAAACCCTGTCAATAGTATACAACAATAATGTATTGTAAACAAATACAAAAATAAATAACCCCTAAAGGCCAATACACTGTGCAAAATGTCTGCAAACTAAAGTGCTTAGTGCTATAAACATGTGCCCATAAATCCACACCTATGAATATGTACTCTATGCATATAAATTCATGTCCCAAACGGGAAAAACCTACTACCTAAATATTAAATAAAGTGCATAAAAATATACAATCAATTAATTATACAAAAACCCCACAACTAATCGGTCATCCATGATAATCAATATGACAGGTGGTATGGAACTCGAAGAGCTCAAAATGAAATGTCTGCATAGTCAAAAAGGTATACTACTAGTGCCCAAAGTCACGCATGTAAAGCAGGAAGCATGTCAGCATCACATCACAAGAGAGGGACCGCAAATAGCCCGGCCACCCGCGCCCGCCGCCCCCGTGCGGACTCAAAGGGTGAAGGTAAATGTTGCCATTGTCCAGACTACTTTTTATGGGCCCACCTACCTATTACATGTCCCGCCAGCGCTCCCGCCAACAACCACGCCACCCAGGCGCGTGCGCACACACAGGGGAACGCGCAAACAAGTCGGGGCAAGATGACGTCAGCCCCAGGCCGTTGCACGTGACCCTGCAGTTTGACAGATGTCAACTGCCAGTGACGCGTCCCCGCTGCCCGCCCACACCGCCGTGGGGGTCCGTGCTGTTGCCGAAGGAACCTAACAGCAAGGCAGGGAAAGACGAACCTCACAGCTGGGCAGAGGCTCGCCACCCGCAGCGAGTGGACCGGGCAGCCAGGGCCAGCCAGGAAAGATAGCGGGGCAAGAGCACGGGACAAGCAGTGACCCAGATACTCAAACTTCATAATAAATGTCAATAAATTTGTTTAGATTGTATTCTACTGTAAATAAGCCACTAGTATCACATACCCTGGCCAAAATCTATAGCATACAAGAGCCATTATGCCCACCAAAACATCAATCATTTTATATACATATTTACAACTAAATGGTATACTGATTGTATATGCCCTATGGTGTAAAGTACACCGGTCGCACCATAAAGGAGACGCAAATATTAAGGACACTGTACTGTAGTTTCCAATAGCTATCAACTCATGATCATAAGAAAAACAAAGATATTGGAATGAGGATTAGTGAATGTCCTTATTCAAAATGGCAATCTGTCAAGCCAAATAGCACTTTCCTCCTGATCCCAGACGCTTATGTTTATTGAACAACTTCTCAATTGCACTCGGGATGCCCGTCTGTTATGGAGTACATTCCTGAAAGGGCGTGGTGAACTGTGTGTCTTCCAGGTTGGATTCTCACTATCTCCTAACTGATCTTCCAGCGGGAAATTATGGTGGCAATGGACGATTTTACCCTCATAAAAATATGTGATTCCACACACGAACCGTGCTAGGTGTAGAATACTGTGAATATAAACTATAAATATAAAGAAAAACAAACCATAAACATACTGTGAATAACAAGTCTAATCAACTAATGTGATCAAAATATTCTTTAGTGACATAATGTGACATAATGTGAAAGGGCTAATCAATTGATAAGAAAAAACTAAAAAAATCTTTAGATAAATTTATACAAGTGAGTACTGTGTTCAAAAAACGATATAAACCCATCTTTAATTAAAAATTAAATAAAGTGAATTCATCCACTGCCAATCATCCCAACTCTCCAAGTGGAAACCCACAACACCACCAAGATCTAACCAACCAGGAAATGGGAAAGATCCCCACTCCATGATATGACACCCCAACCTGTATATCATAGAGGTGTCACAGATCAAAAACAGTGACCCAGGCACCCCTCAAAGGTAAAAAGCCCCGTCCATCCCAGGCAGTTAATTAACCTAAAAACGGGGAAAACGACCAATCTTCATTCAAGCCCATCGGTGATCTAGTATTTAATTCAAATATCCATCGTAACTCCCGCTGTAGAAGTCGGCGTTTGAGGTCACCCCCTCGAGGTCCCAAACGGACCCTTTCTATACCTGTCACTTTGAAAGAGGAGGGGTCCCCCCCATGGACCTCCAAAAAATGTCTGGCCACTGGTGAGATTGGCTTACCTGCGTCCGCATCACGCCTGGCCAGTCTGATGTTAGACAAGTGACCTTGTATGCGGGTCCTTAGGGCATTCTGGGTTTCTCCTACATATCTCTTAGGGCAGTCACAACAGAGCAAGTAAATTACAGAGCGGGTCCTACAGTTGATAAAGGAAGAGATCTTATAACATTTGTTAGTCTGATCATTCCTAAATTCTGTGGATCTAACCATATACTGGCAGATGGAACATTTACCACAAGCATAGGATCCCTTGGTTCCAATATCTGATAGCCAGGTGTTCGTCACTGATAGATGACTTCTGGACAATTTATCTCTGAGGTTGGGAGCTCGCCGAGCAGTCATCCGTATCTGTTCTCCCAAAAATGGAGAAATCAGAGGATCCGAAATTAGTACATGCCAGTGTTTTGTCACCAAACGTCTAATCGATTGCCATTGAGCATTGTAATCCATGATGAATCTTACCTCCTTCTCTGATTCCTTCTTCTTGCTGGTCATGGTCCTGGGACACAACAGTCCCGATTTCTCAGTACTTTGTGCCCTCACATAGGCCTTGTGTATCACCCTTGATGGGTATCCCCGCTCCAAAAATCTCGTCTTAAGGATATCAGCTTGTTCCTCAAAGTGGGCTTCCTGGGTACAGTTTCGTCGAGCTCTCAGGAATTGCCCATATGGAATTTCATCTTTCTGGTGTCTGATATGCGAGCTACTGTATTCCAGGAGACTGTTCACAGCGGTAGGCTTTCTGTATAGGTTTGTACCAACTGATCCATCAGGCTCCAAGGTAAGTTTCACATCCAAAAATATGGCCGTGCTAGAAGAGAAATCCGCTGTCAATGTTACATTCACTCCATTATTGAGTAGTCTTATGAACTCCTGACCAGCCTCCTCTGTCCCTTGCCATACAATCAATATGTCATCTATGAAACGGTACCACCCCACAATGTGGGGGTGGTACCGTTCACAGCCTGAGTTGAAAATGAACGTTTCCTCGCCCCATCCCAGGAACAAGTTGGCGATGGAGGGTGCACACTTAGCCCCCATCGCCACACCCGAGACCTGCCTGTAGTAATTTCCATTGAACATGAACATACTGTGGGTCAAGACGAAGTCAACTAAGGCCAAAATCAAGTTATGTAATTGCCTTCTTTCTTGGGATTCCTTAGCTAAGAAGTATTGTTCCGCCTCTATTGCCAAGTGATGCGGTATTACAGTATATAGAGCTTCTACGTCACACGTGATGAACATAGTTCCTGTAGGTAATTGGATATGCTCTAATTTGGACAACAGGTCTGTTGTGTCCCTAATGTAAGAGCTAAGGCTCACAACATGTGCTTGTAAAAAAGAATCCACAAAGGTACAGACTGGCTCTAGGCTGCCAATTCCTGAAACAATAGGACGGCCTGGTGGAGAGACTAGACTTTTATGCGTCTTGGGGAGGAGGTAAAAAGTGGGGGTCACTGGATCTTGTACCGTTAAAAAGCTGATTTCTTTACTATTAATAACCCCTTCCTCATATGCTGCTTGAACCAAATGGAACAATTCTTCCTTATAGTGTATCGTGGGGTTATTCGGCAACTTGACATAGTGTGAATCATTATTTAGTTGCCGATTAGCTTCTAAAATGTACTTGGTCCTAGACCACACGACCACATTCCCCCCCTTATCCGCTTCTCTAATGACCACCGAGTCATTATTCTGTAAGGCTTTTAGGGCCTGACGTTCTTCCTGTGTGAGATTGTCTCTACCGAAACCTACAGGCATGTCCAATATATCCTTGATAACTAAGTCAAAGAATACCTGAACCGAAGGTGCACCTGACAAGGGCGGACAATAGGCAGATGGACGTTTGAGCCCACTGTTAACTCTTACCAAGCCTTCATCAAGAGGGATTCCCTGGTCCTGTTCCTGTAAGAGTCCATGTAGATTGAGAAGAGCATCCCGATCCCCTGGGCCCAGAGCGATCACCGTTTCTTCAGTCGTTGTTGAATGAAATTGTTTTTTTAAAAGTAGTTTCCTACAAAAGAAATATAGGTCCTTAAACCAAACTTATCTACTCTCTGAGTGGGTGAAAAAGAAAGTCCCTTAGACAATACTGACTGTTCTGCTGGACTAAGGGCATGCTCCGAGATGTTGATTACTTGGAGGGATCTGTTGTCCGGTTCGGGCGTACTGCCAGTCGCTTGTAGCCCCACCGATCCCTGCTCCTTAGGGCCCTTGGCCCATCTCCTGCCACCCCTCCTAGTTCATCCTCCAGTTCGCTGTCCGACGATAAAAAATGAAAGGCATCACTTTTTGAATTATTTTGTGAACTGGAGGTAGGTCCTATATTGGTTTGGGACGTATATCTAGCCTTCATGCGGCGTGCATTGCCTGCATGTTGCCACCTAAATGCTCTCCTTTGTGCAAAGTCAGACATATCTCTCTGTAATTTGCGTCTCTTGGTTTCCATAACCACCTGTTCATATCGATTCATGTCCACCGTTAAAGAATCCAGAAAAGGCTTTACTTGATCCTGATGATCATATTGTTCAAGTTTAACCTTCAGCTCGGAAAGTTGACATTTAGTGGTTTTTAATAAATCATTATCGTTTTGAATCAGCATTTTCAAAATAATATGGGATGCCTCCAAAAGGCCCTTTTCCCAAACCTCTCTAAATGTCGTATCAGCCTCCCAAGCTGGAAATAGCTGGATTCATAAAACCCCTTGGACATATATTTTGAGCGACATAGGTTTCCAGACTATGCACATTCCACCACAGTCTTGTGTAGTTTTTCTGTGCTTGTCTAATTTCTCTGGTCAACGTTAAGAAATCTCCTGTTTTCTCACTATTGGCATTACTACCATTATCCATTAGTTGTTGTAACTTATGGGCCCAATGGGCTTCCTTATCCTCAAAGTTAAAGGCCATATTGTGTGCAAAACTCCCAAAAAATGTGTACAGGTAAAGGCACCTGCACCAGTTAGGAACCAAACGTATACTATGGGGTGCACCACCTATAAACTATATTGGTGTGCTCATTCTTAAACAAATCCAACCATTCCAATGGGAGTGGCCGTGGAAACCACACCTCCCTCCCTATGAGGAGCACCAAAAATGTATGACAAACCTATATATTCAAAAATTTATTATTACATATAAATTCATAAAATATACATACACAAAATTACACATAACACAAGACAATTAAAAACAAATGGCAGGTCCCTATTTATATTACTTTCTCTGTGTATCTCCAAACCCAAATCATGGGTAATCTACTATAAAATGTCTGTGATGCAGACAATGCTCCAATATTTTTAAAAATATAAGGGCAATCCTATTCCTGTAAATGAAATACCGGAGTCTGTACGTGCAGAGATGATGTATCTCTACACCCACTTACCCCCCGTATCTGTGCCGGCACAAAGAGGACCCAAATTGGTCTCTATATTAACCATGCAAACCCTGTCAATAGTATACAACCATAATGTATTGTAAACAAATACAAAAATAAATAACCCCTAAAGGCCAATACACTGTGCAAAATGTCTGCAAACTAAAGTGCTTAGTGCTATAAACATGTGCCCATAAATCCACACCTGTCAAACTGCAGGGTCACGTGCAACGGCCTGGGGCTGACGTCATCTTGCCCCGACTTGTTTGCGCATTCCCGTGTGTGCGCGTGCCTGGGTGGCGTGGTTGTTGGCGGGAGCGCTGGCGGGACATGCGATAGGTACATTTTTGGTGCTCCTCATAGGGAGGGAGGTGTGGTTTCCACGGCCACTCCCATTGGAATGGATATTACTGCAGTGGCCGCTAGAACCCTCATCAGAAAGTTGCTTGATCATCACCCCAAGGATCTCCCCTGGGAGGTGTTTAATGCACTCTCCAATTGTGATGTATTTGTAAAATGTATTCTATTAGCGCTGGAAGATGCTATCACAATGTGTGCAAGAACTTCTGCCCTTGCGGTAGCTATACGTCGCTTGGTCTGGCTGCGACAGTGGGGTGCTACAAAAAAGACTCTTACTGGGCTTCCTTTTAGAGGGCGACGCCTATTTGGGGCCCGTCTGGACCTGTTCGGTAAAAAGGGCAAATCACCCCTACGCAGACGGCCGTCTCGGCCCCCTCGGGGTAGAGGCACCCCTCCTCCCCCCTACCTTAGTGTTGAACAGGAACCAGGGGTGTCCTTCCGGGTTTTTCGTACTGACTCCTGCCCCACGAGCAGCAGACAACGCCCAGGTCCCTCCGGAGGGGCTAAGCCCAAATCTTCCACCAACCCCCCTCAAGCATGATGCGGCGCCCTAGCCCGTCTGGGTGAGGGGATGGCTGCAGCACCTTGCTATTATCAGGAGGCATCTCGCCTCATTCTGGTGGATTCAGGAGGTTGTGTCTTCCAGATACAGGATAGAATCTTCTGCGCGGACTTCCCCAGTTTTATCAGGTCCCAGGTACTCCTGGTCCGTGCCGCTCTTCAGTTTCTGGCACAGGCCATGCTAGGCCTCGGAGGGCTGAGGGTCTCTTGCAGATTGCCCGTAACAGGCAGAGGCAGGGGCCGCTATACCAACCTTCCACAGTTCCCTAAAAAAGGATAGGTCGGGCTGGCCCCGTCTGGATTCACAGCAACTCTCTAATTACAGGCAGTTTCTGCTGGAAACTCTGAGTTGGGCCATCAGCATCTCTACTCTAAAATGTTTGTTACATCCCTGTGACTTCAGGTCCCCGAGGCTCTTCAGGTTCGTGTTGGTAGTCCAACACTGATAATTGTGGCCTTGTTTCTGGCCTCTCCAACTCCCAGAGTGATCTCTCGGGTGCGGACGATGGTGATGTCTCCGATGAGACCAAGGGGCGTCCACGTGATGACTACCTGGACGCCCTTTCTCACTTCCCAGTCTGCGTCAGGATGGATGCCCGGCTGATGGCGCCCATTGGGAGTCATTTGGATGGGGGACCTTCACCCCAAGTCCTCATTGTCCCCTTAATTGGTAATCCCATTACCAGGAATGAATCTGGATCAGGTTCTAACGAGAACCTTCCCTTCTCTGCAATGAAGTGGACAATCTGGTCACATGGGCTCAGTCCCTCATTGCTGTCCCGGTCCCTTCACCAGGCAGAGATGCAGCTGGTGGGCCTGTTGGTGTCTTGCTCGGAAGAGGTCCCTTATGTTCAGTTCCCCTTGGGGCCCTTCGGTGACTTCTATTGTTAATACAGGACAGGGATCCGGCATCCCTGGAGTAGGGTCTGTGGGCCTTCCCACCTGGTAAGAAGTTTTCTCTTGGAGTAAATGATCTCAGGGAACCTGTCTGGGGGCAGTTCTTTCTTACCCATTCCTGGAAACGGTCTCCATGGATGCCAAGCTATCAGGTTGAAGGGGGAGGTTTTCTTCTGAAACTCCCTGTGATTCTGGGGGTGGTGGGCCCTTAGACGTTCCTTACGCCTATTGATTTTGAAACAGTGAGCTTTTGCAATGGCTCTGCCTCGCTTGACTACTTCCTTCTGGGCCTGTCAGTTTGGGGGCGTTCGGTCTGTCTGACGACAGTGTCCTACAGTAACCATTGGAAGGTGCCTGGAGCTTCAGGAAGCGTCTAGGTTCCTAATCTGGGTGGAGACAATGTTCCCTGCATATCATTGATATTCGCCCCGGTGCTACCCCTCTGCGACAGGATGTGCTAATCCCTGTGTCACTATGGGGTCCAATCAGCTGTGGATCTGTTGTGTTCCATCACTATCACAGGCTCTCGGCCTTTTGTTTCCCTGTCCCAGGATCCTCTGGCAGTGGTCCGGATGCCTTAGTAACGTCATGACTGGACGTTCGGTTCTGTATGTCTTTTTTCCATTTCCCCTGCTAGGCAGGGTTCTGCGCAAGATTGCTCTGGTAAGGGGACCAGTGATTCTGGTGGCCCCCAGGTGCCCTAGTAGAGGGTGGTTATGGTACCAAGGACAGTAGTTCTGTACCTTTTGCCAGGAGTGCTAGCTAGGCTCACTCAGGGCCACCTTTAAGTCACTACAATCTACAGTTTCTGGCCTAGTCGGCCTGACTGCTGAAACAACCATCTTGATGGAGACAGGCTTATCTGTCTCGGTGTTTTGAGACTCTGGGAAGGCTATGAGCAAGTTCTTCCTCTTCTTCTTCCATCTGTTGTAGGGTATGACATACCCATATTGATTGGTGATGAGTCTAGGTCTCTTCCCTGTTGGGCGTTCACGGTTCCCAGGGTTCTAGTGTTGTTTGCAGCATGATTTGAAGTTGGTTCTCCAACTCAGTACTCTGATGGGTCAGGTTCTGCCCTGTCCACCTTGCCTTAGTAGCCTCTGGTTCAGTCTTCTTTGGTTAGACTTCTTCAGGGGGTACTCATGTGCGTCCCCCATGTAATCCTATGGTCCCCGTTGGATTGAAATTGATTTTCATTCTGTCTGCCTTCAGGAATTGTTCCTTGTTCCTATTCAGGATGCTGTCTGGCTGTTCTTACCCTCAAGGTTGTCCTTCTGGTGACTATTACCTTGGTCAGGCATGTGTTAGCGGGCGGCTCTGTTTGCCTAGCCCCCATTCCTTGAGATACACTAGGATAAGGTTTAGTTCCGCCTGAAGCCGGGACTATCTGCATCTGGAGTGTCTCCAGTTCATTGATTCGAGACATTGCTATCCCTGCTGTGCCTTTTTCCTAGCAACGCTGAGGAAAGGGTTCTGCCCTCCTTAATCAGGTGTTGGGAGTTTTCCTTGGTAGTCTCTGTGTCCTTAGGGGAACTTATGTTCCTTGGGGCCTGTGGTCCTTACATCCTGAATGTGCTCGATCCCTTCTGCTCTCGGGAGTCGGGCGGCTTGGTCCTGGTTATTACCTTAATGGATGTTCCTCCTAGTCCTTGGTTCGGTCCTTGGGCTTCTGCCGAGCCTACTGTAGCTACTGGATTCGTCAGGCTGTTACTCAGGCCTATTCCAGCAAGGGGAAGATTCTTCCTTTTCACCACAATTCTTTTCTACTCGTGCTGGTTGCCTTTGGGCTTTTCAGCACGGGCTTCTGTTGAACTGGTTGGCTAGGCCACTACCATTGGCCTTCTGCTCATACCTTTTGCAAGTTCTTATAAGGTTGATGTTAGGGCCTCAGCTCTTGCTGTCTTGGCCGTACGGTTATGCAGGTGACAGTGGTTTTAAACTGTCTGCTGTTGTCGTTTTTTGTTGGGGATCCTACCCTACTTTATGGACACTGCTATTGGATGTCCCAAGTGTAAGTACTATATCTGGAGCAGGACGTACTGTATACTAAGAATAATACAATTCTGTGAAATACTCACCTGTAGAATTGGTATTATTTGTATACAGTATGTCCTGCTTCACCCCGGTTTTTGCAGTATTCTGGATCCCCTCTATGGTGATTGTTATCATTACCAGTTGTTCTGGGTGGTTTTAATTCTCCCGGCCTCTTGTTCACTGCTTTTCAATGCTGGGGATTTGTGGGATGTCCCTGGGTATTTGAAGGGCCGGGAGGAGCCTGTTTTGCATGTCTCTGCAGTGCAGCGCCATCTGGCGGAGGATAACCCAAGTGTAAGTATTATATCTGGAGCAGGACGTACTGTATACAAATACCAATTCTACAGGTGAGTATTTCACAGAATTGTATTTTCTCAGGTGGTGGAAAATCAGCATTTTCAGATTGTGGCCCTTCTGTTCGGCCTTACCTCGGCTCCAAGGGTTTTCACCAAGGTGCTGGCCCTTTTCAGAGCCCAGGGTATTCGCATCGTGGCATATCTGGACGACCTTCTCATTATGGCATCTTCTCTCAGGCAAGAGGAGCTAGACACCAGAGCTGTGGTATCCACTCTGGAGAGATTCGGCTGGATGATCAACTATCCCAAGTCTTCCCTCTCCCCGTCCAGGGTGGTGTCATTTCTGGGAATGTCTCTGGATACTTCTCAGGCCAGGGTGTTCCTTCCTCGTCCCAAGGTTCTGTTGCTTCAGGAATTGATTCAGCTTCTTCCGTCCCACCCTCGTCTGTCAATCCGGCTGAGGATGAGACTGGTGGGATTGATGGTGGCTTCCTTCGAGGCGGTTCCCTTTGCTCAGTTTCACACAAGGACGCTCCAGCTCCATCTTTTGGCGGTTTGGGACAGGTGTCCGCTGTCGTTGGATCAGTCTTTTCTGATGTCCCCCCGGGTTCGGCATTCCCTTCGGTGGTGGATGGAACCAAGCAATCTGATGAGGGGCAGATCCTTTCTGACCCCTCGTTGGGAGACAGTCACCACGGATGCCAGCCTTTCAGGTTGGGGGGGTTTCTGGAAGGATCTTCAGTTTCAGGGACTGTGGGGGCCTCAGGAGGCTCACAACCCCATCAATGTTTTGGAGCTGAGAGCCATCAGGTTGGTTCTGTTTCACTTGACTCTTCAGTTATAGGGCTTACCGGTTCAAGTTCGGTCGGACAATCGGACGGCAGTTGCCTACATCAATCACCAGGGAGGGACTCACAGCAGGAGTGCCCTCAGAGAAGTGTTCTTGATTCTTGCCTGGGCGGAGAGCAATGTCCCATGCATCTTGGCAGTGTACATTCCGGGAGTGGAGAACACGGAGGCGGACTCCCTGAGCAGGTGCTCATCTCGCTGGGGGGAATGGTCTCTCAATCCCAAGGTTTTTCGGTCACTTTGCCACAAGTGGGCGACTCCGGAGGTGGATCTCTTTGCCTCTCGTCACAATCACAAGCTTCCGGCATTTGTGTCTCTCTCGCGGGATCCTCTGGCTTTGGCAGTGGATGCCATGTCTCTGAGCTGGAGGGATCTGGGGTTCCTGTACCTGTTCCCTCCGTTCCCTATGGTGGGCATGGTGGTGCGCAAGCTGGCTCTAGAAGGGGCGCCAGCAATCCTGGTGGCTCCAAGATGGCCAAGGCAGGTTTGGTTCGCAGACGTCGTTCGGCTGGCAGTGGATCAGTTCGATCTGCCCCTTCTGCCGGATCTGCTCACTCAGGGTCAACTACTTTACCCCAATTTACCAACGCTGGCTTTGACGGCGTGGCTGCTGAAACCTCCATTTTAAAGGAGGAAGGTCTTTCTGATGCTGTGATTCAGACTCTTGTTAGCGCTATCTACTATAGGACTTGGAGGTCTTATATTGATTGGTGTCCGGGCCTTGCAGGGTGTTTTCTATCCCTAGGATTATGGATTTCCTGCAACATGGTCTGGACTTGGGGTTCCAGCTTAGTACGTTAACAGGGCAGGTTTCTTTCAAAGGTCTTTTGCTCTTCATCAGACAAGATTAGGAATTAGGTTATGATTGCACACCATAGATTTGCATGATTAAGTTAAATATAGATAAGTGAGGTATGGGGTTCTACTAATAGCAAAGTGTGCCCACTCACTGCACACTTAAAGATAATCATACAAAATATTGGAAGGCTATTTATGAACACCCAGGAAACGTAACTATGCAAAAAAGTTTGTGTATTTAATCCAAGTGACGAGATATTATATACAAAAAGAGTACATGTCAAAATATTTGTATGAACAGTACATACAGTACTATGTTAATCTGGATAACAGGTATCTACACAATCAAAAATCACTAGGTTACACATAGGGTTTGAGCATAAGGAGGTTACCAATAAGCTTACAAGGTAAATAATTTGTAAATGGTTGAGATACCAGAAACACAGTCTAATGGTCCTTCGATATGCATGAATACCCAATAGCACAAATGCATAGAACTTTGACGCAAGAAAGATATAGTATAGACTCAGTGAGTCACAAGTCAAAACATGAAAAAAGGCTAAGCAGAGTACCTAGTGGATATATGACACCATGAGACACCCCCAACGTTTCGGTGCCTAGACCTTCATAAGGAGGGCATGCTGTATCCATCCATATTAAAACCAGCTATTTATAGAAAGAAGGCACTGTTCCAACTAAGTGGCGTGCACCAGCAGCGCGCGCTTTGGCGCCGGGTGATGACGTCACCGTCGGTCGCCCATCACGATCCCGGCCTCGCTGGGGCATGGTAAAAATAGCCATTTATCCCCAGATAGGCACATGGGGTCAGGTGGGTGCCGATTGCGTGTAGTGTGTTTGAAAGAATCTGAAAAGGAAAAAGAGAAATTGTAAACCGCTGTATCTTGATTATTTGTTGAAGTCCCATCTATTGTATATAGTGGAGCATCTCCACTAAAATGGCCGCCACGCTACTTCCGGCGGAAATGACATCAGTAAGTACGACGTGAGTCCTCAGTGCAGGGAAACCTGCCGACAAGATGGCGGCCGTCATTATGGCGACAACAGATATTTGATGGTGGCTAGCGCCGGATGTGACGTCAGGGTACTGTAGCCAATCAGATGGTTGAAACTGCTGTGTAGGGGGCATTGGAGTAGCGAAGTAGCGGTTATAAGCGGTGGAGGCTCAGAAGCTGTCAGTGCGATACAAGGTTGATTCCCAGTGACAGTAGTGGGCGTGGCGTTGTGTAGAGATCGCACAACGGAGTATTGTTGACAAGCTGAAAAAGCCCATTTTGAAGTGAAGCTCAAGCTGCTGCTGGATGACTGAATAAGCCTGTGCTCTCATGAAGTACATGCTGCTGCTGGATGGCTGAATAAGCCAGTGCCTTAACCAGTGCTAGTGTAGTAACTGGAACAATGCTGTTGCTGGAACAATGCTGCACTAAGGCATGTGCGAGACATGTGTCTGCAAAATAAAACGGAAAGTGAATAAAGTGAAAAAAGTGCAATGTTAAAATCAAGAAGGATACTTAATCGGGTTATGGTCCCTTGTAAAAAAGGGACACAAAAAACCTGTGTCTTAGCACAATACTCAGGGTATAGAGCAGAAATGGTAATAAGAACAATCTAAAGATCAGTAAATATGTGTCTGCTTGGAGCCCACTGTGTGAGGCTTTATAGTTTAATAGAATACTGAGTAGTCCAATTCCTCATTTAAGCCCCAGGGATTTTTGGTCTGGAGTTCAAAAATCTAGAATAATTCGTGTTGCAAGAGCTTTCTGTTAAGATCCCCACCTCTCCTTGGTTTCCTAACCACTTCAATCACCAGAAATCTGAGTTGGCTGATATGATGACCTTGTGAAATAAAGTGTCTTGCTACTGGTGATTCAAGCCTAGAATTCCTGATGTCAGAGCGGTGTTCGCTAATGCGGTTTCTGATTTCTCTAGTGGTTTTGCCCACGTACCCCTTTCCACAAGGGCACTTGAGCAGGTATACCACATTTGTGGTGGAGCAATTGGCAAAATCTCTCAGACGGTAAGATTTCTTTTGCTCTTCATCCTCTGGTTGAGACTTTTTTCCAGGGGGTTACGCATGTGCGGCCTCCTAGGAAGCCTCTGCTCCCTGTTTGGGATTTGAATTTGGTGCTTTCTGCTCTTCATGGTCCACCTTTTGAGCCATTGCAGGATATTGCTCTTTCTATGCTCACTCAAAAGGTTGCCTTTTTGGTTGCTATCACCTCAGTTCGGCGTGTTTCAGAGTTGGTGGCTTTGTCCATTCAGGCCCCTTACTTTGAGAGGCATCAGGACAAGGTTGTTTTCCGCTTCAAAGCCAGATATTCTAAGTATACAGTACGTCCTGCTCGATATAATACTTACACTTGGGTTATCCTCCGCCAGAGGGCGCTGTGGCACTGCAGACATGCAAAAAACAGGCTCCTCCCGGCCCTTCATATACCAAGGGACCTCCCACAAATCCCCAGATTTCTCTGCAGTGCTGACTGCGAAGACATGAAGTATCACTCTCTCGCAGGTGAGCGGGGCTATTACAGCCTGCGGCCCTGTGGGACTATTACCACCCGTCCTCCTTGTGATGATGTGCCTCCCAGCCTGGGCTGCGCTGGTCGGGTGAAGGTAGGCAGCACCATGCGTGCTTGACGGAGCCATGCTCCACCGCAGTCCCCCACCATAGGGTAGGGGGTTTAGGCTAATGGTGAGCCTCATAGTGGATGCCCCTCCCGCTTAATTGTCCCACGCCCCGTGTAGCGGTTGACCCTGTGTACAGGGTCGCCATCCTCCCTCGTTTCCCCCCTAGCCAGGGGGAAAAGAAAGGGGGGGGTCATGAGTATGGCGGCCTCAGTGTACCCTATCACATGCTTATGGCCTTGGTGTCGTGTTTGACTGAGAATGGATGTCAGAGCCGAGTTTTGTACTTTACTTATTGGTAGCCGCCACGCCCCTCCATATTGCACGGGCGGCCGTGGTTTTGTTGATGCTGCGGCGTCTTTTTTCTCCTAATCCGTAGTGACTCCGCTGCGGTAACACCAATAATCCTTCAGGGGCTTGCCTTGACTTTGTCACTGCCCTGTTCCCAGCTTCTCTTTTTGCTTACCACTTTCGGAGCTTCGCGCTCTCCGGGGGAAGGGGGGGTGGCTTCCTGACTTGGCGCGCCCCCGCGTCACGTTTTGGCGCGCTCTGTGTCACCTTCAGCTCTACTCCCACTTCCCAGCGGGTTATTGGGGCATCCAGGGTAGCTTATAGCGTCAATCCCTACGGGCCTACTGTGCCAATACAATCACCATATGGAGGCGTCTCAGGATATTGTAAACGGGGTTCCTTCGGGACAAGCCCGGCTGTGTGTAGCTTGTGGGGTCTTACCTAGCAGCGGTGACAATGCACGGGTCTGTGTTCCTTGTGCACAGCAGGCGCTATTGGCTCTTCCCGCCTCTTCCGTGGCTGGGCCTGCCCCTCGCCTCACTTCACCTACTCCCCCAAGCCTGAGTCTAACCCCCAATACAAGTGAGGATTCTCATCCTGATATGGCTACTAGACTGGCCAGTGTTGAAAAATTGCTTGCTAGTGCGTAAGGCCACCGCCAAGAGGCGGCATTTAACCCCTGACTCTGCCCTTTTCCCTATGGAATTTGATGACTTGTTGCAGCCTTACAGCCAACCCCCCTCGGACGAAGGGGAGCTGTTCTCTGACTCTGGGTCATATGACGAGGAGTCCAGGGGTCATGACGAATCTGGTTCCGAGCACTGGACCTCGGATGATATTGACAGACTGCTGGCTCAGATATTTGAAGTTTTGTCTATCTCTCCCCCTGTTGCTGCTCCCAGACAAAGGGGCGAGCTCTTTCATACTGCTAAGGCTCGTCTTGAATTTCCCGAGCAGACTCATTTCAATAGCCTCGTGCTTAAGGAATGGGAACAACCCAGCAGGCTGCCTGGGATCCCTAAGAGTGTGGATAGAAAGTATCCCTTCCCGGCTGACTTGGTTAAGTGCTGGTCATTGCCTCCTGAGGTCGATGCTCCTATTCTAGGGTTGTCCAACACCTCTTATTATGCACTCCCCTGAAACTACTACGCTACGGGACTTTGAGGACTGGCGTCTTGATCAATTGGCATGCCATGCCTTTGCCTTTGGTGGAGCGACCTTGCGCCCGGTTTGCGCCTTAGCCATTACGGCAGTAGCGCTCAGGGCCATGGTTAGGAAGGCACTCGATGGCACAGATGAGTTGCCCGCTGATACTGTCAATAATCTGTCTAACTGTGACGTGTTCATAAACTTTATCCTGTCTGCATCGGATGATGCTATAAAGATGTGTGCCAGATCTTCTGCCTTGGCGGTAGCTATTCGCCGTACGGTTTGGTTGCGACAGTGGGCGGCTGACAAGGCCGCTAAGAAAGCCCTTACTGGGCTTCCATTTAAAGGGTTATGTCTGTTTGGAGACCGTCTAGACCTCTTCGCCAAAGGAGGCAAGCTGCCCCAGCGCAGGCGGCAGTTTCGGCCTTTTCGAGGCCAGGGCACCCTTTCAATCCCCTACCGCGGGGCCAAACAGGGAAAAGGGGTGTCCTTCGCCGGGCCCCGTGCAGATTCCTGGCACAGGAATAGAGGACGCCGTCCCGGTTCCTCCTGGGGGCCCAAGCCCAAAGCCCCTCCCAAGATCCCTCAGGCATGAGGGGGCGCCCTCACATGTCAGGGTGGGGGGATGTCTACAGCACTTCGAGCACGTCTGGCGGCGCCACGTCTCAGACCGGTGGATTCAGGAGGTAGTGTCCTCCGGATACAAGATAGAATTTGCTGTACGGCCCCCCGCCATATTCATTGGGTCCCGAATCCCTCAGGACCCCGCCTCAGCCCAGGTCTTGCTGCTGGCCGTGCAGGGTCTCCTGGATCTAGGAGTCATTTGCAAGGTCCCCTTTGGAGACAGGGGCAAGGGGTTCTACTCCAATCTCTTCACAGTACCCAAGAAGGATGGGTCAGTCAGGCCCATTCTGGATTTATAAATCCTCAACAGATTTGTCAAGAACAGGCATTTCCGCATGGAAACTCTGCGCTCGGCCATTGGCTCATTGCGCCCAGGGGACTTCATGACGTCAGTAGACATCAAGGATGCTTACCTTCACGTTCCGGTGTTTGCAGGACACCAAAGGTTTCTCAGATTTGCTCTGAAAGATCAGCATTACCAATTTGTGGCTCTGCCATTCGGCCTCACGTCAGCTCCCAGGGTGTTCACCAAGGTGCTAGCAGGGGTGATGTCACTGATAAGGCTAAGGGGCATACGCGTGCTGCCCTACCTGGACGACATCCTCATCACCTCTCGGTCTCTGCGGCAGGCAGAGTTGGACACTCAACTGGTAGTGTCCACCCTGGAGTCCTTTGGTTGGGTGATCAATTACCCCAAGTCCTCTCTGTCCCCATCCTCGGTGACCCCGTTCCTGGGAATGATTCTGGATACGGTTCAGTCACGAATATTCCTTCCTCAACAGAAGGTGGAAGCTCTGACTGCTCAAGCCAGGTTCCTGCTCTCGTGCCCACAGCCCTCCATCAGGCAGGGAATGCAGCTGGTGGGCCTGATGGTGGCGAACTTCGAAGCGGTGCCCTTTGCTCAGTTCCATTTGAGACCTCTGCAGTTTCACCTTCTGTCAGTATGGGACAAGAACCCGGCGTCCTTGGACGGGGTCTGTGTGCTTCCCCCCTCGGTCAGACGGTCCCTTGCGTGGTGGTTGGACCTCGAGAACTTGACAGGGGGCAGGTCCTTTCTGGCCCCTTCCTGGGAGACGGTCACAACGGGTGCCAGCCTGTCAGGTTGGGGGGGATTCTGGAAGTCCCTGCGCTTCCAGGGAACGTGGGGTCCTCGGGAGGCCTACTTACCCATCAACATTCTGGAACTGCGGGCAATTCGGTTGGTGCTGGGGCGGTTGACCTAAAACCTGAGGGGACTATCGGTCCAGGTACGCTCCGACAACAAGACAGCGGTTGCATACATCAACCATCAGGGAGGGACTCGGAGCAAGAGTGCCCTCCGGGAGGTGTCTCAGATTCTGACATGGGCGGAGGCCAATGTACAATGCATTTCGGCTGTTTACATTCCGGGGGCGGAGAATCTGCTTGGAGATGCTCTGAGCAGGGGAACGTCCTGTCAGGGAGAGTGGTCCCTCTGCGACAGGGTATTTCAGTCCCTGTTTCACCGTTTGGGTCTACCGGATGTGGACCACAAGCTTCCAACCTTCATGTCCCTGTCTCAGGACCCTCTGGCCTTGGCCACGGATGCCCTGTCCATGTCTTGGAAGGGGTTTCGGCTCCTGTATGTGTTTCCACCATTCCCCCTGCTGAGCAGGGTTCTGCGCAAGATTGCTCTGGAAGGGGTGCCTGTGATTCTAGTGGCCCCCCGGTGACCAAGAAGAGTGTAGTTCGCAGACGTGGTTCAAATGGCAGTAGACCAGTACGATCTGCCAGGGGTGCCAGACCTGCTAACTCAGGGCCCCCTACGCCATCCCAATTTACAAACGCTGGCTTTGACGGCCTGGCTGCTGAGACCTCCATCTTAATGGAGAAAGGTTTGTTTGCCTTTGCGGTGGGCACTATGGTGCAGGCTAGGAAGAAGACTTCTGCTGCTATCTATTATAGAGTATGGCGTACCTACATTGACTGGTGTGAGTCTAGGTCTCTTCCCTGTAGGGAGTTCTCTGTCCCAAGGGTTCTGGAATTCCTACAGCATGGTTTGGAGTTAGGTCTAAAACTCAGTACTCTGAAGGGTCAGGTTTGCTCATCATCATTTGGTTAAGACCTTCTTTCAGGGGGTCACTCATGCGCGTCCCCCTCGTAAACCTGTGGTTCCCGTTTGGGATTTAAACTTGGTCTTATCTGCCTTGCAGGGTGCTCCCTTTGAGCCTATTCAAGAGGCTGCTCTGGTTGTTCTTACTCTCAAGGTTGTCTTTTTGGTGGCCATAACTTCGGTTAGGCGTGTGTCTGAGCTGGCTGCTCTATCCATTCAGTCTCCATACTATGAGAGACACCAGGATAAGGTAGTGTTCCGCTTTAAGCCGGATTTTCTGCCTAAGGTTGTGTCTGCCTTTCATTTGAATCAGGACATTGTTCTTCCTTCCTTGTGCCCCAATCCTAGTAATGACAAGGAAAGGGTTCTGCACTCCTTGGATGTGGTCAGGTGCTTGAAGTACTACCTGGTTGTCACTGCGGCTTTCAGGAAGACTGATGCTCTCTTCGTTGTGCCTTCTGGGCCTAGGAAGGGCTTGGCTCCTGCCAAGTCTACTATCAGCAAGTGGATCCGTCAAGCTGTGGTACAAGCCTATTCTGCTAAGGGGAAGAATCCTCCCGTATTACTGCTCATTCCACTCGTGCTATTGGTGCCTCTTGGGCTTTTCAGCACCAGGCCTCTGTTGAACAAGTTTTGCAAGGCCGCTACTTGGTCTTCTGTTCACACCTTTTCAAAGTTTTACAAGGTTGATGTTCGGGCCTCAGCTGATGCTGCTTTTGGCCGCAAGGTTTTGCAGGCAGTGGTATTTTAAGCTACGTGCCGTTGCCTTTTTTGCCTTTTTTGTTGGGGATCCCTCCCTACTGTTATGGACACTGCTATTGGATGTCCCAAGTGTAAGTATTATATCTGGAGCAGGACGTACTGTATACTTAGAATAATACAATTCTGTGAATTACTCACCTGTAGAATTGGTATTATACGTATACAGTACGTCCTGCTCCACCCCACCCTGTGTTTTTGCATTATTCTGGATCCCCTGTATGGTGATTGTTGTTATTGCTATCATTACCAGTTGTTTTGGTGGTTGGTTTCTCCTGGCTTCTGGTTCACTGCTTTTCAATGCTGGGGATTTGTGGGAGGTCCCTGGGTATATGAAGGGCCGGGAGGAGCCTGTTTTTTGCATGTCTGCAGTGCCACAGCGCCCTCTGACGGAGGATAACCCAAGTGTAAGTATTATATCTGGAGCAGGACGTACTGTATACGTATAATACCAATTCTACAGGTGAGTACTTCACAGAATTGTATTTTTTTTCCTAAAGTGGTTTCTGCCTTTCATCTTAATCAGGATGATGTTCTTCCCTCCTTGTGTCCTAAGCCTAGCAATGACTAGGAGAGGGTTTTGTTCCTGTTCCGAGGATCCGGGGGGCAGAGCCTTTCTTGCTCCTATCTATATCTTGGAACTACGAGCGATCAGGTTAGTTCTGGCTCGTTTGGCTACTTATCTTCAGGGCCTACCTGTTCAGGTGCGCTCGGACAACCAGACGGCAGTTGTCTACTTCAATCATCAGGGAGGGACCCGGAGCAAGGGACTCCAGGAAACGTCTCTGATCCTGACCTGGGCGGAGGCCAATGTCCCCTGCATCTCAGCTGTGTACATCCCGGGGGTGGAAACTTGTCTGGCAGTCTCTCTGAGCAGGGGGTCCTCTCGCCAGGGAGACTGGTCCCTATGCAGCAGGGTGTTTCAATCTCTGTGTCTCCGTTAGGCCCAACCAGATGTGGATATGTTTGCGTCCTGCCACAATCACAAGCTTCCAGCCTTTGTCTCCCTGTCCAGGGATCCTCGGCGCTGAACTCGGATGCGCTAGCAATGTCACGGGAGGACTTTCAGTTCCTGTATGTCTTCCCCCCAATTCCCCTGCTGGGCAGGGTTCTGCACAAGATTGCTCTGGAAGGGGTGCCAGCAATTCTGATGGCCCCCAGGTGGCCAAGAAGAGTGTGGTTCACAGACGTGGTACAGCTGGCAGTAGATCAGTACGCTCTGCCCTTGGTGCCAGATCTAATCACTCAGGGCTCATTACGCCATCCCATTTTACAAACTCTGGCTTTGACGGCTTGGCTGCTGAAACCTCCATTCTGATGGAGAAGGGGCTGTCTTCCTCGGTTGTGGATACTTTGATTAAAGCTAGGAAGAAGTCTTCCTCTTCCATTTATTACAGGGTTTGGCGTGCCTACATTGACTGGTGTGAGTCTAAGTCTCTTCCCTGTCGTGTCTTCTCTATTCCCAGGATCCTGGAGTTCCTGCAGCATGGGTTGGAGATGGGGCTCCAACTCACGTTTCTGCCCTGGCTATTGTCTATTGGCTATATGTCACACACCCCGCTTCAGATACACTTGGGTTACACCGACCTGTAGAGGGCGATCTTGCAGAGATGTCATGAAAAAAAGTGAGCCCCTCCCGGTCCATAAATACCTGGTACCTCCCACTCATTCCCCAGTCTTTCATCTCTGCAGTCGGCGAGCAAGTCAGAAGATGGATGTCTCCTCCTTGCAGTCTGCTTGGAGAAAGGTAGCCGGGTTACCCCGGCATATTTTCCTATTTCTGCCTGGACCTCATTACTTTAACCCTATCATGCCTCCCAGCCTTGGCTGTTTTGGTCCAGGTGACGGTGGGATACACCTTCGTGGTGTGTGTAGGGAGCCATGCTCCCCCGTGAGGCCCCATTCGGGGTAGGCGGTATCCGGGTTGGTGATCCCGGTTTGGGATGCCCTGACCATTATCCCTCCACCCTGTGGTGCGGATTCCCCCATCTGGTCCCCGCCCTTCTTCTTCCTCCTGCTTGCATGTGGGCTGCGGTGGACGCCATTACCGTCACGTGAGTGCCCCAGTGGGCCTTTTTCTTCCTGATTTCATTACTTGCAGTGTTAGGGACAGCTGTCCCAACTGTGTTATGCGCTTACTTACAAATTATTTTTTCTTAATTTTGCTGCTCACATATGGTGCCTATATGTATGCTTCCAGATGCATGTGTCTTGTACCCCTTGTTTGTGTCTTCAGGAGGACCCCCTTCATTTGTTAAAAGGGGGTTCTCCCGGTCCTAAGGTCCCTTGGGCTCAAAATTGGGTATTATTCAAATCCTCCCACGCGGGACTTAAAGGGGCATCCCGGGTTGCTTAATAGCGTAAATCCCTCTGGTCATTGCGGCTACCATTAAAATCACCTTTTGGAGGCTTCCCTGGATTCCGGGATCGGGCTCCCTTCGGGGCAATCCCGGCAGTGTGTGGGCTATGGGGCATCCCTTACGGGGGATATTGTATTGATCTGTATACCATGTGCACAGAGGCTATACCGCGGCAGTCGGGGTCCCCAGGCGGCTGGGCCAGTGCCGCCGGCCTCATCGCCTACCTCTCCCCGCCTGATCTGTACCCCAAGTGACGTCATTAGTGGGGAGTCACATTCCAATGTTTGTGATAGACTGGCCGACATTGAGAAAATGATCTCTAGCTCTGCGGCCAGATTGGCTCCGGCTAAGAGAAGACACTCGTCTCCGGCGGCGCCGGTTATGGTTTTTATGACTGTGATACCCTTGACTGATCTGATTATTCCCCGCGTGAAGAAGGGGAATTGTTGAGGATTCTGACGGGCCTGACGTTCAGCAGTTTGATGATGCTGATTTTGGCCAGGGGGATTCTGTGGATGTCCCCAGTGTCTTGCTCATTTATTGCGGTTCTGGCTATTTCTCCTCCGGAGGAATCCCTAAGCCGCGCTTGGTATTCCCGCTCAAAATCTGAAGCATTTTGTTAGCATTGTCCTTATGGAATGGGAGAAACCTAGTCGGCTTCCGGTGTTCCACAGGGATGGGATAGGTAGTATCCCTTTCCGGTGGACGCGGTGATCCACTGGTCATCTCCTCCTGAGGTTGATGTTTCCATGCTGGGGTTGTCAATACCTCGGTTGTACTTTCTCCCTACGTCACCACTCTCAAGGATGGTGAGGTTAATCGCTTTGATCAGATGGCTTGTCGGGCCTTTGCCAGTGTGGGTTCGGCTTTACGGCCGGTCTGGGCTTCTGCGCTTGCTACTGTGGCTTCCAGGTCTGTGTTTAGGGACCTGTTGACGGTTTCCCTGCTTTGCCCATCCAGTGATAATTCACAGCCCTTGGAGGTGTGATTTATTCATTTCTTTTGTTTTGGCCACCTTGGAGGACACTATTTGCTTGTTTAGTAGGACTTCGGCCTTGCTGGTGGCTATCCGGCGAGCAGTGGGTTGCGCCAGTGGGCGGCTGACAGGCGGCCAAGAAGTCTCTTACTGGGCTTCCCTTCCTGGGGTTGCGGCTGCTGGAGAAAAATTGGATTCAGTGGCGAAAGGAGGCAAGTTACCTTAGCACAAGAAGCGGCGTCGCCCCTTTCAGGGGGTGGGTTCCTTTGATTCTTCCTTCATTGTGTCAGAGCGGGCTGAGGTGGGCCTTCTCAAATGTCAGAGGTGATTCCTGGAACAGGGGCAGAGGACGTGCCCGTCCTGGTCACTCCTGCGGTTCCAAACGAACCCGCTGCCGAGCCGGCTCGGCAGTGAGGGGGTGCACTCATCCTTGCGGGCGGGGGGGATGGCGGTGACTCTTCTCCCAGGTCTGGGACCAGGAGGTCTCGGAAAGATGGCTTCGGGAAGTGGTGTCTTCCGGTTACAAGCTGGAGTTCCGGCCTCCTCCCAGATTCTTCAGGTCTTGGGTGCCCTTGGATCCTCTGGCCGTGCAGGGGCTCCGGGTGGCAGTAAAAGATCTCCTGGACATGGCTGTCATCTGCCCAGTGCCTTCCTCAGACCGGGGCCTGGGATACTATTCCAATCTGTTTATGGTGCCCAAGAAGGATGGCTCCGTTCGTCCCATCCTGGATCTGAAGTTTCTCAACAGGTTTATCCATCCCAGGAAGTTCCGCATGGAAACTCTGGGCTCAGCCATAAATTCACTTCGGCAGGAGGACTTCATGACGTCCATAAGCATCAAGGATGCTTATCTGCATGTTCCAATCTTCCCGGCACATCAGAGTTTTCTCAGGTTCGTGGTGGAAGATCGGCTTTTTCAGTTTGTGGCTCTTCTGTTTGGCCTTACCTCGGCTCCAAGGGTTTTCACCAAGGTGCTGGCGGGGGTCAGGGCCCTCATCAGAGCCCAGGGTATCCGCATCGTGCCTTATCTGGACGATCTTCTTATTATGACATCCTCTCTCAGCCAGGCGGCGCTAGATACCAGGACTGTGCTAGCCACCCTGGAGAGATTCGGCTGGGGGATCAACTATCCCAAGTTCTCCCTCTCTCCGTCCAGGGTGGTGGCGTTCCTGGGAATGTGTCTGGATACTTCTCAGTCCAGGGTGTTCCTCCACCGGCCCAAGGTTCTTTTGATTCAGAAATTGACTCAGCTTCTCCTACCCATCCCTCGCCCGTCCATCCGGCTGGGGATGCGACTGGTAGGATTGATGGTGGCTTCGTTCGAGGCGGTTCCCTTTGCCCAGTTTCACACAAGGACGCTCCAGCTCCATCTCTTGGCAGCCTGGGACGGGTCCCCGCTGTCATTGGATCAGTCTTTTCTGATGTCCCCCCGGGTTCGGCATTCCCTTCGGTGGTGGCTGGAACCGAGTAATCTGATGAAGGGCAGATCCCTTCTGACCCCTCGTTGGGAGACGGTCACCACAGATGCCAGCCTGTCAGGTTGGGGGGGGGGGGGGGGATTTTGGAAGGATCTTCAATTTCAGGGACTGTGGGGGCCTCAGGAGGCTCACGATCCCATCAATGTTCTGGAGCTGAGAGCCATCAGGTTGGTTCTGGCTCACTTGACTCATCAGTTACAGGGCTTACCTGTAAGTTCGATCGGACGGCGGTCGCCTACATCAATCACCAGGGAGGGACTCGCAGCAGACGTGCCCTCAGGGAAGTGTCTTTGATCCTTGCTTGGGCCGAGAGCAATGTCCCATGCATCTCGGCGGTGTACATTCCGAGAGTGGAGAACACGAGGCGGATTCCCTGAGCAGGTGCTCATCTCGCCGGGGGGATTGGTCGTTCAGCCCCAAGGTGTTTCGGTCGCTTTGCCACCGGTGGGGGACTCCGGAGATGGACCTCTTTGACTCTCGTCACAATCACAAGCTTCCGGCATTTGTGTCTCTCTCGCGGAATCCGCTGGCTCTGGCAGCGGATGCCATGTCTCTGAACTGGAGGGATCTGGGGTTTCTGTACCTGTTCCCTCCATTTCCCATGGTGGGCAAAGTGGTGTGCAAGCTGGCCCTAAAGAGCGCGTCAGCAATCCTGGTGGCTCCAAGATGGCCAAGACAGGTTTGGTTCGCAGACGTGGTAAGGTTGGCAGTGGATCAGTTAGATCTGCCCCGTCTACCGGATCTGCTCATTCAGGGTCCACTGCTCTACCCCAATTTACCAACGCTGGCTTTGACGGCGTGGCTGCTGAAACATCCATCTTGAAGGAGGAAGGTCTTTCTGATGCTGTCATTCAGTCTCTGGTTAGGGCTAGATAGAAGTCTTCCTCTGCCATCTACTATAGGATTTGGAGGTCTTATATTGATTGGTGTGAGATCTGGGCCTTGCCTTGCAGGGGGTTTTCTATCCCTAGGGTTTTGGAATTTCTGCAACATGGTCTGGACCTGGGTTTGCAGCTTAGTACGCTGAAAGGCCATGTTTCTGCCCTTGTGGTTTTCTTTCAAAAGTCTTTTGCTCTTCATCCTCTGGTTAGGACCTTTTTCCAGGGGTTACGCATGTGCGGCCTCCTAGGAAGCCTTTGCTCCCAGTTTGGGTTTTGAATTTGTTTCTTTCTGCTTTTCAGGGTCCTCCTTTTGAACCTTTGCAGGATATTGCTCTTTTTACGCTTACTCAGAAGGTTGCGTTTCTGGTTGCCATCACTTCCGTTCGGCGTGTATCGGAATTGGCGGCTTTGTCCATTAAGGCTCCTTACCTTGAGAGGCATCAGGACAAAGTTGTTTTCCCTTCAAGCCAGATTTCCTTCCTAAGGTGGTGTCTGCCTTCTATCTTAATCAGGACATTGTTCTACCCTCCTTGTGTCCTAAGCCCAGAAATGACAAGGAGAGGGTTTTGCATTCTCTGGATGTGGTTCGCTTTGTGAAGTACTATTTGGTGGTTACTTCTTCTTTTCGTAGGACTGACGCACTTTTTGTGGTGCCCTCCGGGCCTAGGAAAGGTGTGGCTCCCGCCAAGTCTTCCATTGGTAAATGGATTCGCCAGGCCATTGTTGGGGCCTATTCTGCCAAGGGGAAGGTTCCCCCTTTTCGTGTTACTGCCCATTCTACTCGTGCCATTGGCGTCTTGGGCCTTCCAGCATCAGGCCTCTGTTGAGCAAGTTTGTAAGGCTGCTACTTGGTCTTCCGTTCACACTTTTTACAAGTTTTACAAGGTTGATGTGTGGGCCTCAGCGGATGCTGTTTTTGGCCTCAAAGTTCTGCAAGCCGCAGTGGTTTAAGTTGTGCATTATTGCCTTGTTTTGGATCCCCGCCCTTTATGGACACTGCTATTGGATGTCCCAAGTTTAATGACTATCTGAAGCGGGGTGTGTGACATACTTAGAATAATACCATTTTGTGATTACTCACCTGTAAAATGGGTATTATAAGTATTCACACACCCCGCTTCACCCCGCCCTTTGGTATTCTGGATCCTTCTATGGTGAACCTTTTTTACTGTTACTGGTTAGTTTGGCTCTTCCTGGTCCCTTTACTGCTGTCTTAATACTGGGGAATGAGTGGGAGGTACCAGGTATTTATGGACTGGGAGGGGCTCACTTTTTTCATGACATCTATGCAAGATTGCCCTCTACAGGTCGGTATAACCCAAGTGTAATGACTATCTGAAGCGGGGTGTGCGACATACTTATAATACCCATTTTACAGGTGAGTAATCACAAAATGGCATTTTTTCCAAAAGTCCTTTGCTCAGCACCCTCTGATCAGGACTTTTTTCCAGGGGGTCACTCATGTGCGTCCCCCACGTAAACCTATGGTGCCTGTTTGGGATTTGAACCTGGTTCTGTCAGCCCTGCAAGGTGCTCCCTTTGAACCTGTGCAGGATGCTGCCTTAGCCACCAGAAACACAGCCTTGAGCGTAAGAATGGCCATCACTTCTGTCAGGCGTGTGTCTGAGATGGCAGCGCTGTCCATTCAGCCCCCCTACTATGAGAGGCACCAGGACAAGGTGGTGTTTCATTTCAAACCTGACTTTCTGCCTAAGGTAGTGTCTGCTTTACATTTGAATCAGGATATTGTTCTTCCTTCTTTGTGCCCTAATCCTAGCAATGCTAAGGAGAGGGTTTTGCACTCTTTGGATGTGGTTAGGTGTCTGAAGTACTATCTGGTGGCTACTGCACCTTTCAGGAAAACTGATGCTCTTTTTGTGGTCCCTTCTGGGCCTAGGAAGGGTTTGGCTCCTGCCAAGTCTACTACCAGCAAGTGGATTCGTCAGGCTGTGATTCAGGCCTACTCTGCTAAGGGGAAGAATCCTCCCTTACGCCTTACTGCTCATTCCACTCGTGCTATTGGTGCCTCTTGGGCTTTTCAGCACCAGGCTTCTGTTGAACAAGTTTGCAAGGCCGCTACTTGGTCTTCTGTTCATACCTTTTCAAAGTTTTACAAGGTTGATGTTAGGACCTCAGCTGACGCTGTTTTTGGCCAAAAGGTTCTGCAGGCGGCAGTGGTTTAAACTGCCTGCTGCTGATTTTTCTTGGGGATCTCACCCTACTTTATGGACACTGCTATTGGATGTCCCAACTGTAAGTATTGGATTTGGAGCAGGACGCACTGTATACTCATAATACCAATTCTACAGGTGAGTAATCACAGAATGGTATTATTATGCCGTCTGCTACTAACGCTTCCTTAAGAGATCCCACAGAGAGACGAATGGATCAGCTGGCTGACCATGCTGACCATGCTCACCATGGTAGGTTCTCTATTACACCCTGTTTGTGCCACGGCTATCGTTTCTTTGGCTTCAAGGAAGAAGCTAAAGCAGCTTTTGACCAGGGCTAAGTCTCGCAGACATACTCAAAATCCAAGCAAGCCCTAAATTCCTTGGACTCTTAACGCCTTTGCTATCACTGCTGTGGATGATGCGGGCTAGGTGCCAGAACTTCTGCTCTTCCTGTTGCCTTGCACCGCTCTTTATGGCTAAAACAATGGTTAGCTGAAAAATCTCTTGTGGATTTGCCCTTTTTGGGGGGCAGACTCTTTGGGGAGCGGCTTGACCTTATGGTCAAGGATGGCAAGCTTGCTCAGAGGAGAAGGTCAGCTCGTCCTTTTCAGAGGCCCTCATCATATCAGCCCTTTCGGAGCGGTAGAGGCTCCTTCATATCTTCCCGTAGGGATTTTTGGGGCAGAGGTAGGGCCCGTAACAGGGCGGGGGGCGCTTGGAGAAGCAGGCCTAAGCCTCCAGCCAAGTCCACCCAGGCATGAAGGGGCGCCCTCACCCTGGCGGGTGGGGGGACGGCTCTTGCAGTTTGCTCCAGTCTGGAGACACCACGTGGCGGATCTTTGGATCCAGGAGGTGGTGTCATCAGGCTACAAGATCGAGTTTGCAGCCAGACCGCCCACAAGGTCCCTTCGGTCAGGGGCATCCCGCAACCAGTTAAACGTAGATGCCCTGAGAGCCTCTGTTCGGCATCTTCTTCAGAAAGGGGTAATTTGTCAGGTACCCCTTCAGGAAGAAGGTCAGGGGTTTTATTCCAACCTGTTCACGATTCCCAAGAAGGATGGGTCGGTGCGGCCTATTTTAGACTTAAAGGGTCTCAACAGGTTTATCCGGGTGAAACATTTCCGCATGGAAACTTTGAGATCAGCAGTAAGATCGATTCAGCCCGGAGGTCTTATGACCACAATAGACATAAGGGACGCGTATCTTCATATCACGATTTTTCCAGGGCATCGGAAATTCTTAAGGTTTGCCCTGGAAGGCCAACATTTCTAGTTTGTGGCGCTTCCATTCGGCATATCCTCGGCTCCAAGGGTTTTCACCAAGGTTTTGGCAGGTCTCATGGCCATCCTGAGGAGCCAGGGGATATGCATAATCCCATACCTGGATGATCTTTTGATTTCTGCTCTGTCCCTTCAGGAGATCAAGAGGGACAGGCAGACGGTATTGTCAAACCTAGAAGAGTTCGGCTGGGTGATCAGTTATCCAAAGTCGCATATCACCCCTGCGCCAGTAAGGGTTTTTTTGGGAATGACTCTGGACACAGTTCAGGTCAGAGTTTTTCTGCCAGAGCAGAAGGCTCTGCTGCTTTGGAGCCAGATAGAGACTTTACTGGCTTGTTAGCAGCCTACTATTCGGCTAGGGATGAGACTAGTAGGCCTTATGGTGGCCTGCTTCGAAGCAGTGCCCTTTGCCCATATTCTTAGTATACAGTACGTCTTGCTCCAGATATAGTACTTACACTTGGGTTATCCTCCGCCAGATAGCGCTGCACTGCAGAGACATGTAAAAACAGGCTCCTCCCAGCCCCTCAAATACCCAGGGACCTCCCACAAATCCCCAGATTTCTCTGCAGTGCTGACTGCGAAGACATGAAGTATCACTCTCTCGCAGGTGAGCGGGGCTATTAAAGCCTGCGGCCCTGTTGGACTATTCCCACCCGTCCTCCCTGTGATGTGTCTCCCAGCCTGGGCTGCGCTGGTCGGGTGAAGGTAGGCAGCACCTTGCGTGCTTATGGAGCGCTGCTCCACCGCAGTCCCCCACCAGAGGGTAGGCGGTATAGGCTGATGGTGTGCCTCTATGGGATGCCCCTCCCGCATTATTGCCCCATGTCCCGTGTAACGGTGGGCCCTGTACAAAGGGCCGCCATTCTCCCGCGTTCCCCCCCGTAGCTCGGGGGGAAAGAAAGGGGGGGGTGTGTTTGGTGTCACTGTATTGTGATTTCATGCATATGGCCTTTGTAATGTCTTTTGGACTTGTACTTGTGGTGTCAGACGCGCTGATTTGTATTTTTAGCTTTGCGCAGAGGCAGTATTATAGCCATGAGGTTCACCTCGTGTAACTGCCGCCGCGCACACTTTTTCCTCCCTTGGATGTTCCGCGCCGGGCGGCGGCGTTACCTCAGACGCCTCTGCATCCTCATTGGTTGCTTGTTGGACCTCACGCCCATCGGGAGGGCGGGGTCCCGGCCTGGCGCGCTCCGGCCCGCCCTTCGAGGTACTCGGCGCCATTTTGTCAGTTTGCGCGCGCACGTGTGACGTTCTTGCCTGACGTGGTCCGTAAGTGCCCTCGTGGGCGGCTTTTATACTCATTTTAGTGTTTCGGTTCTGACACCCTTTTCTTCTCATTGTGTCTTTCAGATGGGCGAATCCATTGGCTTCTCCCGACCCGGTGTAATTGATAGTTAGGCCTTGTAAAATTCTCCCACTCCACTAGCGGGTCATTGGGGCATCCAGGGTTGCTTTATAGCGTCAATCCCTACTGGCATATTGTGCCTAAAAATCACCATATGGAGGCATCTCAGCATAATGTGACCGGGGTCCCCTTGGGACAAGACCGGCTGTGCATGACTTGTGGACAACCTCATGCTGACGCTGACAGGGCACGGGTCTGCATACCCTGTGCTGAGCAAGCATTGGCCTTGCATTCTGGCTTGCCAGTGGCTGCACCTCGTTTTACTTCACCCACTTCCCCAGGCTTAAATCTCACTCCTGCTGAGTCGCACACAAGTGGGGATTCTCAGCCTGAATTGTCTCATAGACTACCTATGGCTGAACAGATCATTGTGAGGTCTTTAGCGCGTAAGGGCCCTGGTAAGAAGCGACCCTTGACGCCTAATGTTACTGTTTTCCCTATGGGATCTGAGGAGTTTATGAATCTGTGTGGCTATACCCCTTCTGATGAAGGAGAGCTCTTTTCTGAATCAGGCTCATCTGACGAGAGTCCGACTCCCCCCTGAGGTGGTTAAATGTTGGTCCCTCCCCCCCTGAGGTGGTTAAATGTTGGTCATCCCCCCCCCCGAGGTGGATGCCCCGATCATAGGGCTGCCTAACCCCCCTTTTATTACAGTCCCTGCTTATACTATCCTTCAGGATGCTGAGGACCAGCGCATTGACAGGCTGGCCTCCCACGCCTTTGCATGTGCGAGGACGGCGCTGTGCCCGGTCTGTGCCTCTGCCATTACTGCCGTGGCCGCTAGAACCCTCATCAGAAAAATGCTTGATCGTCCCCCTGATGATCTCCCTTGGGATGTGTTTAATGCACTCTCCAGTTGTGAGGTGTTTGTGAAATTTATCCTATTAGCATTGGATGACACCATTAGAATGTGTGCAAGAACTTCTGCCCTTGTGGTGGCCATACGTCGCTTGGTCTGGTTGCGACAGTGGGGTGCTGACGATGCTGCCAAGAGGGCTCTTACCGGGATGCCTTTTAAAGGGCGACGCCTGTTTGGGGCCCGTCTAGACCTGTTTGGTAAGAAGGGTAAGTTACCCCAACGCAGGCGGCTGTCTCGGCCTCTTCGGGGCCAGGGCACCCCTTCTGCCCCCTACCATGATGTTAAACAGGAACCAGGGGTGTCCTTTGCGGGGGCTCGCACAGATTCCTGTCCCAGGAGCAGCAGACAACGTCCTGGCTCCTCCGGGGGGGCTACGGCCAAATCTTCCCCCGAGTCCCCTCAAGCATGATGGTGCGCCCATCTGGGTGAGGGGACGGCTGCGGCACCTTGCTCATGTCAGGAGGCATCACGCCTCAGACTGGTGGCTTCAGGAGGTAGTGTCCTCCGGCTACTAGATAGAGTTTGCTGTGTGGCCTCCCCCAAGATTATCAGGTCCCGGGTACTCCTGGTCCCTGCCTCTGTTCAGGTGCTGGTGTGGGCCATGCAAGGCCTGCGGGGTCTGGGGGTCTCTTGCAGATTGCCCTTAACAGGCAGAGACAGGGGCCACTACACCAACCTGTCCACAGTTCCCCCAAAAGGATGGGTCAGTCTGGCCCAATCTGGATTCACAGATTTTCAGCAATTCGTCGATTACAGGCGGTTTCTGCATGGAAACACTGCGCTCGGCCATCAGCTCCTTGCGCGTCGGGGGGCTTCTTGCCGTCTGTGGAGCTCAATGATGCTTATTCACACTTCCCTGTGTCTTATGGACACCGAGGTTCTTCAGATTCGCGTTGGTTGACCAACGCTGCTAATTGTGGCCTTGTCATCTGGCCTGGATTCACAGATTTTCAGCAATTCGTCGATTACAGGCGGTTTCTGCATGGAAACACTGCACTCGGCCATCGGCTCCTTGCGCGTCGGGGGCTTCTTGCCGTCTGTGGAGCTCAATGATGCTTATTCACACTTCCCTGTGTCTTATGGACACCGAGGTTCTTCAGATTCGCGTTGGTTGACCAACGCTGCTAATTGTTGCCTTGTCATCTGGCCTTTCTTCAGCCCCCAGAGTGCTCACCAAGGTGCTGACGGGGGGGATAGCCCTGTTGAGACCAAGGGGCGTCCGATTGATGACCTACCTGGCCGCCTTCATCACTTCCCAGTTTCTACGTCACTACGTTGGATACTCGGCTGGGGGTGTCCATTTGGGAGTCATTTGGAGGGGTGATCAAACACCCCAAGTCCTCTTTGTCCCCTTCATTGGTAACTCCATTCCTATGAATGAATCTTATACAGTTCAGGCAAGGATCTTCCTTCCTCAGCAATAAAGTGGACAATCTGGTTGCATGGGCTCAGTCCCTCATAGCTGTCCCCGTCCCTCCACCAGGCAGGGGATGCAGCTGGTGGGCCCGTTGGTGGCATGCTCCGAAGAGGCCCCTTATGTTTAGTCCCCCTTGGGGCCTTCTGCAACTTCTCCTATTGGTTCTACGGGACAAGGACCCAGCATCCCTGGAGCAGGGTATGTGTGCCTTCCTCTCTGGTGAGGAGGTCCTTCTTGTAGTGGATGAACTCAGGAACCTGTCTGGGGGCAGTTCCCTTCTTGCCCCTTCCTGGGAGACGGTCACAGTGGATGCCAATCTATCAGGTTGGGGGGTCTTCTTCTGGAAGTCTCTGCGGTTCCAGGGGAGGTGGGGCCTTTAGGTGGCCCATACACCTATCAATGTTTGAAGGTTCAGGTTAGTCTACCTCGCTTGACTACTCCCCTTCGGGGCCTGCCTGTTCGGGGGCGCTAGGTCTATCTGACGGCTTTGACCTACATTAATAATCAGGGAGGGACCCGGAGCAGGAGGGTCCTCCAGGAAGTGTCTCTGAGCCTTATCTGGGTGGAGGTCAATGTTCCCTGCATAACAGCGGTATACGCTCCGCTGAGGGTCCCTCTGCAACAGGGTGTGCCAACCCATGTGTCTCTATGGGGAACAACTGGTTGTGGTTCTGTTTTGTGGCCCGTCACGTTCACAAGTTCTCGGCCTTGTTTCCCTGTCTCAGGATCCTCTGGCCGTGGTCATGGATGTTTTAGTAACGTCATGGCAGGACATTCTGTTCCGTATGTCTTTCTCCATTTCCCCTGCTAGGCAGGGTCCTGCGCAAGATTGCCCTGGAAAGGGTGCCAGTGCTTCTGGTGGCCCTCGGGTGGCCAAGAAGTGTGTGATTCGCAGACGTGGTGCAGAGGGCAGTAGCTCTGTACATTCTGCCAGGAGTGCCAGATCTGCTCACTCAGGGCCCCTTACTTCATCCCAATCTGCAGACTCTGGCTTTGACGGCCTGGCTGAAGCACCCTTCCTGAAGGGGACAGGCTTATCTGCTTCGGTGTTTGAGACTATGGGAAGACTAGAAGCAAACTTCTTCTTCTTCCATCTATTTAGGGTATGGCGTACCTATATTGATTGGCGTGAGTCTAGGTCGCTTCCCTGTCGGGTGTTCTCTGTCCCCAGGGTTCTAGACTTATTACAGCATGGGTTGGAGTCGGGGCTCCAACTCAGTACTCTGAAGGGTCAGGTCTCTGCCTTGTCCGTCTTCTTTCAGAAGTCTTTTGCTCAATTTTCTTGGTTAAGACCTTCTTTCAGGGGGTTACTCATGTGCGCCCCCACGTAATAATATGGTCCCTGTTTGGGATTTGAACCTGGTTTTGTCTGCCTTACAGGGTGTTCCCTTGGACCTATTCAGGATGCTGTTATGGCTGTACTTACCCTCAAGGTTGTCTTTCTGGTGGTTATTACTTCGGTCAGACATGTGTCTGAGTTGGCGGCTCTGTCTATCTAGCCCCCATTCCTTGAGAGACACCAGGATAAGGTGGTGTTCCGCTTTAAGCCGGACTCTCTGCCTAAGGCGGTGTCTTCTATTCATTGATTCAAGATATTGTTATTCCTTCCTTGTGCCCTATTCCTAGCTACGCTGAGGAAAGGGTTCTGCATTCCTTGGACAGGTGTTGGAAGTATTCCTTGGTAGTCACTGTGTCCTTTAGGAGAACTGATGCTCCTTTGGGCCTACGGCCTCTCCATCCTGAATGCGCCCGATCTCGTCTGATCTCGGGGGCTAAGCGGTGTGGGGCCTGGTCATTTCTTGGATGGGATGGTTCCTTCTGGTCCTAGGAAAGGTTTTTGGCTTCTGCCAAGTCTACTATTAGCGAAGGGATTCGTCAGGCTGTGATTCAGGCTTATTTTGCTAAGGGGAAGAGTCCTCTCTTTCACCTTACTGCTCATTCTACTCGTGCTATTGGTGCCTCTTGGGCCTTCCAGCACCAGGCTTCTGTTGAACAAGTTTGCAAGGCCGCTACTTGGTCTTCTGTTCATACCTTTTTCAAAGTTTTACAAGGTTGATGTTAGGGCCTCAGCTCAGCTGTCTGCTGTTACCTTGTTGTTGGGGATCCCACCCTACTTTATAGACACTGCTATTGGATGTCCCAAGTGTAAGTACTATATCTGGAGCAGGACGTACTGTATACTAAGAATAATACAATTCTGTGAAATACTCACCTGTAGAATTGATATTATAAGTATACAGTACGTCCTGCTCCACCCCACCCTGGTTTTTTGCATTATTCTGGATCCCCTGTATGGTGATTGTTATCATTCTTGTAGTTACCAGTTGGTGGTTAAATTCTCCCGGCTTCTTGTTCACTACTTTTCAATGCTGGGGATTTGTGGGAGGTCCCTGGGTATTTGAGGGGCCGGGAGGAGCCTGTTTTTACATGTCTCTGCAGTGCAGCGCCATCTGGCGGAGGATAACCCAAGTGTAAGTACTATATCTGGAGCAGGACGTACTGTATACTTATAATATCAATTCTACAGGTGAGTATTTCACAGAATTGTATTTTTCACGAGAGGCCTCTTCAGTTAAATCTGTTGTCAAGCTGGGATCGGTCCCCGCAATCTCTCTAGATCAGTCGTTTGTTCTGACTCCCTCAGCCAGGCAATTTCTCCTGTGGTGGTTGGATCCTCCTCACCTATTAGTAGGCAGGTCCTTTCTGACACCTCAGTGGCAAATCGTTTCCACGGATGCCAGTCTGGCAGACCCAGAAGATCCAGGGGCAGTGGGGTCCGAAGGAGAATCGGATTCCCATAAATCTCTTGGAGTTAAGAGCAATCTGGCTAGTGCTCCAGCATCTGACCTCCAGTTTAAAGGGGCAGGCTGTCTAGGTCCAGTCAGACAATTGGACGGCGGTAGCCTATATCAACCATCAGGGGGGGTACTCTGAGCAAGAGTGCCCTAAGGGAAGTAAGCCGGATTCTGGTTTGGGAAGAGGAGAATGTTCCCTGCATCTCGGCAGTTTACATCCCGGGGGTAGAGAACCAAGAGGCAGACTCCTTGAGCAGGGGGTCGCAGTGTCGGGGAAAATGTTCTCTCAGTCAGAAGATCTTTCAAGCCCTTTGCCTTCGCTGGGGGTGTCCAGAGGTGGATCTCTTTGCATCCAGACACAATCACAAACGGCCGAGGTTTATGTCTCTTTTGAGAGATCATCTGACCATAGCAACGGACGCTCTGACAACCCCATCCTCCGCTCCCACTCCTGAGTCGTGTACTAAGGAAGGTAGCTCAGGAGGGGGTACCAACCATCCTGGTGGCTCCTCGCTGGCCAAGGAGAAGCTGGTTTTCAGACATAGTAAGGATGTCAGTAGACTATTGGCGTCTGCCAGACGATCCAGAGCTTCTCACACAGGGGGTTCTTCGGCACCCGAATTTACAGATGCTGGCTTTGAAGGCCTGGCTATTGAAACCTCGATCTCGACAGAGAGAGGTTTATCGGCCAAGGTTATTCATACCATGATTCAGGCCCGGAAGAAGACCTCTTCCAAGACATACTACAGGGTCTGGCGGGCGTTCATCTCCTGGTGTGAGTCTAGGAAAATTTTATGTTTCTAGAATTTTAGAATTTCTACAGAATGGTTTAGAATTGGGTCTCCAATTTAGCACCCTCAAGGGGCATGTTTCGTCCTTATCTATTTATTCTAAGTATGCAGCACGTCCTGCTCCAGATAATGATTCATAAGAATCATAACAGATGGGATTTCCTCCGCTAGAGGGCGCTTTACTGCAGAGATGGCAAAAAGAGGCCACTCCCGGCCCATATATACCCGGAACCTCCCACAAATTCCCCAGTTTCTTCTCTGCAGTCGGCTGCGAAGGTCAGAAGATGGCTTCTCTTTTCGCAGGTGAGCGAGGCTTAACAGCCTGCGGCCCTGTAGGACTATTCCCACCCGTTCCACTTTTTAATATCTCTCCCAACCTTGGCTGCCTGGTCGGGTGATGGTAGGCAGCACCTCTTATAGGTGTTTTGTTAGGAGCTTGCTCCTACCGCAATCCCCCACCAAAGGGTAGGCGGTCCAGGTTATGGTGAACCTGATTTGGGATGCCCCGTCCGCTCTGTGCCCTCACCCTCATTGTCTTGGGTCTCCCTTATGGACACCCACCTTTTCCCCTTCTCCCATTATCCCGATCGTGGGGTGTGTGTGTGTGTGTGTGTGTATGTTTTACACTATTGTGCGCTGTTTGTGTGGGTGTACATTTGCGCTTTCTCGGGGCTCCGCGCCCGTGGTTTTCTGCTTGTCATTTAAAAATTGCTGCCGCCGGCACGCGCGCCCTGCGGCGTTCGTGGCCAGCGGTGAAGTCCCCGCGCTTCCCGGAGGGGGCATGGCCTAGCTGTTGGCGCGCTCCGCGTCATCTCCTCATGCGGCCCGTCCCTTGAGGGTCCTCCAGCGCCATTTTGGTCCTCTCCCTGGGTGATTGCTGGCTCCCTCCGCGGTCTGTGAGTGCCCCTGCGGGCTTGGTTTTTTATTTATATTTCTTTTCTGTATACTTATGGAATGTATTTATTGTGTTTTACAGGCGGAAAAACTAATTTAAGAGGTTTCTCCCGGCCTTGTCCCCTCTATTAGTTCTCTGTAACTTTATTAGAGGCCTACACCATTAAATCCTACCACTCACTAGCGGACATTTGGGGCATCCTGGGTAGCTGTAAAGCGTAATTCCTAACTGGCCAGTTGTGTCACGGTAATCACCATATGGAGGCTTCACAGGATATTGGGCTCGGGGTCCCATCGGAACAAGCCCGACGGTGTGTGGGGCATCCCCTGTGAGCGATGATGTGTGGGTTTGTGTACCCTGCGCCCAGCAGGCGATTGCGCTGCATTCTGGGCTGTCTGGGTCTGCGCCCACCATTTCTTCTCCCACACCCCCTTGCTTGATTATGACTCCCAGTGACCTGAATACTAGTGGAGAGTCTCAGCCTGACGTGTCTTCCAGGTTGGCTAACATTGAGAGACTGATTGCTAGCTCTACGGCTCGTAAGGCCCCTGCTAAGAGACGGCATGTGGCGCCTGGTACGTCTGCCTTTCCTATGGAGACTGAGGATTTTCTTGACTTATCTGACTATACCCCACTTGAGGAGGGGAAATTATTCTCAGATTCAGAACTTTCTGATCAGCATTTCAGTGGCGCTGACACTGGTTCTGATCATTGGGATGCTGATGACACCCATAGACTTTTGACTCAGATCTTTGAAGTGCTTTCCATTTCCCTTCCTGCTGCGTCTCCCATGCAACAGGGGAATTGTTCAGTACTGCTAAGCCACGTTTACAATTTCCAGAACAGACCCATTTCAATAATCTTGTTCTCAAAGAATTGGAGCAGCCCAGACGGCTTCCCGGTATCCCTAAGGGTTGGGATAAAGGGTATCCCTTTCCCCCTGATGTGGTTAAACCGGACCTTCACCATGATTTAATGAAAAGCCCAAACTCTTAAAAAACAATTCCTCAGCATCTAAAATTAATATATTTTACATGTTTAGTCACTAATTTATTATACTTTCCCCCACTGGGCTGCAACTCTGTTCGGGAATTTAGGATACGGGCGCCGCCATCTTGACTCAGAAGCATCACACTTACTGAGGAGAGGAGAGTGGGATAAGGTACAGGGGGGCGGGTTATAGCTGTGCTTTGCTCAGACAGAGCAGAGCTGGGGTCAGGGAAAGGTCAGCAGTCACAGAATGCAGAGCAGCACAGTCACTTCCTGTTTGCAGGCACTTCCTGTTTGCAGGCTGCCTGCAAAAATGGCAGCTTCCATAAGCCGCCATCTTGGATGTTTAAAGGCTTATAAAATGCAGTAGATGCAGGTAGGATGATTTTTAATGTGAGCAATCTGTATGTACAGGGTGTGGGAAACATATAAGATAGACTCTTATTTAGAGTGAAGGTCCGCTTTAAGTGTTGGTCAACCCCCCCAGAAGTGAATGCTCCAGTTTTGGGGTTGTCCAACACCTCTGTGGTGCATTCTCCTGATTCTACTACCTTGAAGGATAGTGAGAACCGGCGTATTGACCAGCTGGCTTTCCATTCCTTTGCCTGTGTGGGATCTGCCTTGCGTCCTGTCTGTGCTTCTGCTATTACTGCTGTTGCTATTAGGTCTCTCATCAAGGGTCTTCTGGAAGGCTCCCCTGATGATACCTCTAGTGCCGAATTCAGGGCCTTGTCACAGTGTGAGATGTTCATTGCTAATATCCTTTCCGCCTTGGATGACTCCATTAGGATGTGTAGCAGGACCTCTGCCTTGGTCGTTGCTATACGCCGCTCGGTTTCGCTGTGCCAGTGGGCGGCTGATAATGCTGCTAAAAAGGCCCTTACAGGGCTTCCCTTTAAGGGGCTGCGCCTTTTTGGTGTTCGCTTGGACCTTTTTGCAAAGGTAAGTTACCCCAATGCAAAAAACTGCCGCGGCCCATTCAGGGTCCTTTACCCCCTCCTTTCGTGGATCCAGGTCTGGGAGAGGGGTATCCTTTGCGGGGCATAGGGAAGATTTCTGGGGCAGAGGCAGAGGACGGGCCCGCCCCAGATCCTCCTGGGGTTCCAAACCCAAATCTGTCGCCAAGCCCACTCAGCCATGAAGGGGCGCCATCACCCATACGGGTGGGGGGACGGCTGCTTCTCTTCGGTCATGTCTGGGGACAACAGGTCTTGGACAAGTGGATTCTGGAGGTTGTCTTGGACAGGTCTCGGATTCCTCTAGAGCCCCTGGCAGCTCAAGGTCTGTTTCTGGCTGTGCAAAACCTATTGGACATGGGGGTCATCTGTCAGGTCCCTCTTGGGGAGAGAGGTCTGGGTTATTATTCCAATCTCTTCACTGTACCCAAAAGGGATGGTTCCATCAGACCCATCCTGGACTTAAAGCTTCTCAACAAGTTCATCAAGACCAGACGCTTTCGCATGGAGACCCTGCGCTCCGTGATCAGCTCATTGCGCCCGGGGGACTTCATGACCTCCATGGACATCAAGGATGCTTACCTTCATGTGTCAGTCTTCCCAGGGCATCAGAGGTTCCTCAGGTTCGCGCTGGAGGACCAGCACTACCAATTTGTGGCACTGCCCTTTGGTCTCACCTTGGCCCCCAGAGTCTTTACCATGGTGCTGGCGGGTGTGATGGCCCGTCTCAGAGCTCGGGGCATTCGCATTCTTCCATATTTGGACGACCTCATCACTTCTCATTCTCTTCAGCAGGCAGAATTGGATACCCAGCGGGTGGTGACTGCTCTGGAATCGTTCGGATGGGTGATCAATCATCCCAATCCCAAATCCTCCCTATCCTCGTCTCTAGTGACCCCCTTCCTGGACATGAATCTGGATACTGTTCAGTCCAGGATTTTTCTTCCTCAGCAGAAGGTGGACTCTCTTCAAGCTCTGGTTCACTTCATTCTGTCCTGCCCTCGTCCTTCTATACGGCAAGGGATGCAGCTTGTGGGACAAATGGTGGCCTGCTTCGAGGCGGTTCCTTATGCTCAGTTCATCTTGAGACCTCTTCAGCTCCATCTTCTGTCAGTCTGGGACAAGAGTCCCCTGTCTTTGGTTCAGGCCTTTGTTCTCTCTCCTCTGGCCAGGCGACTCCTTCTGTGGTGACTGGACTCGAGGAACCTACTGGGGGCAGATCCTTTCTAGCCCCCTGTAGGGAGACGGTCACTACGGATGCCAGTTTGTGAGGTTGGGGGGCTTCTGGAGAACCCTTCAATTCCAGGGGCTGTGGGACCCTCAGGAGGCCCATGCCCCCATCAACGTCCTGGAACTGAGGGCGGTTCGGTTGGTACTGGCCCAGTTGACTCCTCACCTTCAGGGTCGGCCGGTCCAAGTTCGCTCAGACAACCGGACGGCGGTTGCCTACATCAATCATCAGGGAGGGACTCGGAGCAAGAGTGTCCTCAAGGAGGTGTCCATGACTCTGTCCTGGGCAGAGAACAATGTTCCTTGCATCTCAACAGTATACATTCCGGGGGTGGAGAATCTGGAGGCAGACTCTGAGCAGGGGGACCTGTCGCCTGGGGGAATGGTCTCTCAGCAGCGAGGTCTTCCTATCCTTATGTCACCGTTGGGGAGTGCCGGACGTGGATCTGTTTGCATCTCGCCACAATCATAAGCTCCCTACGTTTGTCTCTCTGTCCCAGGATCCCCTGGCCCTTGCGGTGGATGCTCTGGCTCTGCCCTGGCAGGGGTTCAGTTTCCTGTTTCCTGTTTCAGGAGGGAAGTGTTTTTAAGAAGAAACTTAATGATAGAACAAGGGGGCACAACCTGAAGCTAGTCGGGGGGAAGATCAGGAGCAATGTTAGAAAATATTATTTTACAGAAAGAGTAGTAGATACTTGGAACAAACTTCCAGCAGAGGTAGTTGAAAAATCAACAGTCACTGAATTTAAACATGCCTGGGATAAGCACACATCTATCCTAAGAAAAAGAGTACATACAGCATACACATAAGGGCAGACTAGATGGACCGTATGGTCTCCTTCTGCCGTCAACCTTCTATGTTTCTATGTATATCTTTCCTCCGTTCCCACTTCTGGGCAGGGTTCTGCGCAAGCTGGTGCAAGAAAGGGTGCCAGCTATTCTGGTGGCCCCCAGGTGGCCAAGACAGGTGTGGTTTGCAGACGTCGTGCAGCTGGCAGTAGATCAGTACGCTCTGCCCTTGGTTCCGGACCTTCTCACTCAAGGGCAGCTATGTTATCCCAATTTACAAACGCTGGCTTTGATGGCCTGGCTGCTGAAAACGCCATCTTAAGGGAAGAAGGACTTCCTGATTCTGTGGTTAATACTCTGATCAGGACTAGGAATAAATCTTCCTCTACCATCTACTACAGGATCTGGCGGACCTACATTGACTGGTGTGAGTCTAGGGTCCTTCCCTGTCGTGTGTTTTCCATTCCTAGGGTCCTGGAGTTCCTTCAGCATGGTTTGGATCTGGGACTTCAGCTCAGCACTCTCAAGAGTCACGTTTCTGCCTTGGCAATTTTCTTCCAGAGATCTTTCGCTCAACATCCTCTGGCTTCCAGGGGGTTGCTCATGTGCGTCCCCCCCCCCCCCCCCCCGCAAACCTCTGTTGATGGACTGGGACTTGAATTTGGTTTTGTCTGCCCTTCAGGGCCCTTCATTTGAGTCCGTGCAGGAGGCTCCTCTGTCGGTTCTCACTCTTAAGGTTGCCTTTTTGGTGGCTATCACCTCTGTCAGGCGTGTTTTGGAGTTGGCGGCCCTTTCTATCCAGGCCCCCTACTTTGAGAGACACCAAGACAAGGTGGTTTTCCGCTTTAAACCAGATTTCTTGCCTAAGGTTGTCTCTGCCTTCCATCTCAATCAGGACATTGTGCTTCCTTCCTTGTGCCCTAATCCTGGTAATCCCAAGGAGAGGGCCTTGCATTCCCTGGATGTGGTTAGGAATTTGAAGTTCTACTTGGTGGCTACTGCACCTTTCAGAAAAACTGATGCTTTGTTTGTAGTCCCTTCGCGCCCCAAGAAGGGGCTGGCTCCTGCTAAGTCTACTATTAGCAAATGGATTCGTCAGGCTATCTTTAGGGCCTACTCTGCTAGGGGAAAGGATCCTCCTTTCCGTGTTACTGCTCATTCTACTCGTGCTGTTGGGGCTTCCTGGGGCTTCCAACATCAGGCTTCTGTTGAACAAGTTTGTAAGGCTGCTACTTGGTCTTCTGTTCATACCTTTTCCAAGTTTTATAAGGTTGATGTTCGGGCCTCAGCAGATGCTGTTTTTGGCCGCAAGGTTCTGCAGGCGGCAGTGGTTTGATCTGCGCATTGTTGCTTTCTGGGATCTTACCCTAGTTATGGACACTGCTATTGGATGTCCCATCTGTTATGAATCATTATCTGGAGCAGGACATGCTGCATACTTAGAATAATACAATTCTGTGATTGCTCACCTTGTAGAATTGGTATTATAAGCACGTCCTGCTCCACCCCACCCTGATTGCTTTATCTTGGATCCTCTATATGGTGATGGTTATCCTTGTTAACGTTGTTAATTATCATTGGCTTCTCCTGGTTATCCTTACTGCTTTTCAATACTGGGGAATTTGTGGGATGTCCCGGGTAGATATGGGCCGGGAGGGGCCTCTTTTTGCCATCTGTGCAGTAAAGCGCCCTCTAGCGGAGGTAATCCCATCTGTTATGAATCATCATCTGGAGCAGGACGTGCTGCATACTTATAATTCCAATTCTACAAGGTGAGTAATCACAGAATTGTATTTTTTCCAGAAGTCTATCACTAACAATAGACTCCAGAGCATGGGATCCCACAAGACCCCAAAACAATGCCTAACCAAACAACTGGCACCACCACATACTCTTATAACAAAATATATTCAATTTATTATTCATCCAATACAAAAAAAGTTTAAAAACAATTAAAAACACACATCTCATGAGGGGGAGGACTACAAGAACACATGTATGCCTAGTACATCTATATACATACAATTATTAACCCCGTTTTATCTTCAAACACATCAATATACAATATCAACCAACTTAGATAATGTGTATAAACTATCCTATATACATCATATGTCGGCAGAAGGAGACCTTATGCTCCATCTAGTCTGCCCTTAAATAGTCCTAAAGGATTTAAAAAAAAAAAAAAATCCTCCCACTTGGGAATTGAAGGGGCATCCCGGGTAGCTTTAACAGCATAATTCCCTCTGGTCATTGTGACTACCTTAAAGATCACCATATGGAGGCTTCCCAGGATACCGGGCTTAGGCTCCCCTCGGGGCAGTCCCAGCAGTGTGTGGATTGTGGGGTATCCCTTGTGGGGGATAATGTTCTTGTTTGCATACCTTGTGCTCAGCAGGCCATAACGCAAGCAGTTGGGGGCCCAGGCCTCTGGGTCTGTGGCCCTGGCCTTTTCTCCTACCCCACCCTGCCTTATCCGTACCCCAGATGATGTTGTCACAGTTGGGGAGTCGCAATCTGATATGTGTGCCAGATGGCTAATATTCAGAAAGTTATTTCTAGCTCTGTGGCCAGAAAGGCCTCGACTAAAAATAAAAAAATAAAAATTTTTGAAAAAAAAAAATAAAAACCTCCCACTTGGGACTTGAAGGGGCATCCCGGGTAGCAATTGCGTAAAACCCAGATATACTTGGCGACTATAATCAATTATAAGTATAATACTAGAGCATCATATGGAGGCATTTCAGGTTAATGGGCTTGCAATTCCCTTGGCACAGACTCGGCAATGTTTTGGATGTGGGGCATCCCTTGTTTGGGATAACGCAGTTCTTGCGTCCCTTGTGCACAATTAACCATTATGCAGCAAACTGGGGCCCAGGCTTCAGGGTCTGCGGCTACTGCCTCTTCTCCTACTCCGCCGTGTCTTGTCCGTACCCCCAGTGATATTGTCATGGGTGGTGAGTCGCATTCTGATTTATGTGCCAGATTGGCTCATCTTGAAGGATTTATGTCTACCTCTGTGGCTAAGAAGGCCTCAGCTAAAAGAAAGCATTTGACTCATGCCGTCTTGGCAAGTGAGTTGGACAATTGCGAATTGCTTGATTGGTCTGACCCTTCTCAGTTAGAAGAAGGGGAATTATATGAGGATTCAGATGTTTCTGACGAACAGCAATTTGTTGGTACTGAAAGTGAGCAGGGTGACGAGAGTGTTGTGGTTACCCCAAAAGCTCTTGCCCAGTTATTTGAGGTTTTTATTATTACTCCTCCTGAAGTAGTCCCTCTCAAGAGAGGGGAATTCTTTGGAGCCTCTAAACCTCGTTTGGAATTTCCAAATCAAAAGCATTTTGATTATATTTATAAAGAATGTGAGAAGCCTGCGCGGCTTCATGGCATTCCCTTGGGCTGGGACAAAAAATATCCCTTTCCAGCTGATACGGTTAAACGTTGGTCATCACCTCCTGAGGTGGATGCTCCTGTACTTCCTGACTCCACTACACTCAAGGATGGAGAGGACAAACGTATTGATCAAATGGCGTGCCACGCTTTTTCCAGTGTAGGCTCGGCCTTGCGGCCTGTTGGCGCTTCGGCGCTTATGTCGGTGGCTATTAGGTCTGTTGTGAGAGACCTAATGAATAACTCAGGGCTTGATCCGGCCTCTGATGAGTACGCCGCTATTAAACGTTGTGAGATGTTTGCATCTTTTGTACTTTCTGCTTTAGATGATACTCTGCTCATGTGGAGCAGAACCTCTGCCTTGTTAATCGCCATTCGGCGGTCAGTATGGTTGCGGCAGTGGGCGGCGGATGTTGTAGCCAAGAAATCGCTTACAGCGCTTCTGTTTGTGGGATTGTGCCTATTTGGAGTTTCTTCCGGTTACAAACTGGAATTCGAGCCCCGGCCTCCTCCCAGATTGTTCATGTCCCGGATGCCGTCAGATCCGGCAATTGCGCAGGGACTGCGGGCAGCAGTAGCGAATCTGTTAAACATGGCTGTCATCTGCCTAGTGCCTCCGGCGGAAAGGGGTTTGGGGTTTTACTCCAACCTATTCATGGTACCCAATAAGGACGGCTCTGTTCGGCCTATCCTAGACCTAAGGAGACTCAATCAATTTATCCGTTTCAGAAGATTCCGCATGGAGTCTCTGCGATCAACAATCGATGCTCTCCGTCAGGGGGACTTCATGACATCCATAGACATCAAGGATGCTTATTTGCACATTCCTATTTTCCGGGTCACCAGAGATTTCTCAGGTTCTCGATAGAAGACCAGCATTATCAATTTGTGGCCCTGCCATTCGGCCTTACCTCGGCCCCAAGAGTCTTTACCAAGATGCTGGCAGGAGTGATGGCTATATTCAGGGTCCAGGGCATCCGCATTGTGCCTTTTCTGGACGATCTTCTTATCGCGGCCTCCTCCCTCGAACAGTCAGAGTTGGACACCAGGATGGTGGTCTCTACGCTAGAGAGGTTCGGATGGGTAATAAGTTACCCCAAATCCTCTCTCTGTCCGTCCAGGGAAATTCCCTTCCTGGGCCTGATTCTGGAATGGTTCTGATTCAGGACTTGATTCGTCTATTCTTGTCCAACCCGCGTCAGTCTATCTGTCTAGGGATGAGACTAGTGGGATTGATGGTAGCTGCATTCGAGGCAGTCCCGTTTGCCCAGTTCCACATAAGGACACTTCAGCTCTTTCTCTTGGCAAGTGGGACAGGTGCCCACTATCATTAAATCAGACTTGTCTATTTTCTCCCCACGTTTTGCAGTCCCTTCAGTGTGGTTAATATCGCACAACCTCCAGAAGGGCAAGTCATTTCTGACTCCGCGTTGGGAACTGGTTACCACAGATACCAGCCTGGTAGGCTGGGGGGCTTCTGGAAGAAGCATCAGTTCCAAGGATTGTGGGGGCCTCAGGAGGCTCATTCTCCAATCTATGTATTAGAGCTTCGGGCCATACGTCTTGTTCTACTTCGACTGACCCATTTCTTACAGGGTCTGCCAGTTTAGATTCGGTCAGACAACCGAACAGCTGTTGCATACATCAATCACCAGGGAGGGACTCGCAGTTGGGGTGCCCTCCGGGAAGTGTCTCTGATCCTTCAGTGGGCAGAGATCAATGTTCCCTGCATATCAGCAGACCTTAACCCAGTGCTTTCAGCTATGCAGGCGCTCCCTTTGAGCCTTTGCAGGATATTCCTCTTCCTATTCTTACTCAGAAGGTTGCCTTTTTGGTTGCTATTACTTCTGTCTGCCGAGTTTCTGAACTGGCGGCTTTGTCTATTCTAGCCCCTTATTTTGAGAGGGATCAAGATAAGGTTGTTTTCCGTTTTAAACCAGATTTCCTTCCTAAGGTGGTGTCTGCTTTCCACCTAAATCAGGATATAGTTCTTCCTTCCTTGTGTCCTAAACCTGGTAACGACAAGGAAAGGGTCTTACATTCGTTGTGTTAAGTATTATTTAGTTCGGCCTTCCGCAAGACGGATGCCTTTTTGTTGTGCCTTCTGGGCCCAAGAAGGGTTTTGCTCCTGCCAAATCTTCCCTTAGTAGGTGGATACGTCAGGCCATCATTGGGGCCTATATGGCTAAGGGGAAGGTTCCCCCTTTTCGTGTCACCGCTCATTCTACTCGTGCTATTGGAGCTTCTTGGGCTTTTCAGCACCAGGCTTCTGTTGAACAAGTTTGCAAGGCTGCAACTTGGTCTTCTGTGCATACTTTTTCTAAGTTTTACAAGGTTGATGTGGGCCTCAGCGGATGCTGCTTTTGGCCGCAAAATTCTGCAAGCTGCAGTAATTTAAGTTATGCATTATTCCTTGGGTATCCCCACCCATTATAGACACTGCTATTGGATGTCCCAAGTGTCATGTATCTTTGGAAGTGGGGTGTGTGACATACTAGGAATAATACCATTTTGTGAGTACTCACCTGTAAAATGGTTATTACGAGTATGTCACACACCCCACTTCCCCCGCTCTTTTTGTTCTAGGGATCCTTTAGATGGTGATTATTATTGAATATAATTGGCTCTTCCTGGTTCTCACTGCTTTTTAATAAGACTGAGGAATAGTGGGAGGAACCCGGTACTTATGGACCAGGAGGGGCTCCTTTTTCCATGTCATCTCTGCAAGATCGCCCTCTACAGGCCGGTTTCCCAAGTGTCATGTATCTTTGGAAGTGGGGTTTGTGACATACTCGTAATAACCATTTTACAGGTGAGTACTCACAAAATGTTATTTTTACCAAATTTTACAAGGTAGATGTTAGGGCCTCAGCTTACGCTGTGGTTGGTCGAAGGATTCTTCAGGTGGTAGTGAAATAAACTACCTGCTGTTCCGCGCTGAGGATCCCACCTTTAGATGGCACTGCTTTTAGAGATCCCAAGTGTAAGGAGGGTCTGGAATGGATCAGAAGAAAAAACACAATTCTGTGAAACTCACCTGTAGGATTGTTTTTTCTAGGGATCCATTTCAGACCCTCCGGCCCACCCTTTTTGGGTCATGATCTATCTTTTGATGCCTTTTTTATGGTGTTTAGTCCATTTGTTATTTCATTGGCATTAAAAAAAAAATAAGAAAAAGTAAATTTTGAGAGAATTCAAGCGGAGTTCGGTGTGAGGTAACATTGTCTCCTATAAGGGGGCCCTCCCGGCTTGCCTCTGGTTATATGATTTACTGCTTTTTAAGTACTGGTTTGATTAGGAGGCAGCTGCTACTTATGGGCCGGGAGGGGCCACACCTTTTTTGTCTTGCAGTCACACCCTTCGGGCAAGGAAGTAATCCCAAGTGTAAGGAGGGTCTGGAATGGATCCCCAGAAAAAACAATTCTACGGGTGAGTTTTACAGAATTGTGTTTTTGGATTCAGGGTCCTCTACACAATGGGTCTCTCGGTTTAGAGAATAGATAGGTCTGATTAGTTCCATTTTAGAGATTTTGGATATCTCGGCTCCTAAAGTTTCCATGAGGAAGACAGGAGATCTTTTTAAGCCAGAAATGCAGCTGTTTCCTGAGCAAATTCATTTTTCCAGCCTTATCCAAAATAAATGGGAAAAGCCAAATAGGCTCCCTTTCATTCTTAGAGTGCTGAATACAGGCAGGCTGATTCATTACTAGCGCCAGGTACCGGCAGATGAGCGTCTGTAGGGAGGCGCTCAGAGCGACTGCTAGTAGTCGCTGTTACCGAGCGCCTCAGTCGCTGGCCGGCATTGATGAATTTGATGTGTGAGTTGCTATAACACCAGTACAGACCTATATGGGAGCAAATGGCAGCGACTGGTCAGTGTGAGTGACTCAAACCATATTCATCAAAAAAAACTGCCTCACCCAGCGCCGGCGCTCAAAATTGGGTCACTGTAGCCCAGAGCACCAGAAGCTGTGTGATTAAAGTCCGTTTTTGAACACCTATCCACTAGTAACAAAGCGAAAACACATGGAATTGCATTATTACTTTGTGACATTAACACTTTAATACCAGACCTGTAAGGACAATTCTGCATAAAAATTTGAAAAATCTAAAGTTTTAAAAAATGAATTTAATTAGACCAGGAGAGGTTACAAAATGATTTGATAAAAAAAAACAAAAGAAAAGCCTGTTTAAAGAGAAAAAAGTAACGTCTATTGAAATGTATGGGAGAGCGACAGGTAATACCAGGCGCTCTGGCATCCAGAGCGCCGGCGGTATACGCTGAGCCGTCTGTGATGATGAATCGGACGCTACATGGCGCTGTTAGTTGCTCACCGGAATCACTAATATTATTACTATGGGGTGCACTACCTATCCAATTATTTGTGCTCACACCCACTATAAATACAACAGCTCTATTTGGAGTGGACGTGAGAAGACACACCTCCCTCCCTATGTGGAGCACCAAAAGATGTGTATGCAAGAATATATCCTCAAAAATATTTCATTTTATTAATGCATAACCAATCATAAAAACATATAAAAACAACTATACAACACAAGACATGTTAAAAACAAGGCAAATCCCACTTCATATCATCAACAATAAATACAACCTCCATATTACTAATGGTGACCATGATAAGAATTGCGTTGCTGTGTACCCACATATGAATTAAATGAGTATATTAATAATAATGTGGTTTATATTCTCAGTGTGTCACACACCCCGCTTCCCCTTTAATTCTGACGATAGGGTTATCCTCCAGCAGGAGGCGACGTTGCAGAGAGAAGTCTTGAAAACGAGCCCCACCTAGCCTACATATACCTGGGACCAGTGTTTTCTCTCTGCAAGATGCGACAAGACAGAAGAAAGAAGTCTCCTGCTTGCAGGTAGCCAGGGTCAGTCCCTGGCATCCCCCCATGGTCTATTTCTGCCCAGCTACTTGTTTTTTGTTCACTCAGTTGATATTGGAAGCCTCCCAGCCTAGGCTGCTGGCTGGGCAATGGTAGACAGCACCTCATGGTGCCTAGGAGCTTATCTCCTCCGCTCGCTTTGTTACTAGCAACGCGGTTATCCGGCTGGTGATCCGGATTTGGGATGCCCCGTCCCGGTCCCCCCTTTTAGCCTCGCCTGGTCCCTTCTCCCTTAGCGTGGGGGGGGGGGGTGGCGTTTGTGGGGTATCTTTAATATTGAGTCTGGCCAGGATGATGTGTGTGTGTTTTTTCTGTGAGCAGCTTTAACAGGTCGGCGCTGCGGCTGGGGTTTTAATCCCCGGGCTCCAGGGGCTCTGTGTGTGTGCATTCGCGAGCGGGGTGCCTGTTTCTGGCACCCGCCTCGCTCGTAGTGCGGCCGCGGTGCTCGTCTCTAGGGGGTGGAGCCGTGTTCCTTCGCGGCCCGCGCCGTGCTGACGTAAGCGGGGGGCGGGGCCGGAGCGCTTCGCGCGCTTTGCCGGTCAGCCCTTCGTCTCCTCGCTCCGGTCGGAGCGTCTGGAAGTAATCCCTCAGGTGGTGCACGGGTCCGTCTGGGGTCTGCTGCAGTCCACAGAGAAGGCACTCCACAACAGGCACTCCACAACAGGCCAGCGAAAGAGCTCTGTCTGGCAAGTTTTCGTTTTATGCATATTAAGTATTTTAACCTATGTATGGCCAAATTGGAAGTAATTTCTCTAGATTGGTTGCACTGATTATTATTGTGCTGGTGCACTCTTGAGCCCATTAGGGGTATAGAGGGCTGCATTTTGATTTGTATATATATATATATATATATATATATATATATATACACATATTTTTAGGTGATTGCCAGTATACCTTCGGTATTTAATGTGTGTGTGTGTGTATGTTTACGCTTGCTGCATACCTTTTGGTACTTTCTGGAGGCTAATTGTGGTCTCTTTCTTACAGGTCCGGGGATTCCTGTGCTGTGGTGGGTCTCCCGGTCTGATATACCTGGGTAGTCTTATTGTGTAAAAATCCTCCCACTCCCGGGACTTTAATTATAAAAAGGTGCATCCCGGGTTGCTTAATGTGTAAATCCCTGGGTTATTGCGAATGCCATAATTTCACCATATGGAGGCTTCCGACATTACCGGAAACGGCTCTTCGGGGCTATCCAGGCTGTGTGGGGGTTGTGGGGCTCCGCTCCCAGGCGATGATGTTATAATATGTATTCCATGTGCACAGCGGAATATTGTGCACCATTCCGGCACTCCGGCTTCTGGCTCCTCGCAACCTCCGTCTTCTCTTACCCCTCCCCACCTATTCCGGACCCCGTATGACGTTGTCAAAGGTGGGGATTCGCAATCCGAGGTGTGTGCACGGTTGGCCAGCTTCGAGAAAATAGTTTCCGCCGCGGTGGCCCAGAAGGCTACGGCTAAGCGGAAGCACCTTTCTCCGGCATCGCCTGTTCCGGAGGATGAGGTGTTGGAAGTGTTGGATTGGTCCGATTGTCCCCCGGCTGAGGAGGGGGAGCTCCTAGAGGAGTCGGACGAGCCTGTAGACCAGCAATTGTTTGGTACCGCTGGCGATCAGGCTGCGGGGGTTTTCCTTGACACTCCATTTTGGCTCAAATGTTTGAGATTTTGGCTTTGGATCCGCCTGAGGCGCCCCCCCCCCCCCCAAAGGGTGAGTTGTTTGATGTTCCCCAGCCGCGTTTGGTGTTTCCCAGACAACAACACTTTGTGAGGGTTGTCCTTAAGGAATCGGAACAACCTACGCGCCTTGTTGGAGTTCCTCCTAGTTGGGATAAGCGTTATCCTTTTCCGGAGGATTTGGTGAAGCTTTGGTCTGTTCCCCCTGACGTCGATGCCCCCGTGTTGGGGCTGTCTAACACGGCTGTGTTACACTCCCCTGACACTACTACCATTAAGGATGGTGAGGATCGTCGGATTGATCAATTGGCTCCCCATGGTTTTATCAGTGCTGGATGGGCTCTGCGGCCGGTGTGTGCTTCGGCGCTTCTTTTGATGGCTGTCAGGTCCATTGTTAGAGATTTGTACGCAGATCTTGATCCCACTTGTTATGAGTTCTTTGCTCTCAAGCAGTGTGAGTCGTTTATTTCCTTTGTCATGACCGCCCAGGACGATGCGCTTGCGATCTGTAGCAGGACCGCGGCACTGTTGGTTGCTATTCGTCGGTCGGTGTGGCTGCGCCAGTGGACGGCGGACTTTAGCTCTAAGAAGTCGCTTACAGCTCTTCCTTTTGTAGGTTTGCGCCTGTTTGGCGACAAATTGGATTCGGTTACCAAGGGTGGTAAGTTGCCTCAACGCAAGAGGCCGCGCCGTTCCTTTTGGGGAGCTGCTTCCTTTAGCACCCTCCTTTCGGGGAGCCAGAGTGAGCAGAGGGGCCTCCTTTCCCGCTACCAGGGGTGCAGGTTGGACCCGGAGGAGGGGCCGTGGCCGTCCGGGTCAGTCCTGGGGCGCCAAGCCCAAGCCTGCTGGCAAGCCCGCTCAGCAATGAGGGGGTGCCCTCACCCGTGCGGGTGGGGGGACGATTGCGACACTTCTCCCAGGTTTGGGATCAGGAGGTTCCGGACAGATGGATTCGGGAGGTGGTGTCGTCCGGTTATAAGCTGGAGTTCGAGTCTCGCCCTCCTTCACGGTTTTTCCGGTCTCGGGTGCCCACCGATCCTTTGGCCGCGCAGGGGCTCCTGGCGTCGGTGAAGAATCTTCTGGAAATGGCGGTCATCCGGCCGGTGCCACACTTGGAGATGGGCCTCGGGTTTTACTCCAATCTTTTCACAGTCCCCAAGAAAGACGGGTCGGTTCGCCCCGTTCTGGATCTGAAGTTCCTCAACAGGTTCATCCGTACACGGAAGTTTCACATGGAAACTTTGTGATCGGCCATCGGTTCTCTTCGGCAGGGGGACTTCATGACGTCCATAGACATCAAGGATGCTTACCTTCATGTTCCCATCTGCCAGGCTCATCAACGTTTTCTTCGGTTCGTGATGAAGGATCGACATTTTCAATTCGTGGCACTTCCGTTTGGCCTTACCTCGGCTCCAAGAGTGTTCACCAAGGTGCTGGCAGGAGTGATGGCCATTCTCAGAATTCAAGGCATTCGTATCGTACCTTATCTGGACGATCTTCTCATCATGGCTCCTTCTCTCAATCAATCAGAGACGGACACCAGAACGGTGGTCTCCACGCTGGAAAGCTTCGGTTGGGTGATCAACTATCCCAAGTCCTCCCTCGCCCCGGCCAGGGTGGTGTCCTTTCTGGGAATGCGATTGGATTCTTGTCAACACAGGGTTTTTCTGCCCCAATCCAAGATTTTTCTGATTCAGGAATTGGCTCGGTTCCTTCTTTCCAATCCTCGACCGTCCATCCGTCTGGGGATGAGACTGGTAGGGTTGATGGTTGCCTCTTTCGAGGCAATGCCTTTTGCTCAATTTCACAAAAGGACGCTTCAGCTTCATCTGTTGGCGTCTTGGGACCAGCGACCACGGTCGTTGGATCGGCCCTTCCAGTTGTCCTCCCGGGTCCGACAGTCCCTTCAATGGTGGTTGGTCTCGACCAATCTCTTGAGGGGCAGGTCTTTCCTGACTCCTCTTTGGGAAGTTGTCACCACGGACGCGAGCCTTTCGGCATGGGGGGGATTCTGGAAGGATCTTCAGTTTCGGGGGCAGTGGGGGCCTCGAGAGGCCCACTTGCCCATCAATGTTCTGGAACTGAGAGCCATCCGTCTGGTTCTTTTTCATTTGACTCAGCATGTTCTGGGCCTTCCGGTTCAGGTTCGCTCGGACAATCGGACAGCGGTTGCTTACATCAATCATCAGGGAGGGACTCGCAGTCTGGGTGCCCTCAGAGAGGTGTCCCTGATCCTGACCTGGGCGGAGGCCCATGTTCCTTGTCTCTCGGCAGTTTACATTCCGGGTGTGGAAAACAGGGAAGCGGATCTGTTGAGCAGGTGCTCTTCCCGTCTGGGAGAATGGTCTCTCCATCCTCAAGTTTTTCGGTCTCTGTGTCTCCGGTGGGGGGCACCGGAGGTGGACCTATTTGCCTCTCGTCACAATTGCAGGCTTTCGACCTTCGTGTCGCTGTCTCAGGATCCTCTGGCTCTGGCGGTGGACGCCATGTCTCTGAGCTGGGGGGATCTGGGGTTTCTGTACCTTTTTCCTCCGATACCCATGCTAGGCAAGGTGGTACGGAAGCTGGCTCTGGAAAGGGTGTCCGCCATTCTCGTGGATCCAAGGTGGCCAAGGCGAGTATGGTTCGCAGACATCGTTCGGCTGGCGGTGGATCAGGTTGTTCTGCCTCTTCGGCCCGATCTGCTCACTCAGGGTCGGCTGTGTTACCCCAATTTACCAATGCTGGGTTTGACGGCTTGGCTGCTGAAGCCTTCATCTTGAAGGAGGAGGGTCTTTCTGACTCGGTTGTTAAGACTCTGATATGTGCCCGGAAGAGGTCTTCTTCTACCATCTACTATAGGACTTGGAGAGCCTATATCGCTTGGTGTGAGGTTAGATCTTTGCTGTGTAGGGTCTTTTCGGTTTCCAGGATTTTGGATTTTCTGCAATCAGGGCTGGACTCTGGTCTCCAGCTGAGTACTTTAAAGGGGCAGGTTTCTGTCTTGTCTATCTTTTTTCAGAAGCCCTTTGCGCTTCATCCTTTAGTTAAAACCTTTTTCCAGGGGGTTACGCATGTGCGGCCTCCCAGGAAGCCATTGCTCCCTGTTTGGGACTTGAATTTGGTTATTTCTGCTCTTCAGGCTCCTCCCTTTGAGCCCTTGCAGGATATTGCTCTTTCTACCTTGACTCAGAAGATTGCCATCTTGGTGGCGATCACTTCGGTTCGGCGTGTCTCGGAGTTGGCGGCCTTGTCGATTCAGGCGCCCTACTTTGAGAGGCATCAGGACAAGGTGGTTTTTCGTTTCAAACCGGACTTTCTTCCTAAGGTTGTTTCTGCTTTCATTTGAATCAGGATATTGTTCTTCCCTCCTTGTGTCCTAAACCTAAGAATGACAAGGAGAGGGTTTTGCATTGTTTGGATGTGGTACGCTGTGTTAAGTACTACTTGCTTATTACTTCTCCTTTTCGTAAGACTGATGCCTTTTTTGTGGTGCCCTGTGGGCCTAGGAAGGGTTTGGCTCCGGCTAAGTCTTCCATTAGCAAATGGATTCGTCAGGCGGTTATTGGGGCATATTCGGCCAAGGGGAAGGTTCCCCCTTTTAGTATCACCACTCATTATAATCGTGCTGTTGGGGCATCCTGGGCTTTTCAGCACCAGGCTTCTGTTGAACAAGTTTGTAAGGCTGCTACTTGGTCTTCCGTTCATACTTTTTTAAAGTTTTATAAGGTTGATGTGCGGGCTTCAGCGGATGCTGTGTTTGGCCGCAAGGTTCTGCAGACTGCAGTCGTTTAAGTTATGCTTCATTTTGCTGTCGGATACCCACCCCTTGTGGACACTGCTTTTGGATGTCCCTATCGTCAGAATTAAAGGGGAAGCGGGGTGTGTGACACACTGAGAATAATACCATTTTGTGAGTACTCACCTGTAAAATGCATATTGTCAGTGTGTCACACACCCCGCTTCACCCGCCCTTTTTGGTATCCTGGATCCTCTATATGGTGAAGCTTTCCTTTATTTTATTTTGAGGTTACCGTTGGATTTCCTGGTACCTTGTCTTACTGCTGTTTGAATTCACTGGGTGTTAAGTGGGAGGTCCCAGGTATATGTAGGCCAGGTGGGGCTCGTTTTCAAGACTTCTCTCTGCAACGTCGCCTCCTGCTGGAGGATAACCCTATTGTCATAATTAAAGGGGAAGCGGGGTGTGTGACACACTGACATAATCCATTTTACAGGTGAGTACTCACAAAATGGTATTTTTTATGGGTCTGTATATATCTATTCATGTATACATACACACCCACAGGTATTTGTGCCGGCACAAAAAGGCCCAAACATGGGCCCCTTTAAATAAATAAATAAGTAAGGCCACCTGTACACTAAGCAACAACCAATGAATAAATAAATAAATAAAGTGTGAAGAAACTATCCAAAGAATTAATCGTGATGGAATTAAATATAATACATAACTATAATTTATAATATTGAACCAATGTTAGTACATAATTTCATACAGTGTAATCCCTATTAATGCATAAATAACCACTATATAAAGTGCCAAGTGCTAATCTATCCTCTACCTAACCCCACATCAATACCCCAACACAATATAACAGGTGGTCATATGATAACAATAAACACAATGAGAACTGTGCCAGCTTGATCAAAGTAATACTACCCGAGTATGCAAAGAGCCACAGCAAACCATATAAAGAAGGGGGACCGCAGCTAGAAGCACCCACGCGCCCGCCGCTGCCCGTGCGGCTTCTAAGGGTGAGGGTGAATGGCCAATAGACTCCTGTGTTTTTATACTTGTCCCTACCTGTCTAGCAGCGCGTCCGTCCTCTCCTCCCGCCCCTCCAGTGCACGTGCAAGACCCAGGAAATGAACCCCGCGTCTGGCAGTGATGACGATGATGACGTCACCTACTACCCGCTCACGTGACTGTTGTCACATGACACTATGAATCTGAAAGCGGAGATGGAAGCGCCCTGTCATGAGTCTAAGCCCCGTCATAAACTGAGCTAATGCCCTGTATAACAACAGGACCGGCGACACCGAACACAAATGGGGGGGGGGAAGGGAGGAATGGACAGGCTGCGCCACAAGGGCACACACAGAAGGGCAATAATATATAAATTTTTACCAATACAAATATATAACCATCACCACATTATCTACAGACAAAATCCTGTCTATACCTATATATGACCTAGCCCTCTAAGGGTATCTAAAGCAGCATGTAGTACAGTGGCGGGGACACTATCCTAATTTACTAACTCTAAATGAGCATCCAGAATGAATGTCCAAAATAAACGACCATCCAGAATGAATGTCCAAAATAAACGACCAAGATGAACAGCCAAAATGACCAAAATAAACAGCCCAAATCGGCAAATGGCCACCAATAACAAAGACAGTCCACATGCTGTTTACATATCTGTGTATGATGCAGAGCTGCATATCTGCACACGCAGCCCATGTGCATTTAGCCAGACATATTGTGCATCTACATATAAGTCCACAAGTAGTAGCCAAACTACTGGACTATGGAATAGACAATCAATGACTAATCAGAAACTGATCAAAAAGTCCCTTCTATTGGCATGTGTTAGCCCTAATTTCTACATGGGTCTATCTACAGTTTCTACTAGGGTCCGTGCAATCTCCTGCTTATTTTTGTTGTTGAAGTGAACTGATTGTTGCCGATCCTGATTGGTTCCTGTGGTCCTCTCTTCAAGAGCCATAGTATTCGATGGAGGAAATGACCCACAAATGCATATCCGCCAATCATGATGATCCTTTAAAAAAGCACTGTACATAGTGCTCCTAAAGAAATACATGTGCCTGAAGATGAAAAACATGAACAAAATGAAAAATGAAAAAGATGCAAAAAGTTGAAAAAAGTGAACAACATCAATCAGAGAAGTTGCATCAATTAATGACACTACCCATTGTGAATCCTTATTGAGTGAGCATAGTTGGCTTGATGCAGAGCCTCCCCGTTCAGCTATCCCGTGTGTTTTCCTGTTGGTTTTGGCCTGTGATCGGGTCAGGAAAGGGTGCTACGTTGATTTTAGTGTGCGTTTATGCGCTCAGGTGTGTGCTCAGCCGCCTTTCCGATTGACGGCTCGCAAGAAGCTAATTTCCGGAAAAACAGACGAGTCGTTCATTGTTCCATTTTTTTCAGTGATGCAGAGCCTTGATTTCCGATTGAAATCACCCTAATAAAACGGGGCCGCCGAGCCTTCACTTACGGGCAGTCTGACCAGCCGTATTTGAGCTCCGTGCTTTTTGGGAATGCATTCCTCTGTGGGCCAACATCAAAGGCGGCAGCTACGCGGTCTGGTACTTATGAGCATGGCAGAAACCAGGCTGCACCGAACACCTTTGAACATCGATTGCATGAGTGACGTTGACCTATTCGAGCTGACCCGCCTTAACCATGTTTCTCTCCATGTCTTGTATAGCGAGCTGTGGCCATGGTTAGCCCCCACCACAAGCAAGGGGCATGCAATTGCAGGTATGACCAAATTGGTTGGCTGCCTGCAATTTTTGGCGAATGGCTCGTTCCAGAGACTGGGTGCCTTCTCCCTGGGGATGTCCCAGTCTACGCTGAGCCGCAGCCTAACCAACCTGGCACAAAATTATATTTTTTTCCCTCAAACAGGTGAAGCATGCGGTTAAGCTGGGCTTTTATGACATAGCCGACATGCCCAACGTCATTGGTGCAATTGATTGTACCCATGTCTCATTGGTCCCCTCTGCTGACCAGGAATATCTGTTCCGGTATGTGGTTTGGGTCTGTTTTTGTTTTGGCTTTTTGTATTGTTTGGTGACCTTTTTTAAGGGTCACACTAATTATGAAGATGGACATTCCATCAATGTCCAGGCAGTGGCGGGACCTGATCTGCTTTTTTATAGTATATTTGCTGGATTCCCCGGGTCTACGCATGATGCCCATATATTGAGGAACTCCAGCCTATATGATTGATTTCAATCTGGCGATCTGTTTGGTGGATGGCTACTGGGTATGTGTATTAAACTTGTAGTTGTTGTCCACCATGTCTGATTTAGGTTTTGCCATTACAACACTAATCTGTGATTTTTTTTTTATTTTTGGTTTTTGTTTCTTTTTAAAAGTAAAATTAAATGGTTGAAGTGATTGACCCCTATTGTGTCCTGTTCTTGCCCTCTTATGTAAGTACCATCCCACAGACATTTTTAAGGAGTGTACAGGTTGGATGTGCAGGTAGGCTCATTCCAAATTTCAATTCCTACCCCGCTCACCTATTTGTCCCTCTTTAATAATGTTGCTATGCACCCCTAAACTTTTTTAGTTTTTCTAAAATTATGTTTTTTGTTTGTATTTTTGCAGGTGACTCTGGCTATCCTTTGCTCCCCTGGCTGCTCACCCCCATCCTGCACCCATCTTCCCAGGCAGAGGAGCGCTATAATACAGCCCATAGGAGGACTTGCTCTGTGGTTGAACGAGCATTTGGTTTACTAAAGATGCGTTTCCGCTGTCTGGATCAGACTGGGGGGTCACTGCAATATAAGCCGGGCAAGGTCATCCAAATTGTAATAGCTTGTGGGCTCCTCCACAACCTGGCCATTCGTAGCCGTATTAGCAGATATTCTGACCTGCCTGCCGAACATTTGTTTCTTTCTGAAGAGCACACCCTTCCTTTCTCAGACAGCCAAAGTGGCACCGCACAAACAATAATGTATTTGCTTAGAACACAAGTTTATTTTTTTATTCTACATTTATTTGTGCATAAACACATTTTTAATTTTCATTTGTTTTGTTTTTTCGAAAAGCAAACTTACACGTGGGGTCAGATACTGTAACCAAAAACTTTAGTGGTATGTGTGGGAGGATGGTGCAGATGAATGATGGTGTGGCACAATATTTGCAGCAATGTGTGCCAGGCTTTGATTAATGTCCTGTGTGGAGATTAGCTCTGGTAGGCGACCAGGTGTCAGCAGTATAAAGGCGGAGGCAAACAGTTCAAAGTAAAATCTGTGTTTATTTCACATAAACATCCACAAAAGCATATGTCCATACAGGTTACATCACCTTTTCAGGAAACCGCAGCATAAATGATTCAGTCAGGCAAACAGCTTTTAGTCCTTGAGCAAAAGCCCTGTTTACAGTCAAAATAGGCCTCAGGTCCGCATGAAACAGCCTCCACAGGAGATTTCAGCCAGGCTCACAGAGTCTCACTCCCATGTGAGCTCTAGACAAAGGGCAGGCCACAGCTGATTCCCCAGGCTATTTAAACAGCCCGCAAAACCCGGACCTGGGTAGTGGGATGGAGTCCCACCCTGCTCTACTCCATCCCAGTAAAGCCGTCCCAGGTTAGCCTTTCGGCTATTCTAAAGCAACAGCAGCAAACTGCCACCAGCAGCTGATGCTGGAAATCAGACTACACGACTTTACTGCACCAATGCCAGGTACATTGGTGCTACATATCTGCCGTCAATGACGGCCCCTTGCACCACCTTACCACATACCCCCCCCCCTTTGTTCAACCCTGAGGGGGTGGACACATGCCAAACAATGTGCTCGGGACAGGGCATCCGCATTACCCAATAATCGTCCCGCTCTGTGCTCAACTGTGAACTTGAAGTTTTGTAGTGACAAGAACCATCGGGTGACCCTGGCATTCCTGTCCTTAGCCTGGCACATCCACTTGAGGGGAGAGTGGTCCGTAATCAGACGGAACCTTCTCCCCAGCAAGTAGTAGCGAAGAGACTCCAGGGCCCATTTAATGGCCAAACACTCCCTCTCCACTATACTATACCGGGTCTCCGCGGGTGTTAATTTGCGACAACGTTGTAGACAACGGGGTGCTCCTCCCCGTTGACTTCCTGAGACAGTACAGCACCGAGACCTACCTCGGAGGCATCGGTCTGCACTATGAACTCCCTCTTAAAGTCGGGTGTCACCAACACCGGAGACCCACACAGGGCAGACTTCAAAGCGGAGAACGCTTTTTCGGCCTGTTCATTCCACTTCACCATGACAGACTTGCGTCCCTTTAACAGGTCTGTCAATGGTGCCGCTAGGGTGGCAAAATTGGGAATGAACCGCATATAATATCCCACCAACCCCAGAAATTACTTTACCTGGCGGGTGGTGTTAGGCCGTGGCCAGTTACGGATGGCATCTAGTTTGTTCACCTGGGGCTTGACCACTCCTCGTCCAATCACATAGCCCAGGTATTTTGTTTCTTCAAGGCCTAAAGCACATTTTTTCGGGTTTGCCGTCAACCCAGCCTTCCTGAGGGAATCCACTACGGCCTGGACTTTGGGTAGGTGACTTTCCCAATCCGTGCTATGGATAATTATATCGTCCAGATATGCCAAAGCATACCGACGATGGGGCCTGAGGACAATATCCATTAACCTTTGGAACGTAGCGGGAGCGCCGTGTAACCCAAAGGGTAATACCTTGTATTGGAACAGTCCCTCTGGTGTAATAAAGGCTGTTTTCTCCTTGGCAGCCTCAGTCATGGGCACCTGCCAGTACCCTTTTGTGAGGTCCAAAACCGAAAAGTACCTGGCTTGGCCTAGCTTCTCAATGAGTTCATCTACCCGGGGCATAGGGTAGGCATCAAACTTGGAAACTTCCTTAAGTTTGCGGAAATCGTTACAGAATCGCAACGTACCATCGGGCTTGGGAATCAAGACTATGGGGCTGGCCCACTCACTCTTTGATTCTTCAATCACATCTAACCGGAGCATTTGCTGCACTTCCTCCGCGATAGCTTGTCGCCGGGACTCAGGTACCCGGTAAGGCCTCAACCGGATCTTGACCTGAGGTTCCGTGACAACATCATGTTGGATGACCGAAGTGCGCCCAGGGAGTTCTGAAAACACGTCTGTGTTTCTGCTAATAAACTCCCTGGCTTCCTGAGTCTGTTTAGAGGAGAGGTTGTCGCCAGTTTTCACCTCGACTACTGCTTCTCTAATAACAGACCGAGGGATGGGAAGCTCCACCCCCACCATACCTGGTCGGGGACTGTCACCCCCAGGGGTCTCCCTGTCTTTCCACAGTTTCAGCAGGTTTACATGGTACACCTGCTCTGGCTTCCTCCGCCCAGGCTGATGTACCTTGTAAGTCACTTCCCCAACTTTTTCAATGACCTCATAGGGACCCTGCCACCCAGCTACAAATTTACTGTCCACCATGGGTACCAGAACCACAACTCTGTCACCTGGGTTAAAGTTCCGTACCCTGGCTTGCCGATTATAAATCCTGCTTTGGGCCCGCTGCGCTGCCTCCATATGTTCTCTGACAAGCGGCAAGACGGTCTCTATCCGTTCTTGTAGGTGAGTAACGTACTCTACCACACTTGGGGTGTGGGTTGCTGTTCCCAGGCCTCCTTGGCTATATCCACCAGGCCCCGTGGATGTCGACCGTATAAGAGTTCGAAGGGCGAGAACCCCGTAGAGGCCTGGGGCACCTCTCGCACTGCGAACATCAGATAGGGCAGCAGCAAGTCCCAATTCTTCCCATCCTTGGCGACCACCCTTTTTAACATGGTCTTTAAAGTTTGATTAAACCGTTCTACTAGGCCGTCTGTTTGCGGGTGGTAAACGGATGTCCGCAACTGTTTCACCTGCAGCAGTTTACATAGCTCTTTCATTACTTTCGACATAAACGGGGTACCTTGATCGGTCAGGACCTCTTTAGGCAGACCTACTCTGGAAAACATTTCCATAAGCTCCTTAGCAATGAGCTTGGCAGAGGTGTGACGCAGGGGCACTGCCTCAGGGTACCGCGTGGCATAGTCCAAGATCACCAGAATATGTTGGTGCCCTCTAGCGGATTTTGGCACTGGACCCACTAGATCCATGGCAATCCGCTCAAAGGGTACCTCAATAACTGGGAGAGGAACTAAGGGACCACGGTAATGAGGCTGAGGGCTGGTCATCTGACATGTTGGGCAGGACTCACAATATCTCTCCACCTCCTTGTACACACTGGGCCAGTAGGATCGTTGTAAAACGCGGTCCAGTGTTTTCTGCTGGCCTAGGTGTCCACCCAGAACATGTTGGTGGGCCAAATCCAACACCAACTTGCGATATGGATTGGGTACCACCAATTGTTCCACCACCTCTTCACGTACCTTGTTCTCGGTACAACATTTCCTGGTGAACCACAAAGCGAGGAAACTGTAACTCCGCCCCTGGCTGTTGTGGTTCACCTTCCAACTCAAGAACATTCTCCCAGGCCCGAGACAGTGTCGGGTCCTGGTGTTGAGCGGTACCAAAGTTAATTGTGGAGACATGGAGATCTGCCAACTCTGGACCTGTTGCCAACTCTTCCACATCTCCAACCATAACATTTAGTGGGGTTGACTCACCCTCTTCCATTTTAGGGGCGGGCACCTCTTCCACGGTGCCTCCTGATTCCGGTTCCCAGGGCACCGGGGTCTCCCCTGAGTAGGGCCAGTCTATAGGGGACACACCCGCCTCGCGGGTTTCCGGAACTGCCAACTTGGCCCACAGTGACCTGAACCCTGGAAAGTCTCTCCCAATAATCAGTTCATACGGGAGTTTAGCGGCGACAGCGACTTCATGTTTCCAGCTGCCGGAGACGGTGGTGAGAGACACTTGTGCTGTGGCATAGTCTCTCAAGTCCCCATGAATGCACAAAACCCCGGTTTTCCGCCCAGTGTACTCATCGGGCAGTACTAAGGCGGGTCTTGCCAGGGTAACCATACTCCCCGAGTCCAAAAGGGCCACAGCCAGGGTGTCTCCCACTTTCACCTGACAGAGGTGACTTTGCCCCACAAGCTCAGGGACACCGGCAGCACACAGCCTCCTGGCATACATGGAAGGGCGGTAACCAAAGTTCACGTCCATGGGCTCCCCCTGGTGGGGACAATTGGCTCTGATATGTCCCGGCTCCTTACATCCCCAACACAACACTTGGGCAGGGACTTTGGGGGGTAGGTCCTGAGGGGATTTAGGGGACGCCACTCGCCTGAGCTGGGGCGGGGACCTCCGGGGTTTCCCCGAATCCCTCCTCATGGAGCCGCCTTGTAAGTTCCTGGTGGCCTCATATCGCTCCACTAGGTCCACCATCCCTAGTGCGTTGTCAGGGCATACCTGGCCAACCCAGTGCTGAAGAGGGTGCGGTAAAGCCCTCCAGAAAATGTCCGCCAGCAAGCGGTCCAACATGGCAGTGGGGCTTAACAACTCCGGCTGCAGCCATTTTTGCAGCAGGTGCAGCAGTTTATAGTACTGGGGCCGGGTGGGCTCTGCCGACTGGTAGCTCCACTGATGCACCCGCTGAGCCCGAACCCACACATTCACCCCCAGTCTGGCCAGTATCTCACCCTTCAGAGTCGGGTAGTCAGCGGCTTGGTCCTCTGGGAGATCAAACAACACCTGCTGGGGTCCAGACGCCAGAAATGGAGCGACGACATCAGCCCACTGGTCATGCGGCAACTTCTCCCTTGCAGCCACCTTTTCAAACACCGCCAGGTAAGTCTCAACGTCATCTGAAGGGGTCATTTTTGTGAGCGCTGAGCGGACAGCTTTCCGGGCATCAGGAATACTTTTGGGCGCACCTGCAGCTTGCAGCGCCATCATATGTTGCAAAAGCAGCTGGTTGGTCTCCTGCTGCTGTTTGTAGTCCTCGCGCTGCTGTCTGTTGGCCTCATGCTGCTGCCTGTTGGCCTCCTGCTGCTGCAGATTCGCCTCCAAGAGCGCTTTCATGACCGCCTCCATTTTGTCTGCAGTCCCAGGTAGCAGCCTGGCAGGTTTAATATAGGACATGCACAAAACAAAAACTTTTCCGTCGGTTGCTCCTAGCAACGGCCTCACTGCTGTGCCCGCATCTGACACCAAATGTGGAGATTAGCTCTGGTAGGCGACCGGGTGTCAGCAGTATAGAGGCGGAGGTAAACAGTTCAAAGTAAAATCTGTGTTTATTTCACATAAACATCCACAAAAGCATATGTCCATACAGGTTACATCACCTTTTCAGGAAACCGCAGCATAAATGATTCAATCAGGCAAACAGCTTTTAGTCCTTGAGCAAAAGCCCTGTTTACAGTCAAAATAGGCCTCAGGTCCGCATGAAACAGCCTCCACAGGAGATTTCAGCCAGGCTCACAGAGTCTCACTCCCATGTGAGCTCTAGACAAAGGGCAGGCCACAGCTGATTCCCCAGGCTATTTAAACAGCCCGCAAAACCCGGACCTGGGTAGTGGGATGGAGTCCCACCCTGCTCTACGCCGTCCCACTTTAGCCTTTCGGCTATTCTAAAGCCACAGCAGCAAACTGCCACCAGCAGCTGATGCTGGAAATCAGACTACACGACTTTACTGCACCAATGCCAGGTACATTGGTGCTACATACCTGCCGTCAATGACGGCCCCTTGCACCACCTTAACACAGCTGCCACTGTTGGACTAAGTCACCCATGGCTGTTTAGGGCAGACACATTTCGGTTTAATACCTCTAATTGTGTAGTTATGGTTGTTAGTTGTGTGCACACAGTGGCATTGAATTGCTGTGTGCTAGCTGCAAATGCTATGTTTTCCTGCCGCCACGCTTCCTCCATAATTTGCAGTTGCCTTCTTTGGCTAATATGGCGCCTGGTATGGGTTCTAGCAGTTGGACGGGTGGTTGGTTCTGGTTCTGAATGTGGTTGTGGATGTGTTGACTGCGTGGCAGCCACTGGCTCCGTAGTGGTTTGGGACATCTGTGGTGTGTCCTCCTTCAAATCTCAGATATCTTCTATTATGGGTGGGCTTACTCTGTTCTGTAAATAAATATAGGTTCATTTTAGTTTTTTAATGGCACACCAATCAATCCTAGTTCAATGTTAAAAGTACACACAAAGGACCATTGACTTACCTCATCCAAATCCTCATTTTGGGTTCGTTGTGTTGAATCCTGGTTTGCCCTTGGCCTCGGGGATAAGCCAGGGGTTCCTTGGCCTTGTGTGTCCTGTTGACTTTGTCCTTTGAATTGAGAATGTAAGATTATATTAAACACCAACACAGTGTGTTGTCTAGCATAACACTGGCTTTTGTCCCTCATTTTAAAAGCTCATGGCAAAATCAAACTCACCTTGGGACCTTACATTCCGGTCTGTGTCATGTGCCTCTTGCAGGCCCTGGACGCTGGCCGGGTGTATGTATGTATAGACATGTTCCTCGGCGGGTGTTAGGATTATATTTGTGGGTAAGCCACCCCCTGTCTGCTGGCTGGGGAAGATTAAATCACACCTAATAAGTGTTACTTCCTGTTACCAATGCGACTATAAATGCATTTAAAATGGGCTTTACCTCTGCTGCCGGCGCATGTCCATTTTTTTTTTTTGCTGTAATATTTAAGGTCCCCAAATTTCCATTTGATTTGTTCAATATCTCTCCGGACAGATCCCACACTATTTACTTGCCGGCAAATATTAGTCCAGATCTCCTGCTTAGCCTGCTTAGTGGTTGATTTGGAGGTCCGGCCAAATAGGGCATCATAATGCTCACAAACTGCATTTGCAACAGCCATGCTTTGAGCATCGCAAAAACGTGCAGTTAGTGAGCCACGGCGTAGTTGTCGGCCACATGGGTGTGTGGTGTCCCCTGCATCTGTGGAAATTGATGGTTGGCTATCTGGGGAGTCGTGTGTGGTTCTTGGGCTTATGGGGGAGGGTGAGGTTGTGTGTGTGCTGCTCTGGGTTAATGTCTGGGTTCCTGGTGAGCTATCAGCTGTTGAGCTGGATGTGGAATCTGAGGTACTGGAATAGGGAGAACCAGAGGGTTGAGGTGGAGGGGGGGGGTGACCTTGGTGGGGTGGAGGGTTTTGCAATACGCTTACCCTTGCTGATGTTTTTGGTTTTGTGGGTATGCTTGGTGTGTTGAGGTTGAGGATGCTGCAGGGTCTTACTAGATTTGCCACCCTTGTGTAGTCGTGTTTTTTTGGCAGGTGGTGGAGAATGTGTTAATTTATCCTTGCTCCTGCATTTTTTGGAATGTGCCTGTGTCTGTGGAGTAACCACCGTTTTAGTTGGGGCATGTTCTACATGTGTCTTGTGCCTGCTCTTCTGTATTTTTTTAGATGAGGCATGCGTGCGGCTGCTATGTGCCTCGGGGCTTTGGTGCCTCTTTTTGCTCCCTTTAGGTCTGCCCATATTGATATGGTATCCAACACAGAGCTGAGTGCCTTCTGCTTTAAATATGTTTCCCGTGTGGGCGTGTTCAACAGCGGGTGCGCGCACGCACGCACGTCACCGCGGGGGAACGTCATAGCTAATCCCCGGAAAAGAAAGAAAAGATGTCGCCCGCCATATTCACACAGGAGCAGGACGACATCATCATGGATGTGAGTAGGCGAGCGTGCGTTTATGTGCACGCACACATTACTTGTAATAAAAAAAAAAATAAAGTGCAAAAATAGTCTGGAACAACTTAGTTTGTCACGTTAAATACAAGCCCACCTTAGTTTGACACATGTACGCAGCTACAAACTAGGCTAGATGCAGATTGAAGAACTAGGGCAATGTGAGTCATCAAGAGGTTAATAAAGTGACTTTAGGTAGGGCATGAAACTTGGTCATGGATTTTGTGGATTAATGCTGGGTCATTGTGTATTTTACAAACAGATGATGCTGAGGAATCGCTACAACTTCCTGCCGCAGCCCAGTGTTGGGCGAATCAGGTGAAGGGATAGGTGGTCCACCGCCAGTGACAACGGCCACCCCCTCCTCTGCCAGTGAGTATGAGGAGCCACTGGACCTCAGCATGCAGGGGAGGGGGGAATCTGATGGCAGGGAGTCCATCTTAAATGATCCACCACCTGACTCCGGTAAGTGGAATAAAGTTAGATATGTGCTAATACATCCATTAAATACAGATACTCATGTGCACTATTGTTAGTTGTAGAAGCAGACGTCACTCGGACATCCCAAGGGATGGTCGAGGAAGGGGACCACGAGGAAGAGGTGGCTGGGGAAGGTGAGTAAATTGATACATAGAAGCCTAACTTAATCTGACATTCATGAGACAACAACAGTCTCTAATATCAGTGTGTTTGTGATCCAAACAGATTCACAGCATCAACCGAAGGAGGAAGAACAGAGACTCCGCCCCCGACGCAATGTGGCCCAAAAACATTGTAAGTGGTGTTTTTGTTTAACAAAGTAATTGAACAAACAATCCCATAAAAATAAAAATAAGGCCAAAGAAACATTTAACTAAAGACTTAAAAAAAAAAATGGCCTAAAAAAACCCCCAACAAACCAAAACATAAAAACAATGCTAAACTAATGTTGTTTTTCATTCACAGATCAAAGAAAACGACAGCCGCCACAACCCGATGCCTCATTTTTTGTTTTAGTTCCAAAAAGTTTACCCAAATCATTTTTCTAAGTGTGTCACATGCTTCGCTCCTCATGACAACTTTGAAACTATCTCAGAGCTTCGCGCTCTTCGGGGGGGCTGGGACCTGGTTTGGCGCGCTCCACGTCACAGCCCGCTCTGGCCCGCCCTTCGAGGTTTGCATGGCGCCATTTTGGATGCTAGTTGCACGCACGCGTGGTAGCGGTCCTCCTCCTCCCTTGGTCTGTAAGTGCCCTCGCGGGCGATTTTCATGATCCTTGATTACTGCGCATGGTTCTGACACCCTTTATTCCCATTATGTCTTTCAGACGGTTGAATCCAGTGGCTTCTCCCGGCTCGGTGTAATTTATAGCGGGCCTTGTAAATTTCTCCCACTTCCCAGTGGGTTTGGGGCATCCAGGGTTGCCTATTGCGTAAATCCCTGCTGGCATATCGTGTCTAATTAATCACCATATGGAGGCATCTCAGAATGATGTGACCGGGGTCCCTCTGTGACAAGACCGGCTGTGTATAGCATGTGGACATCCCCACGCTGATGCGGACAGGGCACGGGTCTGCGGACCCTGTGCCGAGCAAGCACTGGCCCTGCAATCAGGCTTGCCAGTGGCTGCACCTCGCTTCAATTCACCCCAGGCTTAATTCTCACTCCTGCTGACTCCTGCTGCCTTCCAGGCTGCCTACGGCTGAACAGATTATTGCGAGGTTGTCAGAGCGCATGGGCCCTGGTAAGAAGCGGCACCTGTCGCCTCATGTTTCTGTATTTCCTATGGGAACCGAGGAGTTTACTACTCCGTGTGACTATTCCCCTTCTGATGAAGGGGAGTTGTTCTCTGACTCAGGCTCATCTGATGAGAGGCCGAGGAGTGGCCCTGGCCCTGAATACTGGCCAGTGTGACACTGACGATCTGTTGATTAAGGTCTTTAAGGTACTGTCTATCTCTCTCCCTGGTGAGGCCCCCAAGCCGAGAGGGGAGCGTTTCCATACAGCGACAGCACGCTTGGAATTTAGAGCAGGCTAATTTCCACGCTCTTGTGCTCAAGGAATGGGAATGCCCCAGTAAACTTTCAGGAGACTGGGATAGGAAATACCCTTTTCCCCCTGAGGTGGTTAATTGTTGGTCATCACCCCCCGTGGTGGATGCACCGATCATAGATTCCTAATCCCCCCTTTATTACAGCCCCTGCTTATAGTACCCTTCGGGATGCTGAGGACCGGCGCATTGATCTGCTGGCCTCCCACGCCTTTTCTTGTGCAGGGACGGCGCTGCGCCCGGTATGTGCCGCGGCTATTACTGCAGTGGCCGCTAGAACCATCATCAGAAAGATGCTCGATCATCACCCTGAGGTGACTCTCCAGTTGTGATGTATTTGTAAAATTTATTCTATTAGCGCTGGATGACACCATTGTGTGCAAGAACTTCTGCCCTTGTGGTGACTATACGTCGCTTGGTCTGGCTGCGACAGTGGGGTGCTGACGATGCTACTAAAAAGACTCTTACTGGGCTTCCCTTTAGAGGGCAACGCCTATTTGGGGCCTGCCTGGACCTGTTTGGTAAAAAGGGCAAATCACCCCAACGCGGACGGCCGTCTCGGCCCCCTCGGGGCAGGGGCACCCCTCCCCCCCACCTTAGTGTTAAACAGGAACCAGGGGTGTCCTTCCTGGCTTTTCGTGCAGACTCCTGCCCCAGGAGCAGCAGACAACACCCTGGCCCCTCCGGCGGGGCTAAGCCCAAATCTTCCACCAAACCCCCACAAGCATGATGGGGCGCCCTCGCCCGTCTGGGTGAGGGGATGGCTGCAGCACCTTGCTCTTATCAGGAGGCATCTTGCCTCATTCTGGTGGATTCAGGAGGTAGAGTCCTCCGGATACAGGATAGAGTCTGCTCCGCGGCCTCCCCCAAGTTTATCAGGGTACTCCTGGTCCCTGCCTCTGTTCAGGTGTTGGTGCAGGCCATGCAGGGCCTATGGGGTCTTGGGGTCACTTGCAGATTGCCCCTAACAGGCAGAGGCAGGGGCCGCTACACCAACCTTTCCCACAGTTCCCCGAAAGGATGGGTCAGTCTGGTCCATTCTGGATTCACGAGTTTGCGGCACTTCACCAGTTACAGCACTTCTGCATGGATACTCTGGGTTGGGCCATCAGCGCCTTGCGCTCAAGGGGCTTCTCGCCGTCTGTGGAGCTCAAAGGATGCTTCTGTTCACTTCCCTGTGTCCTCTGGACACCGAGGCTCTTCAGGTTCGTGTTGGAAGTCCAACACTGCTAATTTGTGGCCTTGATATCTGGCCTCTCTTCAGCCCCCAGAGTGCCCACCAAGGTGTTGACGGGGGTGATGTCTCTTATGAGACCAAGGGGCGCCCGTGCTATGTCCTACCTGGACGTCCTTTTTTGCTTCCCTGTCTCTACGTCAGGCTAAGTTGATTACTCGGCTGGGAGTCATTTGGATGGGTGATCAATCACCCCAAGTCCTCATTGTCCCCTTAATTGGTAACTTCATTCCTAGGAATGAATCTGGATTCGGTTCAGGCGAGAATCTTCCTTCCTTAGCTACTCGGGTAGTATTACTTTGATCAAGCTGGCACAGTTCTTATTGTGTTTATTGTTATCATATGACCACCTGTTATATTGTGTTGGGGTATTGATGTGGGGTTAGGTAGAGGATAGATTAGCACTTGGCACTTTATATAGTGGTTATTTATGCATTAATAGGGATTACACTGTATGAAATTATGTACTAACATTGGTTCAATATTAAATTATAGTTATGTATTATATTTAATTCCATCACGATTAATTATTTGGATAGTTTCTTCACACTTTATTTATTTATTTATTCATTGGTTGTTGCTTAGTGTACAGGTGGCCTTACTTATTTATTTATTTATTTAAAGGGGGCCATGTTTGGGCCTTTTTGTGCCGGCACAAATACCTGTGGGTGTGTATGTATACGTGAATAGATATATACAGACCCATAAAAATAAACGATATTATTATTAATATACTCACTTAATTCATATGGTGGGTACACAGCAATGCAATTCTTATCATGGTCACCATTAGTAATATGGAGGTTGTATTTATTGTTGATGATATGAAGGGGGATTTGCCTTGTTTTTAACATGTCTTGTGTTGTATAGTTGTCTTTATATGCTTTTATGATTGGTTATGCATTAATAAAATGAAATATTTTTGAGGATATATTCTTGCATACACATTTTTTGGTGCTCCACATAGGGAGGGAGGTGTGTCTTCTCACGTCCACTCCAAATAGAGCTGCTCACCGGAATCTTTTTGATAAATGTGGTATTGCGTACAGCACCAGGCGTTCACCGTTCGCTACCTGTCGCTACGAGGCACTACCTGCCGCTATGCCTTGATGAATAATCCCCTAAGTATCCTTTTTCCTTAGGAGGGAGAGACCATAATTCAGTTCTGTGGTAGACGCTCCCAGTTTTAGGTCTTTTAATACTACTTTTATGCCATCCTCTGATAATGCCTCCCTAAAGGATCCAGCAGATAAGCACATCAGGTGGCATGTCATGCATTTTATGTTTTGATTGACTTTACGGCCAGCCTGTGCTGCATCTATAGCATCCTTCTCGAGCAGAAGGCTGTTAAAACAACTGGATTCTAAGGGTCATTCACGGAATGCATGTTCCATGTTGATTAAGATCGGTATGGATATTAACAAGTATATAATCTCTGCTATGGATGATTTGTTTAGGTTACGCACCAGAGCTTTAGGTCAGTTAGTGGCTTTAAGGCATTCTTGGAGGCAGCATCAGCTGACCATTGCTTTAGCCATTATGAAATCTGACTGGACTCTGGTGGGGGGACATCTGTTTGGGGAGCATTTGGATGATATGGTAAAGGAAGCTACTGGAGGTAAATCTACTAGACTTCAAAAAAAATAATAGACCTCCATCTTTGTGGAAGGTCCTCTAATCCTCGGGTTCTTTGTGGGGCTAGATGTTCCGCCTCGGGATACCAGAAAGATTTTTGGAATAGACTAAAGCCCCAAAATGGGGCAAGATCTTTCTGGCCGAATAAGGCAAAACCCTCTTCAAAGCCTGCTCCCATTTGGAGGCTCCATGTAACAGATCTTTGGATACAGGAGGTTGTTTCCTCAGGTTACAAGATAGAACTAGGGGTCCTCCTCTGAGATTCATCTGATCAGGGGTATCTCGAAATCCATTGAAAGCAGAAGCATTGAGTTTCACCGTAACTCATCATTTACAGATTGGAGCAGTCCTTCATGTTCCCTTCACAGAATGAGGTCTGGGTTTTTACTCCAATTTATTTAGAATTCCCAAAAAGGACAGTTCTGTGCGCCCAATATTCTTAGTATACAGTATGTCCTGCTCCAGATATAGTACTTACACTTGGGTTATCCTCCGCCAGATGGTTCTGCACTGCAGAGACATGCAAAACAGGCTCCTCCTGGCCCCTCAAATACCCAGGGACCTCCCACAAATCCCCAGATTTCTCTGCAGCACTGACTGCGAAGACATGAAGTATCACTCTCTCGCAGGTGAGCGGGGCTATTACAGCCTGCGGCCCTGTTGGACTATTCCCACCCGTCCTCTTTGTGATGTGCCTCCCAGCCTGGGCTGCGCTGGTTGGGTGAAGGTAGGCAGCACCTTGCGTGTTTATGGAGCCATGCTCCACCGCAGTCCCCCACCAAAGGGTAGACGGTTTAGGCTGATGGTGAGCCTCTAGGGGATGCCCCTCCCGCATTATTGCCCATGCCCCGTGTAGCGGTGGGCCCTGTACAAAGGGTCGCCATCCTCCCTCGTTCCCCCCGTAGCTCGGGGGGAAACAAAAGGGGGGGTGTGTGTGTGGTCTCAGTGTATTGTGATTACATGCTTATGGCCTTAGTATTGTCCTTTGACTGGTATTTCTGGTGTCAGAGCCGTGCTGTTTGCCTTTTTTTATTGTGTATCTGCTGCCGCCGCGCGCGCCTCTTTCCTTTACTGGATGTTGCTGCGCCGGGTGGCGGCGTCGCCTTAGACGCTGCGGCGTCTTCATTGGCAAATCATTTTTCTAAGTGTGTCACATGCTTCGCTCCTCATGACAACTTCGAAACTATCTCAGAGCTTCGCGCTCTTCGGGGGGCGCGGGGACCTGGTTTGGCGCGCTCCACGTCACAGCCCGCTCTGGCCCGCCCGTCGAGGTTTGCGTGGCGCCATTTTGGATGCTAGTCGCACGCACGCGTGGTAGCGGTCCTCCTCCTCCCTTGGTCTGTAAGTGCCCTCGCGGGCGATTTTCATGATCCTTGATTACTGCGCATGGTTCTGACACCCTTTATTCCCATTATGTCTTTCAGACGGTTGAATCCAGTGGCTTCTCCCGGCTCGGTGTAATTTATAGCGGGCCTTGTAAATTTCTCCCACTTCCCAGTGGGTTTGGGGCATCCAGGGTTGCCTATTGCGTAAATCCCTGCTGGCATATCGTGTCTAATTAATCACCATATGGAGGCATCTCAGAATTATGTGACCGGGGTCCCTCTGTGACAAGACCGGCTGTGTATAGCATGTGGACATCCCCACGCTGATGCGGACAGGGCACGGGTCTGCGGACCCTGTGCCGAGCAAGCACGGGCCCTGCAATCAGGCTTGCCAGTGGCTGCACCTCGCTTCAATTCACCTATCACCCCAGGCTTAATTCTCACTCCTGCTGAGTCACATACAAGTGGGGAATTGCAGCCTGCTGAGCCTTCCAGGCTGCCTACGGCTGAACAGATTATTGCGAGGTTGTCAGAGCGCATGGGCCCTGGTAAGAAGCGGCACCTGTCGCCTCATGTTTCTGTATTTCCTATGGGAACCGAGGAGTTTACTACTCCGTGTGACTATTCCCCTTCTAATGAAGGGGAGTTGTTCTCTGACTCAGGCTCATCTGATGAGAGGCCGAGGAGTCATGACGATCCTGGCCCTGAATACTGGGGCCAGTGTGACACTGACGATCTGTTGATTAAGGTCTTTAAGGTATTGTCTATCTCTTTCCCTGGTGAGGCCCCCAAGCCGAGAGGGGAGCGTTTCCATACAGCGACAGCACACTTGGAATTTAGAGCAGGCTCATTTCCACGCTCTTGTGCTCAAGGAATGGGAATGCCCCAGTAAACTTTCAGGGGACTGGGATAGGAAATACCCTTTTCCCCCTGAGGTGGTTAATTGTTGGTCATCACCCCCCGTGGTGGATGCGCCGATCATAGAGGTTCCTAATCCCCCCTTTATTACAGCCCCTGCTTATAGTACCCTTCGGGATGCTGAGGACTGGCGCATTGATCTGCTGGCCTTCCACGCCTTTTCTTGTGCAGGGACGGCACTGCGCCCGGTATGTGCCGCGGCTATTACTGCAGTGGCCGCTAGAACCATCATCAGAAAGATGCTCGATCATCACCCTGAGGATCTCCCCTGGGAGGTGTTTAATGCACTCTCCAGTTGTGATGTATTTGTAAAATTTATTCTATTAGCGCTGGATGACACCATTAGAATGTGTGCAAGAACTTCTGCCCTTGTGGTGACTATACGTCGCTTGGTCTGGCTGCGACAGTGGGGTGCTGACGATGCTACTAAAAAGACTCTTACTGGGCTTCCCTTTAGAGGGCAACGCCTATTTGGGGCCCGCCTGGACCTGTTTGGTAAAAAGGGCAAATCACCCCAACGCGGACGGCCGTCTCGGCCCCCTCGGGGCAGGGGCACCCCTCCCCCCCCTACCTTAGTGTTAAACAGGAACCAGGGGTGTCCTTCCTGGCTTTTTGTGCAGACTCCTGCCCCAGGAGCAGCAGACAACACCCTGGCCCCTCTGGCGGGGCTAAGCCCAAATCTTCCACCAAACCCCCACAAGCATGATCGGGTGCCCTCGCCCGTCTGGGTGAGGGGATGGCTGCAGCACCTTACTCTTATCAGGAGGCATCTTGCCTCATTCTGGTGGATTCAGGAGGTAGAGTCCTCCGGATACAGGATAGAGTCTGCTCCGCGGCCTCCCCCAAGTTTATCAGGGTACTCCTGGTCCCTGCCTCTGTTCAGGTGTTGGTGCAGGCCATGCAGGGCCTATGGGGTCTTGGGGTCACTTGCAGATTGCCCCTAACAAGCAGAGGCAGGGGCCGCTACACCAACCTTTTCCACAGTTCCCCGAAAGGATGGGTCAGTCTGGTCCATTCTGGATTCACGAGTTTGTGGCACTTCACCAGTTACAGCAGTTCTGCATGGATACTCTGGGTTGGGCCATCAGCGCCTTGCGCTCAAGGGGCTTCTCGCCGTCTGTGGAGCTCAAAGGATGCTTCTGTTCACTTCCCTGTGTCCTCTGGACACCGAGGCTCTTCAGGTTCGTGTTGGAAGTCCAACACTCCTAATTTGTGGCCTTGATATCTGGCCTCACTTCAGCCCCCAGAGTGCCCACCAAGGTGTTGACGGGGGTGATGTCTCTGATGAGACCAAGGGGCGCCCGCGCTATGTCCTAACTGGATGTCCTTTTTTGCTTCCCTGTCTCTACGTCAGGCTAAGTTGATTACTCGGCTGGGAGTCATTTGGATGGGTGATCAATCACCCCAAGTCCTCATTGTCCCCTTAATTGGTAACCTCATTCCTAGGAATGAATCTGGATTCGGTTCAGGCTAGAATCTTCCTTCCTTAGCTACTCGGGTACTATTACTTTGATCAAGCTGGCACAGTTCTTATTGTGTTTATTGTTATCATATGACCACCTGTTATATTGTGTTGGGGTATTGATGTGGGGTTAGGTAGAGGATAGATTAGCACTTGGCAATTTATATAGTGGTTATTTATGCATTAATAGGGATTACACTGTATGAAATTATGTACTAACATTGGTTCAATATTATAAATTATAGTTATGTATTATATTTAATTCCATCACGATTAATTCTTTGGATAGTTTCTTCACACTTTATTTATTTATTTAGTCATTGGTTGTTGCTTAGTGTACAGGTGGCCTTACTTTATTTATTTATTTAAAGGGGCCCATGTTTGGGCCTTTTTGTGCCTGCACAAATACCTGTGGGTGTGTATGTATACATGAATAGATATATACAGACCCATAAAAATAAACGATATTATTATTAATATACTCACTTAATTCATATGGTGGGTACACAGCAACGCAATTCTTATCATGGTCACCATTAGTAATATGGAGGTTGTATTTATTGTTGATGATATGAAGGGGGATTTGCCTTGTTTTTAACATGTCTTGTGTTGTATAGTTGTCTTTATATGTTTTTATGATTGGTTATGCATTAATAAAATGAAATATTTTTGAGGATATATTTCGCATACACATTTTTTGGTGCTCCACATAGGGAGGGAGGTGTGTCTTCTCACGTCCACTCCAAATAGAGCTGCTCACCGGAATCTTTTTGATAAATGTGGTATTGTGTACAGCACCCGGCGTTCACCGTTCGCTACCTGTCGCTACGAGGCACTACCTGCCGCTATGCCTTGATGAATAAACCCCTAAGTATCCTTTTTCCTTAGGAGGGAGAGACCATAATTCAGTTCTGTGGTAGACGCTCCCAGTTTTAGGTCTTTTAATACTACTTTTATGCCATCCTCTGATAATGCCTCCCTAAAGGATCCAGCAGATAAGCACATCAGGTGGCATGTCATGCATTTTTTGTTTTGATTGACTTTACGGCCAGCCTGTGCTGCATCTATAGCATCCTTCTCGAGCAGAAGGTTGTTAAAACAACTGGATTCTAAGGGTCATTCACGGAATGCATGTCCCATGTTGATTAAGATCGGTATGGATATTAACAAGTATATAATCTCTGCTATGGATGATTTGTTTAGGTTACGCACCCGAGCTTTAGGTCGGTTAGTGGCTTTAAGGCATTCTTGGAGGCAGCATCAGCTGACCATTGCTTTAGCCATTATGAAATCTGACTGGACTCTGGTGGGGGGACATCTGTTTGGGGAGCATTTGGATGATATGGTAAAGGAAGCTACTGGAGGTAAATCTACTAGACTTCAAAAAAAATAATAGACCTCCATCTTTGTGGAAGGTCCTCTAATCCCCGGCTCCTTCGTGGGGCTAGATGTTCCGCCTCGGGATACCAGAAAGATTTTTGGAATAGACTAAAGCCCCAAAATGGGGCAAGATCTTTCTGGCCGAATAAGGCAAAACCCTCTTCAAAGCCTGCTCCCATTTGGAGGCTCCATGTAACAGATCTTTGGATACAGGAGGTTGTTTCCTCAGGTTACAAGATAGAACTAGGGGTCCTCCTCTGAGATTCATCTGATCAGGGGTATCTCGAAATCCATTGAAAGCAGAAGCATTGAGTTTCGCCGTAACTCATCATTTACAGATTGGAGCAGTCCTTCATGTTCCCTTCACAGAATGAGGTCTGGGTTTTTACTCCAGTTTATTTAGAATTCCCAAAAAGGACAGTTCTGTGCGCCCAATATTCTTAGTATACAGTATGTCCTGCTCCAGATATAGTACTTACACTTGGGTTATCCTCTGCCAGATGGTGCTGCACTGCAGAGACATGCAAAACAGGCTCCTCCCGGCCCCTCAAATACCCAGGGACCTCCCACAAATCCCCAGATTTCTCTGCAGCACTGACTGCGAAGACATGAAGTATCACTCTCTCGCAGGTGAGCGGGGCTATTACAGCCTGCGGCCCTGTTGGACTATTCCCACCCGTCCTCTTTGTGATGTGCCTCCCAGCCTGGGCTGCGCTGGTCGGGTGAAGGTAGGCAGCACCTTGCGTGTTTATGGAGCCATGCTCCACCGCAGTCCCCCACCAAAGGGTAGGCGGTTTAGGCTGATGGTGAGCCTCTAGGGGATGCCCCTCCCGCATTATTGCCCATGCCCCGTGTAGCGGTGGGCCCTGTACAAAGGGTCGCCATCCTCCCTCGTTCCCCCCGTAGCTCGGGGGGAAAGAAAAGGGGGGGGGGGGTGTGTGTGTGGTCTCAGTGCATTGTGATTACACGCTTATGGCCTTAGTATTGTCCTTTGACTGGTATTCCTGGTGTCAGAGCCGCGCTGTTTGCCTTTTTTTATTGTGTATCTGCTGCCGCCGCGCGCGCCTCTTTCCTTTACTGGATGTGCTGCGCCGGGTGGCGGCGTCGCCTCAGACGCTGCGGCGTCTTCATTGGCAAATCATTTTTCTAAGTGTGTCACATGCTTCGCTCCTCATGACAACTTTGAAACTATCTCAGAGCTTCGCGCTCTTCGGGGGGGGGGGGGCGGGGACCTGGTTTGGCGCGCTCCACGTCACAGCTCGCTCTGGCCCGCCCTTCGAGGTTTGCGTGGCGCCATTTTGGATGCTAGTCGCACGCACGCGTGGTAGCGGTCCTCCTCCTCCCTTGGTCTGTAAGTGCCCTCGCGGGCAATTTTCATGATCCTTGATTACTGCGCATGGTTCTGATACCCTTTATTCCCATTATGTCTTTCAGACGGTTGAATCCAGTGGCTTCTCCCGGCCCGGTGTAATTTATAGCGGGCCTTGTAAATTTCTCCCACTTCCCAGTGGGTTTGGGGCATCCAGGGTTGCCTATTGCGTAAATCCCTGCTGGCATATCGTGTCTAATTAATCACCATATGGAGGCATCTCAGAATTATGTGACCGGGGTCCCTCTGTGACAAGACCGGCTGTGTATAGCATGTGGACATCCCCACGCTGATGCGGACAGGGCACAGGTCTGCGGACCCTGTGCCGAGCAAGCACTGGCCCTACAATCAGGCTTGCCAGTGGCTGCACCTCGCTTCAATTCACCCCAGGCTTAATTCTCACTCCTGCTGAGTCACATACAAGTGGGGAATTGCAGCCTGCTGAGCCTTCCAGGCTGCCTACGGCTGAACAGATTATTGCGAGGTTGTCAGAGCGCATGGGCCCTGGTAAGAAGCGGCACCTGTCGCCTCATGTTTCTGTATTTCCTATGGGAACCGAGGAGTTTACTACTCCGTGTGACTATTCCCCTTCTGATGAAGGGGAGTTGTTCTCTGACTCAGGCTCATCTGATGAGAGGCCGAGGAGTCATGACGATCCTGGCCCTGAATACTGGGGCCAGTGTGACACTGACGATCTGTTGATTAAGGTCTTTAAGGTACCGTCTATCTCTCTCCCTGGTGAGGCCCCCAAGCCGAGAGGGGAGCGTTTCCATACAGCGACAGCACGCTTGGAATTTAGAGCAGGCTCATTTCCACGCTCTTGTGCTCAAGGAATGGGAATGCCCCAGTAAACTTTCAGGGGACTGGGATAGGAAATACCCTTTTCCCCCTGAGGTGGTTAATTGTTGGTCATCACCCCCCGTGGTGGATGCGCCGATCATAGAGGTTCCTAATCCCCCCTTTATTACAGCCCCTGCTTATAGTACCCTTCGGGATGCTGAGGACTGGCGCATTGATCTGCTGGCCTTCCACGCCTTTTCTTGTGCAGGGACGGCGCTGCGCCCGGTATGTGCCGCGGCTATTACTGCAGTGGCCGCTAGAACCATCATCAGAAAGATGCTCGATCATCACCCTGAGGATCTCCCCTGGGAGGTGTTTAATGCACTCTCCAGTTGTGATGTATTTGTAAAATTTATTCTATTAGCGCTGGATGACACCATTAGAATGTGTGCAAGAACTTCTGCCCTTGTGGTGACTATACGTCGCTTGGTCTGGCTGCGACAGTGGGGTGCTGACGATGCTACTAAAAAGACTCTTACTGGGCTTCCCTTTAGAGGGCAACGCCTATTTGGGGCCCACCGGGACCTGTTTGGTAAAAAGGGCAAATCACCCCAACGCGGACGGCCGTCTCGGCCCCCTCGGGGCAGGGGCACCCCTCCCCCCCTACCTTAGTGTTAAACAGGAACCAGGGGTGTCCTTCCTGGCTTTTCGTGCAGACTCCTGCCCCAGGAGCAGCAGACAACACCCTGGCCCCTCCGGCGGGGCTAAGCCCAAATCTTCCACCAAACCCCCACAAGCATGATGGGGCGCCCTCGCCCGTCTGGGTGAGGGGATGGCTGCAGCACCTTGCTCTTATCAGGAGGCATCTCGCCTCATTCTGGTGGATCCAGGAGGTAGAGTCCTCCGGATACAGGATAGAGTCTGCTCCGTGGCCTCCCCCAAGTTTATCAGGGTACTCCTGGTCCCTGCCTCTGTTCAGGTGCTGGTGCAGGCCATGCAGGGCCTATGGGGTCTTGGGGTCACTTGCAGATTGCCCCTAACAGGCAGAGGCAGGGGCCGCTACACCAACCTTTCCCACAGTTCCCCGAAAGGATGGGTCAGTCTGGTCCATTCTGGATTCACGAGTTTGCGGCACTTCACCAGTTACAGCAGTTCTGCATGGATACTCTGGGTTGGGCCATCAGCGCCTTGCGCTCAAGGGGCTTCTCGCCGTCTGTGGAGCTCAAAGGATGCTTCTGTTCACTTCCCTGTGTCCTCTGGACACCGAGGCTCTTCAGGTTCGTGTTGGAAGTCCAACACTGCTAATTTGTGGCCTTGATATCTGGCCTCTCTTCAGCCCCCAGAGTGCCCACCAAGGTGTTGACGGGGGTGATGTCTCTGATGAGACCAAGGGGCGCCCGCGCTATGTCCTGCCTTGGCGTCCTTTTTTGCTTCCCTGTCTCTACGTCAGGCTAAGTTGATTACTCGGCTGGTGGTGTCCACTGGGAGTCATTTGGATGGGTGATCAATCACCCCAAGTCCTCATTGTCCCCTTAATTGGTAACCTCATTCCTAGAAATGAATCTGGATTCGGTTCAGGCGAGAATCTTCCTTCCTTAGCAATAAAGTCGACAATCTGGTTGCATGGGCTCAATCCCTCATTGCTGTCTGCGTCCCTTTACCAGGCGGAGATGCAGCTGGTTGGTGGCTTGCTCAGAAGAGGTCCCTTATGCTCAGTTCCCCCTGGGTCCTTCTGCAACTTCTATTGTTGGTACAGGACAGGGATCCTGCATCCCTGGAGCAGGGTCTGTGTGCCTTCCCCCCTGGTAAGGAGGTCCCTCTTGGAGTGGATGATATCAAGGAACCTGTCTGGGGGCAGTTCCCTTCTTGCCCCTTCCTGGAGACGGTCACCATGGATGCCAATCTATCAGGTCGAAGAGGGTTTTTTTTCTTCTGAAACTACCTGCGGTTCTGGGGGAGGTGGTGCCCTTAGAAGGTCCATACACCTATCGATGTTTGAAACAGTGAGCGTTCAGGTTGATTCTATCTTGTTTGACTATTTCTCTTCAGGGCCTGCCTGTTCGGGGGCGCTCGGTCTGTCTGACGACAGTGGCCTACATTAATCCTCTGGAAGGGACCTGGAGCAGGAGGGTCCTCCAGGAAGTGTCTATGATACTAATCTGGGTGGAGGACAATGTTCCCTGCATATCAGTGTTATTCGCTCCGGTGAGGGTCCCTCTGCGACAGGATGTGCTAATCCCTGTATCACTGTAGGGTCCAACCAGTTGTGGATCTGTTTGTGTTCCGTCACTTTCACAAGCTCTCGGCCCTTGTTTCCCTGTCCCAGGATCCTCTGGCCATGGTCAGGATGCCTTGGTAACGTTATGTCTGGACATTCTGTTCTGTATGTCCTTTCTCCATTCCCCCTGCTAGGCAGGGTTCTGCGCAAGATTGCTCTGGAAGGGGGACCAGTGACTCTAGTGATCCCCGGGTGGCCTAGTAGAGTGTGGTTCGCAGACGTGGTACTGAGGGCAGTAGTTCTGTACGTTCTGCCAGGAGTACCAGCTCTGCTCACTCAGGGCCCCTTTACGTCACCCCAATCTACAGACTCTGGCCTAGACCGCCTGACTGCTGAAACATCCATCTTGATGGAGACAGGCTTATCTATCTCGGTGATTGATACTATGGGAAGACTAGATACAAGCTGCTTCTTCTTCTTCTTCCATCTGTTATAGGGTATGGTTTACCCATATTGATTGGTGTGAGTCTAGGTCTCTTCCCTGTTGGGCGTTCTCGGTTCCCAGGGTTCTAGAGTTGTTACAGCATGAGTTGGAGTTGGTTCTCCACCTCAGTACTCTGATGGGTCAAGTCCTGCCCTGTCTGCCTTGCTTAAGAAGTCTTTTGTTCAGTCTTCCTTGGTTAAGACTTCTTTCAGGGGGTACTCATGTGCGTCCCCCATGTAATCCTATGGTCCCTGTTGGGATTTGAATTTGATTCTGTCTGCTTTGCAGAGTTTTTCCCTTTGGTCCTATTCAGGATGCTGTCTGGCTGTTCTTACCCTCAGGGTTGTCCTTCTGGTGACTGTTACTTCGGTCAGACGTGTGTTTGGCGGGCGGCTTTGTCTACCTAGCCCCCATTCTTGAGATACACCAGGATCAGGTGGTGTCTTATGTTCATTGATTCAAGATATTGTTCTTCCTTCTGTGCCTTATTCCTAGCAATGCTGAGGAAAGGGTTCTGCATTCCTTGAACAGGTGTTGGATGTTTTTTCCTTGGTAGTCACTGTATCCTTTAGGAGAACTGATGTTCCTTTGGGCCTTTTGTCACTACATCCGGGATGTGCCCAATCTCGTCTGCTCTCGGGGAGTTGGGCGGCTTTGGCCCTGGTTATTACTTGAATGGGATGTCCCTTCTGGTCCTAGGAAAGGGTTTTTTGGCTTCTGCCAAGTCTACTGTTAGCGATTGGATTCGTCAGGCTGTTACTCAGGCCTATTCCAACAAGGGGAAGGATCTTCCTTTCGCTTTGCTTCTTATTTTACTCGTGCTTTTGGTGCCTCTTGGGCTTTTCAGCACCAGGTTTCTGTTGAACTGGTTTGCTAGGCTGCTGTTTGGTCTTCTGTTCATACCTTTTTGAAAGTTTTACAAGGTTGTTGTTTGGGCCTCAGCTCATGCTGTCTTGGCCGCACGGTTATGCAGGTGACAGTGGTCTTAACTGTCTGCTGTTGCCTTTTTTGTTGGGGATCCCACCCTACTTTATGGACACTGCTATTGGATGTCCCAAGTGTAAGTACTATATCTGGAGCAGGACGTACTGTATACTAAGAATAATACAATTCTGTGAAATACTCACCTGTAGAGTTGGTATTATTTGTATACAGTACGTCCTACTCCACCCCACCCTGGTTTTCGCATTATTCTGGATCCCCTGTATGGTGATTGTTATCATTTTTATAGTCACCAGTTGGTGGTTAAATTCTCCCGGTTTCTTGTTCACTGCTTTTCAATACTGGGGATTTGTGGGAGGTCCCTGGGTATTTGAGGGGCCGGGAGGAGTTTTGCATGTCTTTGCAGTGCAGCGCCATCTGGCGGAGGATAACCCAAGTGTAAGTACTATATCTGGAGCAGGACGTACTGTATACAAATAATACCAATTCTACAGGTGAATATTTCACAGAATTGTATTATTAGATCTCAAGGGCCTCAACCGGTTCGTCCATCTCTGCCGGGAGAATTTAGAAAGCCTACCTACATACATTTCGGGTCATCAAAAATATTTGCTTTTTGCAGTAGATGGCCTACACACCTTCAGTTTGTGGCTCTGCTCTTCAGCCTGTCGTCAGCCCCAATGGTGTTTACCAAGGTTTTGGCAGGTCTTATGGCCTTTCTAAGAAAACACGGGCTACATATAATCCCTTGTTTAGACGATCTGTTGATCAGGGCCCCATCTTTTCCGTGCTCCCAGAAGGACACACAGACTGTCTTATCGATGTTAGAAAAGTCGCATATCATACCTTCAAGAGTTCTCTTTCCTTTGCATGTCATTAGACACAACTCAGGCCAAGGTATTATTTTTTCTGGAACAGAAGAGACTCTCAGTTCAGGCCAAGGTACAGGCCTTCTTGTACTGCTCTCACCCCACAATTCATCAGGGAATGCGTCTATTGGGGCTGATGATGTCCTGCTTCGAGACACAGGACCCCTGCAGATGGAATTGCTTTTGGTTTGGGATCAAACCACGGTAACTCTGGATCACACCTTGCACACTCAGCAAGGCAGTCTCTAGCCTAGTGGCTAGATTCTCTGCCTCTTCAGATGGGCAAATTCTGTTTTTCTTCCGATCCATTCCAGACCCTCCTTAAACTTGGGATTACTTCCTTGCCCGAAGGGTGTGACTGCAAGACAAAAAAGGTGTCGCCCCTCCTGGTCCATAAGTAGCAGCTGCCTCCTAATCAAAACCAGTTTCATTTTTGCAGTTGAAGTGACTGTGAAGGGAAGATTCTCTCTTAAGGATTAGCAGCAAGCAGGGGAATGTACCCTGTTGGCTTCCTGCACAGCCTTATTTCCCACGGATTCCTCTGACCATGCCTCCCTAGCCTGTTTAAATTGGGGTCCGTGAAGGTAAGGTGAAGCGCAGGGGTCTGGGGCGCTTGCTGAGTGTTAAACCCTCAGAGCTGCAGGCTTCATTAACAAGAAAGTCAGCTGCAGGTTTTTGTCTGGTAAACCTGCTCGGGGGGACCAAGGGATTTTCCCTTTCTTATTGCTCTTTCCCATGTGTTTAAGCTGAGGTTGTTGGCCAGCAAAAAGGGGCTGCTCTGAGCCACTGTGCGCCCACCCTCAAGTGGACCTAAACCTTTTGGCAGGTCATTTTATTTGTTTTTTTATACTGTTTGCTATTGTTTTATGTTTAAATCTATACTATTATGGATTGGGAAAGGGCAAATATAAGATTACTATATAATTTATATATATGGTAGTACCCCCCAGAGGTCTCGCAGTAGTCTTGTGACTGTCGAGAAACTATATATACTTGGTCTCAGAACCCCAGGATCATAGACTAGTATTATTAAATTCACCATGGCGGAGGCATCTGGGGTAGCAGATCTGGTCTTAACAGATTTACCCGATGTCCAGTATGCATGCAGTGGCACTGGACAAGGATAGCACGGTGTGCAGGGATTATACTACGGTTGTAGTGGTTAGGGAGACGGTTGTCTCCTCCCTGAAGGGTGCTCTTCCCCTGTGCTTTCTGAGACTTAAAAACGCCCTTTGCAGCCTGCATGCGGACCTAAACCTTTAGTGAGACTACTAAGAAATGTTTATATAAAAAAAAAAAAAAAGTTTCTATGAGTGTATTGAAGAGGATATTGTGGCTGCCATAAGTCTCTTTCTGAGAACTCTTTCGGCAGCCCTCAAATGGTCCTAAACCTATAGAGTCATCATGGAGTATTGGCTACTAAAAAGGTTTTAAAGAAAATAATTTTTCCTCTGAGTTGAAAAGGATATGGGGGCTTCCATAGTCTCTTTCTGAGTCTTTAAACTGTCGGCAGCCCTCAAGTGGTCCTAAACCTATAGTGTCATAATGGAGTATTGGCTACTAAAGAGGTTTTAAAAAAAAAACAATAATTTTTCCTCTGAGTTGAAAAGGATATGGTGGCTGTCATAGTCTCCGTCTGAGTCTTTAAACTCTTTTGCCAGCCCTCAAATGGTCTTAAACCTATAGAGTGTCATAATGGAGTATTGGCTACGAAAAAGGGTTTTAAAGTAAAGAATTTTTCCTCTGAGTTGAAGAGGATATTGTGGCTGCCATAGCCTCCTTCTGAGTCTCTAAACTCTGTCGGCAGCCCTCAAATGGTTCTAAACCTATAGAGTCATTATGGTGTATTGGTTACTTAAAAGGTAATAAAAAAAAAAAAAACAGATTTTTTCCTCTGAGGAAGGGGGGTATTGTGGCTGCCATAGTCTCTCAGGAAGTCATCCATTCATACACAAGGGGGTGTCCGGTTATGGAGGAGATGGATGGATTGTTGTTTTCCTCCATTCTGGAGGATGTTGCGGGGCATATGCATTATTATAATCTGATCAATAGGGAATGGCAGAAGTCAGGTTGTCTTCCGACCATTCCTAAAGTACTAGATACTATGTATCCTTTTCCCACAGATCAGATTAAATTATGGTCTCGCCCTCCTGTGGTGGACGCTCTGGGGCCAGGTCTCTTTAAGATTTTGGTTATGCCATCCTCTAATGCTTCTCCAAAGGATCCAGCGGATAAGCGCGTGGATCAGGTCGCATGTCGTGCTTTTATGGGGTCGACCTTGCGGGCGGCCTGTGCTACATCCGTAGCATTTTTTTGTGAGCAGGAGGTTGTTAAAACAACTGGACTCTAAGACTTGTATGGCTCGTTCACGGAAGCCATGCTCCCAGTTGATCAAAGCCAGTTGGCTCTAACAGGTATGTGGTCCAGGCTATGGAGGTTTGATCTGGTTGTGGGCCAGAGGCCTTGCTCTGGTGGTCACCTTAAGGCGTGCTTTATGGCTTAAGCAATGGCCAGCTGACATAGCCTCTAAAAAGGAATATGACAGGACACAGGTGTCTGGCAAATAAAGCCAGACCTCCTTCGAAGCTGGCTCAGGCATGAAGGGATGCCCCCGCCCTTGAGGTGTGGGGGGAAAGCTTCTGCATTTGGCTCATATTTTCAGGCTTCATGTAACAGATATTTGGATACAGGAAGTTGTATCCTCAGGTTACAAAATCAAATTTGGAACCAGACCCCATCAGAGATCTCTGGTCAGGGGTATCCAGAATTCAGCAGAAGGCAGAAGCATTGAGATCTACTGTATCTCACCCTTTTTAGAGATTGGCGTTTTTATAACCACAGTGTATATATAAGGATGCATACCCACATTATAGTAGGTGGCCTACTTCTTCAGTTTGTGGTGCTGCCCTTCGGTCTATCATCAGCACCAGGGGTGTTTACTAAGGTGTTGGCAGGTCTTCTGTTTTTCTCTAAGAAGTCAGGGATACATGTAATCCCTTACTGAGTCTATCAGTCACTAAGTGACTCTTACTTCAGGCCAGGGTACAGGGTCTCCTGTCTCGCCCTTATCTGACGATTCATCAAGAAATGTGTCTGTTGGGCCTGATGGTATATTGCTTGAGTCTGTACCTTTTGCACTGTTTTCACAAGACCCCTGCAGATGGATTTGCTCACAATCTGAGATCGAGACCCACACACTCTGGATCACTATTGCATGACACCGTCAACAAGGCAGTCTCTAGCCTGGTCCTTAGCCTCATCAGATCCGCAAATCCTTTCTTCCAGTACAGTGGAAGATCATCACCATGGATGCCAGTTTATCTGGTTGGGGGAGTGTAACGGAGTCGCAAACGATCCAGGGACAGTGGAGTCTGAAGGAGAGCAGAATCTCTATAAAGATCCTGATTATGAGAGCTATTCTATTGTATTCAGACATTGGACATCCCATCTGATGGGGCATCTCGTCCGGATTCAAACAGACAATTGGACGGGAGGTCGTATATATCAACCACCATGAGGTCATCAGATGCAGTAAAGCCCTGATGGAAGTAAGCAGGGTTTTTACTTTGAGTAGAGAAACCGGTTCCATGTCTTCTGGTGGTACACATACCTGGAGTGGACAACTTGTAGGCCGATCATCTCAGCAGAACGGTCCTGCATCAGAGAGAATGGTTTCTTATTTAGTGGGTTTTTGAATCCCTATGCATGTGCTGGGGGATCCCAGACGTAGATCTCTTGCATCACGGCTCAGTCAAAAGGTCCGAAGTTTGTCTTAGCCCAGGGATCCTCTAACAATAGCAACAGATGTCCTGACTCTTCAGTGGTCAGCATTCAAGCTTCTTTATGAATTTTCCCTCCGATTTCACTCCTGTGTCGAGTACTAAAAAAGGTTTAGCTCACAAGGGAGTCCCAACCATTTTGGTGGCTCCTCTGTGACAAGAAGAAGCTGGTTCTCAGCCATAGTAAGGATGTCACAGGGCAACATGTGGAGGCGACAATCCAGATCTTCTCACACGGGCCTCTAAGGCATCCCAAATCACAAGTTCCGGCTTGGAAGGCCTGGCTATTGAATCCATTATCTTGGAAGAAAGGGTTTTTTCTGCCAGAGTCATCCAGACTATGTTTTAGGCCAGGAAGAAATCTTTATCAAGTGATCTACTAGTCTGGCAAGCATTTACCGCTTGTTGCGAATCCAGGGGTTCACTTGTAGAATATATTGATTTTTTGCAGAAGTTTTGATGAAGGCCTTCAATTGAGGACAAATATCTGCTTATCTATCTCTTTTCAGAAACCCATAGCTGAGAATGATTTTATCAGAACTTGTTTTACAAAGTCGCTCATGTGCGGCCTCCTCATAATCCACTTATGCCAGCTTGGGGCCTGAACTTGTTTTCAGGGTCCTCCTTTTTGAACCATGGTAGATGCGTCATTAAGTCTAAGGGCACTTATAGTTAGCTCTTAGTGGCAATAACCTCAGCAGGCGGTTTTCTGAATTAGCAGCTTATCAGTAAGCCTCGTTATTTGAGTGTTTTAGGATTTCTTCCTAAAGGTGTCTTTTCATTTTAATGAAGAGATGGTTTTGCCTTCCATATGTCCTGTTCCAGTGTCTAATAAGGAAGGGGCGTTCTTCACTGTTCAGGTGTAGTGAGAGCACTAAGGTAGTATCTCACTACTACACAATCTTTCCATGGTTTGGACTTCTTATGTCATACCTGAGGGTCCACGGAAAGGTCTTCCACCAGCTAAGTCTGCCATCAGTCGATGGATTACACAGACAGTGGTAAGAGTCTATTCTGCCAAGGGGAAGGAGCCCCTTGTTTGAGTCACAGCTCTTTCCACTAGGGCCACTGGTGCTTCCTGGGCCTTTCAGCATCAGGCCTCGGTGGAACAGGTTTGTAAAGCTGCCACCTGGTCTTCGGTTCATACACTTACCAAATTTTACAGGGTAGATGTAAGGGCCTTAGCTGACGCTGTGGTTGGTCGAAAGGTTCTTCAGGCGGTATTGAAATAAACTGCCTGCTGTTCCACTCTGGGGATCCCGCCTCTAGATGGCACTGCTTTTGGAGATCCCAAGTGTAAGGAGGGTCTGGAATGGATCGGAAGAAAAAACACAATTCTGTGAAACTCACCTGTAGAATTGTTTTTTCTGGGGATCCATTCCAGACCCTCCGGCCCACCCTTTTTGGGTCATGATCTATCTTTTGATGCCTTTCTTATGATGTTTAGTCCATTTATTATTTCAAGGGCATTAAAAAAAAATGAAAAGAAAAAGTATATTTTGAGAGAATTCAAGCAGAGTTCGGTGTGAGGTAACATTGTCTCCTATAAGGGAGCCTCCCGGCCTGCCTCTGGTTTTATGATTTACTGCTTTTTAAGTACTGGTTTTGATTAGGAGGCAGCTGCTACTTATGGCCCGGGAGGGGCCACACCTTTTTTGTCTTGCAGTCACACCCTTCAGGCAAGGAAGTAATCCCAAGCGTAAGGAGGATCTGGAAAGGATCCCTAGAAAAAACAATTCTACAGGTGAGTTTCACAGAATTGTGTTTTTCCAGTACAATGGAAGATTGCCACTACAGATGCCAGTGTAACAGGTTGGGGGAATGTCATGGGGTCACAATCTATTCAGGGACAGTGGGGACCAGGGGAGAGCAGACTTCCCATAAATATCCTCGAACTGAGCGATTCTACATTGGACTCTATCTAAAGGGGGTCATACTGTCAGAATTCGAATAGCCTGATGGCGGTGGCATAGAAGCAGGAAAGCTCTCAAGAAAGGGAGCATCATCTTACTCCATGCAACGTGCATTACGGTGATCCACATACCGGGAGTGGACAATAAGCATGACGATTATCTAAGCAGAGCAGTCCTGCATCAGTGAGAATGGTTCCTCAGTCAGAGGGTTTTTCAGTCCCTTTGCATCCACTGGGGGGTTACAGATGTAGATCCTTGCGTCTCTCCACAATTGCAAGGTTCTTAAATTTGTATCCTAGCAATAGCAACAGACGCACTGACCCTTACTTGGTCAGCATCCAAGCTTCTTTATATGTTTCCACTCCTGGGTCGGGTACTAAAAAAGATAGCCCGCAAGGGAATTCCAACCATTTTGGTGGCTCCTCGTTGGCCAAGGAGAGGCTGGTTTTCAGACATAGTAAGGATGTCGGAAGGCGACCAATGGTGGTTGCCCAACAATACAGACCTTTTTTTTAAATTTTTTTTAACAAGGGGCATTTACGGCATTCCATTTTGCCATGATGAAAGTTTCAATAGCCAGGCCATCAAAGCCAGAATTTGTAGAGGGGGTTCAGGGTCCTCCCTTTGAACCACTGGCAGAAACATTGCTAGGACTGATGACACTTAAGGTCCTCTTTCTAGTGGCAATTACCTTGGTACGGCAGCTTTATCGGTTAAGGCTCCTAATTTAGAGTTGCAGAAGGACAAGACCGCCTTCCATTTTAAGCAAGGTGGTCTCCCCTTTTCATTGCAAGCCTTCCATAAGTCGGACTGCTTATTTGTTATAGCTGAGGGGCCACATAAGGATCTTTGCCAGCTAATTCTACCATTAGCTGATGGATTAGATGAGCGGTAATAAGGGCCTATATCTCCAAGGGGGAGAATACTCTTCTGGTTTACAGCTGATTCTATATGGGCTGTTGGAGCTTCCTGGGCTTTTCAGCACCAGGCCTCGGTGGAGCAAGTATGCAAAGTTGCTACTTGGTCTTCAGTTCGTAAATTTGCCAAATTTTATAAGGTATAAAATAAATGACACTTGGCGGATGTCACCTTTGGTAGGAAAGTATTACAGACAGTAGTATGCTAAAGGTTTGATTTTGGAATAGTTTGCTCTTCACATTAAAGTAATAGGATTTAATACCAACCTGAAGTAAGGGTACTGCTTTTAGAGGTCTCATTCGTTACTGATTTCCTGACATCCTGGAGTGGAATAGGAGAGAAAATACAATTTTTTGATACTCTCCTTGTGGAATTGCTTTCTCTTCTCTATCTACTCCAGGGCGTTGGACCCTCCCTTTCTGCTAGGTTACTATATCTATTCTTTAGATTCCTAGTGGAGCTTGTACACATGTCAATAGTTCATCGGTCAATATTGTCTCCAATAAAGCAGTCAATATTTTCTCCAATAAAGACGTAGGGCTTCTTAGGATGCCTTATGCTCTCAGGCGGCTGTCTACTGCATTTCGGTTACTGGATTGTGAGCTGCAGCCGGAGGTATATAGAGGTCAAAAGAAGCCACGCCTTTCTGTCTTGCAGTCCACACCCTTTGGTCGAGAGTTAAACCATTGGTTACTGAATGCTGACGATCTGGATAGAAGAGAAAACTATTCTACAAGTGAGGATCACTGAATTGTGTTTTCACTAGAATTTGCACAGCTGTGGTACTGTCCCCGATGTGTAAGGCCCTGTTTTCCTCACCAGTCCCTTTTTTTTTAAAAAACATTTTTACACATATAAATGCATACCTACAACCTAAACCAATAAATCCATACAAAAGCATGTGCATGTGTAATCAAGAAAATCTCTCCCAAAAATGCCTATTGTCAGCTTTTCCTTGTATTATAATTTGAAATCCATTTAAAGCATTATTGCAGAACTCCAGTAGATGGCAGCATGCTATATGTAATGCCAATATACTTTGTAATGACCTTGGTCTCTCTTCAGCGCATCTGCTTCAATCAGGAGTGGATGGGACGCCGCCTCAATCCAGTGGCAGGCAGGAGCTGTCCTTTTGAATTTATTTTTTATTAGACTACAATCTAAATCAAAAAATGCTTTCACAAAAACTTATTTTAGATACACCTGTACAAAGATTTTTGTTTTTTTTTGTTTAGGATTATATTTTAGGTGTCAGGTGTATGATTAACCAATTATTCCAAACACATACCACTTGCCAGCTGTGCCTATGAAATGCCTCTATAAATGTATTTGCATATATTTACAATACAAACCACATGTGTTTTTCCTTAGTCTGCACATTTAATTAGGGATACAGGCATGGAAGCGATGTAGTCCAGTGTATACATTTTTATTTTATTTTTTTGCATTTTAGGGACACCTATTTATCTGTCAGCGGCTCTGGGGGTGGGTTCATACAGCTGGGTGCCCCGGGGGAAAAACCCAGGATAGTCAAAATCCACTTTAAAGTGGACCAACACCCAGGGGGGATCGGCCTGGGAATATATAAGATCCCTCCCCGCGGGGCATCCGAAATCGGGATGTCCCGCGGGATGAAACCCCCAGGAAGCCCAGAAACCTTACCTTAACCATGTTCCAACGGCGCATGCGCGGGCCACGGCTGTGTCTCGCGCTTCCCTCTAGCAGGGCCCGCGCCGGCCGTTTGTGAACGGGGTGCGTTCCCTGTTAGAGGGAAGCGAGTGACGCGGCCTCCAGCGCTCAGAGCCGCTGTGGTTGGACGCCGCTTGTACGTGCATACCACAGCGGCTCTGAGCGCTCTGATTGGACAAGCGCTCGCGTAGGAGCGTGGTGAGTGTTTCCGTGCGTTCTGGGGGGTTTCACACAGCGGGGCCCCACCGAAGTGGACCAAAACCCAGGATAGTGAAAATCCTGGGTGTTGGTCCACTTTAAGATCTAATAGAGCACAATGGGCAGAACTGTCCTGACACATTTTTGCTTAAAAGTGTTAATTTTCCAGAACCTTGCTTTGGTGACTTGTCACAATTGTAAATGCAGGACTTTGTCACCAAATGTCATTTTATTACATAAAAGATCTTCTCACACCGTCTAACCTCTGTTACGTGCATGCCCATATTTTCTGTGTGTTTAGTAAATATGGTGCATGTAAGTTGGCAGAACAGAGTAGTGCTCACTGGTGCTGTTTTAATTTAAAAGAGTCCAATAGGCTGGCAAATTAATATTGGGCCAATTCAAGTTGATTGGTTAACATTGCCCTACTGTGGTGTACTAATCGATTTCTGTTTGGGGAGGAGCCCGAAGTGAAAAAGGTTAGTTGCAGGCGTGCTGTGGAAGCAATTGTTAATAGTCACTTATATGCATAGATTTACATGTAAAATGATTAAAAACTAGTTATACGATGATGGTATAATAGGTTCCGGTATTAGGTATGTGTTTGTTTGAGGGGGGTGGTTGAGCCCATTTTCTAGGTCAGAAACAACCAGGTATCATTACCTCAGTTTCCTTTGTCTGCCTATAGTGTTCTATGCTATAATGCAGCTTTATACAGAATGGTCAATGTTGGTTAGAAACCCTTTCAATCCTGTATGAGTCCTATATAATGTGTGTCACACAATAAATAAATACCGTTGGTGCACATGGAAGTCAAAGTCCGTTGGGTAAGTGTGAAAAATAAGTTCACCGCCACGGCCCAGGAGTTGGGCTGTGGAAATACTGCTGAAGCCGCCTGAATGTGGGAGATCTGGGGGTTCTGATATGCAGCTTTAGAGGGAGGTTGTGCTGCCACTTTGCGAGAGGGAAGAGAGAAAAAAGGCGCTATTGTGGTGTTCAGATCTTAGGGTGTTGCCACTCCGGCAGTTCTGAGCAGAGAGAGGCTCTGCAGTGTCAGCTGTGCTGGAGATCCTTCACCAGGATCATTCAGGCGGCTTCAGCAGCATTTCCGCAGCCCAACTCTTGTGCCGCGGCAGTGAGCTTATATTCTCTATATCCAGTCCAGGTCGCCCCAGAAGTAATTACATGTGGGTATTCCACCGCTAGGTGGCGCTCACTGCAAGATCAAAAGCTGTAGCTCCTCCCAGCCCCCTATAAAAGCAGGCGTCTCTCTATCATTTCCCAGTGTTCGTCTTGCAGTGCTGCTGCTGAAGATCGTTTGGATACTCTCTCCTGGATACTGCAGCTGAGCAGGGCCTCCTAGCCCGTCGGCCGCTGCGCCCTTATTACCACTGTTCCCGTGGACCCACTACTGCCTCCCAGCTTTAGCTGACCGGGACGGTGAAGGGAGGGTTAACGCCGGGGTCAGGCGTTGGCAGAGCTAGGCTCTGGGCCGCAGACCCTGACTAAAGGGTAGTCGACCATAGGCTGATGGTGAGCCTATGGGGGGGAGGGACCACGTATGCCCACGGGGGCTTCTGCCCTCCCTGCCCCACAAGCTTTATTATTGTGTGTATGTGCTTGGTGTACTTTTCTTTTGCCTTGACAGGACTCTGTGGAGTCCTTTGTGAGCTGGTGTTTTGTGTTTGACTTTTTTTCACCTCACATTCTTACCCTCCTCGCTCCCTCGTGGCTCCTGCTCCTCTCCCATCATGCTGCCGTGCTGTGAGGAGGGGGGGAGATGGCGCTGCACTGGTGGATGAATCGGCTGGAGGCCACGGTTTCCGCTGCGGCTGTGCGCCGCTTGCTTGCTGGCCGGCTTGAGGGCGTTGGGCAGGCGCTTCTGGCTGGGCTCCTCCGTGGGCCGCTTGCAGTCTCTGGGCCCTCCTCCATCTTTGGGGCGGGCGCGATCTTTCGCGCCGTTGGCGGGACCGCACGATGACGCTTTTCGCGTCACTGCTGTGCGGCCCGCCCTTCGAGGAACGTTTCCTGCTGCTGCTCTGCGCCGTCTTGTCTGCCCTCCTGCACGATGCGGTCGTCCTGAGCTGAGGCCATCGCGAGGTGTTGTGATTCCCTCTTGATAATCATCTCTTGTTGTTGCTGGGCATGTGCTGTGGGATGCTTATGTGTCTTCACATTGTGTCTTCTAGGTGGGTTTATCTGGGATTAGAGTGAAGCAGGAGCATTATAAACTGGCAATAGGTACTGTTCATGGGGGTAGCAATTCAGGGGATGCTAGTTAAAAATATGGGTTTTAATCTGCTTTAAAACTCCACTCCTTCAGTCCCTTTCCTGCTCTAGGGCTGGGTTTGCATTTCCCTGGGGGACCTGAACCCCCTTGAAAAGAGGTATTAGCTACATACTCTAACTGAAATGGTTTATAGTTTTAAAAAAAACAAGGTTGATTTTCATTTTCAGTTTAATATTGCAGCAAAAAAACCTTTTAGCTGGTCCTTGGTTTGTGGCATTCCAGCATGCTGAAAAGCAAATCTTAGGAGACATGGAGACTTGTTGGTTATTGAAAATCATTTAGATATTTGTAGTACAAAAGTAGGAAAACATTGATCTTTACTTTTGCTTTCAAATGTTTAGCATATTTTTATTAGTCAGTAAGAAAATCAGCATATTCAGTCATTCTGTTTTTTTACTGACTTGGGTCGGTGACCCGTCCAATGAGAATGGGGACTTTACTTTTGTCAGACACCAGAATGAAGAGGAATGGTCTCTGGACATCAAAGACAGAAACAGTGCGAGCAACGGATATCGAAGTGGCTGCTGCAGCTTTTACACCTTCCTCTTTGACGTCAAAGACAGCACGATGGTGGACATCACTTACAGCAAGACCTGGGCCGCTTGACAAAGCACAGAGATTTGGATATTCAAAAAGTTTACGGAAACCTACAATAAAAGAACCAGTGTAAATTACATTGTATTTAGAAAATTGCTTCGCACTATAAAGTAGTAAAATAGATCCTCCCTAATGTGGTGTTAAATCTGAAGAGCAACCGAATCTAGTATTGACAAGAGCACTGGATTATGATGATGGGTTCCCAGAGTAAGAAAAGTACTGCTCAGGGGATTGATTTGCCTGTCAGCAGTGGCACACTGGTAGAACTGCATAGGTTGCTGGTTGGGCTGCTGCTTCTTTAATGCCCATCCAATTCCTGCTTTTCTAGTCTACCTCCAAGCCCCACTGAAATTTGCCCAACTTTAGTCAAGAAACCTCAGCTGATCTACCTCAGCATCATGGATATGGGAGGTATACCAACCTCTGTCACACCTGCCCCTACAATACCAAAGCTTCAGTACCAACAAGTAGACTATATTCAATGCGACCAAGACCTGTATATGCAATAGCTAGCTTCATACTTGGTGAGCACTGCTGACTTACCTGGGAGCTCATGTCAGGGGCGGGGGCTGACCAGGCATGTCATGGGTTGGACGGGCCAGTAAATCCTGGGTTTATTTTTGGCCTCATTTCGCCACTGCCTATCAGCATAATGCCTGCCATTGGTAAGGAAATCCAGACCTCTCTTATTAGCCAGTCCAACTGATGAGATGATCAGCCAAGTGCTTATGAGGGGGAGCTTGCAGAGGCAGTATTACAGCAATGGCATGAGGAGAGACAGGGCCAGCGTCAGCACCCGGCAACCCCAGTCAGCTGCCAAGGGCCACACTCCCCAGAGGGGCCCACTGACAGCTGGGACAATGGGGTTAAAGAACTTAAACTCTTTTTGCTACTAACATTGCATCGAGCCCCTGCGCCACCTCCCCCTAGTGAGCTGGGTTGTCACTAACCTTGTAATGAGGCTGAGCTGCACGCTCTTTCATTGGTGGTGCAGTTGCCCCACCCCTTAACCCCTGCACTGGCATGTGTGTTGATCTAGGACCAGAGCTGCCCCATAGAGCTGAGTCTCCCTGCAAGCCCCACCCTCAGAGACGTGCCAACACCCTGCTCCCTGGCCCCAGCATTGCAACAGGAAGTACTGCACACGCTGGAAGAAGGTAATGCAAGTTACACAGTGCACACACTTCCTTTATCTGTCTCTCTGCTTCATCCATCCGTTCCCCCCCCCCCCCCCCCAGTTCTGCCCCATTCATCCCTGTCCCCTCAGCTCTGCCCCATTCATCCCTGTTCCCTCAGCTCTGCCCCATCCATCCGTTTCCTTCTGCCCCATTCATCCCTGTCCCCTCAGACCTGTCCCATTCTTCCATGTTCCCCCAGGCTCAGCCCCATTCATCCATGTCCCCTAAGCTCTGCCCCAGTCATCCATGCCCCTCCCTCCAGTTCTGCCCCATTCATCCCTGTCCCCTCAGTTTTGTCCCATCCACCCCTCTAGCCTCAGCTCTGCCCCATCCCCTCAGCTTTACGCCTCTCCATCCCTGTCCACCCAGCTTTGCCCATCTACCCATCTTCCTTCCAGCTCTGCCAGTCTATCCATCTTTCTTCCAGCTCTGTCCCCCCCCCCCAAACCAACTCTACCTAGCCATTCCTGTCCTTTTAATTTTGCCCATCCATCCCTCTTCCTCCCAGCTATCCTGCCCTTCCTGTTTTATCCATCCACCTTCCTCAATACTCCTATTCATGTGAGGTCAAACTAAAAAATAGCTCCAATAGGGTGTTGGAGGGCAAGCAGCCCTTCTTAGGGTTGGCCATGGAATTTATAGACCCCTGACCCGCGACTCTCCACTGCAAAGGGGCTCACTAAGACCATGCCGCCTGGGGAACCACATGAATCTGGAGCCGAGAGGAGAGAGATCTGGCATTATGCCGGGATAGAGAGTCAGTGTGTTTGTCATTGGTGTGGGGGGGATTCAGCACTTGATTAGAGAGACAGAGTTGATTATTCTGTTCAGCAGGCAGCTCCCCCTCTGTGGTCGGACTCATTCTAGTGAGGTAGATTTAGTTATCTCCATTCTCTATTTATTTTGATTATTATTACACACCTGAAGCTGTGCAGTCCCTGTATAATAAATTAACATTTCCAATGGCAGCGATCCAACTGCATGGGATTTTTTTTTAGCAATACACTAAATTAATTAAATGAGCAGACCAAACCCCTTGATTTTGCAAGCTCAAAAATTATGAAAAAACATGTTTGGGCTTATTTTAGGGCTAGCAACATAGTATGAAAGACTGAATAAACACTTTAGACCATCCAGTTCAGCTGGATCCAGTGGTCTATGGAAAATGTTATTATATGCCAGGAAGGCATCCAGGCCACTTTTGAATGCTTTTAGTGTATCTTTCATAACTACCTCCCATGGCAGTGGGTTCCATAGTATGACTGCTCTTACAGAGAAGAATCCCTTCCTATGTCGGTGGAGAAAGCACCTTTCCTCTAACCTTAGTGGATGCCCTCAGGTTATGGTTATGCTCTGATATATAAATAGATTGTGGGACAGATCTTTGTATTGACCCTGAATATACATTTATATACCAAATATAACTGTACACACTATTCCATATGACTTGTACAGGGGTAAAATGATGCTCTTCATGGGCACCTATGCCCCTTTTGATGCACCCCATGATCCTGTTTGCTTTGGCAGATGCTGTCTGGCATTGATTACTAAGTTTTTTTTAACTAAAACCCCTGGGTCTTTTTTCCTTTGTAGTTTTACCAAGCATTTCTTTATTTAGTGTGTAATTATGGCACAAATTTCTCCTTCCCGTTGCATAACCTTACATTTATCTGTGTTAAACTTCATTTGCCATTTAATTGCCCATGCTTCCAATTTATGTAAATCTGTTTGTAGCTGCCTGCTGACCATTTTTGTGTTAATTAATTTATACAGCTTAGCAGCATCTACAAAGATTGAGACTTTACTATTTAATCCGTACCCTATGTCATTAATATAAATATTGAAGAGAACTGGGCCCAGAACTGAACCTTGTGGTACTCCACTAGTAACGGTGACCCAATCTATTTATGTACCAGTTCAAGCATTCTCATCTTTTATACCAATCTTTTATATGGCACAGTATCAAATGCTTTAGAAAAGTCAAGATACATGATATCCAGTGACTCCCCCTGATCCAATCTTGAACTTACCTCCTCATAAAAGCCGGTTGGTTTGTCTGGCAGGAGCTATTCCTCATAAACCCATGCTGATATGGAGTAATAAGGTCATTTTCATCAAGCCTTCAAACAGATGTTAAACTTACCGGTCTGGAGTTCCCAGGTTCCCCCCTAGATCCCTTTTCGAATATTGGCACCACATTTGCTAAGTGCCAATCCCTTGGAACAGCCCCCCGTAATTATTGAATTTACAAATATTAGAAATGATGGCTTGTCTATTACTGTACATAACTTCCTTAAAACATGGGGATGTATGCCATCTGGTCCTGGGGATTTATTGATTTTTATCTGCTTGAGACAGCGCTGCACATTTTCCTTGGTTAGAAAAGTGACATTTAATGGAGAATCTGGGTTATTGCTGTGCATTTCACTTTGCTTCCATATTCACAAAAGAATGTGAATGCAAAGAAGATGTTTAGTAAATTTGCTTTCTCCTCATTCCTCTCTATAGGTGTCTCCTCCTTGCTTTTCAGGGGGCCCACACCCTCAGGTTTGTATCTTTTATATGTTGGGGTTAGTTTTACTCTCTTTGTTGATCCGTGTTTTTGTCTCCAGCTTTACTGCCCTCATCTGTTGTTTACATTGTTTATTTTCTTCTTTAAAGTTTTGTAACGCTTCTGCAAACCCTTCTTGCTTTAAACGTTAAAATGCCATTTTTGTTGTTGTTTATTGCTCCCCTAGCCTTTTTGTTTACCCACATTGGTTTACTCTTGTTTCTAACTTTTTTTTAATAAGGTATATATCTAACCCAATGAAAATTGGTGTTCTCCCAACCTGTATCCTTTACTTGCCTGTACGTTGGTTAGTATTTGGTCCAATATGGCCCTTCCCCTTGTTGGAGGGAGAGGCTGGCTAAAAGGTTAGATGAGTGTTTAAACTAAGCAGTGGGTGGGAGGGTATAAGCAGATATAAAGCAGAAGTTAGGAAAGAAAGTGACAGTGGGTGAATACAGGTGCGAGTGCTCTTCCAATGAAAGCCCCACCAGTTGTATGCCATTCGGCGAATGGCTCTCATTGACTTCAATGGGTAGCACACACCTCTCCAGCAGGGCATTTGCAGGGATGAAGACCTCAGCCTGCTTGGAGCCTTTTAGACTCCAGGGAGGCTGTTTCTCTTTCTCAGGTTTTGGTCCCTTTGGTCTTGCCCTGAATTGGGGGTCCTGCTGTGTGAAACTACCTCTCCCCCAAATTCACCCCAAAAACTCAGATTTTCCTGGTCCCACACTGTTCAGCGCCCTATGCCGTGTATACTAATGATCGGCATATGGTCCTGTTTTGACACAGAGCCTGGCATAAGGGAGTGGCAGCGGCTGCATTCCCTGGTTGCCCTGTGGTGTGCAATGTGCTCCCACCCTCAGCTCTCACTCTATCTGAATAGTTTGGGAGTGCACATCAGTTGCTGGGGATGTGGCAGCGGCTGGTGAGCACAATGTGGCACAATGTTAACACACACTGATTCACAAAAATAAACCTGCTACAGTTTGTATTATTTTATTTACCAGGTGGGCCCAATTTCTCACAGCTTCTCACAGGAGTTCCTGCTTTTACTTGCACTTACCAAGCTGCACTTAATAGAGCCAGCCTTGCAGAAGTCTTGTTTTTAAGGAAACATACTTGGTATAACACACAGGGCATTAAAAGGTATACAGTGCAGAGATATGACAATAAATGCATGTATTACACACAGAAATATGAGCCAAAGGACAGGAGGAGGTAACGCCTGCATCTGGGTTGGTATCTTTGGACTAGCAATTAAATGTAGGAGGGGGCTTGGCTTTGGATTTTGAACTCAATCCAGATAATGGCAGCCAGTGTAAACTGAATTAAATCAGAGACAAGTGATGAGAGCAGCCAGCATCTCTTTAGCCACTCCCCAAGATGTATTTATGACATGTGCCATAGGATCACCAGAAAGGTCTGGTGGTTTCATTGGGAAAGAAGGGAAGCACCAGCCCTTGAATCTTATAGACTCTAGTGCCAGTATCAACCCACCTTAAAGATATTAGGACCCAACGCTGATTTTTTCCAAACAATTAACAAAAACCCTAGACCATTATTTATACACCAGCAAGTTTGATTTCCACAGAACAAATTTTCACACCTCCAGAATTCAATGGCAAGATTCAGAATTATATAATTTTATATTATTTTATTTCACTGTAGGCTTCTAGCTTTACTCACCAAGGTTACTTAAAGCATCATTGAGTTGAAGGTTCGTGTCAAGTTTGAGATGAGGAAGAGAGACAGATGTCTGTTTTACTATTGTATTTTCTAGCTCTGTCATAACTGTATCCAGAACTTCTTGGTTCAGTTTTGAAGTCATCTTTTCCAGAGCACCTTTTTGTGGCAATAAGATAAGAAGGCTACAGTTGTCTGACAAAGGGAATCGAGCCACCTGATAAGAGAGGTGTGTCAAGTCATAAATTACAGCAATTTTTAACATGGAACTGTTATATACTTGTCTAGCTCTATCATGTAACTCCAAAGAACATAAAAGATATAGTAATTTTTTTCTTATTCTTCTACTGTGTTCTTGTTCTGGCATTTTCCTGCCAATCATAGCAATAGCTTTACTTGGAAGGCAGGCTATCATAAAAACCAATTCAGTCCTAGGTTTGCTTCACTAAGAGTATTATATTTTGGTATTATATTAAATGCATTTATTCCAATGCTTGGGCTGCATATGAACCAGTGTCTACAACAATTGGAAATGATGCAGTAAGGTTTCTTCTACATATTGTATTTTTTTTTATACACCAAATGGGGTATTAATTGGGGAATTCACTGGGGAGGGTGGAAATGCCAGCAAAAGTCCAGGATACAGAACCCTGGAGACAGGGACATATATAGCCCTGATAGGGCCCCACAGCAGGGCCACCACCATGGACCACCATCAGCGGTAGCAACCCCCTGCAGACACTCACCAGCCAGTCAACCTGCAGCATCAGTGGAGCATGTCTAGCGCTGCACCATCGGTGGAGGGGGCCACGCAGCGCCGTTGGAGAAGCGTGGCACGCATGTGCCACTGTCAATAAGGAGGAAAAGATGCGGCTGTGGGGGAGAGGCATGCACACGGCTGCAGCATGCACGTGGCGATGGGAAACAGAAGCGGAATGCAGTGCAGCGAGCCGGGAAGCATGGCTAGGTAAGTATGTACTGGGAGTAGATACCAAAGAGTCGGTAGAGGCAGCTTTCGTTGGGCCCCCTTGTTACAAAGGCCATGGGGCAGGTGCCTGCACTGCCCCTATGGTATGTATGCCCTCCATATTTAATGGGTATTTAATGAATACTCTTATTTACAGATGCAGCTGTTCCTTTTATGGATTTTACTGTATGTTCGGTTGTAAAGGTTCTCCAAACCTATTGCACAGGCATGTATTAAAGAGAGTTGAGGTACTCCAAAATTTTACTAAAAAGCTCCAAATTACTTTACATCTTAAAATATATTTGCAGTATAAGATAATAAAAAAGCATGAGGCTAGAATAGATATTATACATAAATAGATGTCCACCTAAGGGTTAAGTCGTAAGAGAGGGATATACTGTTCTCCTAAATGGGGTTGGCTTCCTATGCACTCCCCATCTTGAGAAAGTCTGCCCACAAGATGAACCGCGTTGACAGCTCAGAGGAGAGTCATGTCACTGTTGCTGAAAGTGAAGCTTGGTATGTAGCCTTTGTGTAGTTGGTTTCGATAGCAAGGAGCACAGAACAGCAGAAGATGCTGGGTGCGACGCCACGTGGATGGATTCAGCTGATTGATTAAATGCCTTGGTTATTCTTAGTATACAGTACGTCCTGCTCCAAATGTAGTACTTACACTAGGGTTATCCTCCGCCAGATGGCGCTGCACTGCAGAGACATGCAGAACAGGCTCCCCCCCGGCCCCTCAAATACCCGGGGACCTCCCACAAATCCCCAGATTTCTCTGCAGTGCTTACTGCGAAGACATGAAATTATCACTCTCTCGCAGGTGAGCGGGGCTATTAGCCTGCGGCCTGTTGGACTATTTCCACCCGTTCCTCGTGTGATGTGCCTCCCAGCCTGGGCTGCGCTGCTCGGGTGAAGGTAGGCGGCACCATGTGTACTTACGGAGCGCTGCTCCACCGCAATCCCCCACCAAAGGGTAGGCGGTATAGGCTGATGGTGAGCCTTATGGGATGCCCCTCCCGCATTTTTGCCCCCATGCCCTGTGTAGCGGTGGGCCCTGTACAGAGGGCCACCATCCTCCTTCATTCTCCCTGTAGCCTTCGGGGGGAAAAAGAAGGGGGGGGTGTGGGTGAGTGTGTATCGTGATTCGTGCATACGGCGTATTGCCTGTTTTTTGACTAGTATATGTGGTGTCAGCCGCCGCGCTGACTTGTCTTTTTACTATTTGCAAATGCCGCCGCCGCTGCACACGTCTTTTCCTTCATTTGGATGTTCCGCGCCGGGTGGCGGCGTTACCTCGGACGCTTCTGCGTTCTCATTGGCTGCTTGTCTGTGGGCTTCGCGCTCTTTGGGGGGGCGGGGCCCTGGCTTGGCGCGCTCTGCGTCACGGCTCACTCTGGCCAGCCCTTCTCGCGGCGCCATTTTGTCTGGTCGTGCGCGCGTGTGGCGGTTCTACTTACCGCAGTCCGTAAGTGCCCTCGCGGGCGGCTTTATACTCATTTTTTAGTGTGTATGGTTCTGACACCCCGTCTTTTCATTGTCTTTCAGACAGGTGAATCCATTGGCTTTTCCCGGCCCGGTGTAATTGATAGTTGGGCATAGTATAATTACCCCCACTTCCCTAGCGGGTTACTGGGGCATCCAGGGTTGCTTTATAGCGTCAATCCCTACTGGCATATTGTCCCTAGTAATCACCATATGGAGGCATCTCAGGATAATGTGACCGGGGTTCCTTTGGGACAAGCCCGGCTGTGTGTAGCTTGTGGGGTCTCACCTATTAGCGGTGACAATGCACGGGTCTGTGTTCCTTGCGCACAGCAGGTGCTAACGTTGCAATCCGCCCCTCCTGTGGCTGGGCCTGCACCTCGTCTCACTTCACCTACTCCCCCAAGCTTGAGTCTCACTCCCATTGACTTGCATATAAGCGGGGATTCTCAGCCTGATGTGTCTGCTAGACTGGCCAGTGTTGAAAAATTGATTGCTAATACTTTAGCGCGTAAGGCCACTGCTAAAAAGCGTCACTTAACCCCTGATGTCACTCTTTTTCCTATGGAATCTGATGAGTATTTGCATTTATGTGGCTATACCCCCTCGGGCGAAGGGGAGCTGTTCTCCGATTCAGGGTCATCTGTTGAGAGACCCAGGGGTTATGACGATTCTGGCTCTGACTCCCGGGCCCCGGATGATACTGACAGACTGCTGGAACAGATTTTTGAGGTTCTGTCCATCTCTCCCCCTGTTGCGGCTCCTAGGCAAAGGGGTGAGCTTTTTCATACTGCTAAGGCTCGTTTGGAATTTCCTGAGCAAGCTCATTTCAATAATCTCGTGCTTAAGGAGTGGGAACGTCCCAGTAGACTTCCCGGTATACCTAAGAGTTGGGACAGAAAGTATCCCTTTCCTGCTGATATGGTCAAGAGCTGGTCATCCCCTCCCGAGGTGGATGCTCCTATTCTAGGGCTGTCTAACACCTCTATTATGCACTCCCCTGACTCTACTACTCTGCGGGATGCCGAGGACCGGCGCATTGACCAATTGGCGTCCCATGCCTTTGCATTTGTGGGGACGGCGCTGCGCCCATTACATCTGTGGCACTCAGGTCCCTGATCAGAAGTGTACTTGAGGGTGCTCCTGATGATTTGCTACCTGGTGTGTTTAATGCACTGTCTAACTGTGATGTGTTTGTAAACTTTATCCTATCTGCCTTGGATGATGCCATTAGGATGTGTGCTAGAACTTCTGCCTTGGTGGTGGCTATACGCCGCTCGGTTTGGCTGCGCCAGTGGGCTGCCGACAATGCTGCAAAGAAAGCCCTCACTGGACTTCCATTTAAGGGGCTATGCCTGTTCGGGGACCGCCTAGACCTTTTTGCTAAAGGAGGTAAGTTACCCCAGCGCAGGCGGCAGTCTCGGCCCTTTCGGGGCTAGGGCTCCTTTTCACCCCCCTACCGTGGTGCTAAACAAGGAAAAGGGGTGTCCTTCGCGGGGGCTCGTGCAGATTCCTGGCATAGGAGCAGAGGACGACGTCCTGGCTCCTCCTGGGGGTCTAAGCACAAATCTTCTCCCAAGCCCTCTCAGGCATGATGGGGCGCCCTCGCCCATCAGGGTGGGGGGACGGCTACATCACTTTGCACACGTCTGGAGGCATCACGTCTCAGACCGGTGGATTCAGGAGGTAGTGTCCTCCGGTTACAAGATAGAGTTTGCTGTTCGCCCCCCCCCCCCCCCCCCCCAAGATTCATCAGGTCCTGGATCCCCCAGGACCCTGTCTCAGCTCAGGTATTGGCGCAGGCCGTGCAAGGCCTTCTGGGTCTGGGGGTCATTTGCAGGGTCCCTTTAAGAGAAAGAGGCAAGGGGTTCTATTCCAACCTCTTCACAGTTCCCAAAAAAGATGGGTCAGTCAGGCTCATTTTGGATTTAAAGATCCTCAACAAATTTGTCAAGAACAGGCGTTTTCGCATGGAAACTCTGCGCTCGGCCATCAGCTCCCTACGCCCAGGGGACTTCATGACGTCTGTGGACATCAAAGACGCTTACCTTCACATCCCTGTGTTCTCAGGACACCAAAGGTTCCTCAGATTCGCGTTGGAAGATCAACATACCAATTTGTGGCCTTGCCATTTGGTCTCACTTCAGCTCTCAGAGTGTTCACCAAGGTGTTGGCTGGGGTGATGTCTCTGATCAGGTCAAGGGGCACCGCGTGCTGCCCTACCTGGACGACATACTTATCACCTCTCAGTCTCTACGGCAGGCAGAGTTGGACACTCAGCTGGTGGTGTCCACCCTGGAGTCCTCCGGCTGGGTGATCAATCACCCCAAGTCCTCTCTGTCCCCTTCCTCGGTGACCCCATTCCTGGGAATGATTCTGGATACGGTTCAGTCAAGAATATTCCTTCCTCAACAGAAGGTGGAAGCTCTAATTGTGCAGGTGAGAATCCTGCTGTCGTGTCACCATCCCTCCCTCAGGCAGGGAATGCAGTTGGTGGGCCTGATGGTGGCGTGCTTTGAGGCGGTGCCTTTTGCTCAGTTCCCTTTGAGGCCTCTACAACTTCACCTTCTGTCAGTTTGGGACAAGGACCCAACGTCCCCTGGACGGGGTCTGTGTGCTTCCCCCCTGGTCAGGCGGTCCCTTTCGTGGTGGCTGGACTCCAGGAACTTGCTGGGGGGCAGATCCTTTCTGGCCCCCTCCTGGGAGACGGTCACCACGGATGCCAGTCTGTCAGGATGGGGGGATTCTGTAAGTCCTTGCGGTTCCAGGGGAGGTGGGGCCCTCGGGAGGCCCACATACCTATCAACATTTTGGAACTACGGGCAATCAGGTTGGTACTGGATCAGTTGACCAATCACCTGCGGGGTCTGTCTGTGCAGGTGCGCTTGCCTACATCAACCATCAGGGAGGGACCCGGAGCAGGGGGGCCCTCCTGGAGGTGTCGCAGATTCTGACATGGGCGGAGGCCAATGTTCAATGCATTTCGGTTGTGTACATCCCGGGGGCAGAGAATCTACTGGCAGACTCTCTGAGCAGGGGGACCTCTCGTCAGGGAGAGTGGTCCCTCTGCAACAGGGTATTCCAGTCCCTGTGTCACCGTTGGGGTCTACCAGATGTGGATCTGTTTGCATCCCGTCACAATCACAAGCTCCCGGCTTTGTCTCCCTGTCTCAGGATCCTCTGGCCTTGACCACGGATGCTCTGTCCATGTCATGGCAGGAATTTCGGCTCCTGTATGTCTTTCCTCCATTCCCCCTGCTGGGCAGGGTTCTGCGCAAGATTGCTTTGGAAGGGGTGCCGGCGATTCTGGTGGCCCCCAAGAAGAGTGTGGTTCGCAGACGTGGTGCAGATGGCAGTAGACCAGTACGTTCTGCCAGGGGTGCCAGATCTGCTCACTCAGGGCCCATTACGCCATCCCAATTTACAAACTCTGGCTTTGACGGCCTGGCTGCTGAAACCTCCATCTTGATGGAGAAAGGCTTGTCCGCCTCGGTGGTTGATACCATGGTGAAGGCTGTCAGCACGGATGCCAGTCTGTCAGGATGGGGGGGATTCTGTAAGTCCCTGCGGTTCCCGGGGAGGTGGGGCCCTCGGGAGGCCCACATACCTATCAACATTTTGGAACTACGGGCGATCAGGTTGGTACTGGATCAGTTGACCAATCACCTGCGGGGTCTGTCTGTGCAGGTGCGCTCAGACAACAGGACGGCGGTTGCCTACATCAACCATCAGGGAGGGACCCGGAGCAGGGGGGCCCTCCAGGAGGTGTCGCAGATTCTGACATGGGCGGAGGCCAATGTTCAATGCATTTCGGCTGTGTACATCCCGGGGGCAGAGAATCTACTGGCAGACTCTCTGAGCAGGGGGACCTCTCGTCAGGGAGAGTGGTCCCCTCTGCAACAGGGTATTCCAGTCCCTGTGTAACCGTTGGGGTCTACCAGATGTGGATCTGTTTGCATCCCGTCATAATCACAAGCTCCCGGCTTTGTCTCCCTGTCTCAGGATCCTCTGGCCTTGACCACGGATGCTCTGTCCATGTCATGGCAGGAATTTCGGCTCCTGTATGTCTTTCCTCCATTCCCCCTGCTGGGCAGGGTTCTGCGCAAGATTGCTTTGGAAGGGGTGCCGGCGATTCTGGTGGCCCCCAGGTGGCCCCCAAGAAGAGTGTGGTTCGCAGACGTGGTGCAGATGGCAGTAGACCAGTACGTTCTGCCAGGGGTGCCAGATCTGCTCACTCAGGGCCCATTACGCCATCCCAATTTACAAACTCTGGCTTTGACGGCCTGGCTGCTGAAACCTCCATCTTGATGGAGAAAGGCTTGTCCGCCTCGGTGGTTGATACCATGGTGAAGGCTAGGAAGAAAACTTCTTCTTCCATCTATTACAGGGTATGGCATACCTACATTGACTGGTGTGAGTCTAGGTCTCTTCCCTGTCTGGTGTTTTTAGTCCCCAGGGTTCTGGAGTTCTTACAGCATGGGTTGGAGTCGGGGCTCCAACTCAGTACTCTGAAGGGTCAGGTTTCTGCCCTGTCTGTTTTCTTTCAGAAGTCTTTTGCTCAGCATTCTTTGATTAAGACCTTTTTCCAGGGGGTTACTCATGTGCATCCCCCACGTAAACCTATGGTCCCTGTTTGGGATTTGAACTTGGTTTTGTCTGCCTTGCAGGGTGCTCCCTTTGAACCTATACAGGATGCTGCTCTGGCTGTACTTACCCTCAAGGTTGTCTTTCTGGTGGCAATTACGGTCAGGTATGTGTCTGAGTTGGCGGCTCTGTCTATTCAGCCCCCATACAATGAGAGACACCAGGACAAGGTGGTGTTCCGCTTTAAGCCAGACTTTCTGCCTAAGGTGGTGTCTGCTTTTCATTTGAATCAAGATATTGTTCTTCCTTCATTGTGCCCTAATCCTAGCAATGCTAAGGAGAGGGTTTTGCATTCCTTGGATGTGGTCAGGTGCCTGAAGTATTACCTGGTAGTCACTGCGTCCTTCAGGAAAACTGATGCTCTTTTTGTGGTCCCTTCTGGGCCCAGGAAGGGTTTGGCTCCTGCCCAGTCTACTATTATCAAATGGATCCGTCAGGCCTTGATTCAGGCCTATTCTGCTAAGGGGAAGAGTCCTCCTTTTCGCCTTACTGCTCATTCTACTCGTGCTATTGGTGCCTCTTGGGCTTTTCAGCACCAGGCTTCTGTTGAACAAGTTTGCAAGGCCGCTACTTGGTCTTCTGTTCATACCTTTTCAAAGTTTTACAAGGTTGATGTTAGGGCCTCAGCTGATGCTGTTTTTGGCCGCAAGGTTTTGCAGGCGGCAGTGGTTTAAACTGTCTGCTCTTACCTTTTTTGCTGGGGATCCCACCCTACTGTTTGGACACTGCTATTGGATGTCCCTAGTGTAAGTATTACATTTGGAGCAGGACGTACTGTATACTAAGAATAATACAATTCTGAAATACTCACCTGTAGAATTGATATTACAAGTATACAGTACGTCCTGCTCCAACCATCCCTTGGTTTTGCATTATTCTGGATCCCCTGTATGGTGATTGTTATCATTGTTATAGTTACCAGTTTGGGTGGTTAAATTCTCCCGGCTTCTCGTTTACTGCTTTTCAATGCTGGGGATTTGTGGGAGGTCCCCGGGTATTTGAGGGGCCGGGAGGAGCCTGTTTTGCATGTCTCTGCAGTGCAGCGCCATCTGGCGGAGGATAAACCTATTGTAAGTATTACATTTGGAGCAGGACGTACTGTATACTTATAATATCAATTCTACAGGTGAGAATTTCACTGAATTGTATTTTTATTACTCTTGTGAGTATTCTTTTTTCATTAAATATCTGTTTCACCTTAATGGTATCACGCTATGGCGAGCTTATTTTCCATTGCATGACAATCTGCATTTTGTTACAAGCATACAAATAAATAAGTTGCACTGGATATTGCTGTTATTGGAAGCATCTGTGCTGAGAATATTGGTGCCCTAAACATTAGCCTCGATTCAGAGACACATTCGTCCGGACTTCCGTAGCTGTCTGTGAAAGTTTTGGTGGGTGGGTGTGCTCCAACTCAGTACTCTGAAGGGTCAGGTTTCTGCCCTGTCTGTTTTCTTTCAGAAGTCTTTTGCTCAGCATTCTTTGATTAAGACCTTTTTCCAGGGGGTTACTCATGTGCATCCCCCACGTAAACCTATGGTCCCTGTTTGGGATTTGAACTTGGTTTTGTCTGCCTTGCAGGGTGCTCCCTTTGAACCTATACAGGATGCTGCTCTGGCTGTACTTACCCTCAAGGTTGTCTTTCTGGTGGCAATTACGGTCAGGTATGTGTCTGAGTTGGCGGCTCTGTCTATTCAGCCCCCATACAATGAGAGACACCAGGACAAGGTGGTGTTCCGCTTTAAGCCAGACTTTCTGCCTAAGGTGGTGTCTGCTTTTCATTTGAATCAAGATATTATTCTTCCTTCATTGTGCCCTAATCCTAGCAATGCTAAGGAGAGGGTTTTGCATTCCTTGGATGTGGTCAGGTGCCTGAAGTATTACCTGGTAGTCACTGCGTCCTTCAGGAAAACTGATGCTCTTTTTGTGGTCCCTTCTGGGCCCAGGAAGGGTTTGGCTCCTGCCCAGTCTACTATTATCAAATGGATCCGTCAGGCCTTGATTCAGGCCTATTCTGCTAAGGGGAAGAGTCCTCCTTTTCGCCTTACTGCTCATTCTACTCGTGCTATTGGTGCCTCTTGGGCTTTTCAGCACCAGGCTTCTGTTGAACAAGTTTGCAAGGCCGCTACTTGGTCTTCTGTTCATACCTTTTCAAAGTTTTACAAGGTTGATGTTAGGGCCTCAGCTGATGCTGTTTTTGGCCGCAAGGTTTTGCAGGCGGCAGTGGTTTAAACTGTCTGCTCTTACCTTTTTTGCTGGGGATCCCACCCTACTGTTTGGACACTGCTATTGGATGTCCCTAGTGTAAGTATTACATTTGGAGCAGGACGTACTGTATACTAAGAATAATACAATTCTGAAATACTCACCTGTAGAATTGATATTACAAGTATACAGTACGTCCTGCTCCAACCATCCCTTGGTTTTGCATTATTCTGGATCCCCTGTATGGTGATCATTGTTATAGTTACCAGTTTGGGTGGTTAAATTCTCCCGGCTTCTCGTTTACTGCTTTTCAATGCTGGGGATTTGTGGGAGGTCCCCGGTTATTTGAGGGGCCGGGAGGAGCCTGTTTTGCATGTCTCTGCAGTGCAGCGCCATCTGGCGGAGGATAAACCTATTGTAAGTATTACATTTGGAGCAGGACGTACTGTATACTTATAATATCAATTCTACAGGTGAGAATTTCACTGAATTGTATTTTTATTACTCTTGTGAGTATTCTTTTTTCATTAAATATATGTTTCACCTTAATGGTATCACGCTATGGCGAGCTTATTTTCCATTGCATGACAATCTGCATTTTGTTACAAGCATACAAATAAATAAGTTGCACTGGATATTGCTGTTATTGGAAGCATCTGTGCTGAGAATATTGGTGCCCTAAACATTAGCCTCGATTCAGAGACACATTCGTCCGGACTTCCGTAGCTGTCTGTGAAAGTTTTGGTGGGTGTTAGTCTTTTTTTTGCTTTTTTTCGTCCATTTTCTTCTCGTGCGAACGTTCGGGAAAATGTGTATATGCTCTTTCGATGAACGGAAGCAAATCGGAACATTTCCAAACAAAATCGGAAATTTTCCGTTCGTTCAGATAACTTCCGTTGTTGGGATGGTTTCTGTCTGATTCAGAGAGCTGATTTCCGACGGATCTCCACCCTATAAATCCGTTTCATTTCCGATCCACTTATGAGACCTTTGAGGGCTCGGATTGCTATTGTTGAACATGTTTTGTGGCTATGTGGAGGAGTCTGCGCGCCTTTAGCACCAAGGCATTGCATGTATCATGGCCGAGGCCATAAATTGTATAGCAATGCATACCTGAATCAATACATTTCATGTATGCCTTATAGATGCATTTTAATGCTGACCTAAATTAGTCCTTAGCATGTAAACATTTATTTTCCCACACATCCGTATAATTGCTATATTTTTTTAGACTTATGTCCTTTGTGAATTATATTAGGATTGTTGAACTTGAATCTTAATTTGTTGTAGGAGTTATTGTTTTAGTTGGTTACCTTTGCTTTGTGTAATTATTTTATATTTGGTTGCAGGAACCGCAAGATGTGCCACTCCTGCCCTTGCTCCTGATGCCCGTTCTTTGCCTGCAGAATGCGGGCCAGGGGTTCTCTAATCGGGCACTATGCAAAACCCGGGCCGTGGTGGCAAGGGCCCTCTGGCTTTTGAAGTCCAGATTTAGGTGTTTGGACCATACGGGGGGGGGGGGCACTGCAGTATGACCCCAACAAGGTTATACCAAAATTTTAATTTACGTTTTTTAACAGGGACCACACGTGCCAGAGTGGCACAACTGAGTGTCAGGGTCCTTCAGTTGGTGGGCGAGATGCAGGAGCTGCGCAACCCGTTGGGACCACAGATGAAGAATAATGTTCAGTGGCCTGCCATTGCTATATATTTTGTTTTTTATAGTTGTAAAAACTTAACATTTTCAAAATTTTTTACAATTTTATATTTTATGATGGTATAAAAAAAAATGTTACATTGTCATTTCATTTACAAAATACATTAGCACAAAACAAATGGGCCCAGAAATATTTAAAGATGAATATTCACATGACCGAGAAGTGATTTGGGTAAGTTTTAGGGGGCTAAAATGGAAGAAGAACCTAACCGAGAAGTGGTTTGGATGAGCTATAAGGGTCCAAAAGGGAAGATGGAGGAGAGTGCTAAGTGATTTAGCTAAACGTAGTAGAAGTGAGGGTGGCAAATCTGTAGGCAAGCACTTTAATGAGTTAAGTTTGTAGTGCGCAGGCGTAAGATGGTAAGGATTTCCGTCTGGACTAATATTTTTTGAAAAAGGGAAACAGAATCGAACGGGAAACGTAAAGGATTCGTTGGAGGATACGATGGGAAAAGGGCAAAAACGAAAGCCTACATTGTAACATGTGAAAATGAAACGCTAAAGTCTGGATGGAAAATGACATCCTCGTAATTCGTAATCTGCCGTACGAACGGACGGAAACTTTACAGAAGGTTTTCAATTCATGCATAGAATCGCTCGAACACTCATACGAGAACGGAAACATTTCACAAAAAAAAACAAATCGGCACGAAAACTGAAGTTTTTTTGTGTCTCTCTGAATCGAGGCTATTGTGTGGCTAAATGCATTTGTCTTTCCTGCAAAACTTGCCTATCTTATCTGCTAAGAAGCTTTGGAGCACCAGAGTGGTTCCGAATTTAAAGTGGACCAACACCCAGGATTTTGACTATCCTGGGTATTGGTCCACTTCCCCGGGGCACCCCGATCGGGGGTGCCCCGCTGTGTGAAACCCCCCAGAAAGCCCCCAAAACTTACCTCTCCCCGCCACGGACAAGCTGATTGACAGCGACGGACAAGCAGCTTGCCCGTCGGCGCCTCCCGCGCGTCACTCTTGACGTGTGCGTGCCCGCGCCGGCCATCCAGAGACGGCCGGCGCGGGCGCGCGCACGTCTAGAGGAGCGCGAGTGAGGCGACGGCTGCGGAAGCAGCGGCTGGAGAGGTAAGGTTTTTCGGGGGTTTTGGGGGGTTTACACCCCGCGGGACATCCCGATCTCGGATGTCCCGCGGTGTGTGAGGTGATCAGCCCGGGAATCTTATAGATTCCCGGGCCGATCACCTCAGGGTGTTGGTCCACTTTAAGTCAAAGTGGGGGAGAAAAGTGAATACTGTCTTTCAAGTGGACTTTGATTCAATTCAGAGTTTTTAGCTCCACTATTTGTTTTTATGTTTATTGTATTTGAGGTTTGGAAACCCTTTTTAGTTGTTGAGCTGACATTTGTTTTAAAGTTGGAGCGCAGATTGACTATTTTCATAATAATTCTCATAATATACCAAGCAGAGGCAAAATCACTTTTGCAACAGCAAATAATACTCATTTTAGCATTCATTGCATTCAAGTTGAATAAATAAAACAGAATTACTTTGATTAAAAATGCCAAACCATCAGGTTCTCACATGTGATGTTACCAGGAAAAAAACTGTTAATGTAAAGTCTGCAACATTAATTGTAACGCAGTTTATGGTATGGAGGTTTGCCCTCCATCTAGTGGACCTATTGAACGGCATCACCTAAAATTGGGCCCCATTGTGGGATAACAGGGGAAAAGAATTACGTGGCATATTGTGTGTGTGGTGCTTTTTTCAAGCAGTGTAAATAATGTTGTGGATATTGGCCATGAACCTAAACTGGAAGTCCAGTGTAACTGAAGCCCATTGCTGCTGTTCCCTTCCCACTGCCGACATGCATTTGGGCAATAATTAAAATAAAGTGCCTAGTTAACTTTTTTTCTTTTACACCTCTGCCTCTTTCTACAGATACTAGTTTTCTATACAACTATTTGGACCTCTCAGACTCCACTAAGTATATGGCTGTGAACAAAGGAAACAATGCCATTCTGTGTCAAAGGATATACATCTGATGAGCAAGATACTCTAAAGTGGTGGGATCTCTGCCACTGCTCATGATAGACAGAAGATACTATCAGGAACCTGGTGGAGCACTGTCTCTGAAGACCCTGAGTATCCACTGCCTGGCAAGGGTGACCAAGGTATCTACTATGCAGAATCCAATACTCTACTCTGCATCCAGAGTCTAAGCACCTCTCTGGTTTTCTCTATAGCCCACCGCAAGGGATGATAGGCTTTGCTGCGTGGGAGGTCCCAGGTCATGTCTGGAGTGTCAAGGGACTGAGCAGACAGCAAAAATCCAAGATGGCTTGCACTCAATAAAAATTAGCTATTCTTAGTATACAGTACGTCCTGCTCCAAATAGAATACTTACACGTGGGTATTATTCCGCCAGATGGCGCTGGACTGCAGAGACATCGAAAACAGACTCCTCCCGGCCCCTCAAATACCCAGGGACCTCCCACAATCCCCCCTGAATTTCTCTGCAGTCTGGACTGCGAAGGACAAGAATATGGCTCTCTCTTCTCGCAGGTGAGCGGGGCTATTAGCCTGCGGCCCTGTAGGACTATTCCCACCCGTTCCATTCCTTGGCTGGTCGGGTGATGGTAGGCAGCACCGCTGTTAGGTGCTTAAGGAGAGCTCCTCCACCGCAATCCCCCACCAAAGGGTAGGCGGTATAGGCTTATGGTCAGCCTCTATGGGATGCCCCTTCCGCATTATGCCCCTTGCCCCTGTCTATCGGTGGGCCCTATCTAAATTGGCCGCTTCCCCCCCCCCCCATTCTCCCTGTAGCATTCGGGGGAAAAAGGGGGGGGTTGTGTGCGTGTGTGTAAGATGCATTACGTGATTGACTTGTGCTTATTCATATGCCTTGTGTCAGCCACCGTGCTGACTTGCATTGCTTTTATTCTTTAAAATTGCCGCCGCCGCACGCTTTTCTGTCAGTGTTCCGTGCTTGGTGGCGGCGGCGTTGCCTCAGGCGCTGGCGCGCTGTCATTGGCTGCTTGTCTCATGTTGGCTACGCGCTCTTCGGGGGGGCGGGGCCTGTCTCTGGCGCGTTCCGCGTCATTGCTCCTGCGGGCCCGCCCCTCGAGGTATACCGACGCCATTTTGTCTGCTTGCTGGCTTCTGCGTGACAGGGTTATACCTACCGCGGTCCATAAGTGTCCTCGCGGCTTTTATTGTCATATTTCATTGTATGTTTGCTTACGGCCCCCCTTTTATTAGGTCTTTCAGACGAACGAATCCATTGGCTTCTCCCGGCCCTCTATTAGTTGGTTAACTTGTGAGGCCTAGTGTAATTACTCCCACTTCCCTAGCAGGTTATTGGGGCATCCAGGGTTGCTATATAGTGTTAATCCCTATCGGCCTATTGTGCCGCTATAATCACCATATGGAGGCATCTCAGGATAATGTGACTGGGGTTCCTTTGGGACAAGCCCGGCTGTGTAGCTTGTGGGGTGTCCCCTATTAGCGCTGACAATGCGCGGGTCTGTGTACCTTGTGCCCAACAGGTGCTTGCGCTGCAATCTGGCCTTCCTGTGCTGGACCTGCACCTCGTTTCACTTCTCCTACTCCCCCAAGCTTAAATCTCCCACTGACTTGCATACGTGGGGGTTCTCAGCTTGATCTGTCTTCTAGACTGGCTAGTGTTGAGATATTAATTGCTAATACCTTGGCGTGTAAGGCCACTGCAAAAAAGCAGCACATAACGCCTGATGTCACTGTTTTCCCTATGGAAACTCATGAGTTTTGGCATTTATGTGGCTATACCCCCACGGACGAAGGGGAGCTGTTCTCCGATTCAGGGTCATCTGATGAGAGGCCCAGGGGTCATGACGATTCTGGCTCTGACCCCTGGGCCCCGGATGATACTGACAGATTGCTGGCCCAGATTTTTGAGGTTCTGTCCATTTCTCCCCCTGTTGTGGCTCCTAGGCAAAGGGGTGAGCTTTTCACACTGCTAAGTCACCAGGCAAGCTCATTTCAATAATCTGGTGCTCAAGGAATGGGAACGTCCCAGTAGACTTCTCGGTGTACCTAAGAGTTGGGACAGAAAATATCCCTTTCCTGCTGATGTGGTAAAGTGTTGGTCTTCCCCTCCCGAGATGGATGCCCCGGTCCTAGGGTTATCTAACGCCTCTGTCATGCACTCCCCTGACTCTACTACCCTGCGGGATGCTGAGGACCGGTGCATTGACCAGCTGGCGTCCCATGCCTTTGCATGTGTGGGGACGGCGCTGCGCCCGGTCTGTGCCTCGGCCATTACAACTGTTGCTATTAGGACCCTGGTCAGAGGTGTCCTTGACAGTGCCCCTGATGATTTGCCTGCTGACGTGTTTAATGCACTCTCTAGTTGTGATGTTTTTGTAAATTTTGTCCTCTCTGCCTTGGATGTCATGATTAGAATGTGTGCCAGAACATCTGCCCTGGTGGTGGCTATATGCCGCTTGGTTTGGCTGCGCCAGTGGGCGGCTGACAACGCTGCCAAGAAGGCCCTCACTGGTTTTCCATTCAAAGGACTACGCCTGTTTGGGGACCGCCTGGACCTTTTTGCTAAGGGAGGCAGGTTACCCCAGCGCAGACGGCAGTCTCGACCCTTTCGGGGTCAGGGCTCCTTTTCCTCCCCCTACCGTGGTGCTAGACAAGGGAGGGGGGTTTCCTTTACTGGGGCCCGGGGAGACTTCTGGGGTAGGGGCAGAGGACATGGACGTCCTGGCTCTTCCTGGGGCCCTAAGCTTAAGTCCTCTCCCAAGCCCCCTCAGGCATGATGGGGCGCCCTCGCCCATCTGGGTGGGGGGACGGCTTCAGCACTTTGCTCACGTCTGGAGGCTGCATGTCTCAGACCGGTGGATTCAGGAGGTAGTGTCCTCCGGTTACAAGAAGAGTTTGCTGCCCTGCCCCCCCAAGATTCCTCAGATCCTGGATTCCTCAGGACCCTGTGTCAGCTCAGGATCTAGTGCAGGCAGTGCAAAGCCTCCTGGAGCTGAGGGTCATCTGTAAGGTCCCTTTAAGAGAAATAGGCAAGGGATTCTATTCCAATCTCTTCACAGTGCCCAAAAAAGATGGGTCAATCAGGCCCATCCTGGACTTGAAGATCCTCAACAAATTTGTCAGGAGCAGGCGCTTTTGCATGGAAACTCTGCGCTCTGCCATCAGTTCCCTGCGCCCAGGGGATTTCATGACCTCGGTGGACATCAAAGATGCTTACCTTCATATTCCTGTATTCCCAGGTCATCAAAGGTTCCTCAGGTTCGCTCTGGAGGATCAGCACTACCAATTTGTGGCATTGCCCTTTGGTCTCTCTTCAGCTCCCAGGATGTTCACCAAGGTGCTGGCTGGGGTGATGTCTCTGATCAGGTCTGAGGGCATCCGCGTGCTGCCTTATCTGGACGACATCCTCATCACCTCCCAGTCTCTACATCAGGCAGAGTTGGATACTCAGCTGGTGGTGTCTACCCTGGAGTCATTTGGCCTCCTCTCTGTCCCCCTCCTTGGTGACTCCATTCCTGGGAATGATTCTGGATACAGTTCAAGCAAGGATTTTTCTTCCTCAACAGAAGGGGGACGGTCTGCTTGCACAGGTCCAGTTCCTGTTATCTTGTCATCATCCCTCCATCAGGCAGGGAATGCAGCTGGTGGGCCTGATGGTGGCATGCTTCGAGGCGGTGCCTTATGCTCAGTTGCACTTGAGGCCTCTGCAACTTCACCTACTGTCAGTATGGGACAAGGACCCAGCGTCCCTGGACCGGGTCTGTGCACTTTCCCCCCTGGTCAGGCGGTCCCTCTCATGGTGGCTGGACTCCAGGACCCTGGTGGGGGGCAGATCTTTTCTGGCCCCCTCCTGGGAGACAGTCACCACGGATGCCAGTCTGTCAGGTTGGGGGGGTTTCTGGAAGTCCCTGCGGTTTCAGGGGAGGTGGGGCCCTCAGGAGACCCACACAACTATCAATGTCTTGGAGCTGCGGGCGATCAGGTTGGTTCTGGCTCAGTTGACTCATCACCTTCGGGGCCTGCCTGTTCAGGTGCGCTCGGACAACCAGACGGCGGTTGCCTACATCAATCATAAGGGAGGGACCCGGAGCAAGAGGGCCCTCCAGGAAGTGTCTCTGATCCTGACCTGGGCGGAGGCCAATGTTCCCTGCATATCAGCTGTGTACATCTCAGGGGAGGAAAATCTCCTGGCAGATTCTCTGAGCAGGGGGACCTCTCGCCAGGGAGATTGGTCCCTCTGCGACAGGGTTTTCCGATCCCTGTGTCACCGTTGGGGTCAACCAGATGTGGATCTGTTTGCGTCCCGTCACAATCACAAGCTCCCGGCCTTTGTCTCCCTGTCCCAGGATCCTCTGGCCTTGACCACGGGTGCCCTAGCAATGTCATGGCAGGACTTTCAGCTCCTGTATGTCTTTCCCCCATTCCCCCTGTTGGGCAGGGTTCTGCGCAAGATTGATCTGGAAGGGGTGCCAGCAATTCTGGTGGCCCCCAGGTGGCCAAGAAGAGTGTGGTTCGCAGACGTGGTGCAGCTGGCAGTAGATCAGTACGTTCTGGCCAGGGAGCCAGATCTGCTCACTCAGGGCCCCTTATGCCATCCCAATTTACAAACTCTGGCTTTGACGGCCTGGCTGCTGAAACCTCTATCTTGATGGAGAAGGCGCTGTCTACCTCGGTTGTTGATACCATGATAATGGCTAGGAAGAAGTCTTCCTCTTCCATTTATTACAGGGTTTGGCGTGCCTACATTGACTGGTGCGAGTCTGTCTCTTCCCTGTCGGGTGTTCTCTATTCCCAGGATTCTGGAGTTCCTGCAACATGGATTGGAGATGGGGCTCCAACTTAGTACTCTGAAGGGTCAAGTTTCTGCCCTGTCTTTTTTCTTCCAGAAGTCCTTTGCTCAGCATTCTCTGATTAGGACTTTTTTCCAGGGGGTTACTCATGTGCGTCCCCCACGTAAGGCCATGGTGCCTGTTTGGGATTTGAACTTGGTTTTGTCAGCCTTGCAGGATGCTCCCTTTGAACTTCTGCAGGATGCTGCCCTGGTCATTCTTACTCTTAAAGTTGTCTTTTTGGTGGCTATCACTTCTGGTGGGCGTGTGTCTGAGTTGGCAGCGCTTTTCAATTCAGCCCCCCTACTATGAGAGACACCAGGACAAGGTGGTGTTCCGCTTTCAGTCTGATTTTCTGCCTAAGGTAGTGTCTGCTTTTCATTTGAATCAGGACATTGTTCTTCCTTCATTGTGCCCTAATCCTAGTAATGCTAAGGAGAGGGTTTTGCATTCTCTGGATGTGGTTAGGTGTCTGAAGTACTATCTGGTGGCTACTGCACCTTTCAGAAAAACTTTTTGTGGTCCCTTCTGGTCCTAGGAAGGGTTTGGCTCCTGCCAAGTCTACTATTAGCAAATGGATCCGTCAGGCTGTGATTCAGGCCTACTCTGCTAAGGGGAAGAGTCCCCCTTTTCGCCTTACTGCTCATTCTACTCATGCTATTGGTGCCTCTTGGGCTTTTCAGCACCAGGCTTCTGTTGAACAAGTTTGCAAGGCCGCTACTTGGTCTTCTGTTCATACCTTTTCAAAGTTTTACAAGGCTGATGTTAGGGCCTCAGCTGATACTGTTTTTGGCCGCAAGTTTTTGCAGGTGGCAGTGATTTAAACTGTCTGCTGTTACCTTTTTTGGGGGATCCCACCCTACTGTTTGGGCACTGCTATTGAATGTCCCACGTGTAAGTATTCTATTTGGAGCAGGACGTACTGTATACTAAGAATAATACAATTCTGTGATTACTCACCTATAGAATTGGTATTATAAGTATACAGTCCCTCCTGTTCCATCCCACCCTTGGATTTGCATTATATTGGATCCCCTGTATGGTGATTGTTATCATTGGTATAGTTACCTTTTTGGGGTTGTTTTAATTCTCCCAGCTTCTCGTTTACTGCTTTTCAATGCTGGGGATTGTGGGAGGTCCCTGGGTATTTGAGGGGCCGGGAGGAGCCTGTTTTCGATGTCTCTGCAGTCCAGCGCCATCTGGCGGAGTAATACCCACGTGTAAGTATTCTATTTGGAGCAGGACGTACTGTATACTTATAATACCAATTCTAAAGGTGAGTATTCACAGAATTGTATTTTTATTCATCCTTTCTTATAAATTAAAGCAAACACTATGGAACTTTTTATGGAGCGCATCTTGGACTTTTGTTGCACTTGAGTACAGCAGGGAACCGTGGGCTTGGCTCCCTTACTGGAGTTGCAGCTAGAGTGATACACTTTGCCATTATAACTGAGCAAAAAGGCAATGGCAACTCATGGGCAGGTTGATTAATTCCCACAAGCTTACTAGGTGCAAACCAATTAGATACTGTATAAGATAGTTAACCTCCTGTCTGCTTTTTGTGAACGGATCTTAGTGTGCACCCACATAGAATTTCGCACATCATCAATTTCCTTCAGACTGGATAAAGTTTGAGGATATGTGGCTAACCCATAGTAAAAGCTGTTGTCACAGGTGGTAAACAGTGCAAGGCAAAAGTAGTGGAAATTGCATAATTTGCAGGAGTCAAAATGCAAAAGACTTTTAAGTTCCTTGTGCAAAGCTTTTTTCAGTGGCAGGGAATGCACCTTTTACCCATCGCAGCTAGTGAGACACAAATTTCTAATGGAAGTCAGGGTCATAGTTGGATTTCGGATGCAGAATTAAGCTTGTTGAAAGGCTGCCAATCAACAATACTTTTCTTCAGTGGGCACTTTCACAGCCATCACTTGCATGTAAAGTATTGGCATGGCTGTGATTCACTGGCTGTGATTCACTACACTGATCTGTATGCATAAAGGCTGGAGCACACGTTGCATCGCCATTTTGCTCTGCCTAGCGTAAGGAGAGGTGTGGATCCTGGTTAGAGGCATTGTTATGTCTGTGCATCCAGCACCTACAACTTATAGCTGACTCTGCTATCGGAACCCACAATAGGAGACCTGGTCCTACTCGTGTGCTGACCAGTGCGCACCTGCCCCGGGGGGGGGGGGTGTGTCTGTTCGGACTGTGTTTGATCGGGGGCATGCTCGGTCTAGTAGGTGACCGGTACTCTGGTCTACACATGCCCGAGCGGCCCCTGACCCTTTGTGTACTCTGCACATGCATGGCAGGAACTTCCTAGGTGCCTAAAGCCATTTAAAAGGGGCCTGCAACACTAGGAAGTTGGCTGCAGATCTTCTTGGAGTGACGCTTGCCTCTGTTCCTGTGTGACTCCCGGGTTTGACCTTTGGCTCTGACTTCTGGCTTTGGATTATGACCCGCTCTGGCTCTTGGATTACTACCCTGCTTTGGCTCTGACCATTTGAACACCAACCTCTTTCTGGTTCTCGACTCCCGGCTTGGATGACTATCTGTTTTGGCTTTCTGAACTTTGGCACTGGATTACAGCTTTCCCTGGCTCTGGACTCTCTGGCTTCCCTGCATTGTGTTCCCCAAAAATTCGGACTGGACTTTTCCCATATTTGGGCTCACTGGCCATTGTCAACAGTAGTGAGACCCTGACTTTTCTGCATTACAGTCTGACTTCCCTTGCAGAAGGCTCCAGCCAAAACCAGATCTGTCAGCAGGCTCCCCACACTTAAACCAGTGTGTGGTGTGGCACCAATTACTCCCCGCTGGATTTCCTCAGTTTCATTCAGCTTTAATTCTCTATTGCCTTCCAGATCTTCCTTCGTTGCTGCCTGGTGTTCCTGATTCTGCATCATCTGCACACTCTGGCCCTCCCCTCTGCTGAGTTTCCCCAGTTTCCACTCCCCTAGGGTTTTCTACATCCAGTACACACATCTGAACGGGGACTTGTTCTGAGTGGTGTAGGGAAAGGTGCAGCTCCGGGTTTGGGACAGTGTTAGGTCTGTACAAACAGCATGTCCTAGCAAATCTTAACTGGAAGCAGATAAAAAAGAGGTTAATGGATTTATAAAAAAAAAGATGATTTGTAAATCAGGTCGCAAAGGAATAATGTCGATACGAGGCATACCAACAAAAATAAACATGGCTGATTAAAAACGGTATCCAGAACTTTTCAAAAATATCTTCCAGATGACCAACAGGTGGAAATCGACTGCTGTCATTGAGAAGGCTGCATTTGGCTGTATAAAGACACATCAACCCAGGATGTTCTTTTTTCACCTTTCCAACTTTAAAGTCAAAGAAATAATCTTACTCAGGACTAGGCAAAGCAAGTCACTAACAATAGATGACATGGAGATTCAACTTTTCCAAGACTCAGAATGCACGTTATCAAAAAGATATGCCTTAAAGTGGACCAAAACCCACCGTGATCGGCCCGGGAATCTATAAGACCCCTGGCTGACCGATTGCCTCCCCCCGGGGCATCCAATATGAGGATGCCCCGCTGTGTGAAACCCCCCAGGTCGCCCATACACTTACCTTGCTTTTCAGTCCAACAGCACATGTGCGAGCCGCGGCCGCATCCCCGCTATCCCTGGTGCAGGCACGCTCCCTGTTAGAGGGAAGTGGGGGATGCGACAGCCAGCGGGCTCTGAGCGCGATCCAAGTCTCTAACCCCACCCAGGAAAAAGGGGGGGGGGGGCGAGGTGTGAGGAGACGAGAAAGGAAAAAGACAAAAGATTTATACAATTTTTTGTGCTTTGACATTACACTTCTACAAGATATATGCATTAATACTTTCTCTTAATTGCACCAATGAGGTCCATCCCCAAGCAGTATGCAAATGCCATAAATATTTTATAAGGGGGATAATTCAAGCCATCTCTATGAAAATAGATAAAATGAAACAAAATAAATTATTGACTTTAACAGATTTCCTGTCCACTTTGGAAGCTAAACATAAAATAGATCCACACCCAGATATAGAGAAACAAATTAAAAACCTGGGGAGGTGATTGACATTCGTCTGTCCACAGACAATATTGATCAGACCGACCAGGCTTATGGGTAGACATTTCCCTGGGGAGGCTGTACCTTCAGCTTTTTTACCACCCTCATGGCAGGTCCATCCACCTGCATTAAGGCCCACCCACCCATGGTGGCCAAGGCTGCGGCTCACTCCCCCCCCCCCCCATTCTGGTTCATATCATCAGACGACCAACATCCCTTCCTGTGTGTCAGTATCGGAGGTCCTGAACTATAAGGCTGGGTGGGGCTGGCCAAGGCGCCTGTGGGCTCCACCTGTCAGCAACCCCGTCATTGGTTGCTATGAGGGGGCTCCCGGGAGAGGATCACTTTTCCTCTACCCTGCTCAGCAATTCGTCGCAACGGCCTGGCCTGCGGCAGTGTCATGCGTGACCGGTTGCTGCTTATGCAGCCACACTCTCCCTGAGAGGCTGGTGTGGGGTAGAGGAGAAAATAGTTTGGGAACACAGCCCACTTATTATAATATACTAGAGCCCCTGTTATACATCACTATATACACAGTGTTTTGTTTACTTTTGGATACAGGTTATGATGTCAGACGGGATTAAGTGAATTGGTTACACGGACGAAACTTTATTTTATTATTACTTGATCCACTTTAGGGGGACTCCTGTCATTACTAGAGGAGGTCCTTTTTTCACTCATGTGTTTTATTTGTATTTGCTAGTAAAATATACAGATGGTTTAAATTGTTTTTTAGGTATTATTTCAATATAAAATACATTTTTTTAAAATTACCAAAACCCTTTTGGGGTTCTCGTGATTGTCTGTCCTAGGGGCATCCCTATTTTCCCTGCAGTGTGAAATTCCCTGGGGTCCCTCTATACTCACTTCCCAGGGTACATGCGTTCCCCTGTATTCTTGCTGTGTTCACCCAGACAGACTTGAATACTGGCACTATTCCATGCAATTTGGGCTATTTGTCCTGGTTATACACAACCAGTTGCTCCCCAAATTGTTCTCCATAAATTATGTTTGGACTGGGTGCTGCAAAACTGCATCAGAAACAAACAGATGCAAATCCAGGCAACAGTAGCTACAAAATATCTGCCATCTCATACCTGTGCTTTAAGATATTGATCATGAAAATGCTGCAGTGGATACTTGTAGCCATTCATCATGGGAACCTTAACAGGACCTAAAGAGGGACGATGGAAATTTTCTTTCTTTGTTTCGCTTGGATCAAACTTAGACAACCACTTCCCTGTAAAATAAGGAGAAAAAAAACAACTGTTAAATTACTGGTAACTCATTACATATCTGTTACTTTAGGTCTATAAGCTGCTAATACTAGTTTACCCCAAGTTATATTAAACTATCCAAAACAAGCATAAAGAACGTCTATAAGTCAAGTTTTTTTCTAGCTCTTTTGTTGTATGTGAACATTAAAGTGGACCAAAACCCAGGATTTTGACTATCCTGGGTTTTGGTCCTTTCCTCGGGGGAACCCCACAGTGTGAAAACCCCCAGGATGCCGAGCCCAGCTCACCTCTTCCCAGTTCCATGGTGCTAGGAGCAGCGGCTCTGACGGCCGCATCCTCCGCTTCCCTCTAACAGGGAGTGTGTGTGCACCAGCCATTTTTTAGATGTGCCGTGAGACCGAGAAGAGTTGAGCTGGGCTCGGTGTCCTGGGGGGTTTCATACAGCGGGGCACCCCCGATCGGGATGCCCCAGGGGAAAGGACCAAATAGTTTTTACTACTAGTCAATAGTTTTGACTATCCTGGGTTTTGGTCCACTTTAAGGGGTTTATTTAAGAAACGCTTATGCCAGGTGAGTGCCAGGTGAATGTCAGGTCCCATTGCAAAAGGTGTATATATCAAGTCAAAAATCCAGAGTGTCTCTGGACCCAGGTAGTGTCCCATATATCACCAGCACTGGTGATGGGCTGAGTGCCGGTGCGAAGTTCCCTACAGTGCCAGATAGGACCAAGCGCACACACTTCACTGTGTGGCCTTATCCCATACATTTCAATGGACTGAAATCATTGTAATTATTTAGCATTTTTTTTAATCTTTTGGGCTGGTGCATGTGCCATGGGATACCTGGGCATTTTGGAATTGTTTTTGGTTGCATTTTATGCACTTCTGTGTTGTGCTGCAAACTTGTGATTTGGGCCACTGTGTCATGTCTTCAAGTGTCCCCAATGCAATTCCTGGTGTTTTTTTTTTTATTTGCTGCCCTGACCCTTAAAAATAAGAAAAACGTGGATTACAACAGGCGCTGTCACCCTGCAATCCCCTTTTCACAGCACCCTGTGTGGGTGCTGTGTTCTTTAATGGTAAATTCGCTGTCTTTCTAGCGGTCCCAGCTGGTGCTAGGGGTTGAAATCGCATTGGCTTTTACAAGGCCAGTGGTCAATGGCTGGATGTGAGTACAAGCTGAGCGCTGGCTGGCTCCAGCCGCCTCGGCAGTGCAGGGGCTGCAAATGAAGCTCTGATCTATTGCTGCATTCATTCCACTGCTGATGACAGAATACAATCGCTATAGCTACCATAACATTTTCTCTTACTTCCTCTCCTGCAGTGACCAACAATGCTAAGCTTCTTTAAAGCTATAAATGTTTTATTGGAGTAGACCTCCAGTCTACATTAATTTTTCCAGAATAGGGCTAAGGTAGCCTGAAAGATAACATACCCTTGACCTCACATCGGGAAAAGATTGACTCAGCCTGATTTATCAAGCAGCAGCGCCAGTGGATGACTCTTCGTGCCAGTATTTTTGCCTCAGTGTCACCCAGTGCCAATTTAACAAACAAAAAACAGGCACCAGCCTGCATCGAAATTATCTCCAGCATCATATAGTTGGCGATGACCGGTATTTTTGAATACACCACAACTGACTATGCACAGCCTGAAGATTACCAGGTGCTAGCCATGGGGGGATAACCAATGTACAGCCACACCACAAAGTAATAGGCCCCAGAGCTGGTCCACTGCAATCCCACACACAAATGGCAGTACACTAAAGTAAATTTACACAGTTTAATAGAAAATTATGCCAGCAATTCACAACAATGACAAAAACAGACATATAAAACAATTAAGACAATTTAAAACCAACAAAGCTTGTTGGGGAAAAATACTGGGGCTAATTCATGTTTGATTCATATTTCATCAATATATAATTCCAGTTAGTAAATTCTGATGCCCTTTGTATGGGTAGCAGCAAGAAAAGGGCAGTGCATAAGTGAGAGTTTCAAAGGCAATGAAGACAAGAAAAGGTGCAATAGTGAAATAATATAATTAATGCTGTTGCTCTTATAAAAAAAACTAATTATAACCATCTAAAGTGCAATAGTGCCCGGCAACCTGGCGAAGTGGTGGGAGGACCACGCAACGCGTCGGTAAGGTAAGTGGGGAGGAAGGTGGCACATAGGAATTAATTATATGATATTTGATTGTTGATATTCTGATGCGAATTGTATGGATAGAGGCTCATGGAGTAGGCATGATATAATAGCACTGAATACATGGCATAATTGCACAGGGCACTATTGCACTTTAAATTGTTAAAATTAGTTTTTTTTTATAAGAGCAACAGCATTAATTATATTATTTCACTATAGCACTTTTTCCTGTCTTCATTAACTTTGAAACTCTCATTTATGCACTGGCACTTTTCTTGCTGCTACCCATACAAAGGGCATCAGAATTTACTAATTGGAATTATATATTGATGAAATATGAATCAAACATGAATTAGCCCCAGTATTCCTCCCCACCAAGCTTTGTTGGTTTTAAATTGTCTTAATTGTTTTATATGTCTGTTTTTGTCACTGTTGTGCATTGCTGACATAATTTTCTATTAAACTGTGTAAATTTACTTTAGTGTGCGGCCATTTGTGTGTGGGATTGCAGTGGGCCAGCTCTGGGGCCAATTACTTTCTGGTGCGGTATTTTTGAATAAGCTGTGCCAGTTTATAATCGGGCTATAGGTTAAGATCCCATAGGCCACAATGGGCAGAACTGTATTAAAGTGTTTTATGCTTAAAAACATGTTCTACAAAGTTCTACACAATTACCCTGTTTCCCTGAAAATATGACCTACCCCAAAAATAAGACCTAGCATGACTCACACACACAGATCAAGTAGTCCCACTGGAGTCACTTTACTCCTGAGCATATATGAGAAAATTGTGGTTGCCTCTGGTTAGCAGGGGGAGCAAACCGCTACACTTACAATGCAGTGGAACTTGGAAGAGAACAGCTGGAATGCAAAGAAAGGAATATTTTGGTGCAAAAATTAATATAAGACCTGTCTTATTTTTTGGGGAAACGGGGTATTTGTACAGAACTTGAATTGTGACTTCTCAATAATGTGAACACAGTACTTAGATGTGCCAAATGTCATTATTGTTCATGTAAACTATATTATTTAGGCTTTTTTGCCTTAGCATTGTGTAATCTGGAGCTCAACAACTAAAACGCATCTTAAATGCACGGTAAAGTTTGTCCCCTATGCTGTGACTGTAACCATAAAACGCGGTCCAGGGCCGGTTACATGCAGCGCCATGCGTGCCAAAAGTTAAAAGTGCAGTGCCTAAAAGACAGCAGTACAAAGTGATACTTACTGGCGCTGTTGTAATCGGTATATATATGAGGGTCCAACAGGCACTGATAAAGGTCAGCCAATACCTAGTGCCCCAATCCAGGCAGATTATTTTACATCAGGCATTGTGACTTGCAGCGCCATTCTGTGCAAAATCAAAATACAAATAGAAGCTGGCACCCAAAAACAGGCAATATGATGCTAAACAGTGCACTTTTTAATTAAGGCCAAAAATGTTATCATTTGAGCTTATTTCATGTTATTCCAAGTATGTCACACACCCCGCTTCCAATATTCATGACATGTGGGTTGTTACCTGTAGAGGGCGAACTTCTGCAGAGATGAAAGGAAAAAAGGAGCCCCTCCCGGTCCATAAATACCTGGGACCTCCCACACATTCCCCAGTATCTTCTCTGCAGGACGGCAAGCAAGTCATGATCCCGGTTTGGGATTCCCCATCCCTACTTTATCCCTTACACCTTGGTGCGGGATCCCCCCCCCTTTCGGGTCCCCCTGTTACCCTCCAGGAGGGGGGGCGCTGTCTTTTCATAAAATCCCCTTAATTATATGTGTGTGTGTTGAGTGTATGTTAGTGTGGTTACTTTACATGCTTGGCATGCTGCGGCCATTGTGGATGGGGGAGCTTCTTCCCCTCAGGACGGCTTGATTTGGGGGCGGGGCGGGAGCTCGGCGCGCTTGCCGCGACCCGCCCCCCCTCGTTTGGCGCCATCGCGGTTCCCAGCCACTGCTAAGAACCGCGTCTTCACTGTTTGAGGGAAGGGGGCGGGGCCAGGCACGCCGCCCCTCTTCTCCCTCTCGCTCCTGGTAGCCTGGCTGGCTGGACGCCATTTCCCTCCGTGAGTGCCCTGCTGGGCCCCCGTTTTTTGTCTTATTATGCGCTGTGGGCCAATTCTAGCGCTGGGGCATCCCTGCTCTACTCTTTATGTCATTGGTGCTTTTTTACATTATGTGTATTTATACTGTATAGTTTGTGTGCATGATTGTGTGCCTTTTCATGGGTCCCTTCATTGTGTCTTTCAGGAGGACTCCCTATCAATTATAACAAAAGGGGGTTCTCCCGGTCCTAGGGTCCCTTGGGTTAAATTGGGGCACATACAAATCCTCCCACCAGGGACTTAAAGGGGCATCCCGGGTAGCTCAAGTAGCGTAATTCCCTCTGGTCATTGCGACTACCTTAAAATCACCATATGGAGGCTCCCTAGGATACCGGGCTCGGGCTCCCTTCGGGGCAATCCCGGCAGTGTGTGGGTTGTGGGGTATCCCTTACGGGGGATAATGTATTGATTTGCATACCATGTGCTCAGCAGGCCATAACGTGGCAGTCGGGGTCCCAGGCGTCTGGGTCCGTGCCGCCCGCCTCATCACCTACCCCACCCCGCCTTAACCGTACCCCAAGTGACACTGTCATTAGCGGGGAGTCGCAAGCTGATGTTTGTGCTAGGCTGGCCAACATTGAAAAGTTGATTTCTAGCTCTGCGGCCAGAAAGGCCCCTGCTAAGAGAAGGCATCTGTCGCCGGCCGCGCCGGTACTGGATTTTGATGACTATGATTCCCTTGACTGGTCTGATTAATCCCCACTTGAGGAGGGGGAATTGTTTGGGGAATCTAAAGCTGAGGATCAGCAGTTTTTTGATACTGATGCCAGGCAGGCGCTGGGGGATGCCGTGGATACCCCCAAGGTTCTGGACCATCTATTTGAGGTACTGGATATTTCTCCGCCAGCGGAGACCCCCCTGCAGAAGGGGGAATTCTTTGGGACTTCTAAGCCCCACTTGGAGTTCCCAAATCAGAATCATTTTGATTGCATGATTCTTAAGGAATGGGAGAGGCCCAGCCGGCTCCCCGGTGTTCCTCAGGGATGGGATAGGAAGTATCCCTTCCCGGTGGACGCGGTGAAGCACTGGTTGTCCCCTCCCGAGGTCGATGCGCCCGTTCTGGGATTGTCCAACACCTCCGTTGTACATTCTCCAGACGCCACCACTCTTAAAGATGGTGAGGACAAACGCATTGATCAGATGGCATGCCATGCCTTTGCCAGTGTGGGTTCAGCCTTGCGGCCTGTTTGTGCCTCGGAGCTTGCGACTGTGGCTATGACCTTTGTTTTATCTGCTATGGATGACGCAATTATTATGTGTAGTAGAACCTCGGCATTGCTGGTGGCTATTCACCAATCGGTCTGGTTACGCCAGTGGGCGGCTGACATTGCGGCTAAGAAATCACTCACAGCACTACCCTTCCTGGGTACGCGGCTATTTGGAGATAAATTGGATTCAGTGGCGAAAGGTGGAAGGTTACCTCAGCGTAAGAAGCAGCGTCGCCCCTTTCGGGGGGCAGGCTCCTTCAATCCTTCCTTTCGCGGTGCCAGAGCAGGCAGAGGCTTGGCCTACTCTAATTTCAGAGGTGATTCCTAGAACAGAGGCAGAGGACGCGCACGTCCAGGCCTCAACTGGGGTTCCAAGCCCAAGCCTGCTGCCAAGACAGCTCAGCAATGAGGGGACGCCCTCACCCTTGCAGGTGGGGGGACGGCTGCGGCACTTCTTCCAGGTCTGGGCCCAGGAGGTCACAGACAAATGGATCTTGGAAGTTGTCTCTTCCGGGTACAAACTGGAGTTCGAGTACCGGCCTCCTCCCAGATTCCTAAGGTCTCGGGTGCCCTCGGATCCCCGGGCTGCGCAGGGGCTCATGTTGGCTTTAAAGAATCTTCTGGTCATGGATGTCATATGCCCGGTGCCTTTCTCAGAAAGAGGCCGTGGCTATTATTCCAACCTCTTCACGGTTCCCAAAAAGGATGGATCCATAAGACCCATTCTGGATTTGAAGCTTCATCAGAACCAAGAAGTTCCGCATGGAGACTCAGCCATTAATTCCGGTTTGTGGTGGGAGATCAGCACTTTCAGTTTGTGGCCCTCCCTTTCGGGTTGATTTCGGCACCAAGGGTGTTCACCAAGGTGCTGGCGGACATAATGGCCCTTCTCAGAGCCCAGGGCATTCGCATTGTGCCGTATTTGGACGACCTCCTCATTACGGCATCCTCTCTCAGTCAGGCAGAGCTGGACACCAGGTTGGTGGTGGAGACGTTGGAGAGGTTCAGCTGGGTGATCATCCATCCCAAGTCTTCTCTCTCCCCCTCAAGGGAGATGTCGTTTCTGGGCATGAATCTGGATACCATTCGGACCAGGATGTTCCTACCTCAGTCCAAGGTGCAGATGGTTCAGGATCTGATATGTCTTCTCCTGTCCAAACCTCGTCCTTCTATCCGGCTAGGGATGATGGTGGCTTCCTTCGAGGCAGTTCCCTTTGCTCAGTTCCACATGAGGTCGCTCCAGCTCCATCTATTGTTGGCCTGGGACAGATGTCCGCAGTCATTGGATCAGTCATTCCTGATGTCTCCCCGGGTTCGGCAGTCCCTTCAGTGGTGGCTGGAACCAAGCAATCTGATGAGGGGCAGATCCTTTCTGACCCCTTGTTGGGAGACGGTTACCACGGATGCCAGTCTGTCGGGCTGGGGAGGTTTTTGGAAGACACATCAGTTCAAGGGGCTGTGGGGTCTTCAGGAGGCTCACACCCCCATCAATGTCTTGGAGCTGAGAGCTATTCGGTTTTCTCAAAACATCCTTCGGGCAGCATACACCTGAGACCTCCGGGCTCCTCCTACCAATTTAGAACACCTAACCACCAGACAGAATAAAATTTTGACTCCTCCTCCCATTCCTCAGTTGTTTTCGTGTTCCTCCATGAGGTAGGAAGCCAGACCACTAGCTCCTGAACCAGGAAGGTTTAGGTAAGTATTTCCGGCGCTGTGGGCCTTTGCAGGGGGCTCATTTCTCGGTCCTGGTGGCTTGTATTGTTGCCTGGGGCCCGGGTTACCCTCGGGATTTTTAGGCCAAGAATCCCATTCTTTGAATTTCATTTACAAAGGGGGGTAAGCTTTATTTTCCCTCTTACTGAGGATGACTGTTTGGAAGAAGCTGGGGTGGCCGGCCCTAAAATCGTATTTATTATGTTGTGATGGCTCAGAGGAAGTTTTTTCCTGAGAATTGGTTGCACTGGATATGTTTTACTCTTCATTTGTGTTTGAATGTTTATTTTCACATTGTACCTTTAAGAGGCGGGGAAGAGAGGTGAATGACGCTTCTCTCTCTCTTCCCCGCCTGACATTACTACAACGCCGATGCCGCTTACCTCAGTGTCAGCGGCCGGGTAGCACCCCGGCCCGGGGGATTGATCGGTGGCAGTGCAACCATCATGCGTTCCTCCACAGGTGAGACGCCCTCCCCTTCCTCTTCCTCCATGGCAGCGACAGCATTCCCGGGCGCGTGCGCGGAAATTTGAACTTACTAGCTTTTGGAAGGAAGGGGAGGGGAGTCTGCTTCTTCCACCGGAATCCGTGAGGTTTTTCCACGGATTTCTGGGAATCCTGCCCGGGAAGAAACACGTGTTTTGTCTTAAAGGGACAGCACCAGTGTCTTTCCATCATTGCTATTGGCCTCCCTCTTGATTTCCAACAAATAGAGGGTTAAATGAAATTAAGGGGATTTCGCTCCTGCCTTATTTAGGAGGATTCAGGAAGCTAATTCCCCTGGTGCCTCATACCAGAAGATGACGGATCAGGCAGAGAACATTTGCATTGTGGAAATACCAGACCCAGAGGGAAAAAGCATCCACAGATTTAATAAATGCCGACCAAGATCCAGCACCAGCTAATCTGTCTGCTGCCGGTTCTGGGACGAGGAGGCACAGCTCTGCCCAGTGAGTTATTATATATTTATATATGTATATATAATGTTTTATTGTCTTTTAGTCAAGACCCCGGATAAAACTCATTAAAGTGTACCTAAAATCTTCTTTGAGATTTAAATCACTAAAGAAGGGCATGATATACCTTATATGTGAAAATAATTCATATAAGAAAACCCCTATGTCCATACTGCATGGAAAAGAGGGTTATACGGAACAAGAATCCACTTTGTTTCAAGATGGGAAATGTTTCTTAAATCTTTCACCATTTCTGACATGGGCCAGATATTACCTAAGGTTTAGGTAGCCAGGTTAGTTTTTTTTTTCAAACAACCACAGGGCCCTTTAATTCCTCTCCGCTGGGACTTATGAGGGGTTTCTCCTATTTTATCCAATCTAGAGTCATATATATCAGATGAGGACTCTGAGGAAGGGGGGGATTTCTTCCCAGGTGGAAAAAATCAGGCCTCCGACTCTTCATTTTTGTATCCCCCTGGGGGCATTCCTCTTACGGTTGATATATTTATCAATGGGTATAGAGGAAAAATTGCCGGGCCCCAGATCCATATAGACCACCCTGAATGCGCCCAATCTCGGAAGCTAAGCAGGGTCAGGCCCCTGTCAGTGCTTGGATGGGAGTCCACCTGAGATTACCGGGGGCCCAAGGCTTGATGGGTTCTACTATGATTGGCCCTTGGTTCGACATCTCCATTCCCTTTCCATAATTTTCTAAAACATATGATTTTAGAAGAATGAGAACAGGGTGCTCCCCTTTTGTTAAAGTTCCCGAAGGGGCAAGGTTAGCCTTTGAAGATTTGGGGTTCTGTGTGATCCCATAGATAAGAATATGGATTCCCTACTCTTGGCAAGCAGAATCTAATTCTTTAATGCCAATATTTGGCTTCCACATGTGTCTTTTAAAAAATTGAGAGATACTAAAAGCCTTACCTATCCTTTTTTCTCAGCAACAAGACGCCATGGCTGAATCAGTAAGGCTGTGACCAATTCCGGGCACAGGACTCTCTGGTTGAGGACCTGGTCCAGAACATTGGTTCAAATATGGGTCTTTGTGCAATGCCCTTTTAAGGACTTCCTTAGATTTAGGCAGATTTGGAAAAACTGGGGATAGGGTGGCCGATAGGAATATGGGTTGCCTGCCTGACCTAGGCCTCCTGTAGTAATGGAGTTCCTTCCTAGGTCCTCTTTTAGACAATCCTGTTATACAGGGACACTACTAGATGTCCCGGGGGTGCCTTCCTCCTCTACCTTTTCTGCAGGAAAGGAGGATTTAAAGGTTCCACTCTGTATGGAACTGGGCGGTACAACCCAAGAAACAATGACGCCATGTCTCGGGTTGGGGCCTGACTAAAAGTTTTTTGTTCACAGTGTTGGACAATACCTTGAATTGCCCTTTTGTTTCCAGGGACATAAAAGATGGGTTCACTTAGAATTTACTTGTACCCCTCAAAATTCTGGTTTCTCCTATACCCATGAGGTTGGAGGAATGATCAGGCATTCAGGAAAGTCTGCTAGACGTGGGGGCCAGGGGAGTCATTATCCCAGTTCCCCCGTCACCAGCGAGGAATGGGTTTTTATGCCGCTGTCTTTCTGGTGAAGGAAGCATTGAGTAGACTCCTTTTTATTTTATACGAATCATCTCTGGGTTGATACAGACATTTGGAATAAAACATTTTTTCTTCAGTGGAAAATACGCTTCCACAGAGCCCTTTCATGGTCTCAATAGATCTGAAGGATGCTTGCTGACAAGTTCCAATGAGCCTTGGACTTAGTCCTGCTTTTAAGATTCACAGTAAAGGACTGGGTTTTTTACACTTCCAATTAGATTGCTTCCCTTTGGGCTGGATTCAGCCCGAGAATTTTTTACAAAGATATTGGCAGAACCTCTGGCATATCGAAGACAGAGAGGAATCAGTATTTGGCTGATCCCGACTATCTGCTACTTTTTTGCCCATTTAAGGGACAAATTGCTACATGGCCTCAGTTACATCTTGGAGCTGTTTTCAGCTTGGTTAGGTTCTGACCCTAGGCTGACTCTAACCCTAGGCTGACTCTAACCCTGGGATGTTTCTAACCCTGAGATGTTTCTAACCCTGGGATGTTTCTAACCCTGGAATGTTTCTAACCCTGGAATGTTTCTAACCCTGGAATGTTTCTAACCCTGGGATGTGTCTAACCCTAGGCTGACTCTAACCCTGGGATGTTTCTAACCCTGGGATGTTTCTAACCCTAGGCTGTCTCTCTAACCCTGGGCCGTCTCTCTAACCCTGGGCCGTCTCTCTAACCCTGGGCCGTCTCTCTAGCCCTGGGCCGTCTCTCTAGCCCTGGGCCGTCTCTCTAGCCCTGGGCTGACCTTAGCCATAGGCTTTCTCAGGGGCCGAGGCTGTCTCTGGTGCCAAGGCTGACTCTGGCACTAGGCTAGTCCTTACTCTTACCCGAGCAACTTTTAGGTTTAAGATTTTTATTCAGGATCAAGTGTTCAACCTTTTGAGCTTTTTTCCCAGATCCAGTATTCTGAGAGTGGATCCTTGCTATTGACCTAAGGTCTCATCAGTTTTCTTGGACTCAAAGAATGGTCCTTCTTTCTATAACTGATGAGGAAGCTTTGTATGATATACTTTAGATGTTTTACACATTGTTGATGTCCCTTTACCAGACTAAGGGAGATCCGACAAAGGGGTTCATGTACGTTGTAGGTCAGAGTAAGGGACAAAGAGGTTCTAGTCTTCTTTGCAGGATTTGGCTTATCGAAGTTATGTCAGGCCAAATGGTATCACGTTTCATTTACAAGAAGTGATGCTTCATCTGGGGCAGAGCAGGCTGGGGTTAAGCAGCCACTTGGTCCTCCAGCGAATGTTTTTTTGCTGGACTCTTTCAGTTGGATCTTCTGTCCCAGATGGATCTGACTTTTGGCAGAAGTGTCCTCCATGCTATTCTTTCCACCCAACGAGGTAGTACTCGTCTATCTTATAGGCGTATGCTGCCCGAAGGATGTTTTGAGAAAACTTAAGTTAGGTACCTGGTAACTTTTTTCTAAACATCCGAAAGGGCAGCATACGCCTACTTCCCTCCCTTTTTTTCTTATGTGGAGTTGGATTATGGATTGATTATATGTTGGAGTTGTGGGTCTGTTTCTTTTCTCTCTTTAAGATCTCTACAACAACTGAGGAATGGGAGGAGGAGTCAAGATTTTATTCTGTCTGGTGGTCAGGTGTTCCAAATTGGTAGGAGGAGCCCGGAGGTCTCAGGCATATGCTGCCCTTTCGGATGTTTAGAAAAAAAGTTACCAGGTACCTAACTTAAGTTTTTTCTGTCACGCTTGATGCATCACCTACGGGGCTTACCTGTTCAGGTTCGATCAGACAATCGAACTGCGGTAGCTTACATCAATCACCAAGGAGGGACTCGCAACAGGAGTGCGCTCAGGGAAGTTTCTCTGATTCTTGCATGGGCGGAGAGCAATGTTCCATGCATCTCAGCAGTGTACATTCCGGGAGTGGAGAACACGGAGGTGGACTCCCTGAGCAGGGGATCCTCTCGCCGAGGGGAATGGTCTGTCAACCACAAGGTATTCCGGTCCCTCTGTCACAAGTGGGGGTTTCCGGAGGTGGATCTCTTTGCCTCACGTCACAATCACAAGCTCCCAAAGTTTGTGTCTCTGTCTCAGGATCCTCTGGCCCTGGCAGTGGATGCCATGTCTCTTGCCTGGAGGGATCTGGGGTTCCTGTACCTGTTTCCCCCCTTCTCCATGGTAGGCACGGTGGTGCGCAAGCTGGCTCTAGAGGCTGCGCCAGCAATTCTGGTGGCCCCAAGGTGGCCAAGACAGGTTTGGTTCGCAGACTTCGTAAGGCTGGCGGTAGATCAGTACAGGCTACCCCTGTTTCCGGATCTGATCTCTCAAGGTCCACTGCGTTACCCCAATTTACAAACGCTGGCTTTGACGGCATGGCTGCTGAAACCTCCATCTTAAGGGAGGAAGGTTTGTCTGAGGCTGTGATTCAGACTCTTGTTAGAGCTAGGAAGAGATATCCCTCTAACATATACTACAGGACTTGGAGGTCCTATATTGACTGGTGTGAGGCTAGGGCTTTGCCTTGCAGGGTGTTTTCGATTCCTAGGATCTTGGAGTTTCTTCAACACGGTCTAGACCTGGGGTTCCAGCTTAGTACCTTGAAAGGGCAGGTCTCTGCCCTGGCGGTCTTCTTTCAAAGGTCTTTTGCTCTGCATCCTCTGGTTAAGACCTTTTTCCAGGGGGTCACTCATGTGCGGCCCCCTAGAAAGCCTTTAGTGCCTGTTTGGGATTTGAATTTGGTTCTGTCGGCCCTCCAGGGGCCTCCTTTTGAACCGGTGTAGGATGTTGCACTTTCTATGCTCACTCAAAAGGTTGCCTTTTTGGTGGCTATTACCTCTGTTCGGTGTGTCTCTGAGTTGGCGGCTCTGTCCATTCAGGCCCTTACTTTGAGAGACAACAGGACAAGGTGGTTTTTCGCTTTAAGCAAGATTTCCTTCCTAAGGTGGTTTCTGCCTTCCACCTCAATCAGGATGTAGTTCTCCCTTCCTTGTGTCCTAAGCCTAGCGATGACAAGGTTTTTCATTCTTTGGATGTGCTTCGTGGTGCCCTCCGGGCCCTTTCCTGGGCCCGGAGGGCACCACGAACAAGGAATCCGTCTTACGAAAAGGAGAAGTAGCCACCAAATAGTACTTCACACCATGAAGTACTATTTGGTGGCTACTTCTCCTTTTCGTAAGACGGATTCCTTGTTCGTGGTGCCCTCCGGGCCCAGGAAAGGTTTGGCGCCCGCCAAGTCTACCATTAGTAAATGGATACGCCAGGCTATTGTTGGGGCCTATACTGCCAAGGGGAAGGTTCCCCCTTTTCAGATCACTGCTCATTCTACTCGTGCTGTTGGGGCTTCTTGGGCCTTTCAGCACCAGGCTTCTGTTGAACAAGTTTGTAAGGCTGCTACTTGGTCTTCCGTTCATACTTTTTCCAAGTTTTATAAGGTTGATGTGCGGGCCTCAGCGGATGCTGTTTTTGGCCGCAAGGTTCTGCAAGCTGCAGTGGTTTAAAATTTGTGCATTTTTTTGCCATATTGGGATCCCCACACTGCTATTGGATGTCCCACATGTCATGAATATTGGAAGCGGGGGTGTGTGACATACTTGGAATAATACCATTTTGTGATTACTCACCTGTAAAATGGGTATTATAAGTATGTCACACACCCTGCTTCATCACGCCCTTATTGGTATTTTGGATCCTTTATATGGTGAACCTTTTTTATTAAGAATTTTATAATTGCCTCTTCCTGGTCCCCTTACTGCTGTCATATACTGGGGAATGTGTGGGAGGTCCCAGGTATTTATGGACCGGGAGGGGCTTCTTTTTTCCTTTCATCTCTGCAGAAGTTCGCCCTCTACAGGTAACAACCCACATGTCATGAATATTGGAAGCGGGGTGTGTGACATACTTATACCATTTTACAGGTGAGTAATCACAAAATGGTATTTTTCCCCATTTAAAAAAAAATGGTCCAATGCTTATATCAATGTCTAGTGCTATTTTCCCTTTTTTAGAAGCCACATCTGTGTGTATGTTTGTATATATTTGTACTGTATATGTCGTGTTAGGCTCGTTTTACCTTGGTAGTAGATAACATTCACCAGGATCATTTGCAAGTCAGCAGGAAGCTTTTGCAGTAAAGTTGGGATGAGTTTTTTAGTTTTCGTAGACACCCAGGAATTAATCTTTTTCAGACTTTTCTCGTTGTCGTGGTCTAATTCTTGGCCTTTAGCCCCATAAAATCGGGAGGACTGTTCTAAAAATTCCTTACTTATGGGGAGACCTGTAAAGACACAACAGGCTTAGGAATAATTCCACACAATAAAAACTCATCATTCAGAGCTACCAAAACTATAAGACATACACTCCATCATCAATAACTACCGCTATATGTGTAGCGACTCAAGGAAATGCCATGAGTAAGGACCAGGGGTCTGAAATGCGTTGACACCAGGTTTTACCCTCATATTGCCTTATTAACCACCCTAATTATCTTTGGATGGCTTTTAACCTTTTGGAATAAAATGTGGAATTTTGTATTGCTTAAACGTTGGCTGGCTTTTCTACATTGGATTACTCATAGTACGAGGTGAGAACTCGCAGCTGTGGCCAACAGACTCTTCAGGCCTCTCTTGGATTTGGACAGTCAGTCAGTCAGTGGTAGAGCTGACTTTTCTTGTTTATATGTATTCAAGGACTGTTTGTTCAAAAGGAACAACACACAGGAATTTCACTTTCCTATGTGTTATTCCTCTCTGAATTGGGATGCCTTGCTGTGTGTACCCACCTAGGTCGCCTCGCTTCACTCACCTTTCTTCCACTCCCACAGCGCAGGCATGGGAGAGAGAGAGAGTGCAATGATTGGCTGAGGGCAGGCTCAGCCAATCAGCACGTTCGCTGTCACACGGCCGAAGGCGTGCCCGCGTCGCCCATTCAGGAAGGCTAGAGGTGAGCAGGGATACGGCCGAAGCGCACAGATGCGCCAAGGGCTCCAGGAAAGGATGAGTGTACCTGGGGGTTTCACACAGCAGGGCATCCCAATTTGCCTCGCTTCACTCACCTTTCTTCCACTCCCACAGCGCAGGCATGGTCGAGAGAGAGTGCAATGATTGGCTGAGGTCATGCTCTAAGCTATAACAGGGTTGAGTGATGTGGCTCCTTTAAGACCTTTGTATCCTAATTGCCCTGCTCATGTGCATCTCCCAGGTTAGTTATAAAATGGTCTGAGTGGCTCCGCCACTCCTTTGTTCTTTCATTCATCTGTCACATATCTCTTTCATTACCTTGCTTGTAGAATATATTAGAGGCACTTATGAATGAATCATGGGTGGTCAGGTTCTTCAAGGCCTCATGTATGCAGCCGATGTTTTTGATATCTTTATACAATTTGTTTAACATGTCATCTTTTGTTTCTCCACCAGCTCCTACAAAAGGTCACATAAAAGAAATTCAACAATAGAAGTCATTTATTTGCTCCAGTTCCTTTTCCTAAATTAAAACTTTATCTTACAACATGTTGCTGCTTTGCATATGTAGAGCTGGCCATATTATGGTCCATTCAAACATAAATGTAATTGTAAGTGTTTAAACAACAAAAATTAAAAGCCAATAACCCCCCTATGTCCCAAAGCAGCCTGAGCTGATATTAATCTCTGAAGGAGAATAGGTCCACACCTATAGGCTGCACGCCCCTACCACCTTGTACAGAAGCAGCAACCCAAAGGCATTGACAGATGCAGCCCTTCTTTTTGCAAGGAGCAGCACTGTCCTGTCACCCAACAGGTTGCTTGTAGAGCTTGGACGAGCTCCCAAATAATATGTGCATGTCGTGGGACCAGATCTTGGATGTTTGCAAAAGCCAAACTAGGAGGAAGCTGCTGTGGGACAGAAAAGAAGTATTGTTTTTCTTTTAACTTATCTTTAGTGTTCCTTTTATGCCTTTTTAAGCCGTTACTAAACATGACAGTAAAGATAATTGTGATAATTCAGAATATTCGATAGGATCTTCCTAATCATGAGCTCACTACCTGGTCCATGAGGCCAGAGAGTTGTGTGGGTTATTTTTGGGCTATACTAAAGCTAAGAGTTTGTTTGTTTCTATGGGTGTTACTATGACAAAGGGCATAAAATAAAAGAGAGGGGATACTTACCTTTCTGTTCCTAGTTCCTTCATTACAGTACTGCCGTTTCCAGTCTTGCAGAAGAGACATGAGAATATGAGAATCACTGTCATTTTCCGGCTCCTTACAACATTATTTGAACTACCAAATATTGGATATACATTTTTTCGAAGATATAAAATGGGTAAAGATGATATTGCAGTTTGTTTGGAGTGGGGAGGGGTTAAAGACAGGTTAATGTTCTTTTCTGTTGGTGACCTAACCATAGAGATTTAGTTTGGTTGAGAAGAATGACTTTTCCATTCTGTTCGTACGGAACGTTCATCCAATGAAATTTCCATTGACCAAAAACAATTTTTTCCACCAGCACAGGACCCTTCACTTGATTGCCATGGCTGCCTATTTATTGCTCTACTACACAATTTTTCTTGCTGTGTCAGTGAGATGCTGTTGACATACTAATAACCCATAGTTAAAATAAAGTCCAACCCATCCAAACCTTTTTTTTTTCTTTTACAGGGTTAAAACTAATTAATGTAATATTCTTTAATTGTCTGTGACCTCATTTGGCTGGATACAGCCTCATGGACCATTCATCCATTGTGACTGAACAGGATATTCATCTAACAAAATAGCTATAATTGACAAAACAAAAGCTGTTTCTCTTGCACAGGAACCCAAATACAATCCTCTTCTAGCCACATTTGAAAGTATAATCTTATTTTATATCAAGCGGCAAAGTCATAGTCACACACAACCCCCTCTAACATATCACCACCATCTACTCTGGAAATGGACAATTAGCCACAAGCAGGAGATGCTTGAAATGGATTTACAGTAGGTACATACACAAATATTTTGGAGTGTGACTTACCACACCTACATTTTACAGTTGGGAAACTAGTATGTGGTCATTCTAATAAAAATACATAACCCCAGACTCCTTTGTTGAATGGAGGAAGGAAGAAAGGCCCAGACCAACAATGCCGAATCCTTTCAGATCAGTGTTACCTCAAAGATGGTAGACAGGAGAAGACAATGAAGTTCACTGCATGCTGTGCTACCCTGGATCATTTTCAAAGCCTGTCTTTAATTAACTTAATAAATACATTATATCAGATTCTAGATCTGCCTTAGTGGGGGAAAGATGTTTTTTTTTTTTTTTATATATACCTTTGTCTTCAAGCTTACTTTAGCCCCCGGAACCATTACTACTACTAGATATATGATGCTATGAACAGCTGCCAGCCAATTGGCTGTTGTGCTGTAGAAAAGATATCCATTGTTTAGGTTGGGCATGGAAACCCAGTAGCTAGGGGAGAGAAAAGAGAAAGAAAAGAGCGAGAAGAGACAGAAAAATATGAATACTGAACCTTGATTCAAATTTGTAGCAGCTGCCCCGGGCAATCCTGTGTTTTTATTATTTCTGATTAGTTTCAAGACAAGCACTCCAGTTGTCCATGAACCAGTCTTGGTAAATCTGTTCCACCCACTAACTGTCCAATATACATTTTACATGGATGATTCTCACCACCAGCAGAGAAAATATGGACCAATATTTTGACAAGAGAAGCTAACTATGCTATTTATTAGGTTCATGGTTTTAAAACTTGTGCTATGCTTGATTTTAATGTATCACAAAATCCGAGCTGGTAATATGCTCTTTTGCTTTTTGAACCATATCTTCAAACAAGTTATGCTCCAGTAATGATATTACATTATGCTAAGCAATGTTATCCAAGTGCATTCAGAACATAGAACTATGGGGGTTATTCATGAAGGGATAGCGCCAGGTAGTGCCTCGTAGCGGCAGGCAGCGTCTGGTGAATGCCGGGAGCTGTAGGCAAAACCACATTTATGAAAGCGAATCAGGTGAGCGACTTTAACAGCGCCATGTAGTAGCCGATTCCTCATTACAGGTGGCTCAGTGTATAGCGCCGGCGCTCTAGCTTCCAGAGCGCCCGGTATTACCTGTCGCTCTCCCATACATTTCAATGGACGCTCCTTTTCTTCTGTTTAAACAGGGTTTTGTTTTCTCTCTCAAATAATTGTGTGACCTCTCCTGACCTTGAAAAAGTCATTTTTGAAAACGTTTTGGATTTTTTTCGTTTTTTATGCAGAATGGTCATTACAGGTCTGGCATTAAAGTGTTAATGTCACAATGTTGCAACAATGTAATTCCATGTGTTTTCGCTTTGTTACTGGTGGATATGTGTTCAAAAACAGACTTTAATCACACATCGTCTGGCACTCCGTGCTATAGCGACCAGATTTAGAGCGCCGACGATGTGTGTAGTTTTCTGATGGTATGGAGCGCTGAGAGTCGGTTGTACTGAGCTGGCGCTACCTGTATCGCTGTACTGGTGTTAGAGCGCCCAACATACATACCATTCATCAATGTGGGCCAGGTTACTACAGCCACTGAGGCGCTCTGTTACAGCGCCCGATAGCCATCTACTTACAGCGTCTACTACCCGTCGCTCTAAGCGCCGCTATACAGACGCTCTTCTGCCGATACCTGGCGTTAGTAATGAATCAGCCTTCATGTCTTTTTTAGGAAAGTGGTTGCCTTTGTAAGTGGGTTAATATAGCCTTTACCATGCTGAAGAAACAGATCTTACCTAGCATTAAATTTGATAATGCCAGAGCAACACTAATTGGCGCTACCACAAGATTTGGCATAGATTCCCGCAATGACAGCTTTTCAAACAAGTTCAGTGTAAAAGTCATTAGCGCTTTGGAAATTTCAGTAACTGTATTCTCAGACTGGACACTTAGGCAATCCGGCCAAACTCTAGGACAAGATGGTGGAGTTGGTGTCGTTGGCTCCTGGGTGAAATCCACATTCGATGTTGGTGTAAAGCTTTCTTCTTGCTTGGTCACTTCCATGCTATCTGATTGATTCGTTTTAGAAGTAATATTATGCAACATTGCCTGATTTTCTTCATGCACCTTTAGTGACCCATTTGAGATTTCCAACTGAGGATCAATTTTCTCACAAACTTGGGCTTTGTGTTCTTGGGTAGAAGGTGAAGCTGTTGTGGAATTTCTGTCTGCTGACTCTACATCATTTTTAGCTTTTTTCTTCTTTTCTGTAGCTTTTTTTTTCTCTTTTGGAACCGAATTTATACTATCTGCTGCTGAAGTTTGAATATCATTGTTTGAAACCATTTCAGGATTACGGTTTGCCCCATTTTCTGATAGGTCATTCTCTTCGTTCCCAAGTGAAGCAGAACTCCTAATATCTGACTGTACTTCTGGCTGCCCACCAGCTTCATTTTTCTGCCCATTCGTAGTGGAAGAAGATTGCATAATGGTTGTATGACCAGTTTTTGGTTTACCACCCTGGAAACAAAAATAAATGATACAGTGAATATAAAAATGGGAGACACAACCGGACCAATATACCAACTGATCATATACTTTACAAGTTCAAGTTTGTTAAGCAATAAAGTAGCGGTGTTTTAATTAGAAGGTGTTTAACGTCACTCTGTGGCTTCTAAAGCCAACTAAATATAACTTAGTGGTGTAACTGTAGCCTCTAAAGAATACATTTAGAGCCCAGTTTATAAAGTGTGACTGCATCTTTTTATATTTTGGCAGTGTTATATTTTCAGAATAGCGAAGCGTGGCAAAAGGTCTGTTGTTAAATAATCAGCTGGAATTTGTGCATTTGGGTTTATCCCTATTGGCCAACCTATGTCAGAGCCAAATTCTAGACACCAAATGCTGTATTTGCTAACTTTTAACATACAGAAACACTTTTCGTTGTATTTAACAAGGCGCTGGTCTGCGTTTCTTCATTGCAGTCACAGGAAATCACTGTCATGAACAAAAAGACAAAAGGCTCCTTTTAATTTGTTGTGCTTCAAAGAACAGTGGTGGAAAAAACAGGCGTGATTTTTCAAGAAATTAATAACCAGTAGCCAAAACAATTTACATAACAATAAATGTGTTTAGCATTTTTTTTTAAATAAAAAAAACTTTAATACAGTTCTGCCCATTGTGGTCTATAGGATCTTAACCTACAGCACCACTATAAACTGGCACAGCTTATACAAAAGTCACCACGGTGAAAGGTGCAAGTGATACCTTTGCTGCCATCTGGAGGACGCATTGGAACTGACTTTCGCTTCTTAAATGAAGCATAAAATGACACTGGGCTTAAATCCTTGGCACTAATTGGATTTAAATGGCACTGATGGTTTATAAATCATGTGTGTGTTTGGGGTCTGGACACTAGTTAATGTAAAGTCTCCTTAACCTGGAAGAAGTGAATCTTTCAGACACAGCCTCTGACAGCCAGCATAGAGAGAGTGAAAAGCAGACTAAATTAACATTTCACCTAAAAGCTCTCATTAAAGAGACACTAAGGCCAGAAAAAAGTTTCCTCCCCGGTAATCTATCTCTGTGAAAGGTTAACATAAAAAAATAACTCACCTGGTTCTGGCCACAGTGAGTCATTTTAAAATCATTTTAATTTTCTGCAGTGACTGATGGGGCCAGGGGAGGCAATGCTGATATGAATTTAATGTCCCCTTACAAGAACCTCTCAATTGCACCCCTTGACAATTGAGATTGCAGCACATATAAATTATTAGACCTTTATGTAACTCCTGTCACCCATAAAATAATGTAAGTGCAAAGCACATGCTGAGGACCGGCAGGAATAAAGCGGCATCGTACTGACGGCCCTTTACCGTGGTGAAGCCAAGATGCAGGATCTTGATCTCAGATGGTGGTAAGTTTCAGACAAACGGACTAGGACAGATCAAGTGCGTGACCCAAAAGGGGACTATGTATGTTTTTATGTCATTCCTAGGAAGGAACGTTAATGATTAATAGCTCCAAGCAAATGACAGATTTTCACATTACTAGACTATCATCATGGCACTTTCGTGGGGGTCCCCCTCCCTGGACTACCATCCCCACACTCCAAATATAGGAGCTGGTAACTCCAATGCCTTAGAACCTGCACAGCCATCCCTAAGTCATGCAGATAACCTGCCCCTATGACATATACCATTGGTCTAGTGCACTGCCAACGTTTACCCCAAAATAGGCACCATTAAAAAGCTCCAGGCCAAAGCCAATGGTAACAAGCCTGAATATTTCATCCATGCCATAACCTGTCAAAGCTTCAGACACTCCCTGCATTCCTTCTACTTACTCACTGTCATCCAGAGTTTAAACTGGTTTTGGAAGGGATGGCAAAAGACAAAAGTTTACAGCTTTAACTTTTTCAGCTAATAAAAAGTTCTGTGCTCTGTCTTGTTTGCATCAAAGCAGTTTCTAGAGGTCCAGTGTACTGCATAAAACAGGTAAAGAACGTGTGTTCCTTCATCTACCCAGCATTGTGGTCTGCCCAGGGCACGATAAAGGATAGAATTCATGTTTTTGCCAGTCTTCTTTACTGTTTACCTGGCTACAACTATTGTTGAGGGCACTTTGCCAGGCTTATATAAAAGTGAAACTGTGGATGAGTTACAGAGTCATTTTCATGAATACAACAAACAATATAGTGCCTGAGCAAAGACATTCCAGAGTTATGCAACATTGTAACTACCAGAAGTGTATAAGAAAAGGCTTGATTCCTGCAAAAGGCTAGGTCAAAATCACAACCTCATTATCCCTTTATTTTATTCTTTATTCTTAAAGAGACTGTAAATGCAAAGGGTAGCGACTCACAGTATGCTGCTCTCCTTCAGTGTTGTCTGTGGGGCTATGTCTGTGCTCCAGGCGTTCCTAGCTTTTCATGTATTCTTACTGGAAGGGATTGCCCTCCTTCCCTGTTCTGGCAACCCGGACAACGGTCCAAACGTGGAACACCAGTGGCACGCCAGAGGCAGAGGCGCCATTCCCCAGCCCGTATTACACTGTGGGCACATTTATGACTCCTCACCCTCGTTGCACAACCACACCCCAAACCCGATAAAATCCTGCGCTGCGCTGCTGATTATAAAGGTAAAACTATACCTTCTAAACATTTTTATGCAATAAGGCGTTATGGGATGTGTCGTGATGGGGGGGGGGCACTCTGTCCAGGCAGAATATAAGTGTAAGCATGAGTCTCTACTAAACTAAAGAATGCAACAAAATAAGCATGCATTACATATGTGCATGTTTTCACATTTCTCATAAACATGCAGAATTCAGGCAAAAATTTAATGCAAGTTACCAACCATCCTATTTAATCAAGTGCACATTTTTCCTAGTATCAGAGTTAGGTTGATCATCCACAGAGCTCTCTGCTGGGTTGATCCAGCATTTCTCTCTGCTTCTGCAAGTGCTGTAATATGATTGATTGGTTGGTCTCAGTAATTATCTGTAAATGAGCTGTGGTTCTGGTCCCTAAGGAACCAAAAAATAAAAAGGTTCCATGTAGCTTTACGGTTTTGGGATATGAATCACAAAATAACTTTAACCTAATGATAACCTTGAACATAAAACAAATATGCTTAGTTGACTTTAAAGGCAAAGGCAAAACAAAAAGATCTTGGCCTATCTCACCATGATCACAATAAATGTGTTTTCAAATCTGTTAAATGATAAGCCCATGGGGCTGTGCCCCAATGCTTCTCTGCAGCCACTCAATGCTGTATAGGCCTCAATATACTGTTTCACTATAATTACTGGAGTGTTGGCTCTCTTGGTTACTGTGGTGCCAGAGCACCCACCTATTCACAACTATCTGTGTGTATAGAACTTTACATTTTTAATACATGCAACAAGAAGGACATACTTTCCCCTTAGAATAATGATCACTGAAGAAAATCCCTGAAAAGTTGATAATCTGCTGTAATATCTGTGATGTGACGGGTAGATTATGTAGGTAGCAGTGGCAGTTAGCAGTAGAATAGGTAGGCTTCTATACAGCATATTTGGAGATCTTCTTTAGTTTATATAGGTTTGAATGTAACAAGCTAGAGGTCCAGCTCTGAGCAAACATCCTCTCACATGGCTGTACACAATCGTGTCCACACACAGACAAACACTCACACATACTGGCAATTGCATACACACACCAAAAATGGGGTCCACACACACAGTCAATCGCGCTCCTCCCCACACACAGCCAATCGCATCCGCACACACAGTCGTAAAATAAAATACTCGGTGCTGATTCAACCCGATTATGAGGGCGGCCAAATAGACCAAGTTCCTGGAAGCCATTATTACAGGTGATCATCCCTGGGGAAGACAAATATCGGTGATGTTGAGGAAAGCAGAGCACAGCAGAGATTATTTTTTCATCATCAATCACAACTATCCAAAAAGCTGCTGACTTGCTTCTATGCTGTCACAAAACAGATTATAAAGGACCATCAGAACGGATTATCACGCTCCCAACCATAGAGAACTTATATACCAGTAGGGCAGTGTCTCAGTCACAAAACCCCTTCATACCCATTTCACTGCATCTCAGATATGGGGTGATATGGGGTGATATGCTTTACTGACTTGCAGTCAGGTTACTGAGTGATCCCCCATTGCACAAAGCAATCAGACAAACATAGTGCCGTTGACTCATCTTGAGTGTGGGTACTGGTCAGTTCCCACAGTCCATCTGGCACCTGGCTGTCTTCAAGCTCTACCGCCACTCCAGGTACATCATGTCAACTGTTGCTGAGAGTGGTTTCTAAGAATTTATGGATATCCAGCATAGTCATCAAATCCTCATCTGGAATATTAAAGCTTGGACTGACCCAACCAAACTGCATTAATTCATCTTTATCTTACATCAGTAGGAGAGTGCCTGCGGGGCAAATGGCGGATCCTGGGGCTGGGGCTGCAGTACCTGGGCTGGGTGCTACCAGTTCCTTGGTTATGCCTGTGTTCCTGGCTCTGGGGGTTGTGGTGGCGCCAATGCTGTGGCATAGTGAGGTCCTAACTCAGCAGTGGCGAGAAAATCTGATCCTTAGCTGTGTTCTCTTATACCTAATTGAGTGGGTAATTGTATTGGAAAATATTTGGTACTAAACTATTTATTTAACAGCCCCTCAAAGGCGCAAGCAACCTATAGGTTACATGTGCGTATGGATGCAACCACACGGGGTCCAACGGGGAAACACAGGGGTGCGTCACACAGAACGACATCCAAAGGTCCAACATGGGACCCACCGTTTTCACCCGTGAGCAGCAGGAGGACATTATGATGGTAAGTGTTACTTTCATTACATTTGCCTATGCATTTGTGCCACATCCAGCCAAGGTGGAAACAGGTGACAGAGTGGCCACAAATTATGAGCAAAGGCACATGGCGCCACAGTAATTGAGGAGGCCTGTCCTTCCAACGTTACAGGGCCACAGTACTTTGCTGCCACTGTCACACTCTTTAAAATGGCTGGTTACAACAAAAAAGGCATATGCTGGAAAGCCACGGAAGGACATGGCACATGGAGAACAATGAGATCCACAGCAAGTTACGTCTGAAAACAGGTTAAAAACTTCAATAGCTTGCGAAACTACTTCGGCTGCAAATACTGTAAATGTTTGGCTGAACCGTATGTGTACGCAAAGCAAATATAGCCGCCTATGCATGAACAAACTTTTCTCGGAACGTGTCTGTGAAGGATACAAGCGTTTGCAATTTCCCGTACCTGTACCTGTGATGGGGCATTTTTACAGGTTAGTTACATCACTTTTCCAATGGGGTAAGAGTATTTGTTTTTAGTTTGGAAACAACAGAACCCTAGGGGCTATGCAGAACAAATAGGTGAAAACTTTAGCATAGCCCATAGGGTGCTGTTATTTCCAAACTTAAACAATATATCCTTACATCACTGGAAAATTAATGTACCTAAACTGTAAAAATGTGCCATCACATGTACAGGTGATTTTTTTGGGGGAAATGTAGGACAAATACTTTTCTGTGTGTTACCGCCTTAAAAGCTCACCAGAAGACACACTGGGTTCACCATATATTTAGCGTGACCCCCAATGTCCCTTTATCTCTGTTCACTGTATCAAACGGAGCCTTTTTCTCAATCTTACACCACTGTGCTTGAAAAAAAGTGACTCCTCCACCATCACACAATTATGCATATCAGATTGTTACTTGGCATTTAGCAATGTACCCCATACACATGTAGACAGATTTCAATTACTCCAGTCTCGATTAAAACTCCAAATAACTCACGCAGGATGTTGATCTAATGCTGGATATCCCAGATTATTTCTTAGCATTTTGCAGTATAATCCATATACATGCAGATCGATTGCCATTGTCAGCTCTGGCTCCAATCTCGCATAGTTGAATATGTTTTTAAAATGAAAACATTCTTACACTTATTTATAAACCGGAGCCTTTATAAAGAGGCATCAACACGTTTTTGGCCACAGAGGTACTCAGCATGCGATTTAAGAAACAAAAAAAAACTGTCTGTATTGATGCGGCCAACACTGGCACCCAAAAGGTTTAAGCCGCGCCAGATGCTTATGGCGCTGTAGGTCAAGATCCCATAGAGCACAATGGGCAGAACTGGATTTGGTTTTATGCTTATAATTAATATTTCACATATTTATTTGCTCAGAACCAGAACTTGCATTGTGACTTGCCAATAATGGAAATGCAGGACATAGATGTCCATAGATTAACTATGTCGCCAAATTACATTTTGTTTTTCATTAACAAATCGCTTTTCATGGCTTCTTTTGGTTACAAATGTGTAATTTGGACCACAACAACAAAATGCAGCCTAAACGCACTCTAAACTTTCCCAGCAGTGATTTCTTGTAAGTAACCGTAATGATGAAACACTGACCAAACCCTGGAAAAATACAGCGGCAATCTTTACAAATAAGAAAAAAATTTATAAATACGATGTGCAGCACCGACAAAATGGCGGTACAACGTGGCACTCATTGGCGCTGGGATAATTGTCAGTCAGGTCCAGCAGGCACTGACACAGACTGGACAATACCTAGTGCAACAATCAAAGCAAATTAGTTAGCAGCGACTTCTCGCGCCATTGTAGTCCACAGCGCTTCGCCAGAAAAAAAATGGCGCACATCATAAATAAGGCCCTTAGTTTTGCACTCACCTAAGGCAAGCAAAACAGAAGCATTGAAACACCTCAATCAGGTGGAAGATTAGCAGCATCACGCCATATTGTTGCTTAGCATATACATGCAGATCATTTCCAACTGTTAGCTCACATTAATCTGGCTCCAATCTCGATTTGAACTCCAGATAATTGGACTTGATGTGTCTTTAATATGTTTTTTGTATATTTAAGCTCAGATGCAATTAAAAGCCATAATAATATGTAATATGTTTTTTAAATGCAATGCATTCCTGCACTTTATTTTACACTCCAAAATGTCAGGCAATAGAAAGTATTGAAATACGCCAATCAGAAGGAGTTTTTCGCCAAAGACACAGAGGACATCTCAAAGAAGCAGCTAAAACGAGGTGACGTGTTAAGGTACAGGAAAAGAAACATCATCAGGATAATACTCGACCCAGAGGTTGGGAGCTGCTGTACTGGATATGTAAGACGTGAAATAGCATAACAATACATTTTACCTTATTTCTGTTGTGAAATGAGCGTAGTTGTCTGTCCTGAACCCAAGTCATGCTAAAAAAGCCTTTACATGATATATATTATTTTAGACTACTGTTTGCCCTTTAATCACAAGCCTGTAGAGATGGTGGCTGTGTGACTTCCACATTCTCTCTGTTTAGTGTTGGTGATTGACAGGTCGATGCTGCGGTAGATAAATGCTTTGCATGCGTGGCTGCTCTTAGTTTTGGCATATCAATTCAACACAAAAAATGCTTTGACTTTTTGCCCAGACATGAGTGATAATGAGCTTTTATGTACACATGCTTTCAAACTGGTTTTCTTCTTTGTGAAAGACATAGGCCCTTATTCATCAAGCGATAGCGCCAGGTAGTGTCTGACGAGCGCCAGGTAGCGGCAGCTAACGGCGACTACCGACTCAAGTACGCCCGGCGGCGGTCACAATGACGCATTTATCAAGCAAAATTAGGCTAGTGGCGGCGAGAGCGACGGCTAGCGCGGCATTCATCATGAAGCCGCCTGGACCGAACAGCGCCGCTGCAAATTCCCTCACAGCACCAGGTATGAGCTGTCGCTCCCTGGCGATGTCCAATGCATTTCAATGGAGCAATCTATAATTATTCATAATTAATTGTTATTTTTTTTTTTTTTTTATGTCAAAAAATCGGAGAACACTTCTGCAATGTTAGGATTTATTTTTAAGTCGAAAAAAAAAAAAAAAAATATGTGCAGAATTGATCTAACAGGTCTGAGATTAATGTATTCATATTACAAAATGATTCTAAAAACATGTATAATGTTACATTCAAAAAATATGGTTGTTTAGGGGTTAAAAACTAGTTAATACACATCGCCGCCAGCGCTCTGGGGTTTAAACAAGGAATGGACAGCGACAGCACATTCGGAGCGTGATTTGTTGATGAATATGAAGCTAGCCGTTCGCTCTGGCCATTCGTTGTCAGGCGCTCACATACAACGCTGGACCTGTGAAACAGTGACCCCCCAGCCCGTATTCAACATTACCGCACACCGACTGAGTTGCTGTCATCAAGCTAATGCCGGCCAAGCACAGCGAATACTGGCTGGCGCTGAAAAAATCACGCTACAGTCGCTCATCTGTCGCTACCTGGCGCTATTGATGAATCGGCCTCATAATTGTTTTCTACCGTGAACCAATCACAACAATTTCCAGTGTGCTCCTTATTGGTCAATCATTCCTGTGGCACTAGAAAATGTGGGCGCCAGATGAGTGGCTCGCAGAAGCCGCTATCTACGCCCCTCAGCAGCGGAGAGCAAGGCAGCGTTATGCCTGTGCTGCCTCCAAGCTGGCGGGTCGGTGCAGCAAACGGCTTATCAAAGCCTATGTGGCTGCGACCCCTAGCACCTGCTTGGAATGCTGTAAAGGAGCCGCATCTATTAAAAAAACAAACCGCATCTGAGCGGGCGCTGCCAGAAGGGGATTCCAGCAAACACTCTTTTTAATTATTGGGGGGCTTTGTTAGGCCTAAATCAAGCTTAGCACAGAGGGAGGGAGATGTGGCTAGTGGTACAAAAAAGTTTGGAGTTCCTCTTTACTATAAACTTTATTATTTAGTGCTTTATGAAATACAAGATCGTTGTTCATTCAATATACAGTCATGTTGCTCCCTGAGTATTAAATATATATGATGGGATATATCTTGTATCGAGGTTGTGGGGTGGATGATCCACAAATTGTAATGGCTTTAGACTTTTGTTTTAAGAGTCGATTTAATAAATATCACGTATTGTGTTTCCTAATCACTGTGGTGTGTAGTTCGTTAGCAGTTTACATTGAATTGTCACATGAAAACATATTATTTTTTAAATATGGGTTACAGCTTTTTACTACTACATTGCCTGAAGGGTAAAAGCATCAGATGAATTACAATAACACTAAGCCGTTACTCCAGTACATGCTGGATCACGGAACAGGCTTTTATAGTTGAGATGTTCTCCCCTGTAAAAGCAGATTTTTTTAGTTGATGTATAAGTGACCCCTCATCTTGATATTTAGCATGTTTATGCAGATTTGTATTATTGGACCAATTGTTTGCAATAGTTAATTTTTTAGTAAGTTAGTGCTTTTTTGTTACATTTTGCTTCTGTATCTTAGCACAGGATAAATTCCTTCTAAGAGGTAGGAACAGAACTCCTCAGTAACAGATGGTTTATGTCTCTATATAATAGAAATCATGGAGATCATTGTATAATAGTAAAAGAAAACTGACCTTTGTTTGCATTGCATAACAAATCATGGATACAGTTCCAAGAAAAAACACCAAATGGATGAAGAGCTTCATTGTAGAGGCTTCCAAAAATGGAGAGTGACCACCAATCCAGATGTGTAAGGATTCCTGTGCTCTGTGTGCCTCCTAACTTTTTTGATTTCTCTAAACAGAAACTTTGCTCATCGGCCAGTGCCAGGGACACAAAGATTTGCAGGGTTTTATTTGCCAGTCCAATGAGATAAACAGTTAAATATTCTCCCAAATTCCCCTAAGTCAGCTGACTATTTGAAAGTCCCGCCCACAGTCTAAAAAAATACATACCAGACACTTTTGCTGGAAGTATATATTGCATCATCAACACAACAGCAACCATCACAACTGCATCAGCCTGACCCTTGTGCTCATACTGTGCAAGCTGTTTCTGTACAATACAAGATCTACAATGACATGAACCTCTCTTTATAATAGTGATGTTGAAAGACTTCTATCACTTGGGCTACCCTTCTGACTGTCTGTCAGACTAGGTCAGTATCTTATCCAGCCTCTTAATAAAATGTAACTTTTTAAAAGCCAAACGTGGCTTTGATATATGATTAAGGGCCTGAGCAGCCCAAAACGCGTTATGGGAGTTTACTGACAGGATACGGCGGCGTCCGGATCGCTATTGCTATTTTGCACAAGAATACTCTTGTCCACGTTTGGCTTTCTTAATTTTGGGTATTAAAAGTTATATTTTATTAAGAGTCTGGATAAGATACTGACCTGGATGCTATTGAGGAGGACTGCCTTGGATCTCCTTTTCTGTGCCTTATGGTGTATGCGGTGAGCTGGCTAGTGTTTGTATATGTCAGACTAGCCAGAGACTGACACTGGTGAAGGGAGGTATTGCTTTGCTAAGGCTTTAAATTGGGGGGCTTTAAGTGTTTATTGCCTAAGTGTTATAGAGCTAAAATAAGAAGTTAAAAGCCAAAGTTTCTGTGACCTCTAAAATTGTGATTTCACTGCTGTTCTTGTAACTGGGATAATGGCTAGCAACATTGGAAGTCTACTTCAGTGCACAATTTGTCTTATATGTATACACTTCAGGAGCAGCATTTCCAGGGTGAATACCGCTGTGATAAATGTGAGCATATTGCAACCTTGGAAGCTCGGGTTAGAGATCTGGATGTGCAAAATGCAACACTGAGGCAGACTGACAATATGGAAAAGTACATTCTGCTCACTGAGCAGCCATTACATGGGGTAGATACAGAGGTGGAATAATGGGTCAGGAGGTGCAGGTAAGTAGTTGGGTAAATGTAGATAGCGAGAGTAGAAAGGGAGCACAGAAAAGGAAGGCCATACCTATATCTGAGCACCCTAGCAAAATTGCCACGTTGGGTAATGATGAAAGAGTGTCAATCTCAGAAATTGCAGCCCTAGCTGATACTGCTCTCCCTAACAGCCGGGAGGACAGCCGAGCCAGTGAGCGAGTGGTTGGGGCAGCAAGTAAGAGTAGACAGTTAGTGGTAATAGGGGATTCTATTATCAGGTGGACTGATGGAATAATTTGTTACCAAGACCGCTTCAACCGAATAGTTTGGTGTCTCCCTGTTGCCAGGGCTCAGCATGTGGTAGAAAGGGTGGACAAATTACTGGGAGGGGCTGGGGATGACCCAGCTGTCCAAGTGGGGACCAATGTCAGAATTTATGGGAGATGGAGGATCCTTAACAATACATTTAAGGAATTAGGCACCAAGTTGAAGAGAAGTTTGAAGTTTGAAATTGTTTGAAGTGGTGAGGGATTCTGAGGGGCAAAGCCAAGTCGAGTGTTGTCAATTTTTTATTTGAAGAATGTAGAAAATTCTTCTGCTATTATTTGGGAGGTTGGGAGGTTGGAGGAGGCGGTGGTGGGCGGAGTAAGGAACTGAAAGTGTTGAAGAGTTGTTTGGGATTCCGGGCTTGTGCAGAAATCAGTGAAGAGAAATAAGCTTGCTTAGCAGATGAAAGGGCCGTCCTGAGTTCCTGTTTATAGAATAGAAAGTCGTGATTGGCTTTGGTTTTCCTCCAACGCCGTTCAGCAGCTCGAGACAGCTGCTTCAATCTGGTTGTGCTTGGATTTAGCCAGGGTTGGGTTTTTTTGGTGCGGGGACGGCTATAGGTGAGGGGGGGGCGACAGAGTCCAGAGCTGAGGAGAGAGTATTATGGTAGTGTGATGATGCAGCGTCTATGTCCGTGAATGAGGTCAAGGTCTGAAGAGGTTGAAGTGAGGCAGAAAAGGACTGAAGATCTAGGTTTTTTAAGTTCCTGCATTGAGTTGGGGATTTGTATGGAGGGGGGTTTGCAGGCATTGAAGAGAGGGTCATAGTCAGCAGATTATGGTCAGAGAGGGGGAGAAAAGAGGACGAGAGGTTTGATACAGAATAGAGGTTAGAGAAGAGGAGGTCAATTGTGTGGCCGTCTTTGTGGGTGGGTGCAGTAGACCATATATGAATCAGTTCGTGGAGGCACCTACTAGGGGTGTAATTACAGACCCTTAAGTTTAACATCCATTGTGAGGAAATTGCTTGAGGGGCTATTAAGTACTACACACATGAATATGTAACTATGCATAAGTGACAATCAGCACAGTTTTTCTAAGGACCCTCACCTGGAATATGCCTGGAATATGGCGTCCAGTTCTGGTCACCAGTTCATAGAAAGGACGCTCTGACTATGGAAATGGTGCAGAGGAGAGCCACCAAACTAATAAGGGGAATGAAAGATCTTAGTTATGAGGAAAGATTACGGGAATTAAATCTGTTCAGTCTTGAGAGGAGACAACTTAGAAGGGACATGACTAACTTGTATAAATATATAAATGGGCAATACAAAAAATATCGGGAAACACTATTTCAGGTAAAATCCTCTCTAAGGACAAGGGGGCAAACCCCCTCAACTGGCAAAAAAGAAATTCAATCTTCGGAGACAACAAGATCTGTGTAATAGCTTCCCACAGAAGTTTGCTACTGCATCAGCCACTAACATTAACAGTTATTACTAGTTCCCCCATGACACTCACTGATGCCAGGCGAGGAGCACGCTGTTGGAACCAGAGCAAACAGCTGTGAGACCAGAAGGCTGGAGCCTGCAGGACTTGTGCCTGTGGGTTGGTCAGGAGGAATATTAATTTCATGCAGCAGATTGAGGACTGTGGACAAATGGTCAAATGCCTGTGCATCCCCTTCCCGTGCCCCAGGCAAGACAAACTGGGATGTCATTTGCTGACAGCCCTCTAGGAAGCATAAAACTCACAGCATCAGCACTAAGCTACTTTGTCCCTCATGACGGCGTCAGTTTTTATGCATGCCCAACGATCCAGCCAAACATATACAGCTGCTTTGTTTGTGATTGTGAGACAGTGAGTGGGTGAATATTTGCATCCTATATGATTGCTCTCCGCTGGTACTCTCTATGGGGCTTGCAGGCTGGTAGGTTATAGTTCCTGTATCACAACACATGTTTAGATCTACTTTAAAGCTGACACCAGGGATCCCAGATGAACCTTCCACTACTCATCCTGTCGCATGTAATCCCGAAACTACAGAGATACTTCCTCTGATGGGGAGAACTCATCACTGGGGGGGGGGTAGAGTAAGGTATGTGAACCCCCCAGATCACCAACACAACTCACCTTCCCGTTGTTCCTATAGCACATGCATAGGCTAGCCTAATCAGTGCTTTGTTGTTTTGACCAGTGTGTGGCTTTTTCCCTTCCCCAGCCTATCTAGATAGCTAGACGTGGGAGTGTGCCTCAGCTGCAGAGAGGCTGATGCGGGGATGTGGCTGCGGCCTGTGATCCGGATAGCTGCAAAGGTGAGTGATTGTGGGTCTTCGGTTCACACAGTAGGGCATTCTGAATCCTTTAAACCCTTGGGCCTGCCAGTGGCAGTGATAGGCCCGCTTTAATGTACAACATAGAGCTTTTTGTGACAATAGCGAGCGGGGATTGGTCGCATCCTGGTTTCCCTCATAAATAGCGCATATCAGCTGAAAGATGGCTGCGGGGTCACACGCTGATGTATATACTGCTGAACCTACGGTGTTTCACACAGTGGAGCATTCCAATTTGGAGGTCAGGAATCAGGTGGCCCTGTTGTCTTTTTGAGCTTGGGTCTGGGCTAGGAGGGTTTTGGCCAACTTCTCTGTGTCTGTCACAATCTGTGTCACCCAGACCCAGCTTTCAGGAATATTGAATGACACTCATGAGGCATTTCTTGGTGTGTAGGAAGCCTGGAGAATCTCTATTATGTTGAAACTGTCACAATTCCCTTTGAATCAAAAGCTAGTCATATAGACGGTCAGTGACCCGACTGTCTCAACCTACTCCCATGTCACCTTTCCTTACTCTTTGTTTATTGAAATTGCTTTTATCTGTACAAACAAGAGGCGATATCCCCTTTACTGTAAATCATAGTTTAGACTTTAAACCGGACCTTCACCCTTATATGTTTCTCCCACCCTGTACATACAGATTGACCACATTAAAAATCATCCTACCTGCATATATTGTATTTTTTAAATCTTTAAATATCTAAGATGGCGTTCTATTGGGTCTCAGGCTACCTGCAAACAGGAAGTGTCTTCTAACTGTGCTGCTCTGCATTCTGGGATTGAGGCCATTTTCCTGCCTGAACAAAGCACAGCTATAACCTGCCCCCCTGCACTCCCCCGCTCTCCTCTCCTTAGTATGTGATGCTTCTAAGGCAGGATGGCAGCGCCCATATCCTAGAGTCCTGAACAGAATTGCAGCCCAGCAGGGAAAGAATAATAAGTAAGTGACTAAAACATAAAATATACTGGGAATTTTTTTAAGGGCTTTTTATTAAATAATGCTGTAGGTCCGGTTTACAAAATGTTTTATTGATCTATCTCTGGAAACATTAATAAAAATAATAAATTATACACTGTTTATTAGTAAAAAAAATGGTGGTTTCAAAAGTTTTCCTTAGTCTAAAATAAAACTCTTTACTCTATGATTGTTAGTTGCACATCATAACCACCTCAAGTCAATGATGCTCCAACTATCACTGTAAATTTTAAAGCGTAAAAAGACACAAATCGTGAGCAGAAAGAGCACAAATTTCCAATCAAACATTGGGTCTCTGCTTGTAGGATACTTTATTATCTCACATAAGAAAGCATCAGTGCTCACACGTCAGGTCAACGCCTTTCACCTCCCCCTGAATGATGCAAATGTATATAATAAGCAGGGAAGTTTCTAGACAAAATAGCTCTCAGAACAGAAAGGAATTCTGCCCCCTCCTCACCCATCTAGTGGCGCTGTTGCTCTCCCATACAGGTATGTGCCATGTTGTGCCTCTTCGCTAGTAGCAGACAGTGCCCCCTCCCCATGACTGAGCCCAATATGGGGTAATGAGGGCTTTGTTTATGGCTGACAGGGCCGGATTAAGTGTGGTGGAGGCCCCAGATATAGTATTTTTTCCCTTTAAAATATTAGCCCAGCCGAGTAACTGATAGTTGTTTGGCACCCGCCCAATTACTGAAACATCAGATCGAGTCCCTTGTGCCACCCTTGTGCAGGTGCACGCTGCTCGGGAACTCCTGCTTTGCCATTCTGGGTGGGGGGTGTAGTGGCCCAGCTGGTCCAGCAGAAAACAGTTCCCTGCATTGAGCTGCCAGTGGCTGTGCTTGTGCAGTGACAGCTCTGCACACACCCATCACTGTAGCTTTGCTGCTCTAGACTCTCCCTCCTGCCTGTGGTGGCTTTGGCTGCATATTTGCAAAAACCAAAAAAAAGGTACGGGAGGGGGAGCGTCGATAGCTTTGTTGCTAGACCAAGAAAAGCCTCCTGGACCAGGAGGAACCCAAAGGTTGGTGGAGGCCCCCTTTGCAGGGCAAGTGGTGGAGGCCCCGGGGCTAGAGCCCCTTGCGCCCCCCCTCATAATCCGGCCCTGGCTGGCACCATTAACAGTGGCTCTAACTAATTTGTGGAAAACAGAATGGCTGGGATTAAGGCGTCCCCCGTGGCCTTGGCACCCAGAGTGATCACCCTGCTTGCCCTCCCCTAGAAACAGCCCTGTTTTTGCTCAATAATTATTATTTCTTTTTATGCTTTCACGTATACATTAATGTGATGGCTGGCTCTTTATTGCCCTCTTGTGGTAATTCTGCATAAAGATTCATTCTTCATGTTGATACAATATTGATTCAATAAATTATGTATTTTTCCTGGCATGGATTATTGCATATTTTAATCTAGGTGTTTTTATGGGGGTAATCTAAATGAACCTTGTAGGGGAGTTACCCTTGCTGGGGTCCCATCCCTGTTGACCTGACCCACCGTGAGAAACGTAGCTTATTTAAGCAAACGAAAACTAGAAAAATATATTGGTAAGCAAGTAAAGTAGGCTGATTAGTGTAGTGGCCCCCTATCAGTGCCAGCCAACCGTTGAACAAGGGAGTCTTTGGACCTCCTCCCCTGTTGCATACAAACAATACAGGGGCTCACCACAAACCACCACGCCCGTATAGTAAATACAGAATATACAAATATATCAAAAATATACAAAAAACATTTTATTGTTTCTGAACGTCAACAACGTTTAAAAAAGCACTCACGTGCATGGTCATTACAATACCTTAATTCCTAAAACCTCCATGTGCAAATATACAAAAAGTCAGTATGCATATGCTGTAGTCCTTATCAAGCTGGGTAAACTAGTTTCGCCTGGGACTGCTTCCTCAGTAACCTTTAATGTTGATATAGGTGCTAGTACATCACATAGTTACATAGTTACATAGTTACATAGTTAATACGGTTGAAAAAAGACATATGTCCATCAAGTTCAACCAAGGGTGTTGGGGTAGGGGAAAGTTATTTTTTATTTCATAGGGGAAGCTATTTTATTTTTTGTCTTTATTTTTTTTATTGATAACCACTAGTAGTAACTGTTAATGTTATTTTCTTCAAAATAAGCATCTAATCCTTTTTTGAAGCTGTCAGCGGTTGATGCTGTAACAAGCTTCTGTGGGAGGCTATTCCATAGATTTATAGTTCTTATGGTAAAAAACGATTGTCGCCTCCGGAGACTAAATTTCTTTTTTTCCAATCGAAGGCAGTGCCCCCTTGTCCTTAAAGAGGATTTTACGTGAAATAGTGTTCCCCCATATTTTTTGTATGGTCCATTTATATATTTATACAAGTTAATCATGTCCCCCCGCAATCGCCTCCTCTCAAGACTAAACAGATTTAATTCTCGTAATCTTTCCTCATAACTAAGATCTTTCATTCCCTTTATTAGTTTGGTGGCTCTCCTTTGCACCCTTTCCAGAGTCAGGGCATCCTTTCTATGAACGGGTGCCCAGAACTGGACGGCATATTCCAGGTGAGGGCGCACCAGTGCCTTGTAAAGAGGCAAAATTACATCTCTATCCCGTGATTCCATGCCTCTTTTAATGCACGATAGAATCTTGGTGGCCTTGGAAGCAGCTGCTTGGCATTGCATGCTGTTATTTAGTCTGTGATCTACTAGTACCCCCAGATCCTTCTCAACAAGTTACTCTCCCAGTTTTACTCCCCCGAGGACATATGTTGCCTTCGGGTTATTAGACCCCAAGTGCATGACTTTACATTTTTCCACATTGAACTTCATTTGCCAAGTGGATGCCCAGACACTCAATGTGTCCAAGTCAGCCTGAAGCTTGTGAACATCTTCAATAGACTGCACTGTGCTACATATTTTTGTGTCATCTGCAAAAATAGAGACAGTGCTTTTAATTCCATCTTCTATGTCGTTTATAAACAAGTTGAATAATAGTGGGCCCAGCACTGAACCCTGGGGTACACCGCTTACATGAAACTAAAACAATAACAATCATTGATGTCAGTATTGTACCATTGTGTATCATATGAAGATCAAATATACATACATGATAGACAACATCACCAATCCAAGGTGAGTATTCAACAAAACCATAATACATGTATTATTTTTTACCTGACTCAGATTGGGTAGATGCTCGTTGTCTAATCGCACAGCAGTGGGAGAAAAACTATAGTGTGTTCTCTTAAACAGCGTTGTCAGCATGGTCCAATGCTCCAGTAGTATGGGGAGATGCAGTTGCCCAAATAGAAGCAGGGGAAAAAGATAGGCTGGGGAGAGGAAACATAAACGGCCATCCCAATTATGTTAATAGATGGGTACCATACCACAGCTCATAAGGAATCGGCTAAGGGCCCATGATGTATGAAAAACATGCTCCCCCAGTGTCCGTAGGTACGGGATGGTGCTTGAAAAGCAGGAGACACCCCATATTTGTGTAGTCAGAAAATACCAAAAATCTGCACTGCATCTAGGCAGAAGGAATAGATATATGTGTCATTGCTCCAATATTTGCAATAATAGATACAATACCCGAGGAACCACAAAAAAGAGAGCTCACCCTGTAGAATCAACAGCATGCATAAATAGCAGAGCCCATCACCATATGGGATTCCATACATACATAAAAAACATGATAGGAGCAAATCACACGCCACTAGTCCGCTGTCCAAAGACAGAGAGTGAGCAACATGCTCCAGTTTACCTATTATCATCACATACCTGTGATATAACATGAGGTGTCAACATCGCTCAAGCTCAGGTGGCAGTCGGACAGACGTCCCATTCGGGTGCTAGCCCAGAAGACAGTCCGGCAGGCTAGATTCTCCCTGCATGGGGCGTCCAACCATGTGTACACCTCCTGCCTTCCTGGATGGAAAACGTCGCATGAAATACGCGACTGAAGAGGGCGGGGTGTGTCCAGGGGTCGTGTGTCCCACAGCATGCGTCTGCATGAGCGTGCCGTCATGCCGTGGATGTCAATAACAGGGACAGGCCCCCGCCTCCCCCAAGCACCCCGCGGGCACGTGCGCTGATGGGAGGACACGCCGGGAACCAGGCGCCACAACGTCGGAGGTCGCGCCGCTGGCCGCAGAACTCATCTGTGTTCCCCGGCGAGGACCACGCCCCCATGTGCGCGCGCACCAACCTTCCGGGGGAGGGAAGCTGGGTGGCACCTGGCCACTCCACAAAGAATCAATGCCTGCACTGGGCTCCTCCAACATGGCGGAGTACCCTATGTCCTAATATACATATATTTATTCAATATCAGTGGTCACTGCCAATATGGCAGGAACCCTCGCTCCCTACATAATATGAGAGTAAGTTTGAGAAGAATTATTTAATGAGTCATTACATAGAGGAATAATATCCAATTAGCCATTAGCAAATCTGCATTAATAGTCATACTTTTCCTCAAAAAGGTCACAGCAGCACTGCCATATTTCAAACCCCAATCAGATGCAGAAAAAATATTTTAAGAAATGTCTTTTTGCATTTTATTGGGCATAAAATCTTCAGTAATAAGTGACATATGGATGCTGCTGTGACCTTTTTGAGGAAAAGTATGACTATTAATGCAGATTTGCTAATGGCTACAGCATTAAATAAATAATATATATATATATATATATATATATATATATATATATATAGTTTATTTAAAGTGGACTAATCATGCTCCCATGGCCACACTGGAATCTAAAAGATTACAGGGGCGGCTGATAGCCTACTCCCAGGGCATCCTATACCATTGTATGCTGTGTGAAATTTTCCTGGGGCTCCAGTAATTGTACCTGATCCCAGCACATTATGTTCACCAGCAGCTGCATCCCTGGCTTCCCTGTAACTGTGAGCTCTCCCCATGCCCAGCTGGGGATGTGACCGGTGCTGCACCAATGCCAGGCGTGAAGTTCAAATCAGCGGTACAAGTGCCATGAGGATGGCGGGGTAAAAGTGGGCAATGTGGGGGGTTTTACACAGGGGGCATCTAACATCGGGATATCCCCAGGGCAGGGGGCAATCACCAGAATAGTTAAAATGCTGGTGATTGGTCCACTTTAAGTGTTTGGGTGGTCAGATTTGGTAATGAGGATAATTTAAGTTGGAAAGTCGTCCAAAACATAATCTGTAAATTGCAGAGGCTACTAAACATAGAATGCTAATGGGAAAAGATAACAATACTGGGCATTCGTGAGGGTTTCACAAAGTAGACATCCCAAATCAGACTTGCCCTGGACTCCAAGGAAACCCAGAAGAGAGATTAACCAAACAATTATCAAGAAATTGCACACCAAATACCACACATTTTGAATACAAAATAGTGTGTATTAATAAGTGCAAAAAATAAATGGACATTCTATATACATAATGTCTCCTATTCAGATACCCAGCAAAGAGAAAATTCCAGGGTTTGTCTCTCTTTAAAGCTGACCAAATTAAAAATAGACTTGGTCCAGTTAAATGTGTCCTGGTGCATCCCAACTAGCATTGTCTTCCAGGATCCAACAGTGATCAAATGGGGCACTAAGCAGAGCGGTGTTGTCCTGCAGCTTTATCCCTGCTCCCACCGCTGTGTGCGCCCCATTAGGCCTGTCTGGCTCAGCATACATGCGCAGATGCCACTGCAGAGTGAAGACGCACTCACTCTTGGTCCCAAAAAACGCACAATAAACATTGTTGATCTGCAGTGGTTATCACAATTGGTGACTCTTCATTTTAAAGTGCGATGGATGGACCTTTCCTGGCATGTGGCCTAAAACAAAAACAGCCTTACGCCAGGTGCTGGATCCCCAGTGGCCAAGGGAAACTGACTCCTCAGTTAGCTAGTCAATGCACAGCAGTCACGCTGCTGCTACAATGATTGACAGTATAAGCAATCAGTTATGGCCAGTCTAGCAGCTAAAAACGAACGGTGCCGCTCCTGGTTGGGGATCGGGTGCCCAGAGCTCAGTAGGGGAGTCTTCTTTTTGCTTTAAATAGCCAAATCGGGTCTAGCTCTTGATAGTATTTAGACTAATAAAAGTCAGATGACTACTGTTATAAGTACAGTTTTAAGTATGTATGATCATAACTGTCATATATCCCTGCTAAAATCAATCTAGTAGAGCTTGAATCACTACTTATAAGAGAGGGAGATAAATTGCAGCCGGTACTGTCTGAATGAGGCAGAGCAGAGCAGTGTAAAGGAAGTAGGGTAGACGGGCAGGCGAGTAAGGCATGTAGGGCTAGGGGCAGGAGTTTTTTCTGATTTTTGCCACCTGGATCTTGCCGCCATGTCTGCAGTGCCACCTGTGGCTCTGCAGACATTGGCTCATGTGGCCCTGTGCTCCACTGTGTCATCTGCAATGTACTTCACTTTAAAAGTCTATTTACAGCTTATGGCTTTCCTTCCAGGTTGTAGTTCTGTACGTGTCCATGTTTTGATGCCATGTATGGATTTTATCTCTTCCTTTGCAGCCTTTATCCATTTACTGGCTTCCACTTCTGAAATCTGCGATATGTCTTTCCAAGTTGCGGGTTCATTAGTACTGGCAGTGCTTACCTTGTTGAGAGACATACAGGTGGTTTACTTTTGTTTTTTCTTGCTGAGCGTCTTGGTTCTGAGCTTACTTGTGTCTGCTCTTCAGTACTGGTAAGTTCTGCACTCACTTCAACTGTTTGATCAGAAGTTACTGATGATTACTGATCAGTGCCAGTTTACTCTTCTGTTCTTATTTCTTGTTTATTGTTGTCATTACATTGTCTCTCAGGTCTTCAAAGTTATGCTGGTGCTAATGGTAACCTTGTCTGTTTTGGGATTTAGGATTTTGTAACCCTTAACATTGTCACTGTATCCAACAAAGTTTCCTTCAAGTGCTCTGCTTTAGAGTTTGGTGCATTTTCCTTTGAGATGTAGATGAATTCTTTGCAAGTTTTACACTTGGCTTCTTATTGTGGCCAAATTCATATGGAGTTTTCTCCACTGTTCAAGATAAGAGTCCATTCTGCAAATAAGTCACAGTCATTGCTGCCTCATCCCAGTATTTTTGTGGTAGTACAGAATCTGTCATCTTACATTTTGCTACCCCATTTTTCTCTGGTGTGTATGCCACTGTCTATTCCAGTCTTCTTTAAGTACTCTTGTAGCTTGTTTCCTGTTAATTCTCTGTAATCACCCCAAAGTATGAGGTTTCCTCTGAAACGTGTCTCTTGTCTTTACTACATAGTCCTGCAATTTGACTGCATATCTTGAATAGTCATTTATGATATTCACTATGTACCCGTTGCCTCAAGTTGTGGGTGGGTTTAAGGGACCCCATACATCACTGTGAACTAGGTCAAGTGTCTTGAAGCTCTATTCTGACTGACTTTAGGAAGTGTTGTTTTTGTAGCTTTGGATTTGATGCAACATTCACACTTAACAAAAATTGGACAAGGGGTTACTTTAACATCCCACCTAGATTCTTATTTTGTATTTCTTGTATGCATTCTGGGTGTATGTGACCTAAAAGCCTGTGCTTCATGTGTATACAGTCATTGGGGGTTATGGGTACATAGGCCCTTATTTAACAAGGGATAGCGACAGGTAGCGACTGGTGAGCGGCCAGTAATGATGGGCCCCGCCACAAGAACGCCGGCTCCCCACCACAATCACACATTTATCAAGGCAATCCTGCTTAGCGACTGAGATAGCGCCAGATAGCCACTCATTCATCATTATTCCAGCCTCAGCCCACAGCGCCAGCGTCCGACCTTGAAAAGCGACAGGTATGACCTCTCGCTACCTGGCGCTCTCCAATGCATTTCAATGGAACAATCTTTAAATATTCATAATTAATTGTTATAAATTTTTTTTTTTGTTTTTTTTTTTTTTAAATGTGAAAAATTCTATGACCACTTCTGCCATTTTAAATAATTTTTTTAAGGTAAAAAAAAATTAAAAAAAATGTACAGAATTGATATTACAGGTCTGATATTAATGTATTCATATTACAAAATTATTTTAAAAACTTGTTTTTTTTGGTTTCCAAAAATATGGTTGTTTGGGGGTTAAAAAACTACTTTTAACCCATCGCCGCCAGCGCTCTGGGGTTTAAACATGCATTTTACAGCGCGAGAATTTTTTGAGCGTGATTTGTTAATGAATATAGTGGAAGCCGGTCGCTCTGACCAGTCGCTATCATGCGCTCCCATACAGCGCAGAACCTGTCAAATACCGACTCCTCAGCCAATATTCAACATTACGGCAAAACGACTGAGTCGCTATCAACTACCGAACAACGGCCAAGCACAGCGACTACTAGCGGGCGCTCTGAAAATGCCGCTACAGTCGCTCAACTGTCGCTACCTGCCGCTGTTAATGAATCAGCCTCTTAGTCTCACCTTTTCCTTATTTAGGTGGCATAGATGGTCATCCAGTTTGGCACTTGCTATGGTATGCTTGCCATCCAGGATAGAACACTTGTCACCTTGGAAATTTACAGTGAGACCTTTGGCTGTCAGATGCTTCACAGATAAGAGTCCTGCTTCTAGAACAGGAACATAAAGCACATACTGGTATGGCTAAGTTGTGTCCTGCGTCATTGGGGCATACAAGGGTTCAATCCCTATATCCCTCTGCATGCATTTTACTTCCATCTGCAAGGTAAATAGTTTCTTTGTTATCCAGATCAAGTTCAAGTTCTGTGAAAAAGCTTCTATCACTTACCATGTGACTTGTTGCTCCTGGGTCAGTGCACCAGCATTGAAATGTATGGTTGCCTGTCACTTTAAATATGGTATTCCAGTTCCCTTCACATGGATCAGAAATTGTGGCTTTGACCTTCTGTTCAGTATGAGAGAAACACTGTCTCATTTGCTCTGTTTTCCATATAGTATAGTCTCTTTATGTGTCCCTGTTTGTGGTATCTAAAACACACCCTGGTTTCCTTCCTGTGTAACCTTGTGTCTGTAGCTTTAAAATTGGTTCTGGTGTCGGCTTCTGTGGCATCATGTGCAAGCTCTTTTCTTCACTGATACTCATCTATGAGCCTGATCTTTACAAATGCTAGTCAGTGTCAGATCTGTCTCAGGCATTGTCTCCAGCACATTGATCAGTGTAATTGGGTAAACTGCACAACAACATGGCTGCAACATGACTGTCTGTCCTATTCTCACCAACTGAGCTGTTTGATCATTTTCAACATGGCATTTATATGCTCCAGCATGTCCTGCTCTCTGCTAAGTTTCCTTAGTAGAAACAACTTGCTGTTAAAGCTGGATCTCTCATGCAGGCTTTTCAGTACATTTCAACTAGTAAGCTTATGGTGGCCTGTGCCTGTCTGTTTTTGGTGTTCCAGTCCTGATTATTGCCCTGTGGACTGCCTGTAGTGATAACCTCCCTCAAGTCATCCCTGGATAATAGCATTTCCGCTTTAAACTTCCATAGCTGATCATTTTCATTGATAAGCTTGGCCACTGAGAGTTTAAGCCGTTCTTCACCCTTATATATAGCAGCAGTCTTACTTGTATTCAGGGGATGTCTCTGTGGAAGCTTCTTTATGTAGATTTCCACATTGGCTGCAATGTCTCCCATTTAGAGCTTTTGCTCTGCCTGGGCTGTGTTTGGTCACTGGCCTTTATCCAGTCTCTTGGGCTTCATTCGGTCACTGGGCCTATAACCTGTTGCAGAGTGTGAGTGCTGGGTGTAGTGGAGTCAAATACAGACATTTGTGGTGTAAAATGAACTGGATCTACTGAAATATAAGTGCAGTAAGAGAAGGTCATCGAACGTGGTGGATAATATACGCCAGAGCTAGCCTTTAATGTTTTGTTCTGCTTTAGGTATTTTCTTCAACTCTGATCGAAAAAACGAACTTCCTGAATCAAAAGGCAATAGGGAAAATTTTGTTTTGTTACACCCCACACCATGCTTTAGTCCAGAGTGTCCTTCTTACTGTGGCTGCTAATACCAGGGACTTAAAATGAATTTAAAGGTTATCCAATGGATAAACAAAGAGGAACTTTGCTGCTAATTTCAACATGTCAGTGGAATCCAAAAGGTCATCTCTATGTATCCAGTTAATGCTGTTTCAGGTTAGCTGGCTTAGCTATTAGCTCTAGCTTTAGCCACTGAAACAGCAGAAAATGCTGCTATACACAGAATCACAAGACACTAAGGAAAGCATCTGTGTTTTGATCCAGATGCAGGACGGTGGGGACACAGGGTAGGGGAGGGGATCATTTTGGCTGGTACCCTCAACACACACACAGACGTTTCCCTTGTACACAACAATTGAGATAGATACAGAGAAAGTATGATAAGCCGGAATTAAGGAACGTGAAGGAGAGATTGTGATCATATGGAAATTACAAAAATATCAAGCGATAGCGCCAGGTAGTGTCTGACGAGTGCCAGGTCCTGCCAGCTAACGGCGGCTACCGACTCAAGTACGCCCGGCGTCGGCCACAATGACGCATTTATCAAGCTAAATGAGGCTAGCGCCGGCGAGAGCGACAGCTAGCGCGGGATTCATCATGTAGCCGACTGCAACGAACAGCGCTGCTGCTAATCCCATCACAGCGCCAGGTATGACCTGTCGCTCCCTGGCGATGTTCAATGCATTTCAATGGAGCAATCTTTAATTAATCATAATTACTTGCTATTAATGTTTTTTTTTTTTTTTTAATGTCAAAAATTCTGTGACCACTTCTGCAATGTTAGGTTTTTTTTTTAAGGATAAAAAAAAAAAAAATGATTTTGTGCAGAATTGATATTACAGGTCTGATATTAATGTATTCATATTACAAAATGTTTATAAAAACTTGTATAATTTTACAATCCAAAAATATGGTTGTTTGGGGGTAAAAAACTATTTTAAATCCATCGCCGCCAGCGCTCGGGGGTTTAAACAAGGAATTCACAGCGCGAAAAAATTCGGAGCGTGATTTGTTAATGAATCTGCAGCAAGCCGTTCGCTCTGGCCATTCGCTGTCAGGCGCACCCATACAACGCTGAACCTGTGAAACAGCGACCCCTAAGCCCGTATTCAACATTACCGCACACCGACTGAGTCGCTGTCAACAAGCAAACCCCGGCCAAGCACAGCGAATACTAGCTGGCGCTGTGAAAATCACGCTACTGGCGCTCATCTGTCGCTACCTGGCGCTATTAATGAATCGGCCTCTAAGAGGAAACATGGAGGAAAGGTGGAAAGGAGAATAGTGAATGTAGAACAAGAGAGGGGGGATGGAATACATTTTGAAAAAGTGTAAAAAAAAACAGAAAGGTGGAAGCAAAGTGGAAAAGAGAGAGATAGATACATTTAAAGAGAATGTGAAAAAGAGAGAAATATAAAGAGAATGTCGAAAAGAGCGACATCTAAAGGGAATGTGGAAAACATAGAAATATAAAACACATCAGCCCAATCTATTTGAAAATAGCCCTGATTATTTGCGTTAGAATAAAAAAAAATGACGTGTTTCCCCTTTTTCAAAGCTACCACCTGACACAAAAGGCATAGGGGCTGGGGTTCCCATGGCTCAGATGTCAAACAGCCATGCCATGACACCAGCTTCTATGGCCTTTGATGTGGGTGCATTGCTCCCCCAATTCTGTCGGTGTTTGGGAGGAAGGAGGACAAGGGTCCCCCTTCATTCCAGGCCGGCACTCTGCCAGTTTCAGATTACTACCCACCGATGGGCATGACTTAACAGGTATCCCCCTAGCATCATTTGACAGCTAGGAGCTAGGAAGATTCCTGTGAAGCAATGACTGGGGGTATAAATATGTTTCTTGTCAGTAGGGAGGGAGCAGAGTCTGGCAGAGTGCCAGCATGAAAGGTAGGGGGACCCTTTTCCTCATTCTTATCAAACAGCGGCAGAACATTCTGACTGCTTCTGCTGGCAGAAGAGAAGTAGATGAGGGAGGTGCCAAAGCAGCAGGAGGACACCGCCTAGTGCTGGATAAAGTATAGTGTAAATTTAGAATAATAAAATTCTTTGTGTGGTGTGTTTTTTTTACTTTCACTATTTTGAACCAGTAGGGGGTACAGTCGACACTTATGCTAGTTCAAAGGGCAGGGGGGCAAGTTATCAGCCACCATGTTACCCTTGGGGAGCACCGAACCTGCATCGAAGGGCATAGGCACTGGTGTCCTGATATGGCCAGCCTCTGAGTGTGCCCGGTGTGCCGACTGGTAGCTTCAAAAGGGGGGGATCACACATCATTTTTTTTTTTTTTTTTGTGCTGCATTGACTGGGGCGCTGCAATAGCCCATCTTCATGAACATGCTAATAATTTGCATTATGCTGATTCTAAGCATAAAAGGTGCTTGAATTACAGCGATTAAGCCACACCCACAATGCTTGAAAAATGTCAAACCTCAATATCTCTTCCAGTTTCCAATTGACTTCACCTGAGCAATGACTTTAGGCATTTGACTGGAATGTCCCTTTAAACCAGGGCTCCATACGTTAATGCAAACACATTAGACTTGACAGTGAATTATAATGTGCCCCATTTGAGAGGATCCCCAGCCCTTAAAAAAAAATGTAGGCATGCAGAATCCCCCCCCCCCCCCCCCAGGGTAGATCCATTTGAGATGCCCCAACCTAATAACTCTTGAAATGGATTTTTAATACTCACAGTCACAGTGGTTGGATCCCCATGTCTGCAAAAGCAGCATTCTCCTCCGGCAACCATTTGGGTTTTTAGCCTACCTAACTCTGCATAAACCCAATGCATGGCACTGACAAGTCAAGTCCTTGCTAGAAAATCCAGGCTTTTAATACAGGCAGACAGACTCCACATATGGAAAGGATATTTTTATTTGAAAATAAAGTTTGCTTTCTCTTATTTTTCAGACAATCTCTCTACAGAATGTTGCCTAGCGCGTGGCCCGAGCGTGGAGAGGAGGCAATGTGACACCTTGGCAACCAGGACCCCGAAGACGCTGTCCTTGTGTCAGTACTTCCAAGGTTTATAAATTCTGTGCAGAAAAAGAAGATGAAGTCACTGCTTGTTAATCCATTAATCACGGAGAGAGATTTTTGGCACAAGGATATGTGAGAGAGTTTATTTCCTAATATAGTTTTAGAAAAGGGCAAAGTTGGTTTCCTTGTCAGTTCCTTAAACATAAGGTACCGGCTGTGTTTTATGTGTTACATGCATTGTATCCTAAGATTTAAATATCCTTTAAAGGGAACAGGGATTTTCACTATGCCTGGTTTTGTTCCATGCCCCTCGGGGCATCCTGTTTTGTTAAACTCCCTGGTTCACAGAGTCTTAATTCAGCGGTGATTCCATAGCACATTCACAGGCTCTCGTCCAATCATCTTAGAAACATAGAAGGATGACGGTAGAAGGAGAGCATGGGGTCCATCTAGTCTGCCCTTATGTATATACTGTATGTACTATTTATCTTAGGATAGATGTGTGCTTATCCCAGGCATGTTTAAATTCAGTGACTGTTGATTTTTCAACTACCTCTGCTGGAAGTTTGTTCCAAGCATCTACTACTCTTTCTGTAAAATAAAAAAATTTCTAACGTTGCTCCTGATCTTCCCCCCCGACTAGCTTCAGGTTGTGCCCCCTTGTTCTATCATTAAGTTTCTTCTTAAAAACACCTCCCTCCCTCCTGAACCTTATTCAATCCTTCAATATATAAAGGTCTCAATCATGTCCCCCCCTCACCCTTCTTTCCCCCAGACTATACAAAGTAAGTTCTTTAAATCTCTCCTGATAAGTTTAAGTCCTTCCACCATTTTCGTTGCCCGCCTTTGGACACGTTCTATTTGAATAATGTCTTTTTGCAGGTAAGTCCTCCAGAACAGCACACAGTATTCTAGCTGTGGCCTCACCAGGGCTCTATACAGCGGCATCACAACCTCCCTCTTCCTACTGGTGATGCCTCGAGCTATGCAGCCGAGCATCCTGCTTGCTTTTCCCACTGCCTGGCTACACTGTCAACTCATCTTGCAGCTATCAGTAATCAGTATCCCTAAATCTCTTTCCTCCGACGTCCTGGAGGAGATCTTAATTAGATGTGCACATTAAAGTGATTCAGCTGGTAAAAAAACAACAAAAGGGTATTCAACTTTTGTCCCATGAGCTAGTCCAGCAATCAGCAACTCACCTAATTGCTGGCCCATGATCCCGTTGCCCGGGGCCCAAACATGGAGTTGGGTTGGGATTGATGATGGGCCAGGCTTGTGACTCACCATGGCTCACAGGTAGTCCTCTCTGTTCATTGCACTGGAGTTCTGGAGGACTTACCTGCCAATGTACATTATTCAAATAGAACGGGTCTAAAGGCGGGCAACAAAAATGGTAGTGTGCCAAGACCTGACATGCCCCCTCCATTGTAGTTAACGTGAGTGCATGGCTGCGTCCCTGTCACTGATGGGGGGGTGTGTGAGCTGCAACAAATGTGGAGTTCAGCTGCGCAGGGCAAAAGGGGGGTACCACTTTGTTTTGTTTCTTTGTCTGCTGAATGACTTTAATGCTTGTCTAGGAAAAAATAATCGATAGCGAGCTTCCAATTGGCAGGTCCCCTCTGGCTGTGCTTACTAGCGCGAGGGAGCGTCCAGCAGTGAGGGATGCATTTGCGCTGTGGGGTGCAGGAAAGCAGAACCCACGAACCAGGGAGTATCAAATAGCAGGGCATCCCAAAGCCAGCACCCAGCTCTCACCCCTTCCCCTAGCCTTAAGCCACAGGCAATTAAAATACAAACACAATCTCCTGCCTGCTGTGGCTGTCCGTTCCAACAGTGGAAGTTGGCAGAGCTGCCATTCTACCGTGATTGACTCCCTACTGTAGTCTGCCAATCACTGTGCAATTACACTGATGATGCTGCACTGAACTGGCTGACTAAGGTCCTTATTTAACAAGGGATAGCGCCAGGTAGCGAATGGTGAGCGAACGGTAATGACGCTCACCGCCACGAGAACGCCGGCTCCCCTCCGCAATCACACATTTATCAAGCCGATCCTGCTTAGCGACTGACAGAGCGCCAGATAGCGAATCATTCATCATTATTCCAGCCTCACCCCACAGCGCCAGCGAGCGACCTTGAACAGCGACAGGTATGACCTCTCGCTACCTGGCGCTCTCCAATGCATTTCAATGGAACAATCTTTAAATATTCATAATTAATTGCTATAATTTTTTTTTTGTTTTTGTTTTTAAATGTCAAAAAATCTGTGACCACTTCTGCAATGTTAGATTTTTTTTTTAAGGTAAAAAAAAAAAAAAAAAAAATTGTGCAGAATTGATATTACAGGTCTGATATTAATGTATTCATATTACAAAATGTTTTGAAAAACATGTTTTTTTTTTTTTTCAAAAAATATGGTTGTTTGGGGGTTAAAAAACTACTTTTAACCCATCGCCACCAGCGCTCTGGGGTTTAAACAAGCATTTCACAGCGCGAGAATTTTTGGAGCGTGATTTGTTAATGAATATGCTGGGAGCCGTTCGCTATGGCCGTTCGCTGTCATGCGCTCCCATACAGCGCGGAACCTGTCAAACAGCGACTCCTAACCCCGTATTCAACATTACCGCACACCGACTGAGTCGCTGTCAACAGCCGAACAACGGCCAAGCACAGCGAATACTAGCGGGCGCTGTGAAAATAACGCTACTGTCGCTCATCTGTCGCTACCTGGCGCTATTAATGAATCGGCCTCCCCGTATTCAGTCATGGGTGAAGCAGTAGCTCCAAATGCAAAAGAGCTGCCCCACAGTGCACAATAAAACTATTAAAAAGGAAGCCCAGTCAAAAATGAGGGGCAAGTCCTCACTATGGATACTGGTTCCCCATCCCCCTTTCCCTAGATTCCAGTCCTGGACTAGGTGAGTATAACTGCATTTTTTGTTTAGTGTGCCAGTGTTATGCTTAAAGTGGACCAATCACCAGGATTTTGACTATTCTAGTCATTGGTCAGTTTTCCTGCGGCATCCCTATTTTTGATGCCCCATTGTGTGAACTCCTTGGATCGCCCTTAATACTCACCTTTTTGACAGTCCCATTGCACATTCCCGGGCTATAGTACAATCAGCGCTGTATGTCGTGAATATCAATGCACATCATACAGCATTGCTTGGAAACTTGAGTTACGGCATAAAGAAGAGGGGAGCAGCCATGTTACCAGCCTCCCTGCGGTTTATGACATGCTCCCGCACTAACTATCTGATTGGCTGGGTTCCAAAGCACACCTCAGCTATGAGATGCCGGGGATATTGTGGACTGCCCGGAATATGAGCTTTGCGATCAGACACACAATGGGGCATCCCAAATATCGGATGTAGGTAATCAAACTAAAGGACATCAGGGGCAGCTAAAAAGGTGATTGGTCCACTTTGAATCAGACCCAATTTTTTTTTTATCTGTCCCTCCTGACACTACCAGCTTATAGTAGGCTACAGCCACTGGTCGAGCCTTTGTGTCTATGAGAAGTGTGAATGTCAATTTCAGGCCCTCTTTAAAGTGGACCAAAACCCAGGATTTTGACTATCCTGGGTTTTGGTTCTTGCCCCTGGGGCACCCCGCTCGGGGGTCGCCCAAACAAACTCACTTCTTCCCAGTCCTTTGACGCATGCGCGGCCACTTGTCCAATCAGCGAGCTTGCTCCCGAGCCCCCTCGTCTAATATGAGCGGACCCGAGCACGCTGACGGCCGCATCCCTTGCTACCCTCTAACAGGGAATGTGCCCACGCCGGCTATTCACAAATTCCTGCGGCAGGCACAGGCCCTGCTAGAGGGGTAGCAAGGATGTGGCTGCTGCTCACGCATGAGCTGTTGGACCGGGAAAGAAGGTGAGTTTATGGGAGACCTGAGGGGTTTCACACAGCGGGGCATCCCAATTCTGGATGCCCTGGCATGAGGGAATCAGTCTATAAGATTCCCGTTACATTTGCAACACTTTTCCAAAACCAGTCTTGCACCTAAAATATTGACTTTGTTGCCACTAATTTAAGTACACCAGCATGGTGACCCCCCCCCCCCCCCGAAATTGCTGTCTATACAGCCTTATCCTATGTCTATAGGGTTGTGCTCATCGAAGTTCCTAGGACAGCATACGCATTATTTGTGACAACCCTTTTAACAGCCAATGTCTAACATATCTGGGATTTTGATTTGTTAGAACCTCTAGATAATGAACATTCATTATTGATCTTCATAAACAGGAACACAGAAAACAAATCCCTACTAATTTACAATAGTAAACACAATTTACTACTACAGAGATAACAAATTCTTACCTCATCATTGCTGGAATCCATTTGAACAGCTCAGGCCTTCTTGGTTTTTACCAGTCCTTTAGCAACTAAGCTGCGGTAAAGTTCTTGCACATATGTATAGACACATTTAGAATCAGGGACTTTCATACGGACCATGTCCTCCACATCCAAAAGAGGGGGACAGTCTGCCATTTTCCTGTAGAGAAATGGAGATTAGAAAACTATAAAATACTCCATAATTCTTAATTTCTAGGCAGGTTATCCAGTGGTAAACGGACTTTAGAAGATGTCCCCTGTGGTTGCCTGCTCCTCTAAATTAAAGCCCCTGTCCATAATACAATAACTTCTTCCCACCTTATCCCTCTTGTGGACAGTGTAAAATAAGACATTTCAAGCATCTCAAAAAATGTTTTCTAAGTGAAGCTCAACTCAATTTTTGTTCATGGAAGAGCTAGGAAGGGCTTGTCAAAATACAGCTTTATGAATCTTGAGCATGTTCTGCTGTGGCCAGACTAGCACTGGAACCACTGTGGCTTTCCTGGGTTTTTAAAGTTTGCCCTCCATTCATTTCCATTTCTCTATGACTATGCAAAAAATGTGGTCTAACTTGGTGCTCTCAGTGCAGACAGCCCAAAAAAAAAAACACCAAGGGACAGGGTGCAATGTTCTATATGTGTCCCCTCGACACCCGGCTGTCCCTGTGACTTTGGGGTCTGTTATATTGCGTAGCTAATATTTTATAATATATCTGTGTTCATACAGTATATATATATATATATATATATATATATATATATATATATATACCCTGTTCCTGTATAATAACCTTTTATATCCTGTTTTCATGTTATAACATGTTTCCTATGTGAATTTATGTAGTTTGCACTCAAAGAGTTAATGCATTCACATTGTGCAGTTCCATATTGCTGTAACTAACTTGCTAGGGAAGGGTCATGTGACAAGTGGTGAGCCTATCAGGACTGCTGAGCGCCTAAGCCTGCCCTCTCCTCCATTTTCTAGTCAGAATAGCTGTGATCTCTGAAGGAAGAAGTTATGTGCTTGTGCTGCTGGCTTGTCTCATGTGGCTAGTGTGGAGAAAGGGGCCAGACTAATGCTTACCAAGTCTGCAGATAAATCTACAGCATCATCTTTCATATTCCAGGTCACAGAGCCTGTCTTCAATTCAGCTCTAATCTCCAAGGTCGCAGAACCCATCTTCAAGTAAGCTATTCAGCCTAAATGGCACTATAAGTCTCAGCAAGTCCTCTAGTCTCCCACGCCACAGGATCGCTCCTGAGCTCCCGATCTGTACTGTCACTGTACCAGCTAGACTGCCAGTAAAAGTTCCGTTGATCCTAACCTAGCCTGCCTGTTATTGCTACCCAATAGCAAGGGATCTCCTGGGACCCCCAGTTGGTAGGGTGCCATCAAACCCTCCTGGCGTCACGACACAGGGCCCTCATACCATCTGGGCCTACGGACTTTAACATCTGTCCGGAACCTAGGCTCCGGCCTGCCACCCTAAAACCCGGTGACCAACAGCTGCCTCCCAGCTTCCCTAACCTGGTCACCACAAGGGTGTCTGTTAGACCACTTTTTTGCGTAGTCCTAGAGAAATGGAAATTAATGGAGGGGTAACTTTGAAACCTAGGAAATGAAGGCACATTGGACAGGCATCAGGTAAGTTGCTTGCTGCCTTATTATTGTCATTGGGTTTACAGTCCCTTAAGCCGGACCTTCACCATGATTTACTGAAAAGCCCAAACCCTTGAAAATCTATTCCCCAGCATCTAAATTTAATTTTTACGTTTTAAGTTTTTAGTCACTTACTTATTATTCTTTCCCCCACTGGGCTGCAACTCTGTTAAGGACTTTAGGATACAGGTGTCGCCATCTTGACTCGGAAGCATCACACTTACTGAGGAGATGAGAGTGGGATAAACTACAGGGGCGGGGTTATAGCTGTGCTTTGCTCAGACAGAGCAGAGCTGGGGTCAGGAAAAGGTCAGCATTCCCAGAATGCAGAGCAGCACAGTCCTGTTTGCAGGCTGCCTGATGCTCCATGAGCCGCGATCTTTGATGTTTAAAGGCTCATAACATGCAGTAGATGAAGGTAGGATGATTTTTAATTTGAGCAATCTGTATGTACAGGGTGTTGGAAACATTAAAAAATAGATTACATTCATCAATGCAATCTAATTTGTTCATTTTCTTAAGTGATTTGTGCACTTCCATACACAGACCAAGCACATCTGAGTCCTGGATCATAGAAGTGTAGCCCCCCCCCCCCCCCCCCCAGCTTCATATACTATAAGGGGACTGCAGGAGAATCCACTCATGCCTTTTGGCATCCTCTCATCTAGTCCACAAAATAGGCTTTCCCTTTAGCTCCCTAACAGCATTCCCCAAACAGAACTTGGTGGAAGCCTGCTCACTCTTATCTGGCCTCACCTAGTGAAAGGGGGTGGGGGGAGACACCAATCACAACTCATTATCTTGTTTTAGTCACAACAGGTAAACAGACAGTTGTGATTAACCCCTCCCTCAGGGGCAGACTGCCATAGGGAGACCTGGGCAAGTGCCTGGTGGGCTGCACTGCTTTGGGGCAGTCTGGGCTGCTACCTTTACTAACACTCCCAGCCAATCCCTGCCCCCCATCCCCTTTCCCACTCTACCCCCTCACCCAAGCAATCTCAGCCCATGTCCTCGCCCTAATGATATAGCCTCAGTCTTGGAGCACACTGGTTGACTGGCCAGGAAGCAGCAGAGATGCCACTGGCTGGTCATGGGCAGGCCAGGCGCTGGTAAAATCCTGGGCTGAATTCTGGCCTCAGTCCACCACTGTAAATGCTCCCAGGAAGCCTCTCGGCATTGGAAGGGGAGATAGAGTCTTTAGAGTTTTAAATTACACTTACAGTCACTCCTGACCTTACATTTCTTTCCCTAAATGGTCTAGGCAGGCATGATCATAAACTATGACCGTGTACTTGTTCATTCATAAGACAGGACCAACAAGGGCTTTACAGTTTTTTTACCAGCCAGTTACCCTATGCATATATGACCATATGCTCATGGCACTTAAGCCAGCCATACTAATGCCAGACCATATGCCTTTCAGTATTGAGGGGTGCTCTGCTTAGAGGTGTGCCCCAGAACAGAACACTAGCTTGATGAGTCACCGGACCCCTCAAAACTCAAAGTGGCCAGTAGTGGATTTTGGCCAAAATAGGAATTGTGCCCCCACATTTTATGCTGGTTTGTTATTAATGCCTTGTTGTATTTATCATACAGGACACTCTAGGATGGTCTGCGTTGTTACTGAGTCAAGGCTAAGGTATTTATATTCTGCAGAATATGTCTTAGTATGGTCTCATACTAACTGACTTAAGTGTTTACATTCTCCCTGCCCGAGAACAGAGAAGCTGCTCAGAGAGATCTCTCTTCTAGTCTTTTTTCCAAAATAAGCAAAGCAGACAGGCTGCTTGATGAGTGACGTTTATTGCCTTGGAAATGGCATGCCGAAGGATAGAAAATGGATGGGGCTCTAGCAAAGTCCTCATTTCAAATTCTTTACAGCTTATAAATTGTAAAAATCAGTTTGGCACTTGTGTATTTTGTTAAAAGCCCCGCCCAAGCCACAACTTTTTTTTCATTTAGTGAGGTAAGGAATGGTTCCTCAAAGTCTAAAGTATTTAACCCCCTATCAGATACAGTGAAATAGATGGAACCCTCCCAAAATATCAATTTTATGTTTCAGATATGCTAAGTATATTAGCTATTATAGTAATTAGGTTGGAGCATAATTTTGTTTTCGAAAAAGGTTATTAACACCATAGTGACCCAGTTACATTCAGCAGGGCAGAGCACATTCTCTGTGAGAAAAGACAGCAACAAAGAGGATGGCTTCAGCTCACAGCCAACACTAGCTTGCCGCTGTAAAAACATGGGAATAGGAGTGTTGCTGTCAGGGACAGGATTGCTGTCGTATGTGTGTGTGTGTGATTACCTGCTTGAGAAAGTAATTCTGTGGGGTAAGATAAATTGTCACCGGTTGTGCTGTGAGCCTAGTCTAATACTTGGATGGATTTTTTCTACTCTTATCAGCTTGAGCTGACTTTTTCATAAAATCGGTGTTGTTCCTGACACCAGGAATATTCTGTTTCCATCACATTTAGTGATGGGCGAACCCGAACTGACGGCAAAGTTGCATAAGAACCCGAGCTTTGTGGTTTAGGTTCTGAGACCCTAACACTTCCCTTTAGGTCAGAAGTTCGTGTTCATGTTCGGTGTACCTTTTTTGGAAGTTGGAGTTAAACTTAAATGAAGTAACTGGAACATCTATCAAGAGTTTGGTCTGGGACTCTGTTCCCTGCATAGTGTGCACCCACATCCAATAGGTGCGGCACCAGTTGTGACCGGAAGAACCACAATACCTGCAATATCATTAGCTTCCATTTGGTCACTGCAATCTAGAATTAATGCTAAATATTCTTAATTAGTCAACAAAAAAAATGTATATTATTTGGGTAAAACACTCTAAATTCTCTATGCAAAATTAAAAAAGATTGGCTTGTGTTTAAACAAAACAAGCTGGAGCTAGAAATACTCAATACACTAAAAGCACATAGTCTCCCTCCATACCATTGCTTTTTATTTCCATATGGTCTTACTCACTCTGCCGTACTAAATGCCAATTGAAAGTTCTGTCTTCTGTTCTTGGTGTCGAGAGAGTCATAATCAAATGCATCAGGGAAGAAGGCCAATATAAGAGCACAGAAAGCAAGGCCATCACTCCAGCTACTGGAAAAGTTTTGGATGTCAACTCCCTAGGGAAGATAAATTATAGAGAATGATGAAAAACAGAAAACAGATTTTATAAAGTTTATAGACACTTAAAAAAAAACAACAGAGGCATTTCTGGTGTCCCATGACCAAAATATTCACCTCTCCATCATTTGCATACAAAATAAAGGATTAGTGCTCTGTACTCAGTGCATCACACATGTGGACTAGGTCTTAACCATGATTTCCTGTTTTACAGGGGTGTAATGTATTGATTGGTTTCTTCAGGTTAGGTGCACAACCCAAAGGGTAGCAACGGGGGGCAGGTATTGTGGTTCTTCCGGTCACAGCTGGTGTGGCACCTATGGGATGCGGGTGCACACTATGCAGGGAACCAGACCAAACTCTTGATAGATGTTCCATTTACTTTATTAAAGTCTAAACCCATAGCTTCAACACTTGCTCCCAGCAGTTCTAATCAGCACAATACAATTCATCTCCCAGAAGTAGCAGTAACATCAGTGACACCCTTTTTTTACTTCTATAGCTGCTCTGTAGTTGCTGTCCGGAGTCTTTGCTCCTGGTTTTTAGCTATTCCTGACTTCTAACTCCTGCATGTTACTTTTTTGGTGTCTCATTATCCGTAATTCTAGTTTCGTTTCCAACTAGTTACAAGCCTTAAATAACTTCGGATCCCCTCCTAACTGCAAACATTGTTTCTGTATTAGCAAAGGAGGCACATGACCACTCAATGTGTACCCCCCTCCCAGAGCCAAGCATCCCAGACACCAGGCATAGAGGCTTGCATACCGCAGAGCATAGTGACTGGTATAGTGGCTGGCCTTTGAGCCTTGGGTTACCATCCCCTATGCCTGCTGCCCAGGCTGTCAGTGCTTGTGTGTGTGTGAGGGGGGGGGGGGAGTAATAAACACTTTTTTTATTTAAAAAAAAAAAAACTTCTGGTTTAGCGTTTTTTATTTTCTTTTTGCTCAATCAAGCGACACAGGATCCCTGGCTTGTTCTGGGTAGCCTACAGCGCCGAACTCTTACAGTGCCGTCTGCATGTGGCCGCTTTGCGCTAATAGCATCTCTCCGCAGAAGCTCAAGAGAGCTACGAGGCACTGGTGATAGATTGGTCTCCAAGTTTTTGTGTGGAGCTAAAAACCTATCCAATCCCACTTGTGAGAAAAAAACAGTAAGTGGTGCTGAATTGCAACAACAACAAAAAAAAAAAAAACGAGAAAATGCTTTTTCTCGTGTTTTTTTTTTATCACAAAATAAAGTGCACAATGCTGAATCAGCCCTATTGTCCATTTGGTGGTGTACTTCACTTTAGGCAAGTATATTTCTCTAGTACTTATAAAGCTAGGGGTCCCCACTAGTGAATGCTGCCCCTTCACCTACATCCGTACCTCCCTCATTACACCTCTGAATAGCAACCAAAAATATTCTCACATTCCACTACCTGCTTCATACAAACTTCAGTTTTAAGTCAGTTTGGTTGATGGGACAACAAACATATGAATACTAAATGCATCTTTATCATCATACTCAGGAATATGTAGTAATGTTAAATACATACCTCTCGCCCTCGGGTCTTTGCCCGACACCACTCTAGAAGCATATTTTTTACGGCATTGGCACCAGAGCTTGTTGACCGTTGTACACGAATACCCGAAGTGGCAACCCTGAAATGTAACTGACAATGTTTAATGGTAAACAGGGATTTAGACATAAAAAGGACTGTTTCATGGTACTTAAAGTACATTTTCAGGCAAATAAAAAAAAACTATACACCCCGTTTCCCCCATGCAGGCCATCTTCCCTAGTCCGGGGCTGCAGCGCTTACCTGAAAAGGTTCATGTAGATCCCTCACCACCCAGTATTATGCACAGCGCGCAGTTCTCTCGTCGGTGCTTCTCTTCCTGTCCCCCTCCGACGTGGCGACCCCCCCCTGCCATCAGTCACAGTGAGCTACCACAACCTCCCCTCCATTCATTGCGATGAGAGAGCGGCACTGCACATGATGCTGGGCGGCGAGGGACCTGCATCCGGCCTTTCAGGTGAGCGCTGCTGCCCCAGACTAGGAGCGATGGTCTGTGTGGAAGAAAAGGTGAGTATAGCTTTTTTTATTTTTTACCTGAAAATGTACTTTAATGGGTAAGCTTACTATCGATTTAATTTTTTTTATTTTGAAAGTGTATATTTTTGTGTGGCAAAATGATGTCTTAAATGTGCTGAGCTGATCTAGCATATTTTATGGCCCTTATTTAAGAAAGGATAGCGTCAGGTAGCGCCTGGTTAATGTGAGGTAGCGACAGATAGCAATTTCACATTTATCAAGCAGAATCTGTTTAGCGACTGGGATAGCGCCATGTAGCGTCTGATTCATCATTTTCACAGCCTCAGCGAACAGCGCCAGCGTTCAGCCTTGCACAGCACCAGGTATGACCTCTCGCTACCTGTCGCTCTCCAATACATTTCAATGGACGAACCTTTTCTTCTCTTTAAACCGGGTTTTTTTTTTTTTTTGCCATAAAATCACAAATAATTCTGTGACCTCTTCTGACATTGAAATAGCAGTTTTTTTCACATTTTTATGATTTTTTAAAAATGTCTTCAGAAATGACATTACAGGTCTGCCATTAAAGTGTTCATGTTACAATGTGGTTACAATGTAATTCCATATGTTTTCGCTTTGTTAATAGTGGATAGATGCTGGAAAACACACTTTAAACACACCGCCTCCAGCGCTGTGGGCTTCAAACAAGCATTTTTCAGCGCCAGAGATTAGTAAGGCTGTTGTTTTGCTGAATATGGTGTGAGTCGGTCGCTATGAGCAGTCGCTGTACTGCGCTGTACTGGTCAAATAGCGACTCCTCACAATGTATTCAACATTACTGCACAGCGACTGAGTCGCTATGAAGTAGCGACCCACGGCTGAGCAAAGCGACTACTAGAGGGTGCTCTGAAAATGCCTGCTACAGACGCTCTTCTGTCGCTACCTGCCGCTATTAATGAATCAGCCTCCCCGTTTTAATGTTGGTGTACGTTGCCAGTAGCAACAGATGGCAGATAGTTGCACAGAACACTGCTACTGGTCATGTGTAAGTATGAGTGAGCTCCCTCACCTCAGCAGTTCCACAGCAGCAGTGTTCTGTGTGTACAGGACTCACTTCTCTCTTTTTGATGTACATTGACAATAACAACAAATTGCAGATAGTGAAAACTGCTTCCGTAAAACACACATTTGCTAACATAGGGAAAAATAAATAAAAAATTACTACATCCGCTACGCATCCTGAGCACACCGTTTTGGCACACAAAAAATACATTTTCAAAAATGCCATTGAAAGTGGACTTACCCTTTAGTTATACATGTACAAACTGTGCATGTGCTAAAGTCATACAGACTACCAAACACAGTGGGAACAGGAAGGCATGTGGGGCAAATAGCTTGGGGACCATTAATCAGAAAATGTGGAGAATCCTTTCTCTATAAAATACCTTTTACTTTAGCGCCTGCACTGCCAAGCTGTCTAGAGACAGCTGGCATTTATTGTTGGAGCACTCCAGTGCTTAGCGTTGGAGGGACCCCGTGGCAAATGCACCCGCGGCTAATAGACTCAGGCCTAATGCCTAACTATTCCACTTACAACCCTAACCTAAGAAGTTCAACTCTTTCCCCTCAGATCACTACTTTCTTTTCTAAAATGTTTTCATTGATTTTCTATGTACCAGTTGTTGATCCAGCATGAGTATACTTCCCATGCATTTTTCACATATATACTCCAAAGTGAACATTTTTGTACCTGGTACTGACTCCCATAAATTTAGCAGCAGCCTGGATTAGGAAAGGCTGAATTATTTGAGGGAGGGGGGGTTGCTGGGCATTTTTCAGGTAAAAGAGCTCTAAGGAGCACACACCGATCCTATGCTACTGTCACATTTTGTCACTAGTATGTGCCATGGGGGAACACTAGTATTGGGGGGGGGGGGGGGTGAGGATGAGGTTACTGGCAAATGGCCAGCAACACTGAGTGTGGCACTGACACATCTGTGGATAAAGCCCCCCCCCCCCCCCGCATATACGACGGCCTTGACACACAGGGCAATAGCCTATGAATATAAGCATATGCACTCACCCTCCGAATTTTTCTGCAATATCCTTTTTGCTTGCACTTCCGTATGATTTTGGCATAGTTCTTGATCGAGGTAGATCAGCACTGCGATCACTCCGCTCTTTCTGCTTCTCACGATTAGCATCTTTAGAAGCCTTGGCAGTACTGCCTTTTTCATTGCTGATGATGAAAAAAATACATTTAATAGTGAGTTGTTTCATTTAAACTCAATTGCATCAAATCATATTTTCATTAAGGCCTGTTTATCTGAAGACAAGAGCTTATTTTCTATTCATTTCTATTGTCTACAATGCTGGAAGAGATATTCTCGCATTGGAATGGAACTAACACAAGCGCAGGGCTGTTCTAAGTGCAGCTAAAGAACTGGATCCATTATAAAAAAACACAGAGCTCACAAGGGCACTGTCAAAACAGGATTCTAGGTGTACAGTGCCCGTTGCAATCCCTGGTTTTTGTTTTTAGCGGTTATGGCAGTGCAAAAAAAAAACACCTGGAATAGCATTAGGGACACTTGAAAGACATGACACAGGTTTGCAGCAACACAAAAAGTGCACCCTGATAGCACCATTAGGATAAAGCCCTAGGGTCAGCTTAGCTAGGAGAGGACTAGGAAATCCAAAGAAACACATTTCAAACAATCAAGACAATAATTGAAAGTGTTGCTCTTTTTGTGTCTTGGTGTTGAGTATATATTTTTTGGTTAAAAAAATTAAAAAACATGCACCCTACCCCCTTCTGGAGCCAACCAGCCCAGGCCCCAGACATAGGTGTAGTTAACCTGTGCTCTTTCGGTACAGGTCCGGCACAGGAACAGAATTCCAAATACAATATATAAGAGTAAGTGTAAATAGCAATTAATTTTTCTACTCCCAGGAAGATTAATATTGGCAGGGAGATTGTCTAATTTGAGTTTGCATTACTGATGGGTTTTTATTTTGCTTTAAAAGGTCTCACCTTACACACCTTTGTCTCCACAGATCTTCTGTCTAGCTCTGCATGCCCACTCTATTCATTACAAGGGTTGTGCCAAGCTTCAATAACACCTCCTCATTGCAATGAATCTCGGCAATCGGTACGTTTTAAAAAACAAAAGCAGGACAGAAAAGATGTATATTTTGCTTGCGCAGACCCTTTAAGTAAGTGAGGCAGGAGGGTACAACTGTTGCTCAGTAACATCCAGTATACAGTTACATAACAGTTTACTGCTCTATAGCCTTCCAGCAAGCGACATGGACACATATTTCGCCGCATATCACTGCGCTCCTCTTTTTGATTATCCACTGCCCAGTCGGAAGTTTAGATGGATGGTTATATGGTGTATAAACCAGTTTAGCCTTCAGATGTATGTATATTCAATGTGTGTAAAACAAATCCAAGTAACAAAGAATGTTGCTGGAAACTGTGCTACATTGTAGATGTGTGTTTGTACATTCGTATAAACTATCCAGATTTATGTAGGAACTTTTAGCAGTAGCGTGCGCAGTAGTAAAATTGCTCTCTTAGTGCCTGGCAACGGCCCAGAACAAAATGGAAGATTAATACGTTTCCCTGTTTTTAAATTTGGCAATTTATTTAACTGGAGCTAGTTAAAATGAGCATAGACCAACATCCTTACTGTTTCATTGGCCCTGATTTACTAAAAAGTGCTTTTAAACAGAAATCTTTTTGGACCCAAACAGCATACTCAATAAGGCGTTTATAAGGCCGGCCAATGTCTCCATCCATACCTGACATTCTGAAAAAGAACTACACTGGTAGTTAATCATGGCCACTGTCCACATGGCCACTTAAAGTGGACCAAAACTCAGAATGTTGACTATCCCGGGTTTTGATCCTTGCCCCTGGGGGCACCCTGACCGACCACCTGAGAGGATCTTGAGTACTACCAGTAGTACTAGTACCACCTGTTGGGAACCCCTTCTTTAGAAAGATGTTGCTAAACTGAGGAACACTCATACTTCAGATGACCCTGCTGAATAATCACTACATCGCAGTGACAGTGGAATAGGACAGGTGTGTCAAACTCATTTTCACCAAGAGCCACATCAGCACCCGGATCGGATCAGTACCCCGCTGTGTGAACCCCCCCCCCCCCCAGGTCGCTAAATCAAACTCACCCCTTCCCGGTCCTACGCTGGCCCCTTGACCAATCAGCACGCTCAGATCCACTTACATCAGCTTGTCTAAGCCTTCCGAGCTGGCGGCCACATCCCCTGCTACCCTCTAACAGGGAGCATCCGGCCATTCACAAATTCCTGGCACGGGCACGTGCCTTGCTAGAGGGACAGAAGATCGCCCCGGGAATCAATCGGCACGGGAATCTTATAGCTTATAGATCACTTCTGCCACAGTACCTACCCCTAAAATACTGAATCTTCAGTGTCAGTACCATCACTTACTGTATCTGCCCGTGCCCATGATCTGTTCCTGCAATGTTATAGCATCAGCTGATGAAGGCACTGGTTGATCGGCTGAAAAGCTCCTTGGGGATGGGGCCATAGAGCTCATGGGCCAGTAGTGAGATGCTCAGGACAGTAAAATTCCAGGCTGACTTTTGGCCCCAGTTCACCACTGGTCTGGGTATCTGGTTTAGAAAGATATCTTACAGAATCACAACGGAGTGGGATAATTATTCTTGCTCAAAATAACTCACTTCCACTATAATCCAGACATCCCAATACAAATATCTAGCCAGATGATCTCAACCACCTTACCAGTTATAATAATAATGTGCTTTTGGACTTACTCTGGAGATGTGACTGGGACATACTGTGGACACCTTTTTGCTTCTTTTTTAGTCCTGCCCTATATCAGACCACTCTAAAACAGAGCTCCCCAACCTTCTTTCATGAAGTACCACTTTCCATTTCTTATTTTATATCAACCACCGCCTGGAAAATAATAATAATAGGCACACCATATTTTTGCTAAAGACAGACTTGGAATTATTTTCCCCAGGACAGATGCAGAATTCATTTGTCCAGGATTAACCTTCTGCAGTGCCACGGAATATGATAGCACTCCATCAATACCAATAATAATAACAATAGGAACACCTTTTTTTCCAAACCTAACTGGCAATAGCTAGCAAAAACCCCTTCAGCAGATTTAGTACCCTCTGCTGCGGTAGTAAGTTGGGTTAACCACCCCCCCCCCTCCCTTGTGTGGTGATAGCTGGTTACCCAGCAAGAGAGAACAGTTGCAGACTCTACTCTCTCCCCCCCCAAAATGTTAAAAAGACATGCACCAGCTGCTTAGGATTAGCGATGGTACTATACTCCACAGTGGAGTGCAGGGTACCAGTGCTTTGCTAGGCAGCACCTCACACAGCGAGGATGCTAGAGCGAGAAGCCTTGGAGTCTAGTCACCTGTCAGAGGGCCAGATAAAAAGGCTTGAAGGACCCACATGTGTTATAGATCACTTAAAGGGATTGTCCAGGCTAAGCGTATAAAAACACATCAGTTTTGCTTACCTGCCATGTGGAGGATTCATCCTGGTGTGCTGCTGAATGACGCTGTTGTTGAGATTTATCCCCTTTCTTGTAGCCAAGCCCCTGGATTTTATTTATTCATGAGCAGCTTCTTCTTTTTTTTTTTTAGCAATGAGAGGTTGAGCTATCTCCACCCCACTTGTATCAGACTGAGTGACACACTGATGCTTGTGCGTGCAGAAGATAGCTTCTCCCTGCTTTGTTTGTCTGTCTTTTCCCTGAATATTTGTATAGGTCCACTATTCAGCGCTAAAATAAGGTGGTTAGGAGGAAATAAATAGAATCCTAGGCTACAGAAAAGCAGCTCATCAGGATGAATGTTCTGCATTGCAGATAGACAAATAATGATCTGTTATAACCCTTAGCCAGGGCAACCTCTTCTTATGGTTCATTTCATTAAACAATATTAATAATTTGAATAACGCTGCTCATTTAGTAACTTTTCCCAAATTATTAGGTTTAAAGAGAACCATTATGGGTAGGGAAGATTGGGCCGAACAAGTGACACTGTAGTATTCTGTCCAGCATTGATCAATGTGATGTCTGCAGGATACTGTAGAAGTGCTCTCCCTGATTCACTGCAGAGCCAATCAAGAACCCAGTGCCCAAGATGACGCTACATATATCAACAGGAAAACGCTGCAGCGAACGATAGGTAGCACCAGTTAGGTGTGGCCGGCACTCGACTCTGAAGCCCATATTTAAGAAAAAACTACACACAACCAGCGTCGGCGCTCTAAGACTGGGCGCTCTAGCGTTGAGTGCCAGACACTATGTGAGTCTGTTTCTCAACACATATACATCAGCAACAGAGCGAAAACATATGGAATGACATTGTTTTAACACCGTGAGAATGACACTGCAATGCAAACCCCCCAGGGCGCTAAATCAAACTTACCCCTTCCCGGTCCTATGCTGGCCCCTCATCCAATCAGCACACTCAGATCTGCTTACATCAGCTCGTCTAAGCCTTCCGAGCTGGCGGCCGCATCCCCCGCTACCCTCTAACAGGGAGCATGCCCGCTCCGGCCATTCACAAATTCCTGGCACGGGCACGTGCCTTGCTAGAGGGACAGAAGATCGCCCCGGGAAGCTTATAGTTTATAGATTACTTACTTCTGCCACAGTACCTACCCCTACAATACTGAATCTTCAGTGTCAGTACTATCACTTACTGTATCTGCCCGTGCCCATGATATGTTCCTGCAATGTTATAGCATCAGCTGATGAAGGCACTGGTTGATCGGCTGAAATGCTCCTTGGGGATGGGGCCATAGAGCTCATGGGCCAGTAGTGAGCTGCTCAGGACAGTAAAATTCCAGGCTGACTTTTGGCCCCAGTTCACCACTGGTCTGGGTATCTGTATCTGGTTTAGAAAGATATCTTACAGAATCACAACGGAGTGGGATCATTCTTCTTGCTCAAAAGAACTCTCTTCCACTATAATCCAGACATCCCAATACAAATGACACTACAATGGCCGACCTGCACATACAATTCTGCATAAAAAAAAAAAACAAGAAAAAATGTTTGGTTGCTGGGCAGGAGAGGCCACACAATGATTTGAACCTAAAATTTAGAACATTACTTTAGGAAAACGCTATTTATACACAACCAAATAAAACACCATTGAAATGTATGGTAGAGCTCTACTGAGCGACAGGTACTACATGGCGCTGATGAACACACAGCGCCGGCGCTTTACACTGAGCCACTGCTAGTGATACATGTGACGCTATTAGAGGCACTCACCAGATTGACTCATATATATGGTTTTCACATACTGAGCCTGGTGTTCACCTGACGCTACGTGGTACTACGTGGTGTTAATGTTTCTTAAATAACCCCCTTATTATTTGAATTACACAATAGAAACTTAGGGTGTTATTTAAGAAGGGATAGCGCCAGGTAGTGCCTCGTAGCGGCAGGCAGCGTCTGGTGAACGCCGGGCGCTGTACGCAAAGCCACATTTATAAAAAAGGGAATCTATTGAGCGCCTCTAACAGCGCCATGTAGCGTCACATATATTATTACAGGCGGCTCAGTGTATAGCGCCGGCGCTCTAGCTTCCAGAGCGCCATGTATTACCCTTCACTCAGTGGCGCTCTCCCATACTTTTCAATGGCCGTTCATTTGCTTCTGTTTAAACAGCATGTTTGACAATTTTTTTTTCGCTCAAATCATTGTGTGACCTCTCCTGGCTACAAACAAACATTTTTAGAAACATTTTTGACTTTTTATATTTTTATGCAGAATTGTCATTACAGGTTAATGTCCCAGTGTTAATGTCCCAGTGTTAAAAGAATGTGTTTTCACTTTATTACAGGTGGATATGTGTTCACAAACAGACTTTAATCACACAGCGTCTGGTTCTCTATGCTATAGCGACCAGATTTAGAGTGTGTGTCCATTTTTGATAAATATGGTGAGGAGCGCCGAGAGTCGGTCGCACTGAGCTGGCACAACCTTTCGCTCGCTGCAGCGCTTAGCAATTCAAGTCAACATGGTTGCAATGACTAATATATGTGGATAAATATAAGGCACAAATGCCTGGCGCAGGTACACGCCCTGCTAGAGCGATAGCGGGGATGCGGCTGCTGCTCGCGCATGTGCTTTTGGACCAGGAATCTTATAGATGCTAATAGACGGACCCACTGGTATGTCACACCCTCTTCATCAAAGTACATGTCTTAGCCTCCCCCAAAATAGAAGATGTGCTATTCTTTAGATAATTGAAAAAGGGCTTAGGGCTGTATGCATAGGGGGCCCCAGCAATTGGGATGCCCTCCCACACTAACTATAGGTGCAGCACCCATTTAGTTGAAAATCAATGTTAGTCTGCTTTACTATAACATCCTGCAGACCACACTTATTTGAGGAATATAATGTTTCTACTTCTTCGATAATTCCTGATCACCCAACATTCGGGGTCATGCTAAAGATCTGAGTAAGCTTTTTAACATCAGCACAATAAAATATTCTGTAAAAAATGTTTTTTTTTATTTTTCCCAAAAGAAACATCTACCCCTATTATGGGGCATATTTACAAGTGAGGTACATTATATTTCCACTGGTTTACAGACCCATTTGTTACATGCAAAAACGCACCCTATTGGCCAAAGAATTTGCCAAACTGCTCTGCATAAACCTGTTGCTTCCAAACCTTGAAAAAAAATTTCCTTACACCATTGGACAAGTGATGTCCCTCACCTGTAAAAATGCCCCGTCATATGGGTAGGTGATTTTCTGGGAAATATTAGAACAGAAATATAGTGGGGGATTCAGCCACACTGCATATGGGAATGGGATGGGGGAATGCCACACTGCCTATAGGAATGGGATGGGGGAATGCCACACTGCCTATGGGATGGGGGAAATGCCACACTGCCTATGGGATGGGGGAAATGCCACACTGCCTATGGGATGGGGAAATGCCACACTGCCTATGGGATGGGGAAATGCCACACTGCCTATGGGATGAGGGAGTGCCACACTGCCTAAAGGAATGGGATGGGGGAATGCCACACTGCCTATGGGATGGGGGAAATGCCACACTGCCTATGGGATGGGGAAATGCCACACTGCCTATGGTAATGGGATGGGGGAAATGCCACACTGTCTATGGTAATGGGATGGGGGAAATGCCACACTGCCTATGGTAATGGGATGGGGGAAATGCCACACTGCCTATGGTAATGGGATGGGGGAAATGCCACACTGCCTATGGGATGGGGAAATGCCACACTGCCTATGGTAATGGGATGGGGGAAATGCCACACTGCCTATGGGATGGGGAAATGCCACACTGCCTATGGTAATGGGATGGGGGAAATGCCACACTGCCTATGGGATGGGGAAATGCCACACTGCCTATGGTAATGGGATGGGGGAAATGCCACACTGCCTATGGGATGGGGAAATGCCACACTGCCTATGGTAATGGGATGGGGGAAATGCCACACTGCCTATGGGATGGGGAAATGCCACACTGCCTATGGTAATGGGATGAGGGAGTGCCACACTGCCTATAGGAATGGGATGGGGGAATGCCACACTGCCTATGGGATGGGGGAAATGCCACACTGCCTATGGGATGGGGGAAATGCCACACTGCCTATGGGAATGGGATGAGGGAATGCCACAATGCCTATGGTAATGGGATGAGGGAATGCCACAATGCCTATGGGAATGGGATGAGGGAATGCCACACTGCCTATGGGAATGGGATGAGGGAATGCCACAATGCCTATGGTAATGGGATGAGGGAATGCCACAATGCCTATGGGAATGGGATGAGGGATGCCCCACAGTGCATATGGGGATGGGATGGGGGGATGCCACACTGTCTGTAATGGGATGTTTTAGCACAACATTTGGTTTAGAATATTTTTTTCTTATTTTCCTCTTCCAAATTCTAGGTGCGTCTTATAGGGCAAACAATACGGTCTATATATAGTTTTATATGTTTTCTTTTTCTTCATTTATATAAAAAAAACAGTATTAAATGAAAACATGTCTTCGACTCCACTAGCGAGCTTCACTTGCTGTCTTGGTTCCCAGCACTAAAAAATAAGGAGTTTATGAATTCAAATGTTGCATGTCCTCCATCTTGTGTGGGGGAGCTTGTTATCTTGTGGTCAGCTAGCCAGGAAAAAACCTCTGCACTCACTTGGAGATCTCCTCTACCTTAAACCTCAATCAGTGGACAGGACTGAAGCGACCAAACCCAAGTCTATGCGCCCCCCAGGTTTTGGTCTGCTTAACAGTGCACCAATTTTGGAATCCCATGTATGTGAAACCCCACTAAACTGCTGCATTCTTACCTCTAATTAACATTCCCATGTCTTGTGCGTGGGGCGAAGTCACAAGTCATGGAGTGGTGCAGAGGACTTTGCCAGAGGCCTGTGCATGCACCATAGGAGTGAGAATCAGAGTAACAGTGTGAATAATCCTAGGGGTTTTAAACAGTGGGGCATCCCATTTGGAAGACTTTCACAAAGCCCTGGGGTCCTTTAGACTCTAGGGCCAGGTGCATAGGGTTCTGGCTTTAAAAAAGTTGGTTCCACCTGAGGTGGAGTGCTTGAAACCTTTTAGTACATTACCCACCCAATGACAGGAAATGTACAGAAATACAGACCCCAGCACAGACCTATCATATGTTCTCCAAGCTAGCCCCAATCATGCATGCACTAGATTAAACCCCAAGCTTTACCTGTCCACCTGAGAGCCACTTTTAGCAGGCCCTGCTGCATCTTTGGCCCTGGGTTGAGGTTTGTCCTCTTTTTTTTTGCTGTGCACGTCATCCCCAGCTGGCTGAGCATCCACCGTCTCTTTTTTAGGACTTTTAGCATCTGTAGCTTTTTCTTGACTTAATAATGTTTCCTGATTTTCTTCCTTTGGTTCAGCCGCCTGTCCACAAGATATTGCTGGTTCTTCCAGTGCTTTATCTGCATCTTCTGGGGACTTTAATTTATCTCCACTTTTGGCGTCATTTTCTTCCTTATCTCTCTCAGTTTCGCCATCCTCTGCCTCTGTTTCTGCTGCTCCCTGGTCGCTGCTTGGATAGCCAACATTTTGTACATTCTGTTCTGCAGTTGTGCTTTCTGGCATATCCGTTTTCTCCTCCTGGCATTGATGTGGGTCATCTTCTATCGCATCTGTTTTATTTGCCCCTAAATCCTCCAAGTCTTCCTGGCTTTTGCATAGTTCTTCCTCTGCTAGGGCAGGAGCCTGTGGTTCTGCCATCAGTGTAAATCACTGCCTTCCAAATAAACTGCTTTGCTTTGTCTGTGCTCTCCTGCAGCCCTTTTCCCCTCTCCTTACTTATGGTTGTCTATTTTTATTCAGGATTAGCTGGCATTATCTATCCTCCTTAGCTACCCCACACCCTGCCAGCTGTCACCTTGATTCTCTATCCCTGGAAAGCTAAAAACAGTTCTGCATTATCTCACTTGTCACTTTCCCCACTGTATCCCCATAAATATTGGCACAAACAGCCCAGAGTGTTTATACGACTTCTCAAAATAATCTTCCAGAACTTAGACTAAAGGATAACTAACATCCATTCTTTGCAGAATAAAGTAAATAAAGGTCAAAGTAACTGCTTTAAAAGTAAATTAATTTTTGACCTAATATATTGCTGTGTACATATCTCTAAGTTAGTGCGTCTTCCAATGTAGCATAGAAAACTGATGGACATCCAAACCTCTTATGTACTAAAAATATTAGTATTGGATGTTAATGCAGAATCACTTTATCTTCAAAAATGTAAATGGTCTTCATGTAAATGGCCGTCGAGTATTCACATGACAATGTCACATTAAAGACGGGCGTGCGTTTTAGTGTCCAGGTTTGAAATGGGAACAGATACATTGTAACACTACTAATTCCTGCTAAAGGTTACACAGTTTGCTATATATATATATATATATATATATATATATATATATATATATATAGTTAGTGAGTCTATTCAAATGGGTGGCGGAATAGGAGCAGAATCAAATGAGCACAGTTGAACCTGTCAACATAAGCGTCATGACTAGCAGGACAACTAGTGACAACAGGTGCATAGCTTAGTAATGCTACGAACACCCTCCTCCGCCAACAACAACGCTGTAGCCATAGAGAAGCCATCCAGAGGAACCTAACAGGCAGGAAAGAAGAAGCGTGAGGAATGAATTACTGCCCTGTTAATCAGGATCTTTATCATGTAAGGTTCTGCCAGGGGTCAAACCCTGGACCTGTGCGTTAACTATGCACTGTGCATTGTCTTACTTCCAGCAGTGCATCAAGCAACCTCCATGTTCTGAAAACAGTGCAATGGCCATGAGAAATTGCTGAAACAATTTGTTTTTCAGCTGCAGCTCAACAGACCTTGTACGGGGAATGGTCAGCATTTGAAGTGTGTGGTTGCAAAAGGCGTCATCCCAACCTTATTATAAAGGGACGCCATGCAAACGCCCGTTAAAGTGGAGCAAAATCCATTTCTGAGTGATGCTGCCGGCTCGGCAGTGACCCGGTCTTCAAAAAAACTGGGGTTTTCCACGCCCCGAGGTCATGCCCACTCGGCACCTTTTGAGAAGTGCCGGGTGAAGGGCAAATGCCGGGTGACCGCATCCCCAGCTTTCATACTGCGTGTGTCTGCTTCCGCCATTCAGATAGGAGCACACAGGGAAGCTGGGGATGTAGCAGCCACTGATCTTTTAGATTCCAGGGCCGAGAGGGTTTTGCTCTGCTTTAATAAAGAGGGCTCCCATCTGGCTCAGCAGGACACTCTTCTCCACATTTCCCCTCAGTTAATGTTTCATGTTGTCCTATTTCTTCTTCTTCTCTTTTTTTCACATTCTCGTCTTCTTTCACTCTTTCACATTTACTCCTTCTCTTCCTTTCTTTCTGTTTCACATTTACTCCTTCTTTCCCTTTATTCTTTTTCACATTCCTTTTTCTCTCTTTTTATACATGCCATCTCTCCCTCATCCTTTCTTTTCCACATCCCCTTCTTCCCTCTCTCTTTTCCACATCCCCTCCTTCTCTCTCTTTTCCATTTTTTCTCATGTTGTCTCCCTCTCTTTTACACCCCCTACTTTCTTTTCTAATTTCTTAGTCCTTTTATTTTTTCATTCCCCCATTCTCTCTCTCTGTATTTATTCCCTCTTTCTCTCACTCTCTTACCTATTCCCTCTTTCTCATCCCCCTGTTTTTCTCTGCCCCCTCTCTCATTCCCTCCTTCTTGTCCTAGTTTTCAAATTCCCTTCTTCTCATTTTCTTTTCCACATGTCCTAGGGGTCGATTCAGCAGGTGACAAAAGTCACCACCTTGTAAGAGAAAAAGCTGCCATTAACTTTGATTGTCTACCTTGGGACTTATTCAGCGCCAGATGAAAATGTATGTCCCCAGGGAAGACAATGGAAGTGAATGGCAGTTTTCTCCTAAAAAGTTTCCCCTGGTGCTGAATCAATCCTCTTGTGTTTGTTTTCTTCTTCTGCAAAAGGTTTAGCACCTTGAGAAAGTGGACTTTGCTCCACAGAAGGCGTGGGTGGTGAGATTTTGTACCTGGCCCAGCAGGGGTGATTTTGCCCTATAGGGGTGTTTGTCCCAGATGGTTTTGGCATGTTCATTTGCTATTAAGTAGATACGTTTTGCACATGTAATATTTATAACTTTGCTCTGCATTACTGCACTTTTTTGCACTAGCACTTTAGATTAGACACAGGATATTTTTTGGTAGCAATAAAACTATTTAATTATGTATATATGGTATGAACTTTGGAAAATGTTATGAGGGTTCCTTGCTGTGGCCGGGTTTGTGTATAAATGTTTTTTAAGATTGTGATTGTACTGAGTTTATGTATATGTTTTTGAGTTTATGCATATGTTTGTAGTCTTTTTTTAACATACTAATGAATTAAAAATGGTTGTATTGTGTATTGTGAGTGGTGCTAGACATTGCACATTGTGCTAAAGGTTTCTTTACTTCTTCTGCAATACTGTTTTCCTTTTTTCTGCATTCCTGTTTTATTCTCCCCTTTTTCTTGCCCTATCCACCTCTATGTCTTGCTCTGTTCTGTGTTAACGCTGTGTCTCTCTCTGCTTACTACATGACTGCCATCTTTTACTCATTATGTGTTTTGGGGGCACCATCCTGAAATCTTGCACATTGCGTGACATTGAGTGACATTTGCCCTAAGGGTGGCCCCGGAAAGAAGTTTCTATTTCTAAATCCTAGATTGATCCTAGATGTCCTGTCTGCTCTGCTGTCTAGTTGCATTGTCCATAGTTAGCTACTTTCTTTCAACAGTTCTCTATTTTAAGTCTGGTGGCACATGCCACAAGTCTCTTGCTTTGGGTCTCCAGTGTCTGGCATTTTCCTACCTTAAAGTGGACCAACAGCCAGGATTTTCACTATCTTGGGTTTTGGTCCACTTCCGCGTGGCACCCCAATCGGGGGTGCCCCGCTGCGTGAAACCCCCCAGATCTCCCTAACAAACTCACCTCACCCCGCTCCTACGCGAGCGCTCGTCCAATCAGAGCGCTCAGAGCCACTGTGGTATGTACGGACAAACGACGGACAACCACAGCGGCTCTGAGCACGCTGGAGGCCGCATCTCGCACTTCCCTCTAACAGGGAGCGCGCCCATCCACTTTAAAGTGGACCATCACCCTCGGGTGATCGGCCCGGAAATCTATAAGATTCCCGGGCCGATCACCTCCCTCCCCGCGGGACATCCGAGATCGGGATGTCCCGCGGGGTGAAACCCCCCCAAACCCCCTTACCTTAGCTTCGGCGGCGGCCGCCCGCCGCCGCCTCCCTCGCGCCCCTCTAGGCGTGCGCGTCAAGAGGGGCGCGCGGGAGGCGGCGGCTGAGGAGCCACGGACAAGCGGCTGTCAAATCGCTTGTCCGTCGGCGCTGGGAGCGGGGAGAGGTGAGTTTTTAGGGTGATCGGGGGGGTTTCACACAGCGGGGCACCCCGATCGGGGGTGCCCCACCGAAGTGGACCAAGACCCAGGATAGTCAAAATCCTGGGTGTTGGTCCACTTTAAGGAGGTTTTCTTCCAGATTTAGATCTTCTACCTGGCAGAGTATGTTGTGTATTCTGACTTCTAATGCTCTAATTGATGTACAGTATGTTATGCAGAAATTTTGCAAGGTCCTCCTGCCATATTCAAGCCTTTTGTTGTGATCAACCTTGTAAATGTTTTTAAACACCCCACAGGTTGCAAATGTAATTTAAAAGAATATACCTTTTATATACCATAAATCTGAACCTCAATGGCAGAACCCATTAGATGATGGAGATTTTCTTTAAATGCCCACTGGGGTAATGTAGTGACGTCCGGGCCCGAGCTGCAGAGTGTGTTGCCACATATACTTCCACCAGCCAGGATTGCTGGCTATCACTTTTTGCCTCCTACTCTACTTCCTCCTCTCCTGACCCCTCACCCACTGCTGAAAATCATCTGGGCGAAAGACCACACCCAGGAGCTGTGAACTTCCATCCAGTAGCAGACAGATGAGTGGTTGCTGCCGCTGCACCTAAAGCCCGGCAAGGTGGTGTGTGACAACAAGCAGAACCTAGTAGCAGCCTTGGGCCAAGCTGGGTTGAAGCACATCCGTTGGCTGGCGCAGGTGCTCAACTTGGTGGTGCAAAGCTTCTTGGACCATTATCCAGACATGCCAGAGCTGCTACATTAATTGCATTCCATGTGCCCACACTTTGGGCATTCACACCCTGCTGCTGCACACCTATCTACACCGCAGAGGAACTATGCACCCACCCACCACCTCACAGGTAATTTATCAACCCGGTGGAATTCCACTTAACATCTTGTATTTTGGAAATAGTGTGTGAGCCGCAGCAGGCAATAGTAGAGTTTCAGCAGGCAGGTCAATAAATTGGACATATGGCAAGAGCTTGCCCTCTATGCCTTGGAGGTCCTGTCCAGCCCTGCGACAAGTGTCCGGTCAGAAGGTTTAGTCAGCACTGCAGGGGGCTGCCATCACCGACAATAGAACCCACCTATACACAGACAACATGGACATCCTTACTTTCCTGAACATAAACTGGATGGAGATCCAACAAGACTAGGCTGTGCCAGCACCTGAGCCGGTGGTTGAAGTGTACCTACCTCCATCTCTTCCACCTACCTGGCAGAAAACATATGAAAGGGTGGAAGGTATAGAACATTTTTCATGCATAATGAAATATGAACAGATTAAAGTGGAACAACCACATCATATGGAACGTTGCATTAAAAAAAAACATGTTTCAACTCCCCTGGTAATGAATTGGATAAAAATATTCACAAACTATTTTGGCTTTAAAGTAAGAATTGGGGGAAAATTAAGGGGAAATGAAATCTTCTTTTGGCTCTTATCTTCCTGCAACAATCAGCCAGCTTACCAACATCCACCATAAGGCAGAGAAAAGGAGATCCAAGGCAGTCCTCCTCAGTAGCATCCAAGTCAGTGTCTTATCCAGCCTCTTGTTAAAATATAACTTTTAATTTCCAAGTTTGAAAGCCAAAATGTGGAGAAAAGCATTGGTAGAACTCTATGATTAAGAGCCCGAGCAGCTTGAAACGCGGCATGGGTCTTTTACAGGTTTCAGTGGCATTTGGATTGTTATATTGTTCTACCAATACTTATCTTTTTTTCACATTTTGGCTTTTAAACTTGGATATTAAAAGTTACCACAATTGTTCAATTGGCAACATGCGTGGCTATAAACTGCTGCCACCAGAACACAAACAGTGTTCACCTCTATATAAGCCACACACAACACAATCAGCGCAAACAGATCGATCGACCCAGAACCACTTCCAGGCTGGGGGCGATCGAGCGTCCTAGGCAAGTAATGTAGCCAGGCTCTTCAGAACTAGTGTGAGCTTTTTAGATCCTTAATTCAGAGCTTTAGTGACCCTCTGCTGTATTTTTAGAATTTATTTCAACAAACAGAAAACCACAAAAACAACAAGAAACAGGTGATAAAACTGAATTAACTATAAAACATGGCAAATAAGATAAATAGCAATACAAAATAAGAAAAGGTGAAAAATATACTTAAAGTGGACCAACACCCAGGATTTTGACTATCCTGGGTTTTGGCCCACTTCGGTGGGGCACCCCGATTGGGGGTGCCCCGCTGTGTGAAACCCCCCAGAAACCCCAAAAAACTCACCTCTCCCCGCTCCCACGTGAACGCCGCAGCCAATCCCCGCCAACGTCTAGGCGGGGGACAGGAACGTACAAGCCTCTTCCGCCACCGCCGCCTCCCGCGCGTCACTCTCGGCGCCCGCGCCGGCCATTCACAGAGGAGCGGCGCGGGCGCGCGCACGTCTGGAGGGGCGCGCGGGAGGCGGCGGCGGAAGAGGCGGCGGATCAGGTAAGGTCTTTTTGGGGTTTCTGGGGGGTTTCACCCCGCGGGACATCCCGATCTCGGATGTCCCGCGGGGTGGGAGATGATCGGCCCGGGAATCTTATAGATTTCCGGGCCGATCACCCCTGGGTGTTGGTCCACTTTAAGAGTCTGTCTGGGCTGCGGTCCAATCAAACAAAGTCCTTACACGTTTTCTGGTCTTCTTCTGCTTGGATGTTAAAAGGGAGCGAGGGTCACTCTTGATGGTAAGATTAGAGTGGCTGGACATTCTTGCCAGCCATGCTTATAGGCCCCAGAACAGGGGGTCTTTTTACCCCTCCTACCAGGGGCTGGTGTTGGTATCACAACCTGTCCTAAATATTCAAATCTCATTTCTGCTATATGATACCAGATGAACACATTCCAAGGGAGGGGGTGGCACAAGCAGGAGAGGAACTTTGGGACTTTGTTTATTTGGTTTCCACACTGGGGTTTTATAACCCCCAGCCACTCCGGATTTATTACTAGGTGGGAGGGGGGAGGAAGTGAGTTGGAGAGGACGCATTTGAGGGCGTTATCAGCATTGACCTGGCATGTGAGGGTTAGATAAAGGGGAAACCCAAGTGGGAGGGGGAACAAGAAATGAGTGGTTTACACCAAGCAAGCAGGTCAGCTAAAGTCTATATATATATTACACCAACATACACAAATAGAGAAATAAACTACACCTAGGATGTTGTGTCACAACATAGTTTTAATACAGCCAAGAAGGGGTCTAATGCAAAGTGGTCCCACAATCACAAAGTTTTAGCAAAGCCAAGAAATTATTATTAGAATAATTAATTATCAGCAGTGACACACAAGTGCCCTGGAGTATTGGTATTAAAGAGGAGTTGAACCCCTGTTCACTGAACAAGTAGTATTAAAGAGGTGTTAAATCCAATGTGCTTCAAAGGGTAATTCCACTTTCAAAGGCATTCTTTAAAATTTCCATTATTGTGTGCCAAAATTAATTCTTCAATGTGTAAAGCTTATCTGTTATTTTTTTTATTTGCTATTTGTGTGCAACCCTGTGGTTTAAAATAAATCAATTTTCCCTAGCAACAATATGTTTACCTTAGCAATATACATTAACTGGTGCATTAGATGTACTGATACTGAGACTTTCTCACTCTAGCTCATCTGATTGGCTAAGACACAGGCGACATGTTTAACCAGTCTGCTGTATTTCAACTTATTCAGATAGGGAGGCTCACAATCACATATTCTAGTAACTAAAGGGTTACTGGCAGCATTCTCAGCTGGTAAGAGTCATTTCTGCTGCTTGACTTAGCCAAACCTGCTAAAATGTGCACCTGATACAGTGGAAGTATTTTGGGGTATTTAGTCAGTACTTTTTACTCAAGGAGGACCAGAAAAACACTCCCATCTTAGGATCACAAATACAGGAATATAGGAAACTTGGAAACAGCGAGCTGATAAATAGATCGCAGGTCTGGGGGCACACAACACTATCACAAATGTTTATTTTACATTTCAGAAAGCAAAACAATAAAGCAGAACACCAAAAACCTGACAAAAGGGAATTTTCCTTTAAGCAATTAGTATTAAAGTGGAGTACTGACACACACCCCAGTGCTTAGAGGATGTTGTAGTATAACAGGGTACACTCACCCCAGTGCTTACACCAAGTTGTGGTATAAGGGGGTACACCCCAGTGCTTAGAGAATGTTGTGGGGTAAAAGTACACACAAACCCTAGTGCTTAAATGAAAAGGTGGGATAAGGTGGCACAAACAAACCCAGTGCTTACAGCTTCTTGTATGTGTGGCGATTAGCTCTGGTAGACAGCAGGAGAGAGGCTCAGAGGCGAAAGTTCAACTTAAAGTCTGTGTTTATTCACACAAAAAATCCATAAAAGCGTATGTCCTTTCGGGTTACATCACCTTTTCAGGAAAATGCAGCATAAGTCAATCAGACAGGCAAACTGCGTTTTTAGTCCTTGGGCAAACTTGCTACTTTGCAGCCGAATCCGCCTCTGGTCCGCATGAAACAGCCTGCACAGGAGTTTTCAGCCAGGAACACAGAGTCTCACTCCACAAGTGAGCTCCAGTCACAGACCGTGCACAGCTGACTCCCCGGGTTATTTATGCGGCCTGTAAAACCCGGACCTGGGTAGTGGGATGGAGCCCCCACCCTGCTCTACTCCATCCCAATAAAACCGTCCCGGGTTAGCCTTTCGGCTATACTAACACTTCAGCACCAGACTGCCATTAGCAGCTGATGCTGGAAAACAAAACACACGGTTTTACTGCACCAAGGCCAGGTACCTTGGTGCCACATACCTTCCGTCAATGACGGCACCTTGCACCTTACCACATATGATAAAGGGGTACACCCCAGGGCTTAGAGGAAGAGGTAGAAAGAGGTATAAGTGTACACAATCACCCCATTAATTACAGCTAGGTTTGGTATATAGGGGTATACATTAACCCCGGTCTTTACAGATAGGTTTGGTATTAGGGGACACTCTCACCCTAGTGAATACAGATAGGTTTGGTATTAGGGGACACTCTCACGCTAGTGAATACAGATAGGTTTGGTATTAGGGGACACTCTCACGCTAGTGAATACAGATAGGTTTGGTATTAGGGGACACTCTCACCCTAGTGAGTACAGATAAGTTTGGTATAAGGGAACACTCTCACCCTAGTGAATACAGATAGGTTTGGTATTAGGGGACACTCTCACCCTAGTGAGTACAGATAAGTTTGGTATAAGGGGACACTCTCACCCTAGTGAATACAGATAGGTTTGGTATTAGGGGACACTCTCACCCTAGTGAATACAGATAGGTTTGGTATTAGGGGACACTCTCACCCCAGTGAATACAGATAGGTATGGTATAAGGGGACACTCTCACACCATTAATTACAGCTAGGTTTGGTATATGGGGGTACACACTCACCCCAGTCTATACGGATAGGATTGGCATATGGGGTTACACACTTACCCCATTCTTAACAGCTAGGTCTGCTATAAGAGTACACACTCACCCCATTAATTACAACTAGGTTTAACATATGGGGGTACACACTCACCCCAGTCTTTACAGATAGTTTTAATATATGAGGGTACACACTCACCCCAGTTTTTACAGATAGGTTTGGTATATGGAGGTACACAGTCACCCCATTAATTACAGCCAGGTTTGGTATATGAGGGTGCACACTCGCCCCATTAATTACAGCTAGGTTTGGTATATGGGGGTACACATTGACCCCAGTCTTTACAGATCGGTTTGGTATATGGGGGTACACATTTACCCAAATCTTTACAGATAAATTTGGCATATGGGGGCACACACTCACCCCAGTCCTTACAGCTAGGTCTGCTATAAGGGTACAGGATCACCCCATTACTTACAGCTAGGTTTGGTATATGGGGGCACACAGCTTGCTCCAGTCTTTACATATAGGTTTGGTATATGAGGACACACACTCACCCCACTTTTTACAGATAGGTATGCTGTCAGGGTACAGGGATCACCCCATTAATTACAGATACTTATGGTATATGGGGTACACCCTGGTCTTTACAGATAGGCAGGATTATGAGAAGGGTGCAAGGGGCACACTCCCCGGAGCCTCCACCACTTGCTCTGCAAGGGGGGCCTCCACCAACCTTTGGGTTAGGGTCCGGACCAGAGGGATTTATAGTATTTGGTCAAATAGGCCACGGGGCCAGCAACAAAGCTATCGGTGGTGGTGGAGCCCCCCGTGCCTGGGCAAGCATTTTTATGTTTTTTCAAACCTGAAGCCAAAGCCACCACAGGGCAGGACGAAGAGTCTAGAGTAGCAAAGCCGCCGTCAACAACACTACAGTGATGGGTGTGTGCAGTGCTATCAATTGGCGGCTGCTCAATGTACATAAGCCACCAAGCACGGCCGCTGGCAGCTCAATGCAGGGAACTGTTTTCTGCTGATCCAGATGGGTGACTACACTCCCCCACCCAGAATAGCAAAGCAGGAGTTCCCAAGCAGCACGCACCTGCAGAAGGGTGGCACAATCTGATGTTCCAGTAAGTGGGCGGATGCCAGACAACCACCGATCAGTTACTTGGCTGGACTATTATTTTAAAGGAAAAAATACTGTATCTGCTATTTGGTGTGGTCTCGTGTCTCGCCGGGCCAATGGAGGGAGTGGAAAGAAGAATGCTGATTGGCTGCTATGCAGCCCATAAGTGTTCTTCTGGGTCTGGCGGCAATTGCCAGGCGCTCATGGATGTCTGTCTGAAATCCGTGTTCGCGCCGAGTGCCTGAACCCGCAAAGTTTGGTATGGACCCGAACTTTGCAGGTTGGATCCGCTCATCACTAGTTCTGCAGAATATAAACAACATGTATTCAGGGTTGTTTCCTTATTTCCCTCTCCATTGTCCCGCTCCCCTTCTCTCTTTTTCTTAACTTTCGATTTCCATTGCACCTTCTCCTATGTCTTCCTCATTTCTCATTTGCGGGTTACCTCTAACAATGATTGTCAAATAGACAGAGACTGAGTAAACATTGTTTTGACAGTGGTTTATAGATAGTCTCAGCTCACAGCAGAGGTGACATGTGTTGTATGTTATATATAACTTGGCGGCGGTGATCATCTCAATACTCTGTCTAGGAGGTCTTGTATGTGTATGTGTTATCTACTTTTTCTTTGCAAAATGTAGAGATCACATCAATGTACAGGAAACACAACAAGCAGCATAGAATGTATAACATGCTACATATAGATATATGTAACAGTGCCATCTACTGTTATAAATATAAACTGCATTACCTAGCAATATATAGAAGTAGATCACTTACAGAGACTAGATGTGAGCTGTTGCACAGTATATTCAACACCCCTTCTCAACAGCGAGGCTTAGTTCATTAAATTCTTTTTTTTGTAAGCCTCGAGTGTCTTTCAGCGGCCAGACGCTTGATAACAATACCTGCTGTCATATCCTCAGTGGGGTAATAGAGAAACTCAAGAAGTCCCTGCTCTTAAAGATTCCTTAGAAAGTGGAACTTCACATTAATGTGCTTGGTTTTTGAGCTAACCCTTTTCATCCGCACAAATGCAGGCATCCTTGATTGTCCTCAAAGTTTCTCATTGGTTCCAACTGTGGTTGATCCAAGTCAGATAACAGTTGTCTCAGCCATATAACTTTTTGTCTTGCCTGTGCTGCTGCAACCTACTATGCTTCAGTAGAGGAACGTGTGACAGAGAGCTGCTTTCTGGTAGTCCAGCTGATAGCACCTCATGATAGGAGAAACAAGTAACCATTGGTAGATTTTCTGTCACTTGCTGTAAAGTGAATGACTTGTTTTACAACATTCCAGTCCATGTGACTTGTCATTGAGACCTTTCTGCATAGGTTTTTAAAAGCTGCTGCAATATCAGGCCTTGTAGTGGTGGCAATGTACAGCAATTTCTCTATTGCTTTTATGTACTGAGTGTTAGTTGGTATTGCAGTATCTTGGTTGTTTATCTCCTTTGGGTAGTTTGTTTCCATTAGAGATTTTACTGGGTTGGCTTCCATTCCAAAATCTTCAATTATTTCTTGTATTTTGTACTTTTGGTTCAGAAGAAAGCTGACATCTCCTTCTCTCTCATTTTGAATGCTGAGGTAATTCTTTATGTTTCCAAGATATTTGGTCGCAAAATGAAATGCTGATTCAAGGTTTGCAGTAGTTCTGCTTTATTCCCTTCTTGCTTGAAACAAATCAGGATATCATCCACACAAATGAGCACATGGATCCATCTGTCTGCCAAATTATTTGTGTACAAGCAGGAGTTTGCTCCTCTGAAACTCCTCATGTGTAAGCAATTTATTTTCATATTCCATGCTTTGGCGGCTTGCTTTAGACCATATATATTTCTCTGAAGTTTGCATACTACTTCTGACCTTTGTTTATCTTTGAATCCTGGTGGTTGTTCCATATAGATGTCTTCTGTTAACTTGCCATGTAGAAACTTCCTACATTGAACACATTGTCTCTAAGATCTTCAACAAAAGTTATGCTGCTGCTAACGGTGTCCTTGTCTGTTTCGGGATTTAGGATTCTGTAACCCTTAACAGTGTCACTATATCCAACAAAGATCTCTTCAAAAGCTCTGTTTCAGAGTCCTAAGCATTTTTCCTCTGGAATGTAGATGAATGCATTGCATCCAAAAGCATCCTTAGGTGTTTTACACTTGGTTTCTCATCGTGCCACAGCACATATGGAACAGACTCTTATCCACTGAAAAGAGTCTGTTCTGCAAATAAGTGCCTGTCATCAACCAAGTATTTTTCTGGTAGTCTAGAGTGTGTTAGCATACATCTGGTCATTTCAGTCAGAGTTTGGTTCTTTCTTTCAGCTACCCCATTTTGCTTTGGTGTGTATGGCTCTGTCTTATAACAATCTATTCTATTCCACTTTAAGTACTCTCACCTCCATTATTACTTTGAAGTATGAGAGGCTTCCTCTGAAACTTGTTACTTCAATTTACTACATAGTTCTGTAATTTGTCAAGAACTTCACTCTTGTGTTGCCTTAACAGATCATTATCAGTTTATCATCAGATCATTTGTCATATTCCTCTTTTGTAGTTCTTGTATGCATTCTTGGTGTGTGTGACCTAAATACCTGCGTCACATGTGTATACAGTGTTGAGGTGATACAGATGATCATCCAGCTTGGCACTTGCTATTGTCTGCTTGCAATCCAGGATAGAACATTTGTCACCTTGAAATCTAACTGGTATGGATAAATTATGTCCCGCATCACTGGGGCATACAAGGGTTCCATGCTCATGTCCCTCTGTGTGTATTCTACTTCCATCTGCAAGGTAAATAGTATCTTTGTTATTTAGATCAAGTTCTGCAAAAAAACTTCTGTGACCGGTTGCTCCTGAGCCAGCCTTAAAATGTATGGTTGCCTGTCACTTGTGGCTTTATAATTCCCTTTACATGGATCAGAAATTGTGGCTTTGGTTTCCTTCCTGAATAACCTGGTGTCTGTAGTTTTAAGAGTTGTTCTAGTGTCAGTTTCTATGGAGTCATGCAAAAGCTCTTTTCTTCGTGGATATTCATCTATGAGCCTGGTCTTTACAAATGTTAGTGTCAGATCTGTCTCAGGTCTTGTCTCTAGTGCATTCATCGGTGCAGTGTATGTATCGGGTAAGCTGCACAACAACATGGCTGTGGCGTTACTGTCTGTTACATTCTCACCAACTGATCTGAGTTGTGCGATCACTTCCAGCATGGCATTTATATGCTCTTTCATGTCCTGCTCTCTGCTAAACCTCATTCTGTAAAGTTTCCTCAGCAGAAACAACTTGCAGTATTTTCAGTACATCCCACATGCCTTTCGCTGTATTCTTACTGTTTATGTGAATAAGCTGATTGTCTTCAACTAGTAAGCCTATGGTGGACCATGCCTGTCATTTTTCCTGTCCCAGTCCTGATTATTGTCCTGTGGTCTTTTTGTAGTGATAACCTTTCACAAGTCTTCTCTGGATAATAGCATTTCCACTTTAAAATCCATAGCTAATAATTGTCATTGTTTTCTCCTATTTTAAGTTTGGATATAGCAGCCTAGCCCCCACAGGGTATTCATATAAAAATGAGCCTCTCTAAATCTGTTCAAATTTCACAGAGGCTTCTGTTATATAACATATGTAACAAATAATTATCCTCAGTGGAAACAAATCTGCTCCCCTGCTACAAAACTTCCCCATTGCATGTGCAGGGATTTTCTTTCAGTTGGAAAAACAGAAATTGCAGATGCCAGAAAATCTTACGGATAAACCTGTGTATAGAACAATACATAAATTAACTACCCTGACAGTAGAGCTCATTTTGAACCTCATAATAAATTCACCTTTGGCAGACATTGTGCCACATTGTTTCTTGGAGCGTTTTAGGTATACAGTATTTGACTGCTAATTTAATTCTTTGCTGTCTAATTGACCGTGTGTTTCAAATGTTACATGCAGATGATCAGTTTTTGTGCATCCATAGCTTTTACCTCCTTGAACCTATTGACATTTCAACTGTCATGATTTATTTTCAGGTACCTTATATAGCCACAGAGCTACTTAGATTAGCTGGCCCAGTGCTAGATTAACCTTAAACACACCAGCAATATGCTAGGAAGATTAGAGATCAGATATACTGGGAGATTTCCCTGTGTGCAGTAGAGCACATCCTTAGAAATCTGTGCAAAATGCATTCTTTAAATTAGCAAAATAATAAAATGTTGTTTGCCTGAATCTATGTTAATACATGCATATTTTAGCTTTTATTTACTAAAAAGCAATGCTGCCATTGTACATAAGCAAATGCAGGGGTGTAACTACAGGGGTTGCAGAAGGTCGGGGGGCTTCCTCGTTGTTGCTCCTCCGCATATTAGTGTTCATTTGGCATCATTTATAGAAAGGAAGCACCATTAAAAAAGTTACCATATGAGCCTTGGAAGGGCCCCATTTAATGTGTGAGTCCTGGGTGCAGCAGAATCAAATCCAGATAGACATCTGTGGTGTAACAGGAACTGGTTTTACTGGAACATGAGTGCAGTAAGAGAAGGTTACCTTACATGGTGGTTAACATAGACAGGAAAAGGAAGTCATAGAGATCACCCCAGTGTACAGGAAACACAACATGCAACAGAGACTACACATAGATATATGTAATCTACTGTCATAACTGTAAACTGCATTAACCCAGCAATATAGCTGCAAATCAAATACAAAGACTAGCTGTAAGCTGTTGCACAGTATTTACAACATACATTTACTTATGCCACTGGGCAAATGTGAGGCAAACCTTACCCCACCTTACCTAACTCACAACAAAGCCAGCAGTGACAGGTATAAATTACTAAGTGCTAAGACCAATCAGAAACCCCTACTTTGATTGCTTCTGTTTTCTGCAGTTATATACCTACAATAAATTATAGCAGTCTTGAAGGACAAGATTGTGGGATCCCTGGCCATGTTCTTGTTCTCAGCTGTAGAGGGCTCCCTCCCCCTTTTTTTGCATCAACTAGAGTAAGGGGTGTGAAATGAGTCTGGGCTCTGTGCCAGGACATTTTGGAAGTGGGTGGCTGGCTGAAGATTGTTAAGAAACTGGCAGAACAGTTGATCCAGGTTTCAAAATACAAAGGGGCTTACCTTTAACAAAGTTTATGGCACAACAGAGGTGTCTGAGCTTTGCAGTAGGAAGGCATTAAGCCTGTGGGACAATTCTTATAGCCTGTTAAATGGAAGCGCTTTTCAAATGAAATTTTGCTGAAACGTTCGCAATTAAGCGATCATTGGTAATTGTAAATGACTGCGACAATCGATAGACCAACAATAAATCATCGGATTGTCGTGGATCGAACCGTTTTGGCCGAGAAAAAGCTGCAAAAAGCTGCACAAATTCTTTCTGCTCCTCTTGATGAAATAGAAAGCACATCATAGGCAAGATGTGTCGGATGGAAGAAAGGCAAAGAGTTCTCTGTCATCTAATTGTAGACGATGAGCCAGGTAATGACACCATGAACAACAGCCAGAGGCATGTCCTTTCTACTCCCCCTTCTAGACCAGTGGACTACAATCAGGACTATTCATTCAGGTGCCTTATGCTTTAACTCCTAGAATGCCCAATACCCAGGGCCGTCTGTAGGCATGTGCCTAGGGGTGCATGGCTGCTAGGGGTGAATTTTTAAATGGTAAAATTAATGTGAACATGGCTGGTAAGGTGCTGGGTTGGTTATGTTTTACAGAGGCTGCAGTTTCATCTTTCCTTCTTTTTTTTGCAGTGATGCAACCTAAGTCTTACAAGGAAGAGAGCCTTGTAAGGACATTATCAACTTGGCCATCACTTGACTGCTCGTCTCTCTGTCCTTCCATCTGTCTTCACTAAAGTTGGTGCTGCTGATTTTGTGTGGCAGGGGGGTGTATGACAAGCTGGAGCTTGAGTTCTTCTATAGATGGGGAGCAGCTGGGCCATATAGTTCCTCCAGAGACACCTGGCATTGTAGTTCCTACAGGAGCAGATGGACCATGTAGTTCCTCTAATGGCAGCTGGGCCTTGTAGTTCCTCCAGAGTTAGCTGGGCCTTGTAGTTCCTCCAGGGGCAGCTGGGCCTGGTATTTCCTCCAAAGGCAGCTAGGCCTTATAGTTCCTCCAGAGTCAGCTGGGCCTTGTAGTTCCTCCACAGTCAGCTGGGCCTTGTTGTTCCTCCACGGTCAGCTGGGCCTTGTAGTTCCTCCACTGTCAGCTGGGTCTTATTTCCTTCTGGGGCAGCTGGGCCTTGTTGTTTCTCCTGGGGCAGCTGGGCCTTGTTGTTTCTCCTGGGGCAGCTGGGCCTTGTTGTTCTCTGGGGCACTGGAGGGGAAGCAGGTGGGCCTTGTTCCCCTTGGGTCAGCTGGGCCTTGTAGTTCCTCCAGGGTCAGCTGGGCCTTGTAGTTACCCAGAGGGGAGGGGAAGTTTTATACTCTATAATGTAGAGGACCTCTCTCTCTATGGCCTAGGTAACTTCAAGCCTCAGCTGGCCCAATGTGAACATCAAGTACTCAAAAGTGTCTAGTGTGGCCCTGAGTGGAAACACATACCCCAGGTATAACTAGGCCTCTTATTATTTCTGCATGCCTTGGCCCCACATAATAGTCAGAAGCCAATCAGGTTCATCAGGTGGATAGGTGCACAGAGAGGTGTGTAAGGGGGTGCCAGGAGATAATATTCACATATCCCTTCACAAACAAAGCTCTTGGCTGCTAGGGGGTGAATTTTTCATCTTTTCTTCTTGTGGATGAACTACAAGGCCCAGCTGCCTTTGGAGGAACTACAAGGCCCAGCTGCCTCTAGAGGAACTACAAGGCCCAGCTAACTCTGGAGGAACTACAAGGCCCAGCTGCCATTAGAGGAACTACGTGGTTCATGTACTCCTGTAGAAACTACAATGCCCAACTGACTCTGGAGGAACTATAAGGCCTAGCTGCCTTTGGAGGAAATACAAGGCCCAGCTGCCCCTGGAGGAACTACAAGGCCCAGCTGATCCTAAATGGCCCAGTTACCCCCAGGGAATTAGGCCCAGTTTTTTCCCCTCCCCAGCCCTGGGCAACTACCAGACCCAGCTGACTCTGGAGGAACTACAAGGGTCAGCTACTCCCAGAGTACTAAAGACCCAACTGCTACTCCTCCCCAACCCTGGGGAACTACATGGCCCAGCTGCTCACCAACTATAGGCCTGAAGAACTGCAAGCTCCAGCTTGGCAGACACCCCCCGCCAGACAAAATCAGCAGCACCTACTTTAGTGAAGACAGATGGAAGGACAGAGAGATGAGCAGTCACGTGATGACCGAGTTGATAATGTCCTTCCTGGCTAGGCTCTCTTCCTTGCAAGACTTAGGTTGCATCAATGCAAAAAAAGATATGTGTGATATCCGCTCTTTCAGGATGCCCCGCAAGCCATTTCCAAACTTCAACCGCTTCCACCCCCAAACCTTATGGGCCCTCCAGGGTAACTTGCCAGGTGAGCACAAGGAGAGCCAACAGTTCTGAGCCACTTTCCAGGCCCATTTGCTCACCTTGTGCTGGGCATGACATTGTGATGTCTTTTCAGGATGGCACGTAAGCACACAATATTCATCTTTAATAAACAATAGAAAATAATCAATGTTTGCGAAAAAAAACTGTGCCATAACCTTTTTCTTTCATTTGGACTTTCATAGCGTTATAGCGTATTGCTTTATAGGAATACTCCTCACTGTTGTCTATGGATGGGAAAAACATGGGTATCGCTTCATCGGCTGTATAAAGCCGAGGGTGGGCAGCAGTGTGCTCCATTTCAGCTATGTTCAGGAATGAGTGCGATGTAAAAAAAAAAACGACCATTTTATTGAAAGTTTTGTTATGATGCTGAACACCATTTTTTTGTAATTTTAACTAATAAAAAACTAGAAGCAGCAGCATAACCTGGAAGAAGTTATCCAAGGGCTCTCAGCCCTCAGAATCCGTGTCCCCTGAGACAGAATAAATACAAAGGACGACGAAGGTATTATAATACAACGTATAAAAACATGCTGCATCTTAAAGTGGACCAAAACCCAGGATAGTCGCTGCTCTTAGACACGCCGTGGGGCCGGGAAGAGGTGAGTTGGCTGTGGCGATCTGAGAGGGTTTCACACAGCGGGATCGGGGTGCCCCCCGGGGCAAGGACCAAAAACCCAGGATAGTCAAAAAGATCCACTAATATTTTATGTCTAGAGTCTAATAATTTGATTATTATATTTGACAGATGCCAGGCAGTATACTTTTAATCCACGAAATGCACACACTATGCAAGCATATCCCTGATACAATTTGCCACTCCCCTACCCTTAAACCTTTAAAATTGTCATTGAAACTCACCTATTTAGACAAGCCTACAGTCTGACGTAACGCAGCCATCTTACAGGCTTATCGCCCCTCACTGGGCACCTGCTTGGTATATACTTGTTGTAAAAGGACCTCTTGTCTCTACCCCCTTTCTATTAGATTGTAAGCTCCCAAGGTCAGGGCCCTCTCCCCTAATGTATTCCTGCACCTACTCTATGTATATATTTACTCTTCTGTTACATCTAACTCATAATACGGTGTGTATTAAATTCATTGACCTCATTGTATTATACATTTTTACTCGTCCTATCCCTGTAATTTCTTTTGTACAGCGCCACTATGATGGCACTTTATAAATAAATAATAATATGTCTTTGTGTGGTGTGTGCCAATTACTACTTCAGTATTTTTACAATAAAAACATTTTCATCAGTGAATTTAAATCACAGTTTATGGGGGTTCTTCTGTGGAACGTTTGGATGATAAGAAATTCTATAGCCAAGGTATATTAGTGCCTCAGAGATGAGCGCACCATCCAACATACACCACTAGAGGGCGGGGTACCCAGCGCTTTGCTTCGTGTGGCCACTCTCTCTTTATGTTGTAGCGAATGTCTCCTGTACTCTATGGTTCCCGGAAGATCCAGACGCCGGTGGAACGCACGTGTTTCCGGTCCTATCCTTCAGGTCAGTGGCATGTTCGGTCCGCTTTTTTTCCTTCGTGTGAGAGGTTATGGCTGGCGGGCTGCTGTTAGGCTGTAGGGCGGTGTTGTCAGTTGTCGGTGTGGTACAGCAGCTGGGTGTCGGGGCTGAGGAGAGAAAGCAGGGGAGCAAAGCTCAGGGTTCCCCAGGCTCAAGGTTACACTGACTCCATACAGTATAGCTTTCTCATCCCCACATGCTCCAGCCCCCCCATATGTAGCCATTTATAGGGTATAGCAGAGCGATCATTCTATATGGGCTGAGGCATATGCTGGGGGATGACACCCTCCTATGATTGTATCCTTTGCTACCATGTCCTATTGTGAAGGTCATGCTTTGCTTCTATGCACACTAAAGAGATATACTATATGGCCTCCATGTGAATAAAAGAAACAAGCCAAGCCTGTGGTAATAAGACCAGACTGAAAATAAAGCCAAGCCTGTGCCATGGTGGTAATCATACCAGACTAATCACCTTGCCTAAACAAAATGAGCATGGCAAAGCCCTTAAAGTTGACCAAAACCCACACTGATCAGCCCGGGACTCTATCCCCCCCCCCCCCCCTTCCCGGGACATCCAAAATCGATCTTGCGCCCTGGGGGAAAAGAACAAAATTCAGGATAGTCAAAATCCTGGGTTTTGTTCCAAAGGGCAGCTTTGACTTCACTCAGCAGGTACGCCAAGAAACTTCCCCCTCTTTAAGGAACATTCCAGACAAAAGGGTTAAATTACGCTGCTTCTTATTTTCACCATTTTGGCATTCAGAGGCGGTGTCTTTTCATTCACCGGCATTTTTCATTCTCTGCTACACCCTATAGAACTTCTTCTTTCCTAGGTCCTTGAAATGAGTTTACTGCTGAGGGGGCTGAGACAATGAAACATGCATGTAGGTGTCATTCTCTGTGGCTGAGGAGGTCCTGCAGAAGAGATTTATTAATATAAAGCAGGCTGAAGGAAATGTACAGGCCCTGTCAGCCAGCACGGGGAAAGGGGGGGGGGGCAGTAAGCAGGATCATCTAAAGAGGAACAGGAATTTCAGTTTCCTGTCTGTTGTTCCTCTGTGGCGGAATCCCGAATTGGGATGCTCCGCTGTGTGTACTACCCCGGGTCACCCTATTTCACTCACCTTCCTTCCACTTCTACGGCGCAGACTCAGATGAGAGTGAGTACGCTGATTGGCTGAGCGGCGCACTGACTATTGGCTCCTTTCAGGGCCGCTGATAGCTAAGCAGCGAGCAATGTCGCCAGCTACATTCCCTGCCCACCTTGCAGCCGTGGGGTGCCTGCACTGCCCATTCAGGAAGGCCGGACACGGTCAGGGCTAGAGGTGAGCGGAGATACTGCTGGAGCGCATAGACATGACGAGGGCTCCAGGAGAGGGTAAGTTCTGGGGGGTTCTTGGGGTATCCCAATTCAGGAAGCCCTGGAGTCTTTTAGACTCCTGTGTGGGGGGTTGCTGGCAGGCTCATTGGTGGTGCCGGGAGCTGAGCTGGTCGCCTCATTGGTGGTACCCCCTGTACGAGGAGGTGGCGATGTTCACAGGAACCAGTATGTTTTGGACCACTTGAAACTGCTGGTTGCAGGGACAGGAGGTGAGAATGTGTTGCTTTATTTTGGCCAGCCAAAAGGAGGGGTGGATGAGGCAAGCATCTGAGTTCAGAATAGATGGGAGGGGTGTCCACAGAGGAGAGTGTTGCAATAGACGAGTCAGGAAAACACCAAAGCTTGCACTAACATCTTAGTGGTATTTTGGGTGAGAGGAAGTGAGGGATGTAGGAGAATGTTTTTCCGTTCCGTAGGGGCATTCCTGGCCTCGGGTGCACTCCCTCCCCAGCCTATCCGCTCCCCATTAAAAACAATGAGCCATCTGCTCATTGAACAAGAGTATGTGCATGTGCCGTTGGAGTGTGGAAAGGTGAATTTTTATGAGCACCCTGGGGGGTTTTCACACAGCGGGGCATACTGATTCGGGATGCCCCAGGGTAAAGCCAGCGGCTACTGGTGGGTTTTGTTTCGCTTTAAATTTTATGCGGTATAAGGTGGCTAGAGAGTGAATGTGAGGCTTGAATGAAAATGCTTGAATGAGTCCAGAATGACTCCTAGTCATCGGGCTTGATGGGTTGCAGTTGTACAATTTTTAATAGAGATTGTGTGGGAGGGGAGGAGAGTTAGATGGCGGGGAAAATTACCAGTTCTGTCTTGTAATTACAACTGACCCTCAGCCTGAATAAGCTTGAACCATAACCTGTTCCATCTTCTCACCTTACCACCTTCCCTGTGTTACTGGCCCTTGGGCGGCATGGTCTCAGTGGGCCCCTTTGCTTTGGAGAGTCAGGGCTCTATAAATTCATTGACCAAATCTAAGAAGGGCTGCTTGCTCTCCAAGCCCCTGTTGGAGCTGTTTTTAGTTTGGCCCCACATGAATAGGAGTATTGAGGAAGAGGGATGGACAAAACAGGAAGGGCAGGAATGGATGGATGGGGAGATAGCTGGGAGGAAGTGGGATGGATGGTCAAAATAAAAAGGAATGGCTGAGTAGAGCTGGTGTGTGTGTGTGTGTGGGGTGGGGTAGATGAGCAGTGCTGGAAGAAAGATGGAAAGACTGGCAGAGTTGGAAGGAAGATGGGTAGATGGGCAAGGCTAGGAGAACAGAGGTGGAGAGCTGAGCAGGGGGACGGGGTGGATGGGACAGAACTGAGGGGACAAGGGTGAATGGGGCTGAGTTGGGGGGGACAGGGGCGAATGGGGCTGAGTTGGGGGGGACAGGGGCGAATGGGGCTGAGTTGGGGGGACAGGGGCGAATGGGGCTGAGTTGGGGGGACAGGGGCGAATGGGGCTGAGTTGGGGGGACAGGGGCGAATGGGGCTGAGTTGGGGGGACAGGGGCGAATGGGGCTGAGTTGGGGGGACAGGGGCGAATGGGGCTGAGTTGGGGGGACAGGGGCGAATGGGGCTGAGTTGGGGGGGACAGGGGCGAATGGGGCTGAGTTGGGGGGGACAGGGGCGAATGGGGCTGAGTTGGGGGGACAGGGGCGAATGGGGCTGAGTTGGGGGGACAGGGGCGAATGGGGCTGAGTTGGGGGGACAGGGGCGAATGGGGCTGAGTTGGGGGGACAGGGGCGAATGGGGCTGAGTTGGGGGGACAGGGGCGAATGGGGCTGAGTTGGGGGGACAGGGGCGAATGGGGCTGAGTTGGGGGGACAGGGGCGAATGGGGCTGAGTTGGGGGGACAGGGGCGAATGGGGCTGAGTTGGGGGGACAGGGGCGAATGGGGCTGAGTTGGGGGGACAGGGGCGAATGGGGCTGAGTTGGGGGGACAGGGGCGAATGGGGCTGAGTTGGGGGGACAGGGGCGAATGGGGCTGAGTTGGGGGGACAGGGGCGAATGGGGCTGAGTTGGGGGGACAGGGGCGAATGGGGCTGAGTTGGGGGGACAGGGGCGAATGGGGCTGAGTTGGGGGGACAGGGGCGAATGGGGCTGAGTTGGGGGGACAGGGGCGAATGGGGCTGAGTTGGGGGGACAGGGGCGAATGGGGCTGAGTTGGGGGGACAGGGGCGAATGGGGCTGAGTTGGGGGGACAGGGGCGAATGGGGCTGAGTTGGGGGGACAGGGGCGAATGGGGCTGAGTTGGGGGGACAGGGGCGAATGGGGCTGAGTTGGGGGGACAGGGGCGAATGGGGCTGAGTTGGGGGGACAGGGGCGAATGGGGCTGAGTTGGGGGGACAGGGGCGAATGGGGCTGAGTTGGGGGGACAGGGGCGAATGGGGCTGAGTTGGGGGGACAGGGGCGAATGGGGCTGAGTTGGGGGGACAGGGGCGAATGGGGCTGAGTTGGGGGGACAGGGGCGAATGGGGCTGAGTTGGGGGGACAGGGGCGAATGGGGCTGAGTTGGGGGGACAGGGGCGAATGGGGTTGAGTTGGGGGGACAGGGGCGAATGGGGCTGAGTTGGGGGGACAGGGGCGAATGGGGCTGAGTTGGGCGGACAGAACTGGGGGTGCGGGGATGGATGGATCAGGGCTGAGTGAACATAGATGGATGGGGCAGAGCTAAGAGAACAATGATAGATGGGTCAGGGCTCAAGGGAAGGATGAGGCAGAGGTGAGGAGATAGGGATGGAGCAGAGAGATAAAGAAAGGAAGTGTGTGCAGTTCTTTACCCACATTGTGCCAGCTGTCAGTGGGCCACCCTGGGGGGTGGGGGTCCCTCTGCAGCTGGCTGGGCTTGCTGGGTGCTGACGCTGGCCTTGGCCTGAATAGGTTTACCTGATGCTCTCCATAGGTTTTTGGAGGACGGCAGTCACATGGAGCGAGGTGGAAACGTGTTGCCCTTTCACACCAGTGCTGCCTGCGACTGCCGCTTTTTGTTGGTTGGAATTCTCTCACTCAAGCTAATTTAACATTGCCGGGCATCCCAAATCGGGAGGCCCGCTAGGGGCACAAACCATAAAATTGTAAGATTTGTTATGATGTGAAAGGACTTTTGCCTGCATATTTCTGTTCATGTGCCTTCATGGGAGCTTTTGACCTGGAAGCATTAGATTTCTTTATGGCCATTTTAAATGTAAATATTGCGAGTTGGACTTCTTATGTAAAATTGAACTGGAATCACTATTAAGTAACATGTTAAGTACCATAAATCATACAAAATTGCATTACACACTGTTTTCATCTATTGCAGCTGTGCCCCAGCGTATGATTGAACCAACATGGACCCTTTAAAAGCTCAGCAGCTGGCGGCAGAACTGGAAGTGGAGATGATGGCAGATATGTATAACCGGTGAGAGAAACACACTAACATTTGTTTCTCAGGGTTTGTGCAATGTCATATGATTTTCTGTGTTTATTTTGGTCTATTGACTGTAGAATACACTTCTGTAGTTCAGTTTTAAAGTGAACGTAAACCCATGTAACCCTGGTTTGGAGTTTAGTCCTTGTCCAGACAGGAAAATAAAAAAAAAAACTCCTTTCTCCTCTTTTGTCTCCTGAGGTGATTGCTCCTAGTTGATTTTCTAAATCTTATCTTAACAGCAGATCAGACCCTAAGCCACTCTGTCCCAATCACCCTTCATATACATAATCTCAACGATGATCCGCCACAGCAATGATGGCACGTCCACTCCCATTCACTGCATTGAACGGGATGGGTCAAGACCTGCCAAAATACAATCACATAGTACACGCGCAATCCTTGGGATTTGTTGCGCACACCAATATATTTGAATTGCTGGTGGTGGGTGTGTGCAGCCAGAAGGTGCAGGGTTTAGGGTTTTGGTCCACTTAAAGTTATTTTAACCCTTCCCCACCCCCCCCATTCCTATAGGTTTAATAATGTTAGATGCTTTAGTTTAATTTTAGGTTTCTAGTTATGTTTCGTATATCAGAAAACAGGAAGCAGTTCTAGAAAGGTCAGCTCTAAGCCATCTCTAACTGCATGTTTAGAGCGCCTTCAGGAAACCGGTTAGCATTGTCATAGATGTGCACATTCATTTGAATCTGTTTTTACACTTTTGCTGAGCCACCACACCTTTCAGGCGCTGGGAGCAACATCCTGTTGTCGTGGCTGCAGGGATATGGTGAGGAATCCAAGAGCACTAGAGAATTGTAGATTCACTGACATTCGGCGTATGTGAGCAGACCAAAACTTAGCAGCAGAGTGTGATGCTCTTTTATATTGGTCGTGCCATCTGTGTTTTACGTAAAGATATAAGCTAAGAGTTTACACAATTTACCGAATGTACATATATGTAGATTAATGTATTATGCTGATACCAGTATATATATAAAAAAAAAAACAGTGCTGCAGAGTCTTAAGTCAATAGAAATGTAGTTAGGAGGAATGTACTCCAACATAAAAAAATCTGTACTAGTAATTATTGGAACTTTCATAGGAAGTTTAGAAATGTTAAAGGACAATTATCATTTGAAACCGCTCAAAAATGTTATGTTCTTATATTATAGACCTTGGGAAAAAACATTTCCCCAATATACTGTATACAATACAATACAATAGTCAGCAGAAATCACTATGAATGGTATAGACAGATGAAGGACAGATGAGCTTTTGCAATCTTTGTGAGCAGACACTTACTGCTCCTGTCAGGCCTGATACTTGTATTGGGCCTGTCATTCCTGACTGAAGGATTGTTAAACACGGGGCTGTATCCTCAGACACACACACATCACATTCCCTGACCTGTTAAAAGTGCCAGTTCTGTGACTTTCAAGTGGGGAAAAAAGTACAGAAAATATTTTTTCAAGTCATTCTTCAGCAAGACCATACAGAGAGAGATGCTCCACCCCCTGGAAGGAAACACAATCTGAAACAGGTTAAAAGCCCCACCCCTTCCTCCCCACATCAGTTCTTTGTGTTTCCTCCCTGGGAAAAAACTGAACAGTGTGTACTAAGATGTGTTAGTAACTTTCAGCGGAAAAAAGAAAGGCTTAGCAGCCTCCAAGTTCGCTATAGTCAGATGTATAGAACAGACTATTGCACAAGCATATTCTACTATGGGGGGGTTCCCCCAGAGGTGTCTGCCTATTTTACACAAGCAGAAATGTGGTCTTCACCCCACATCTTCCTTAAATATCTGCAAAACATCAGGCCTTCAGTAGAAGGGTACTACTTGCAGCTTCACACCCCTAAGGTATAATTACTTGCCTAAACCTCTCCATGTGGTCATGCCGAAGGATCACTTGAAAAAAACACCGTTAGACTTACCGGTAACGGATATATTATGAATCCTTCAGTGTGACCTCATATTATCCACCCATAGTCCAATGGCTATTTAGGTTACTTTACAAAGACTGAGGTGGGTAGGAAGGGTTGGAGCTTTTAACCTCTGGCTTTCCAGCTCGCCTCTGAATGGTTGGGCCTGCCACTGGTTGCAGGGGATGGGGCAGCAGGCTATCATCTGGGGAAGGCAGTATCACACAGCAGGACATTCCAAATCTGGATGACCCAGCAAGAGGCAAGCAGATGGCTGAGCAGAGTTTTTGTCTGCTTTAAGTTGGTCCTAAAACATTTAGGATACCTTGGGGACCCCTGGTTTGCTTGGTATACATACCGATCCCACGGCAGCATCCCGGAAATCTTTTTGCTGATGTGCACTCCTGAGACCAGATGATCTGAATGGCTGGTGATGACACGCACAGCAGGGGGGATAGGCTGGTGGAACGCACCCCAGCAGTCCCTTCAGAATAGATTGCTGGGCAATTTAATATAATTGGCTGGAAGCCCGCTTCTGATATGAGGATGGCCCTGTTAAGCGGACCATCGGAGATGCCCCGAGGTGAGGACCAAAACCCAGGATATTCAAAATCCCAGGTTTTGGTCCACGTCTATTTCTAATTTATTATTACCATTACACGTCCCACCTATGCTCCTCCCCTGGCCAGCTGCCATGTTTTCACAGCCACGATTTTAATTTATAGGGCGCTTGGGACAGGTAGGTTTGTTTATGAATAAAGGCTAATTACTATAATTGTGTCCCCCTGTTCCCCAGAACACTTTGTCTGGGGATCCTTGATCTTCTTTTTTTTTTTTTTATTTTTTTTTTTAACTATACCCTTAAAATTTCATTGTAAATTAGTTTGCAGCTTTCAGTAGCCAAGGCTCCAGAAGTTCATGTGAGTATAGGTGTTCTCTTTGGCTACAAAAGTTATTTAAGCCTAGTGGTATGATGTTGTGCATGCACCCAAAAACAAACTTGTTATACAGACTATATAAATGATTAACTTTGGCTCCTTGCAGATGACTGTTATCTTTCTTTTGGCATTTAGAATGACCGGTGCATGCCACAAAAAGTGTGTTCCTCCTCATTACAAGGAGCCAGAGCTATCCAAAGGAGAGAGTGTCTGTCTGGACCGATGCGTCTCCAAGTATCTGGATATTCATGAGCGAATGGGCAAGAAGCTCACGGAACTGTCCATGCAAGACGAGGAGCTGATGAAGAAGATGCAGCAAGGCGTCGGGCCTACGCAATAACTTTCCTCAATTGGAACCTGACACTGGCATCATTTTCATGGTTTCAAATACATCAATAGTCCGATGAGACTGAACTGTTATTGTCACCCAGAACAACCAGTTTAAGACTGACCAGTGACAGGCAGGTGTAGATTTAACTTTAAATTAAAGAAAAAAATGTCTAGACACAAAATACAGAATAATACTGTTCCCAGGATGACAATTGGTGGTGTTCGGCCGTGGGGGAGCAGATGCGTTACTTGGCGTTTCATGGTGCATGCTCTGCAGGGTTAGAACTTGGGCTTGCTCATGGCAAACTAAAGCTACGTTCACACATCCAGATGCTGTTGCAGATCAGGTGCCTTTTGTTAAACATTTTTCAACTGTTTATTCTATTTGAACTGCAAAAAAAAGAGACGCAGAATACATCTGCATGCGCAGTACGGTTGGAATAGCAGCAAGCAGGACTTTTAAGTTTCAACCGAACTGTATCAAATCGGCAAGGTGTGAAAGGGACCATAGAGAATCCATTACATTTTTTTTTTTTTTTTTTTTTTTTATGCAGGTCTGTAAAACGCAGACGCATCCTGACAGGTGTGAACATAGCCTAAGAGTTGCACAGCAGAAAGATGGGTGCAAGGATGTCAGTGGCCAAGACCTTGTCAGCAATTAAGTATTATGCTGTATTTTCACCTGGACCTTTCTATTAAAACGAAACCATAAGGTACCAGGACATAGAGGAGGAGAGACGGCAACATCTACATTGTGCTAAATAAACGCGACAAATAACTAAAAAGCTAAACTCTGAGGGGTTACAAGAGTGTGGTTGATGCTCAGTTGCAGTACTGGGGGACTCTTGGTAACAAGAAGCTTTTATATCTGTTCTCATTGTAACTGTGTAATTGTTACCTCAAACTGCTTGTTGCAGACTTTATAAACGCTGAACATATGAAATTGAGACCAATAAATAATTTAAAATAATTTTTTTAAAGGTTTTGCTAATCCCGTTATTATGAACAGTTATTTGGATCCTGGTTCTAATGAGATGATTTGAATAGAAACACTGCAATGTGTCACAAGCTGTAATAAAACTCTACTTGTAACGGCAAATGGACCTTTTTCACATATCTGCACTGTGTTTTACAGAATGCTGCATGCAGCAGGCTGACCCATTCCTGCAACTCTGCCAGTACAAGTCTATGGACATTGCATGCAGGTGCATTGCAGTGAAAGGGCCATATTTACTGCCCGCTGCCTCCCTGTCCATCGCCATTGGGCCCCAGAGAGGTCACTGGCCTCCTGCTGCATCTATCTACCTTCATCAGGTCCTTCCAACAAGTACTTTATTCTTGCTGAAAAAGGTGGCTGTAGCAGAAGCAAGGCTAGATGAGTATGCCAAGTACCACCACCTCCCAGGTCCAGCAGTCACTGGTCCTCTCCTGGTGCCTGCACTGAGGGGTGGGGACACAATGTGAAGGGGGTCTCATGCATTGTAATGGCCAACCCAACAGAGTTGCTTGATGAAGATTTCTGCTTTTCTTTTCATCAGAACCGTTTGTTTTAAATCTTGCCACTTACGTGGCACCAGCAGCATTAGTCCAAGTCAAGGGGGGATGGATGGAGTGGTTGTTGGCTCCTAGGTTATGGGTACTATGAAGATTGCCCACCAACCCAGACTGATGTGAGTTTTCTGTATATATGTACACGCTGGGGGGGCTACACAAATCAGGGAATCTGCTATATTTAAAACATTGACCCAGTGGCCCATGAACGAGTACTGTCCCAGGCTGTAGTCACTTTTGCATGGCTCCCCGGCATTTCGTCGCTGCAGTGTAATGATTGGCTGACTGAAGCGCTCAGGTTCTTAACAGTTTACCCTTTTAAATATGCTGTGAATGAGATTAGTGAAGTACACGCAAAGTAAATATAACCTAAAAAATTTTATACGCAACTAATGGGCATAATAAACATTAGAGAAGCTGGAAGTCTGCCCATGAAAACTGTTAGGGTGCACTTGTGATGTGTGGACTAGCATGTGCCACGCCAAGACCCTGGCCTCAATCCCTGTTTTGAGTGAGCTTCCAGTGTCCCCTACTTATATTTTCTCTTCTTAAAGTGGATCAAAACCTGGGATTTTGTCTTTCCTAGGTTTTGTTCCATTCCCCGGGATGGATCGGGGTGCCCCGCTGTGTGAAACACCTCAGTTTGCCCAGTAAAGCTCACCTCTCAGCTAATGAGGGACGTTTGGTATGTTTATATCTTTTAGCAAACAACTCTGTGATTATATTGGGAAGCCCCAGCCGCGTGCTCGCTCCAGCCTCGCCTTCCCATTCAAGACAACGAGAGCTGCCTACCGAATCACATTGCTGCAGCGGGCGTCTCTCAATGAAAAAGAACTTGTGCATGTGCTGTTGGACCGAGGAAAGGTGAGTGTACAGGCTTCCTGGGGGGGGGGGGGTGCATCCTGACTCTGGATACCTCGGGAGAAAGCCAGAGGCCGGCCCTGGAATCTTTTAGATTCCAGGCTGGCCATTTGTGTTTTTTTTTCTGCTTTAAATCACAAGATTAGATAAACTATAGATAAGAACAGGAAGATAGGACACCATCTAGTGGGGAGAGACTGTAACAACTGTAACAAAGTTCATAGAAAACTAGCTGACAGTGTCCAAGATAAAGGGACCGTACAAGCAATGGCAGCAAGAAGCTGACCTAAAGCCTGTCCCATGTGCTTCTCCTGCAGTGCATTGTAGATGCTTCTTTCAATTACATTCCTCCATGACATATACAAAAGTGGTCACATGGCCTCCCCTGTCCCTTGGCGCTCCCGGTGTGTGAGCAAGCTTGGCCACAGTGGTCATTCACACCTGTCTATGCAGGATTAAAGATCAAAACTCTCTTTACAGGGCACCTATACTGAGGGAAGTGTGAGGAAGATATGTGATCACCTTCTATCCCCAGCCCAGTGCCAATATCCATAACAACACAAACTGGATGCAGTCGACCATGTTGCTCCCTGGCTGATCAGTGATGATGCAAGCTGTGAGTAAACGCAGATCAGCAATGGGGAGCACTTCCACCTAACTGCCATTATGTGACAGTTTGATTGTAACTGAATTAATTAGCATATGGATGCCATTCACTATAATACTACTTGCAGGTGTTTTTATGGTTATTAAGCAAAGGCTGAGGTAAAGCCTCTGGGCACTCTGATTCGGGATGCCTCGCAGTGTGAAACCTCCTGGTTTGATTATACTCACCTCGATCCTGCGATTCCACAGCACACACGCGGTCATCCTCCTGTTTCACTGCTGGCATTCCAGAATCCTCCGCTATGCACATTTGCTCCGGGAGTCATTCAAGGCTGCCAGGCACCATGATTGCACACAGCGCTAATGCCTGCAAGGCACGCCACAAGACCTGGTAGCGATTGAATATTTGACCCCACATGTTTATATTGCAGGGCATGCCAAACAAACATTAATGGGCTAAGGGTTAGGATGCCCTCAAAATGGAGCCCCATGTAGGAGTTCACTACATTGGTAGCTGGCGTGTCAGACCTTGGCACACCCCTCCGTTGCAGTGAATGGAGAGAGCATGGCTGCATCCTTGTGACTGGAGGGACGCAAGCTTGACATGAAGCGCCGCTTACCTCTGACCACCTTCCCAACCTCTATTCATTTCACTTCTTCCTCCCTTACCACTTCTAACCCCGCCTCAACCTACATCACTTTTTCCAGCCTGACCCTAGCTTCCTGCCACATCACCTCTGCTCTGCTCACCTGACCTTTTCCCGCCTCCCCGCTGTTCAGCTGACCATTTCCCACCTCCCTTCTGCTCACCTCCCCCTATCCCACCTCATCTCCACTCACCTCACCCTATCCTGCCTCACCACTGCTCACCTCACCCTATCCCGCCTCACCTTTGCTCATCTCACCATATACTACAAACAACAATATATACTAAAATATATTGTACCCCCAAAAAATCCCCCTTTTAGGATAGGAAACAAAGTAACGTGGGAAGGAAGAAAGACATCGACGGAAAACAATAAAAGAAATGAACAGAGAAAATAAAAAAAAGGAAAGATAGAAATAATGAGGCAGAATATAAGGCAAGGAAAAGAAAGGTAGAAGGAAAGAAAGAAAAAAATCAAGTGTGAGGGAAGAATAAAAGAAACAAAAAGGAAAGAACGGATGAAAGAAAAATGGGAGGTCTAAAACCAAAAAAAAAGATGAGGAAGAAGAAAAAAAAAAGAGGAGGAACTTAGGAATACCCGGCTTCTCTGTTCTGTTTAGGCATTTACCGAAGCACAGCTCCACTGTCATTGCTGAGCTCAGCTGACTGCTGGTGCTCGGCATTAGGCACAGCACCCCCTGTTATCACTGGCAGAACTTTCCCTCCGTGAAGTCCATGAATATAAACAGCCCTGAGACACATAACACATACACACAACAAACTCCTGCATGTACACAGGTGTGGGATCCAGCCGGTTCGCACTGGTCCCTGCTGGAGATGCCTTAGGTACTATGCATTGCCACCGGTATTGCAGACACTGCGTAGCACATAGTTGTGTGCTGTGCCTGCCATGCACTGCGGTGCAGCAGCACCATTTGCATGCCACCCTGCACCGCCCTGTTGTATCCTGTCACCCTCACCTGGAGGGAGCAGCAGCAACAAGGAGGAGGATAAACAAAGGGGTTAATTAAAAAAAAAAATGACAGGGAATGTATTTGGGGAGGCAGGTAATTGGGGTGCCGAGGGTTAATGGCAAGTCACCCGCTAGCCGCAGGTGACTTGCCAGCCCCCAGCCTTGTGAACTGGTACAGGGGTCTCATGCACCCCTTTCCAGTTCACAAGGGGTTAACAGTAAAAATAAACAACACGCACACAATAAAAACATTAGTTTTTTTTTTCTACTCACCTCCGATGTCCCGATCATGTCCCACGATGCTCAGATGACAGCTGCTGGTGATCGGTGGAGGAGAGCTGGGGGGGGCGAGATATCAGAGTCATCTCACCTCCAACCTTCCTCCTCCGATCTCCCACAGCAACTGCCCTGCCCACAATAGACGGGGCTAGCAGCCGGCGACCCAGGAAGTGAGGGAGAGGGCAATTTCTCCCCCCGGGGGCGATCAGAGCCCCCCCTCGGTGAATAGGAGACCCCGTGGGAGAGATCGCGGAAGCAGGTGAGTAAATTTTATTTTTACAGTTAATTGTGCCAGCGGACGAAACGGGGTGGCGCTCTCCTGAAGAAAGTAGACCCCCCGGCCGGGGGATTGGATGCCCCCCGGGTGAAGACAACAACCCCCGGCCTAATCCAACGAGGGGTCAGGTGAGTTTTTAACTTTTAAATTTTTTTTTCTGTGGGGGTGTAAAGTCAGCTATATGAGTCTCACGTAGCTGGCACTTAACGGTAGGAGAGGCGACTACGTGAGACTCACATAGCAGGCACTAGAAGGGTTAAGGCTTCCTCTGTACCAGTTGTGAAAGGCTCTAAAAGATATATGAATACATATCAAATATCTGAAAGAAAATGATCTCATTGTCATGTAGTCTGATTAAATACTCACCTGGTTAAATATTATGTAGCATAGTCACTGAGGTACACTGAGATATACACATGGATCACTTTTGCCGAGAGGAGAGGGAGGTCTGTCCACTTTATTGGTATCAAATGCACTATAACGTTAGATACACATATTTTAGCTAATAGCTACCCAAGTGCTAAAAAGTAAAAATAAAAATCGGATTGAAAGCAGAGACCCCAGGCATAGAGATCAACGCTGGGGGCACAGTGATGTGGATCCACAGGCCGGGTGAAAAATGGACATTTCCATGTGAAAATGGCTTTAGTAAGTGAAAAATTCTGGAAAAATGCTTCAAATTTTTCAGCTAAAAATTGTTAAACTGGACCATTCATTTAATGACATGCCCAAACCCTTAAAAAATTATTCCCCAGCATCTAAAATGAATATACTGAGGAGGGGAGAGGGGGAAACTACAGGGGGCAGGGTTATAGCTATGCTTGTGCTGTGCAGAGAGCTGGGGTCAGAAAAAGCAATCCCAGAATGCAGAGCGACATAAGCAGAAGACACTTCCTGTTTGCAAGCAGCCTGAGACTCCATGTGCAGCCATCTTGGATGTTTAAAGCTCAGAAAATGCAGTAGATGCAGGTAGGATGATTTTTTATGTGGGCAATATGTATGTGCAGGGTGGGGAAAACATTTAAAATAGGCTCTTATTCAGGTTCCGGTTTAATCTCTGAAAGCATCTCTGGTGCTGAGAAGCCTTTACCCCAAATGGTGCTTTCTTTTTTTACATTCCACAAAGTTTCACAATGATCAGGTGACGGCCCCATGTAATATATCATGGAGGCTGATTTATTACTAGTGCCACGTATCGCCATGTGAGCGTCTGTATAGCGGCGCTTAGAGCGACCGCCAGAAGACGCTGTATGCAAGTGCCGGGCGCTGTAACCTAGCGTAGTGGTCGCTGCAGTATCCTGGCCGGCATTGATGTGTGGTGAGCGCTGTAGAAGCGCTCTCCCTGATTTACTGCAGAGCCAATGGAGAACGCTAGGTGGTGTCCTAAGGTCAAAGCACCCAACACTACATGCGGCATATAGTGCCAGACACTGTGATTAAAGTCTTTTTTTGAACACATATCCACCTGTAACAAAGCGCAAACACATGGAATGACATTGTTTTAACACTGGGACAATAACACTTTAGTGCCAAACCAGCACATACAATTCTGCATAAAAATATAAAATGTGTATAAAAGTATAAAATATGTTTGTTTGCAGCCAGGAGAAGTCACACAATGATTTGAGCAAAAAAAATGTACATTATATTTTCCCAACACGCTATTTAAACACAACCAAATGAAACCCTATTGAAATGTTTGGCAGAGCGACACTGAGCGAAAGGTAATATGTGGCGCTCCTGAACCTAGAGCACCGGCACTGTATGCTAAGTCACCTCTAGTAATACATGTGACGCTACATGGCGCTGTATGCTAAGTCACCTCTAGTAATACATGTGACGCTACATGGCGCTGTATGCTAAGTCACCTCTAGTAATTCATGTGACGCTATATGGCGCTGTATGCTGAGTCCCCTCTAGTAATACATGTGACGCTACATGGCGCTGTATGCTAAGTCACCTCTAGTAATACATGTGACGCTACATGGCGCTGTATGCTAAGTCACCTCTAGTAATACATGTGACGCTACATGGCGCTGTATGCTGAGTCCCCTCTAGTAATACATGTGACGCTACATGGCGCTGTATGCTGAGTCACCTCTAGTAATACATGTGACGCTACATGGCGCTGTATGCTGAGTCACCTCTAGTAATACATGTGACTCTACATGGCGCTGTATGCTGAGTCACCTCTAGTAATACATGTGACGCTACATGGCGCTGTATGCTAAGTCACCTCTAGTAATACATGTGACGCTACATGGCGCTGTATGCTAAGTCACCTCTAGTAATACATGTGACGCTATATGGCGCTGTATGCTGAGTCCCCTCTAGTAATACATGTGACGCTACATGGCGCTGTATGCTAAGTCACCTCTAGTAATACATGTGACGCTACATGGCGCTGTATGCTAAGTCACCTCTAGTAATACATGTGACGCTACATGGCGCTGTATGCTGAGTCCCCTCTAGTAATACATGTGACGCTACATGGCGCTGTATGCTGAGTCACCTCTAGTAATACATGTGACGCTACATGGCGCTGTATGCTGAGTCACCTCTAGTAATACATGTGACACTACATGGCGCTGTATGCTGAGTCACCTCTAGTAATACATGTGACGCTACATGGCGCTGTATGCTGAGTCACCTCTAGTAATACATGTGACGCTACATGGCGCTGTATGCTGAGTCCCCTCTAGTAATACATGTGACGCTATATGGCGCTGTATGCTGAGTCACCTCTAGTAATACATGTGACACTACATGGCGCTGTATGCTGAGTCACCTCTAGTAATACATGTGACGCTACATGGCGCTGTATGCTGAGTCCCCTCTAGTAATACATGTGACGCTATATGGCGCTGTATGCTGAGTCCCCTCTAGTAATACATGTGACGCTATATGGCGCTGTATGCTGAGTCACCTCTAGTAATACATGTGACGCTACATGGCGCTGTATGCTGAGCCACCTCTAGTAATACATGTGACGCTATATGCCGCTGTATGCTGAGTCCCCTCTAGTAATACATGTGACGCTACATGGCGCTGTATGCTGAGTCACCTCTAGTAATACATGTGACGCTACATGGCGCTGTATGCTGAGTCACCTCTAGTAATACATGTGAAGCTAAGTGGTTTCACATACAGCGCCGGGCGTTCACCCAACACTATGTGCCGCTATGTGGCACTACCTGGTGCTATCGTTTCTTAAATAACCCCCATAGTAAATTTGTGACAATCATTTTTTAATGCACTTGTGCAACTAGTCCCTTTGTTATGAAGCATAACATTCATCCATGTAATACTAGGTATGTATTTACTAATAGATCAAGGCAACTGGACGTGCTGTTTTCTTTTGCTTCATATGTTTTTTTATTTATCCCATTATTAGGCTGGTTTCACACCAAGCTCCCCATAGAATTCTATTGGCACTTTCACATGTGAATCGGACATGGAGGGTTTAGAGCCCCCCCCCGCGAAAACCCTGCCAGCAGCGCCCTCAGGGCGCAGTGCGAGCGTTCTCCCTCCATGTGAGTGGAGAGCGCTAGCGCAGAGCGCCCTCCACACGCTGCCCGCAACGATTGCGGGATGCTCGCCCGGAAGCACAAGCGCTTCGCAAACGCCACGGTGTGAAACGAGTCTTAGGAAAGGCAGCTGGATGACTTGTGAAACGTGTTGAAGTAAAAAAGAACATCTATTGCAGTTGCCTAGATTTATTCCTACAGACCTAGAGATAAGCAGGAGTTTTTAAAAATTGATCCCAGCAGGTGTTAGAAAAGGTAAATTATTTTTTATGTGCAGCAATCTAAATTGCTCTGGGGAGGGATGCATATGTGCTCTGTTTGTTGTTTTTTGTCTGGTTTAATACATTTTTGACTGTTGGTCCGCTTTAAATGTATTTATTTTGTAACCATTTCAAATTAAGGGGGTTATTTAAGAACAGCTAGCGCCAGGTAGTGCTTTGTAGCGGCATGTAGCGCCTGGTGAACGCGGGGCGCTGTACGGGAAACCACATTTATGAAAGCGAACCCCCAACTGAGAACAAATCCCACGTGGAGGCTGATTCATTACTTACGGTAGGTATCAGCAGATGAGCGTCTGTATAACGGCGCTTAAAGCTAAGTAACTAACAGAGCGCCTCAGTCGCTGTAGTAACCTGGCTCGCATTGATGAATGTGATGTATGTTGGGCACTCTAACACTAGTACAGCGCTGCAGGGAGCATAAGGTAGCGCCAGCTCAGTCCGACCGACTTTCGGCGCTCCACACTATACTTATCAAAAAAGGACACACACACAGCGCCGGCACTCCAAATCTGGTCGCTATAGCATAGCGCGCCAGACACTGCTGTGTGATTAAAGTCCTGTAATGACAATTCTGCATAAAAATATAAAAAGTCAAAAAAGTTTCTAAAAATGTTTGTTTGCAGCCAGGAGAGGTCTCACAATGATTTGAGCAAAAATAACAAACACAGGCAAATGAACGGCCATTGAAATGTATGGGAAAGCGACAGTGAGCGAAAGGTACGGCCTGGCGCTCTGCAAGCTAGAGCTCCAGCGCTATATGCTGAGCCGCCTGTAATAATACATGTGACGCTACATGGCGCTGTTAGAGTTGCTTACCAGATTTTCTTTCAAAAATGTGGTTTTGCGTACAGCGCCCGGCGTTCACCAGACGCTGCCTGCCTCTATGAGGACCTACCTGGCGCTATCCCTTCTTGACTAACCCCCTTAGTTTGGGGTTTTCTTCTTCAGTAAGGAAATCCGTGGGTGACAGGTTTTATAACATACCATACCACAGGGGAGAACTGCTGAGCTCTATCTGCCTGTCCCAAGGCCATCTGTGGGGGTAATTGGCATTAACCATTTTAATACCTAACACAATTATTGCATGATGGGTAAAGGCATCTACACACATCAGAATTGCCATAGCAATAAGCTGCTATTCCAGTCAGAGCAGATGTCAGCACTGGACATACCCGGGCAGGTGCCAGGGTCTCCTGCACCTCATTCCCTCTATCCTACGCAGGACTGGCAGCCAGGGTCAGACTGGCCCTTTGGGGGGAGCATTTATTTTCTTTGTGTTAGTCCTACTATTTGTTGCTTCTTTCCTTATTTTCTTTTCTTTTTTTCTTTCTGCCCTTTCTTTCTTCTTTCCTTCAATTATTTCTGTCAGCACTTCTATTTTTTGTTTCTTTCCATCTCTTCTTTTCTTTTCTTTCTCTTCCCTGCTTTCTTCTTCTTTTCTGTCATTCCTTTTATTCTTTCCTTGTTTCTGTCATTCATTCTATGCTTTTGTTCTTTCTTTCTTTCCTTCCATTTATTTTTTATATTTCTTTTTAATTATGATTCTATTATTTGCTTTGTTTATTATTATTATTTAATAATGTATTTAATTGTTTGTCATTGCTTTTCTTTCTTTTCCTTTTTTTCTGTCATTTTTTTGTTCTTTACCTTTCTTTCTGTTGTTCCTTCTATATTTTGTCATTCCTTCTATTATTCTTTCTCCTTTCTATTCTTTAGCAGTATTCACCATACATACAACTTTATCACTATGTATGGAGTATCATTGCACACCACAAAGGGGCCCATTGAGACCATCGGCCGAGGTGCCACATAAACCAGGAGCTGGCCCTGATTCCAGCACAGACTGGCTCGGGAGATAGTGGAGATGTTCTCTCCCTGTGAAAGCAGGGTCAGCCCTGGATTCTTTGAGAAAAAGAAAAGTATAAGCTGGGCTGACATTGTTTAGGTGCAGGGTGTATACATGCCCCCTTGAAAAAGTAGGTGGTCCGCAATCCATGCATTAAAACATTAATTTTATTATTTAGTTAAAAACATCTGCAAATTATATATCTTGGCAAACATTTAAAATCCATGAATGACAATGGTCCTGGCAAATGTGAGGTAGTTGGTGAGGCCCACCCAGCTCCCCCTTTATATACATATACATACTAAAGAAAACTTACCCCTGTATTGGCTATCCATCATATGCGACCCGATCGAGAGAGCCGTCCGGAAGCGGTGACGTCACCACTGGACACGTGGCAACCGCTGCCAATCAGTGAAGAGGTTACTGGACAACCCGCCGAGCGGGGCGCTACTGATTTTTTCACTTGAGGTGGAAAAGTCTTGGTGAAGCTTTAACTGTGATAAGCATAATGAACATCTTGCACTGTGCCACAATGAGCTCATTTAGCAAAGCAATGTGCAATAGAGGATAACAGGAAAAGCTCAATGGGGCGAACATCTCATATTTATGAGTGATTCCATTGTATGGCAAGAAACTGCATCCCCACTATATGTTCTGCTCAATGCCGACCACAGGGCAAATGTCAGTCTGTACAAGATTTCAGGCTGGTGCACCCCCCCCCCCCCCAAACACAATTCACTTGATGAAAGAAATGTAGGAAACACAGGAAACATAGAATAGAGCGAGAAAGGGAGACGGGTGTGGCAGGGAAAAAAGGGGGGAGGGGGATAAAGCAAGAATTCTGAAAAAAGGAAAGGCTGAAAAATAAAATGGAAGGAAATTTGAAAAGAAGGTGAGAAAGAGAGCATTTGGAAAAGAGAGAGGGAGAAGGAGGGAATGGGGAAAAGAGAAAAGCAAGGGAGCTAGAGCGAAAAAAAGGAAATGGGTAAGTGAGTGATAGAAGGAAGGTACAAAAAAAGAGAGAAAGCGGAAATGAAGGAAAGAGAGAAGGAAGGGGGAAATTAGAAAAATAGAGAGAGAATGAGGCAATGTGGAAAAGAAAGAGTGCGAGGGAATGAGTAAAAGAGAGGGGAAAAAGGAGGAAATGTGGAAAAGAGAGTGAAAAGTAAGAAATGTGGAAAAGATAGAGAAGGGGTGATGTGTAAAAGAGAGGGGGAATAAGGGGGATGTGTAAAAGAGAGAACGAGGTAGAGGTGGCATGGAAAAGAGAGAAAGGAGGAATGTAAAAAATAATGCTAGGTCAAACATAAGTTAACATGAAATGGCAACATAGGTCAACACAGAATTGAGAGCAGCCGGCATCCCTTTCACCACTCCTCGGCTGTCCTGGCCACGTATGTACCGTGGGCTCACCAGATATGGTTATTGGAGGGAGTTTCACACAGTGGGGCATAGGGACAGGCAGTGGCGGACTGGGGCCATAAATCAGCCCAGGATTTTACTGGCCTAGGCTGCCCATGACCAGCCCACAGCATCCCCACTAAACCTGAATGTCCTTTAAGGCTGAGGCTACAGCATTGCAGGGAGCAGGGGTAGATATGGCCAACCCGAAGGTACCAAAGTATTTGCGTCCCTGGAACCTTCAGGAGCCTAGTTAGGCTTGGTCTCTACCCAGTGGGCTGGTAAGATAGGTGTCCTGTGCCCAGACCAATGCATGGCTAATGGCCAGCCAATCAAGAAGGTGGTGAGGACCAGATAACTATTATCAACAGTAATAGAGGGTATATTGCTAGCTATTGCCAGATGGGTAAAATATTGATAGTGGTGCTGTACTGGGCAAAATAATTAGGTGGCAGTCCTGGGCAAAATAATGTTGATTTATATTTTAATCATACCTTAGCATACATTAAAATGGCCGTGCCTGCATTTTGTTTTGCATTTGTTACTAACCAGCCATTTGAAGGCACCCAAAATGCTTATGTGGCCCTCAGTGAAAATGAGTATGGAACCCCTGACCTATGGCTAGTCCTTCCTTGGGGACAGGGAATCGACTGGCCCTATAGTCTTTTATACTGTAAAGTCTAGGGCAAATGGGTGTTGGATCCTGTGTAGAGTAGAGGTCCGTGAATGCTGGCAGTCCGAGATATTCTTAACTGCTTCTCATTCCCTTGATGAAATGCAGCCCTGTGAATGGCTGTCGGTGGTCATGTGGTCTAGACTCTATTGGCAACTGAAATCAGTTTGGGCAACAAAGCAGTTCATTAAAGTGGACCAACACCCAGGATTTTGACTATCCTGAGTTTTGGTCCACTTCGGTGGGGCACCCCGATCGGGGCTGCCCCGCTGTGTGAAACCCCCCAGAACGCCCGTAAACACTCACCTCACCACGCTCCTACGCGGGCGCTCGTCCAATCAGAGCGCTCAGAGCCGCTGTGGTATGCACGTACAAGCGGCGTCCAACCACAGCGGCTCTGAGCGCTGGAGGCCACGTCTCGCGTTTCCCTCTAACAGGAAGCGCGCCCGCACCGGCCATTCACAAACGCCCGGCGGGTGCGCGCCCTGCTAGAGGGAAACGCGAGACGCGCCCGCGGCCCGCGCATGCGCCGTTGGAACGGGGTTAAGGTAAGGTTTCTGGGCTTCCTGGGGGGTTTCACCCCACGGGACATCCCGATTTCGGATGCCCCGCGGGGGGGGGGGGGGTCTGATCGGCCCGGGAATCTTATAGATTCCCGGGCCGATCCCCCCTGGGTGTTGGTCCACTTTAAGAACAATAAGCAGGTTAGAATATCTCGTGTTGGTGGTAGTATATCTTGGGCTGCGATCAACACCCATTTTCCACAAAAAAAGGAACAATTTAAGGTGGGCCAAAACACAGGATTTCATCTTGAGTTTCAGTCCACTTTACAGGGGGATCCCTAGCCACAGTATATACTTGGGCTCTCAGTCAGAATTCATTGCCCTGCATAGTAATGCCTGGCAATAAATAAATTACAGGCAAGCAACAGGGTTTCACACAGTGTGGCATCCTGACTTGGGATGGCCCGGGGACAGCAAAGCGGCTGGCCCTGGGGTTTTTTAGATTCCAGGGGCGGAACTAACGAGTATTGACATGCTTTATCAGTATATCAGTCTCTAGGAAGACTTACAGTAAGATGAGTTAGTAACAGGTAGGCCCCTGTTGGAGCAAATGTTTCTAGAAAATTGAAAACATAAAAAAATAAAAATAAAAGCAGAAATATTAAATATATATTACAATATACTGTAATTATTATTACATATTGAGGGTAGGATGCCCCACCAATAGGGTCCAGGGTGACGTTGACCCTCAGACCCTTGTCACATCTCACACTAAATTGCTGATGTCCTGAGGTGCCCTGGACATTTTCCCATTCTAGCAACACCACTGCAGTATTCACTTGGGGACATGCCTTCCCACCTATGATGTTATGGCTGCATCTTGTTCCCTGGCCTGTTGCCATAGTGTCATATGAGAGGGGTCACCTTGCAACACATATACCGGTACAACATGTGATCAATCTAGAGTCTGTATGCTGGAATGTTTTATGTTTATTTTCTCTTAAGCTGTTTGACATCCTCAGTCTACGTTTTAGGTTTTTTCAAAATGTCTTAAAATATTACAAGACTAGAATATTATCTGTATTATTTTTCAGGAAATTAGTTATGGCATGTGCAGTGCTATGACAATGCAGGGACTTGCACTCGTAGGGTGACATTTATGAAAAAGTCAAGGCCTAATTATGATCCCATTTTCAGATGGCTGTGCAGAGCTTCCCTGCAACCCCCATGAGCCGCATGTAGACACATGGGACTCTATTCTTGGCATAGAAGAATGAGGGTGTCCTTTTTAGCCATTTTCAGAGGTTATATCAGGGGGTGGGGTACACAGCTGAGGCCACTGCATTTGTTTGGATATGTGACAGGTATAACCCACTGGACATGGGGTGGCTGATTCATCACTAATGGCAGGTATTGGCAGATGAGCGCCTGTATAGCAGCGCTTAGAGCGACCGCTAGTAGACACTCGTGTGCGTGCATCGGGCACTGTAACAGAGCGCCTCAGTCGCTCTAGTAACCTGGCCGGCATTGATGAATGAGATGTATGTTGGGTGTTCTAACATCAGTACAGCGTTGCAGCCAGCGAGAGGTAGCGCCAGCTCAGTGCGACCAACTCTCAGCGCTCCACACCATATTCAACAAAAAAAAAGACTCACAGAGAGTAGGCGCTCTGGATCTGGTCGCTATAGCATAGAGCGGCAGACGCTGTGTGATTAAAGTCTGTTTTTGAACACAGTAACTAGTAACAAAGTGAAAACACATGGAATTACATTATTGTAACATTGTGACATTAATACTTTAATGCCAGACCTGTAATGACAATTCTCCATAAAAATATAAAAAATCTAAAAAGTTTTCCTAAAATGACTTTTTCTAGGCCAGGAGAGGTGACACATTAATGTGAGAGAAAAAAAATAAAAAACCAACAACCCTGTTTAAAGTGGACCAACACCCACCCGACCAGCTCCCTGCCTGCAGGGCACCCAGATCGGGGGTGCCCCACTGTGCGAAACCCCCCAGGACGCCCGCAAATCCTACCTGTTCCTCGTTCCAACCGCGCATGCGTGGGCCGCCGCCACCGCCTCTCGCGCATCCCTCTAGCAGGGTGCGCACCCGCGCCGGCCGTTTGTGAATGTTTGTCCGTCGACGGACCTCGCTTGTCCGTCGGCGGTGATTGGTGGAGCGAGTCACGTGGGAGCGGGGTCAGGTGAGTTTTTGGAGCTTTCTGGGGGGTTTCACACAGCGGGGCATCCCCGATCGGGGTGCCCCGCGGAAGTGGACCAACACCCAGGATAGTGAAAATCCTGGGTGTTGGTCCACTTTAAAAAGAAGAAAAGGAAAGTCAATTGAAATGTATGGGAGAGCGACAGGTAGCGACAGGTAATACCTAGTGCTCTGGAAGCTGGCGCTATACGCTGAGCTGCCTGTAATTTTGAATCGTACGCTACATGGCGCTGTTAAAGTCGCTCACCAGATTCGCTTTCATAAATGTGGTTTTGCTTACAGCGCCCAGCGTTCACCAGACGCTGCCTGTCACTACGAAGCACTACCCTTCAAGAATAAACCCCATAGTAGTAGTGCAGGGAAATGATGACAAAAATGTTTCATCGTTTTTGGATACGGTAAGGAAAGGTTGTGCCCTGTTTATTCTTAGTATACAGTACGTCCTGCTCCAGATAGAATACTTAGATTCGGGTATTACTCCACCAGATGGCGCTGGACTGCAGAGACATCGAAAATAGGCTCTTCCCGGCCCTTCAAATACCCAGGGACCTCCCACAATCCCCAGAATTTTACTGCAGTCTGGACTGCGAAGGACGAGAAATGGCTCTCTACTCGCAGGTGAGCGAGGCTATTCCCACCCGTTCCATCAGTAATTGCCTCCCAGCCTTGGCTGCGCTGGTCGGGTGATGGTAGGCAGCACCGCTGTTAGGTGCTTAGGAGCGCTGCTCCACCGCAATCCACCACCAAAGGGTAGGCGGTTCAGGCTTATGGTGAGCCTCTATGGGATGCCCCTCCCGCACTATAGCCCCTTGCCCCTGTCTATCGGTGGGTCCTATGTTAAGTGGCCGCTGTCCTCTCTCACTCTCCTTGTAGCCTTCGGGGGAAAGGGGGGGGGTGTGTGTGTGTGTATGTATATACGTGTATTGGCTTTTATGCTTTACTACATTATGCTTGGTGTCAGCCGCCGCTCTGACTTGTTTTACATTTATTGTGCTTGAAATTGCCGCCGCCGCACGCGTTTTTTTCCTGTGTTCCGCTCTTGGCGGCGGCGTTACCTCAGCCGCCGGTGCGCCGTCATTGGCTGCTTGTCACGTGTTTGCTTCACGCTTTTAGGGGGGGGGGCCTGTCTTTGGCGCGTTCCGCGTCATTGCTCATGCGGGCCCGACTCTCGAGGTATACCGACGCCATTTTTTTGCATGGTTCCGGCTGCTGCGTGACAGGCTTCTACCTACCGCGGCCCGTGAGTGTCCTCGCGGGCGGCTTTATTACCGCTGTTAATTATTGCATACTTACGGCTCCCCTTTGATTATGTCTTTCAGATGGGCGAACCCCTTTGGCTTCTCCCGGCCCTACTCCCTCTATTTAGTTGGTTAACTTGTGAGGCCTAGTGTTAATTACTTCCACTTCCCTAGCGGGTTATTGGGGAATCCCGGGTTGCTGTATAGCGTTAATCCCCTATTGTGCCGCTATAATCACCATATGGAGGCGTCTCAGGATAATGTGACCGGGGTTCCTTCGGGACAAGCCCGGCTGTGTGTAGCTTGTGGGGAGTCCCATGTTGATGCGGACAAGGCGTGGGTCTGTGTACCCTGTGCCAAACAGGTGCTTGAACTGCAATCCGGCCTTCCAGTGGCTGAGTCTGCGATTCGTTTCACCTCACCTACTCCCCCAAGCTTAAATCTCACTCCCATTGAGTTGCATACAAGTGGGGATTCTCAGCCTGATGTGTCTTCCAGACTGGCTAGTGTTGAGAAGTTAATTGCTAATACCTTGGCGCGTAAGGCCTCTGCAAAAAAGCGGCACTTAACGCCTGATGTCACTCTTTTCCCTATGGAAGCTGATGAGTTTTTGCAACTATCTGGCTATACCCCTTTGGAGGAAGGGGAGCTATTCTCAGACTCAGGGTCATCTGATGAGAGGCCCAGGGGTCATGACCATTCTGGCTCTGACCCCTGGGCCCCGGATGATACTGATAGACTGTTGGCTCAGATTTTTGAGGTTCTGTCTATCTCTCCCCCTGTTGCGGCTCCCAGGCAAAGGGGGGAACTTTTTCATACTGCTAAGTCACGCTTGGAATTTCCCGAGCAAGCACATTTCAATAACCTTGTGCTCAAGGAATGGGAACGTCCCAGTAGACTTCCCGGTGTACCTAAGAGTTGGGATAGGAAGTATCCCTTTCCTGCTGATGTGGTGAAGTGTTGGTCATCCCCTCCCGAAGTGGATGCCCCGGTTTTAGGGTTATCTAATACCTCTGTCATGCACTCCCCTGACTCTACTACCCTGGGGGATGCTGAGGACCGGCGCATTGACCAGCTGGCGTCCCATGTCTTTGCATGTGTGGGGACGGAGCTGCGCCCGGTCTGTGCCTCTGCCATTACGGCTGTGGCTATTAGGACCCTGCTCAGAAGTATCCTTGATGGTGCCCCTGATGATTTGCCTTGTGAGGAGTTTAATGCACTCTCTAGTTGTGATGTTTTTGTGAATTTTGTCCTCTCTGCCTTGGATGACACCATTAGAATGTGTGGCAGAACCTCTGCCCTTGTGGTGGCTATACGCCGCTCGGTTTGGCTGCGCCAGTGGGCTGATGACAACGCTGCCAAGAAGGCCCTCACTGGTTTTCCCTTCAAAGGACTACGCCCATATTCCAAGTATGTCACACACCCCGCTTCCACTATTCATGACATATGGGTTATGGTCCCGCAGAGGGCGAACTTCTGCAGAGATGAAAGCAAAAAAAGAAGCCCCTCCCGGTCCATAAATACCTGGGACCTCTCACACATTCCCCCAGTTCCTTCTCTGCAGGACGGCAAGCAAGTCAGAAGATGTCTGCTTCTCTTCCTTGCAGGTAAGCCGGGCTTACGCCCGGCCATTTTTTGCCCGATTTCTGCCCGGACCTTTATACATTAAGCCCAATATTAGCCTCCCAGCCTTGGCTGCAGGTCCGGGCGAGGGTAGAAATCACCTTAATCAGTGTTTGGGTTGCGGGGTATCCCTTACAGGGGAGAATGTGCTTATTTGCATACCATGTGCGCAACAGGCCATAACGCGGCAGTCGGGACCCCAGGCGTCTGGGGCAGTGCCGCCCGCCTCTCCTACCCCACCCCGCATCATCCGTACCCCAAGTGACACTGTCATTAGTGGGGAGTCGCACTCGGATGTATGTGCCAGGCTGGCCAACCTCGAGAAAATTATTTCTAGCTCAGTGGGCAGAAAGGCCACTGCTAAGAAAAGGCATCTGTCACCGGCTACGCCGGTAATTGATTTTGATGATTATGACTCACCTGATTGGGCTGATTATTCCCCGCTTGAGGAAGGGGAATTGTTTGAGAAATCTGAGACTGAGGAATTGAAGTTCTTTGATTCTGATGCCGGGCAGGCACTGGGGGATGTTGTTGATAACCCCAGGGTCCTGACCCATCTGTTAGAGGTTCTGGATATTTCCCCACCAGCGGAGGCTCCTCCGAAGAAGGGGGAATTCTTTGGGTTCTCTAAGCCCCGCTTGGAGTTTCCAAATCAGGATCATTTTGACAGCATGATTCTTAGAGAATGGGAGAAGCCGTGTTGCCTTCACGGTGTTCCTCAGGGATGGGATAGGAAGTATCCCTTTCCAATGGACGCGGTGAAGCGCTGGTCTTCCCCTCCCGAGGTTGATGCGCCCATCTTAGGATTTGTCCAACACCTCCGTTGTACATACTCCTGACGCCACTACTCTTAACCCTTTAAACGCCAGCTACGTAAAATTCACGTAGCTGCCTCTCCTGTCATTAAACGCCAGCTACGTAAATTTTACGTACCTGGCTTTCCCCCCTGCTAACTGGCAAAAAAAAAAAAAGACACTAACCTGACCCCTCGTTTGATTCGGCCAGGTCTCCTCTTTAAGATGGTGTGCTCCGATCGTCCGTGGGACCTCCTCCGGCTGCAGGGGAGGGCCCGGAATAGGGTGCCCCCCCCCGTTTTAGCTGCCACTGGCTTTCCTGTAAAAAAAATAAATAAATAAAAAGGACATTTACCTACCTGCATGTGCGCTGGCTCCCGTCGACCCTCCTCTTCACCTGGGGGGCCTCCGATCCCCCCCCAGGACTTACCGATCTTCAGGAGAGAGCCGGGGAGGCTCCTTCTCGATGGCGTCCGCCATCTTGCCGCTAAACCCCACCCCTTGGGGGCGGGGCTATGATGTCATCCCGTTCAGTCTCCCCGTCAAGTCCCGCCCCTTTTGGGGCCGGGGCTATGACGTCATCCCGGTCCCGATCACTGGCTTCAGCTGTTTCAGCTGTCAGATGCCGGTGATCGGTGCCCTGGAAGGAGGTGGCAGGAGATCCTCTGATCTCCTGCCTCCCCCTTCTCTGGATGCCGATCACCGGCATCTGTCATCAGAGCGGCGAGGGACAACAGCTTGCAATCGGAGGTAAGTACAGTAAAATTTTTTTTTTTTTTTTAATAAAATCATTTTGTGTGTGTGTGTGTTTTTTTTTTACAGTTAACCCTTTGTGAGCTAGTAAGGGGTCTATCAGACCCCTGTACCAGCTCACAAGGCTCTGGGTCTGGCAAGTCACCTGCGGGCTAGCGGGTGACTTGCCATTAACCCCCAGCCCCCCATTACCTGCCTCCCCAAAGGCCAGGGGGGGGCAGAAGGGCCCGGGCCACTATGGCTATGTGGGCTAGTAGCCTGCAGGACCAGGGGCCACCAACGCTGGCCCCTGCGCCCTGTTCTACAAGCCCCCATAGCTGGCCCGGGTTGGTAACGCTGGTAGGGGGGACCCTACGTCATTTTTTGGGGGGATTTTTAAGGGTTTTTAACCCTTAAAATTCCAAAAAAAAATGGGGTCCCCCACCCTGGGAGGGGGGGCCCTATGTCAATTTTTTTTTTAATTAACCCCTTATGTCCTGTCACCCAGCTGGTAATAAATGCCTCCAGCATTTTGTGGTGTGGTGTGTTTTTTTTTTTTACATTTAAAGTGGACCAACACCCAGGATTTTGACTTTCCTGGGTATTGGTCCTTTCCCCTGGGGCATCCCGATTGGGGATGCCCCGTTGCATGAAACCCCCCCCCCCCCGATCACCCACAATAACTCACCTTACCCGGGTCCTACGGCGCATGCGCGGCCGCTCGTCCAATCAGCGCGCTCAGAGCGGCTGAGTTATGGACGTCTAAGAGACATCTAAGCTCAGCCGCTCTGAGCGCGCTGGCGGCCGCATCCCCCACTTCCCTCTAACAGGGAGCGTGCCCGCGGCGGCCATTCATAAATAGCCGTCCTGGGCACGCGTCCTGCTAGAGGGATAGCGGGGATGCGGCCCGCGCATGCGCCGTAGGACCGGATTCAAGTAAGTGGTAGCAGGTTTTCCGGGGGGTTTCACACAGGGGGGCATCCCGATTTTGGATGCCCCAGGGGGAGGGAATAGAACGGTCCAGGAATCTTATAGATTCTGGGGCCAATCAGCCCTGGGTGTTGGTCCACTTTAACCCATTGTGAACTTGTAAGGAGTCCATGAGACCCCTGTACCAGTTCACAAGGCTCGAGGGCTGTCAAGTCACCTGCGGCTAGCGGGTGACTTGCCATTAACCCCGGCCCCCCTATTACCTGCCTCCCCGAAGCCCAGGGGGGGCAGAAGGCCCCGGGCTGATTTAGGCGGTGCTGGCTTGTACTTGGCAGGGCGGGGGGCCACCAAAGCTGGCCCCTGCGCCCTGTTCTACAATCCCTGCATAGCTGATCCCTGGGCTACTTATGCTGGATAGGGGGGACCCCATGTCATTTTTTATGGGAATTATTAAGGGTTTTTAACCCTTAAAATAAAAAAAATGGGGGTTACCTCCCCCCCAGGAAGGGGAACCCCACACCAATTTTTGTTCTTGATTTAACCCTTTATAGTGTGGATTGTAGTTGTATTTTATTTTTACATGTTATAAAATGTTTTTTCAGTTTGGGGGGTCTTCTGAACAGTAACAGGGGGCTACCGATACATATGTGGTACTGTTGTAATCGGAAGAAATGGGGCTTTCACATGCAAAATGGTTTTCTTTAATAAAACAAATGTTTTATTTAAAATAAAGGAGACAATTTTCTAAAAAAAAAATTTTTATTTTGTTTTGTTTAATTTACTCAAAAATATTAAAAAAAAAACAGTAAAAAAATGACAAACAAGACATTTCATGTTAAAGCCTAAACTCTGCCGCAAAAAAAAAAATATGATTTTCCTGGAAATTCCTGCAAAAATCACAGTTAAGCATAGCGCGACAAAGCCTAAAGTAGGCTGGCAGTTAAAAGGGTTAGTAGTACCTATGCATGTTGGGTATCGTTCTGCTCGGGGGACCTTGCGCTTTCAGATTTAGCTTGTTTTTTCTTGTTTGCATATTGATATTTTAGGAAAACTCATTTTTTATTCTGCTTTATTATACATTTTTTAAGGAAACCCTGTGCGACCAACGAATTCTTTGAGGGATTACTTCCAGAAAGATGGGCCCACTACAACATGCTGGGTATGCTTAGAAAGCTTATCACGTGTACTTTCAGAAAATATATAGTTTGTGGCGGGTATTCCAAATGTAAAGGGTTGTTTTGGTAGAAAAAGCGCAAGGTGCCACTTTGTCTGCAGAGCTGAAATTTTCAAGCAAAATTACCGTTGTGCCCAAGCTTTACTTTGGGGTGTTTGGCAACTCTTCCCTTGACAGTAGCTATGCATGTTGGGTATCGTTCTGTTCGGGGGATGTTGCTTTTTTAGATTAACTTGTTTTTTCTTGTTTGCTTATAGTTTTCATTAGAAAAATGTGGCTTTGATTCTGCTTTTTTATCCTTTTTTAGGGAAGCTCTGTGTAACCAAAGAATACATTGAGGGAGAACTTCCAGAAAACTGTGGCAACATCAACAAGCCTGGTATGCCTAAAAAGCTTGAGGTGTGTACTTCCAGAGAATATATAGTTTGTGGGGGGTATTTCAAATGTAAAGGGTTGTTTTTATTGAAAAACTGCAAGGTGCACATAGTGCTTAGCATAGCTGTATTTGATCTGAAAATCTCTTAAAGCGCTGTTTCAGTTTGGGGGATGTCTCCTGGGCAGGAAAGGGCATCTACCAATACATATGTGGTGCCGTTGTAACTGGGAGAAATTGGGATTTCACACGCAATAAGATTTTATTGACAAACTTACATTTTTTATTACAAAAAACACTACAAATTAAATTAAATTTTTTAATTTTTTTGCACATATCTCACCCCAAAATATTAAGAATACACTTAAAAAATGACAAACAAGACATTTCATGTTAAAGCCCAGACTCTGCTGAAAAAAAAACAATATACAATTTTTCTGGGAAATCCCTTCAAAAATCACAGTTGAACATGCATAGTGCAAAATAGTGAAAAATCGTCTGGCAACAAAGCGTAACAAAAACTCCAGGTAGGCTGGCACTTAAAGGGTTAAGGATGGCAAGGACAAGCGCATTGATCAGATGGCATGTCATGCCTTTGCCAGTGTGAGTTCTGCCTTGCGGCCTGTCTGTGCGTCGGCACTCGTGGCTGTGGCCACCAGGTCGGAGAACAGGGACATGTTAAATGGGTCCCAGCTCAACCCGGACAGCGTTGAATTCACAACCCTTAAGAGGTGTGAATTGTTCATGAATTTTGTTTTGTCGGCTATGGACGACACTATTACCATGTGTAGTAGAACTTCGGCCCTGTTGGTGGCCATGCGCCGATCGGTCTGGCTGCGCCAGTGGGCGGCTGACATTGCGGCCGAGAAGTCACTCACAGCTTTGCCCTTTTTGGGAACGCGGCTGTTTGGAGACAAATTGGATTCTGTGGCGAAGGGTGGGAAGCTACCTCAGCGTAAGAAGCTGCTTCTCGCTCCTTTCGGGGGGCAAGCTCCTTTAATCCTTCCTTTCGCGGTGCCAGAGGGGGCAGAGATCTTGCCTACTCTGGCTTTAGAGGTGATTCCAGGAACAGAGGTAGAGGACGTGCCCATACAGCCCCTACCTGGGGTTCCAGGCCCAAGCCCACTGCCAAGCCAGCTCAACAATGAGGAGGTGCCCTCACCCTTGCGGGTGGGGGGATGGCTGTGGCTCTTCTTCCAGGTCTGGGCCCAGGAGGTCACAGACAAGTGGATATTGGAAGTGGTCTCATCTGGGTACAAACTGGAGTTCGAGTCCCGGCCTCCTCACAGATTTCTAAGGTCTCGGGTGCCATCGGATCCTCGGGCGGCGCAGGGGCTCCTGTTGGCTGTAAAGAATCTCCTGAACATGGCGGTCATATGCCCGGTGCCTCTATCAGAGAGAGGCCGGGGCTAATATTCCAACCTCTTCACGGTTCCCAAAAAGTATGGCTCCATAAGACCCATCCTGGATTTGAAGCTTCTCAACAGGTTCATCAGAACCAAGAAGTTCCGCATTTTCCCAGCACACTAGAGATTTCTCAGGTTCGTGGTGGGAGATCAGCATTTTCAGTTTGTGGCCCTCCCGTTCAGGCTGACCTCGGCACCGAGGGTGTTTACCAAGGTTCTGGCTGGCATAATGGCCATGCTAAGAGCCCAGGGCATTCGCATTGTGCTGTATTTGGACGACATACTCATTACAGCTTCTTCCCTCTGCCAGGCGGAGTTGGACACCAGGACGGTGGTGGCGACGCTGGAAAGGTTCAGATGGGTGATCAACCACCCCAAGTCAGGCCAGAGGTTTCCTACCTCAGCCAAAGGTGCACAGGGTTCAGGATCTGATATGTTTTCTCCTGACCAACCCTCGCCCTTCCATTCGGCTAGGGATGACTCTGGTGGGTTTGATGGTAGCCTCCTTCGAGGCAGTCCCCTTTGCTCAATTCCACATGGGGTCGCCACAACTCCATCTATTGCTGAAATGGGACGGATGTCCACAGTCCTTGGATCAGTCATTTCTGATGTCGCCCAGGGTTCGGGAGTCCCTTCAGTGGTGGCTGGAATCATGCAATCTGATAAAGGGCAGATCGTCCCTGGCCCCTCATTGTGAGACGGTTACCACGGATGCCAGCCTGTCAGGCTGGGGAGGTTTCTGGAAAGATCATCAGTTCCAGGGGTTGTGGCATCCTCAGGAGGCTCACAACCCCATCAATGTCTTGGAGCTCAGAGCTATCCGCTTGGTTCTGTCGCGTCTGACACTTCACCTACAGGGGTTACCGGTTCAGGTTCGATCAGTCAATCGTACTGCGGTAGCTTACATCAATCACCAAGGAGGGACTCGCAGCAGGAGTGCCCTCAGGGAAGTCTCTCTGATTCTGACATGGGCGGAGAGCAATGTTCCTTGCATCTCGGCAGTATACATTCCGGGAGTGGAGAACACGGAGGCGGACTCCCTGAGCAGGGGATTCTCTCGCTGAGGGGAATGGTCTCTCAACCACAGGGTGTTTCGGGCCCTGTGTCACAAGTGGGGGGCTCCGGAGGTGGTTCTCTTTGCCTCTCGGCACAATCACAAGCTCCCAACTTTTGTATCTCTGTCTCAGGATCCTCTGGCCCTGGCAGTGGATGCCTTGTCCCTTGCCTGGAGGGATCTGGGGTTTCTGTTCTCCATGGTGGGCAAGGTAGTGCGCAAGCTGGCTCTAGAGGGGGCACCAGCAATTCTGGTGGCCTCAAGGTGGGCAAGACAGGTTTGATTCGCAGACGTCGTAAGATCGGCGGTAGATCAGTACAGGCTGCCCCTGTCTCCGGATCTGATCTCTCAGGGTCAACTACGTTACCCCAATTTACAAACGCTTGCTTTGACGGCGTGGCTGCTGAAACCTTCATCCTGAGGGAGGAAGGTTTGTCTGAGGCGGTTATTCAAACCTTGATTAGAGCTAGGAAGAGGTCTTCCTCTACCATTTACTATAAGACTTGGCGGTCCTATATTGACTGGTGTGAGGCTAGGGCCTTACCTTGCAGGGTGTTTTCGATTCCTAGGATTTGGGAGTTTCTACAACATGGTCTGGATCTGGGGTTCCAGCTCAGTACGTTGTGGGTCAGGTTTCTGCCCTGGCTGTCTTTTTTCAAAGGTCTTTTGCTTTGCATCTGGTCAAGACTTTTTTCCAAGGGGTCACTCATGTTCGGCCCCCTAGAAAGCCTTTGGTTCCCGTTTGGGACCTAAATTTGGTTCTTTCGGCCCTCCAGGGGCCTCCCTTTGAACCGATGCAGCATGTGGCTCTTTCTGTGCTTACTCAAAAGGTTGCCTTTTTGGTGGCTATTACCTCTGTCCGGCGTGTCTCTGAGTTGGCGGCTCTGTCTATTCAGGCCCCTTACTTTGAGAGACACCAGAATAAGGTGGTTTTTCGCTTTAAACCAGATTTCCTTCCTAAGGTTGTTTCTGCTTTCCATCTCAATCAGGATATAGTTCTCCCTTCCTTGTGTCCTAAGCCTAGCAATGACAAGGAGAGGGTTTTGCACTCTTTGGATGTGGTTCGTTGTGTGAAGTACTATTTGGTTGCTACTTCTCCTTTTCGTAAGACGGACGCCTTGTTCGTGGTGCCTTCTGGGCCCAGGAAAGGTTTGGCGCCCGCCAAGTCTACCATTAGTAAATGGATACGCCAGGCCATTGTTGGGGCCTATTCTGCTAAGGGGAGGGTTCCTCCTTTTAAGATCACTGCTCATTCTACCCGTGCTGTTGGGGCTTCCTGAGCTTTTCAGCACCAGGCTTGTAAGGCTGCCAAGTTTGTAAGGCTGCTACTTGGTCTTCCGTTCATACTTTTTCAAAGTTTTATAAGGTTGATGTGCGGGCCTCAGCTGTTTTTGGCCGCAAGATTCTGCAAGCTGCATTGGTTTAAATTGGTACATTTTTCGCTGTGACGGACACTGCTATTGGATGTCCCATATCTCATGAATAGCGGAAGCGGGGTGTGTGACATACTTGGAATAATTCCATTTTGTGATTACTCACCTTTAAAATGGGTATTATAAGTATGTCACACACCCCGCTTCATCCCGCCCTTTTGTATTCTGGATCCTTTATATGGTGAACCTTTTTATGGTTAAGAATGTTTTATTAGCTCTTCTTGGTCCCCTTACTGCTGTCATATACTGGGGAATGTGTGGGAGGTCCCAGGTATTTATGGACCGGGAGGGGCTTCTTTTTTGCTTTCATCTCTGCAGAAGTTCGCCCTCTACTGGACCATAACCCATATGTCATGAATAGTGGAAAGCGGGGTGTGTGACATACTTATAATACCCATTTTAAAGGTGAGTAATTACAAAATGGTATTTTGGGGACCGCCTGGACCTATTTGCTAAGGGAGGCAGGTTACCCCAGCGCAGGCGGCAGTCTCGGCCCTTTCTGGGTCAGGGCTCCTTTTCCTCCCCCTACCGTGGTGCTAGGGAGGGGGGCTTCCTTTACTGGGGCCCGAGGAGACTTTTGGGGTAGGGGCAGAGGACAGGGACGCCCTGGCTCCTCCTGGGGCTCCAAGCTTAAGTCCTCTCCCAAGCCCCCTCAGGCATGATGGGGCGCCCTCACCCATTCAGCACTTTGCTCACGTCTGGAGGCTTCATGTCTCAGACCGGTGGATTCAGGAGGTAGTGTCCTCCGGTTACAAGATAGAGTTTGCTGTCTGCCCCCCCCCCCCCCCCCCCCAAGGTTCATCAGCTCCCGGATTCCTCAAGACCCTGTGTCAGCTCAGGATCTAGTGCAGGCAGTGCAAAGCCTTCTGGAGAAAGCCTTCTCTGCAGAAGTTCGCTCTCTACTGGACCATAACCCATATGTCATGAATAGTGGAAACGGGGTGTGTGACATACTTATAATACCCATTTTAAAGGTGAGTAATCACAAAATGGTATTTTGGAGACCGCCTGGACCTATTTGCTAAGGGAGGCAGGTTACCCCAGCGCAGGCGGCAGTCTCGGCCCTTTCGGGGTCAGGGCTCCTTTTCCTCCCCCTACCGTGGTGCTAGACAAGGGAGGGGGGTTTCCTTTACTGGGCCCGAGGAGACTTTTGGGGTAGGGGCAGAGGACGGGGATGCCCTGGCTCCTCCTGGGGCTCCAAGCTTAAGTCCTCTCCCAAGCCCCCTCAGGCATGATGGGACGCCCTCACCCGTCCGGGTGGGGGGATGGCTTCAGCACTTTGCTCACGTCTGGAGGCTTCATGTCTCAGACTGGTGGATTCAGGAGGTAGTGTCCTCCGGTTACAAGATAGAGTTTGCTGTCTGCCCCCCCCCCCCAAGGTTCATCAGCTCCCGGATTCCTCAAGACCCTGTGTCAGCTCAGGATCTAGTGCAGGCAGTGCAAAGCCTTCTGGAGCTGCAAGGTCCCTTTAAGAAAAAAGGGCAAGGGCTTCTATTCCAACCAACATTGCCCAAAAAAGATGGGTCAGTCAGGCCCATCCTGGACTTGAAGATCCTCAACAAATTTGTCAGGTGCAGGCGCTTTCGCATGGAAACTCTGCGCTCTGCCATCAGTTCCCTGCGCCCAGGGGATTTCATGACGTCTGTGGACATCAAAGATGCTTACCTTCATATTCGGATTTTCCCAGGTCATCAAAGGTTCCTCGTGTTCGCTCTGGAGGATCAACACTACCAATTTGTGGCATTGCCCTTTGGTCTCACTTCAGCTCCCAGGGTGTTCACCAAGGTGCTGGCAGGAGTGATGTCTCTGCTCAGGTTTCAGGGCATCCGTGTGCTGCCCTATCTGGACGACATTCTCATCATTTCCCAGTCTCTACATCAGGCAGAGTTGGATACTCAGCTGGTGGTGTCCACCCCGGAGTCATTTGGCTGGGTGATCAACCACCCAAAGTCTTCTCTGCCCCCCTCCTTGGTAACTTCATTCCTGGGAATGAATCTGGATACAGTTCAGGCAAGGATTTTTCTTCCTCAGCGGAAGGTGGACAGTCTGATTGCGCAGGTCCAGTCCCTGCTATCTTGTCATCATCCCTCCATCAGGCAGGGAATGCAGCTGGTGGGCCTGATGGTGGCGTGTTTCGAGGCAGTCCCTTTTGCTCAGTTCCACTTGAGGCCTCTGCAACTCCACCTCTTGTCAGTGTGGGACAAGGACCCCGCGTCCCCGGACAGGGTCCTTGCGCTTTCCCCCCTGGTCAGGCGGTCCCTCTCGTGGTGGCTGGACTCCAGGAACCTGTTGGGGGGCAGATCCTTTCTGACCCCCTCCTGGGAGACGGTCACCACGGATGCCAGTCTGTCAGGTTGGGGGGGTTCTGGAAGTCCCTGCAGTGCCAGGAGAGGTGGGGCCCTCAGGAGGCCCACACACCGATCAACGTCTTGGAGCTCTGAGCAATAGGTTAGTTCTGGCTCAGTTGACTCCTCACCTTCGGGGCCTACCTGTTCAGGTGCGCTCGGACAACCAGATGGCAGTTGCCTACATCAATCATCAGGGAGGGACCCGGAGCAAGAGGGCCCTCCAGGAAGTGTCTCTGATCCTGACCTGGGAGGAGGCCAGTGTTCCCTGCATATCAGCGGTGTACATTCCGGGGGTGGAAAATCTGCTGGCAGACTCTCTGAGCAGGGGGACCTCTCGCCAGGGAGAATGGTCCCTCTGCAACAGGGTGTTCCAATCTCTGTGTCACCATTGGGGCCAACCAGATGTGGATCTGTTTGCGTCCCGTCACAATCACAAGCTCCCGGCCTTTGTCTCCCTGTCCCAGGATCCTCTGGCCTTGACCACGGATGCTCTAGCAATTTCATGGCAGGACTTTCAGTTCCTGTATGTCTTTCATCCATTTCCCCTGCTGGGCAGGGTTCTGCGCAAGATTGCTCTGGAGGGGGTGCCAGCAATTCTGGTGGCCCCCAGGTGGCCAAGAAGAGTGTGGTTCGCAGACGTGGTGCAGCTGGCAGTAAATCAGTACATTCTGCCCAGGGTGCCAGACCTGCTCACTCAGGGTCCCTTACGCCATCCCTATTTACAAACTCTGGCTTTGACGGCCTGGCTGCTGAAACCTCCATCTTCATGGAGAAGAGGCTGTCAACCTCGGTTGTTGATACCATGAAAAGGGCTAGAAAGAAGTCTTCTTCTTCCATTTATTACAGGGTTTGGTGTGCCTACATTGACTAGTGTGAGTCTAAGTCTCTTCCCTGTCGTGTGTTCTCTATTCCCAGGATTCTGGAGTTCCTGCAGCATGGGTTGAAGATGGGGCTCCAACTCTGAAGGGTCAGTGTTAGGCACTTACCTCGTCGCCGTCCCGGGTCCCGCGGCGCGCTGTCGGGCGGTCCCCGGCTGGTTGCTGCCCGGCGCTCCCCGGGTGTCCTGGCTCCCCAGCGTGGCGGCGGCGGTCAGGGGTCGGCGGCGCGGGGTGGTGTCGGCGGCCGCGCCGCAGCCCGCTCTGCGCGGCTGCACGGGCCCGTCGGGCTCCCTCGCTGTTCGGCGCTTCCGCCTCCCGGCGGGGGCGCGCTCGATCACCAACGTGCTCGCGCGCGCGCGCGAGCACGTCACCTTTATGCCTCCCGGCGGCGCTTTCCCCAGCGCGCCCGCCGGGGGCGAGTTTGTTCCATCCAACCCTGGCCCTGCTCATAGAGGGAGCCCAGGGACTGGTCGGCCTGTCTGGCCTGGGCCGTCCAGTTCCTGGGACCACTCCCGTTTTACTGTTGCACCAAGCACCTTCCTTCCCTCCTTTTTCCCTGTTCCCCATTGGCCAGATATTCATATAAATCTGCACTACTCCAGTTTCCCAGTGCCCGTTATAGCTTCTGGGTTCTGGATGTGCGTTGCTGTGTCTTAGTGAAGAATTTGGATTTGGATTTGGACTTCGACTATTCTTGCTAGCTGCCTGCCCTGACCTTCTGCTTTGCCCGACCACTCTCTTGCCTGACCCTCCTGTACCTCGCCTGTGACCTCCCGGACCTGACCTCGGCTACCCTTGACCATCCTTTGCTATCTCCCTTGGATACCTCGCCTGTGACCTCCTGGTTTGACCTCGGCCTGAATTACGGACTTTCGCACCCGGCATCCTCATTCGGGATTCCCTGCCAAACACCAATCTGCACCTTAAGCTGTTATCCTTTGCGCCTGTTAAGTCCTGGGGGCAACCGACTGGGAGAGGCATTACCCGTGTCTCCTACAAGCGGGGGCTTGTCTATAGGCGGAAGTGGCGGTGGAGATTGGGGGATATCGGCTTAAGACAGACGGGTGTTTGGTATAGTCCTGACATTATAACGGGCCAAGAAGAAGAATGGACCAAATCCTGGAGCAGGTGCAAGCCTTGACAGCGGCGGTGGAGCACCTGGCTCATCGAGTTGCGGCCCAGGAGAACTGTCCTACTCCCATCGTCCCCACTTCTCAGGGGACTCCGGCCGCAATGACTGTGGAACCCAAGATCCCACTCCCTGAAAAGTTTTTTGGCGACAGGGCAAAATTTGCCAATTTCCGGGACTCTTGTAAACTGTACTTCCAGCTTCGTCCGGTTTCCTCAGGGTCACAGGAGCAAAAGGTGGGCTTGATTATTTCCCTGCTGCATGGAGACCCTCAGTCCTGGGCCTTTAGCTTATCAGCTCAGGACCCAATCCGCCTATCGGTGGATAGTTTCTTCGCTGCAATGGAGGTCCTCTATGATGATCCTGACAAAGGGGCCTCAGCTGATGCTAAATTACGTACCCTCCGCCAGGGACGCCGTCCAGCCGAAGACTACTGTTCCGAATTCCGGCGTTGGGCAGTTGACTCACGTTGGAACAATCCTGCCCTCTGCGGCCAATTCCGACTAGGTCTGGCTGACTCTATCAAGGACACCCTGGTGAACTACCCGGAACCTCAAACTCTGGATGAGTTGATGCATTTAGCCATCCGCATTGATCGTCGACTCCGGGAGAGGCGCCTAGAGAAAGGATCACATCCTGAATCGGCTTCTAAATCTGAGGCTCTAGTCGCTCAACCTTCAGAAGAGCCCATGCAGCTAGGTGCCACCAGGCTCACCGAAGGCGAGAGACGACGACGCCTATCTGAGGGGCTCTGTCTCTACTGTGGTGGGACCGGCCACATGGTTAGACTTTGCCCAAAGAAACCGTCGGGAAACTTCAGAGCCTAGGGGGTTTCGAGGGGGCCCTCCTAGGCTGTAAGGTATCTCCTCAAGTATCGTCTCCAGTTTTCGTCCCAGTCCAGTTTATGAGTGGTGCTAAATGTGTTAATCTAAAGGCTCTTCTAGATTCTGGAGCAGCTGGGAATTTCCTAGACTCTGAGCTAGCGCAGACTTTAGGAATTATGGTACAGACCTTGCCGACTCCTATCCGGGTTTCAGCCATTGATGGCACCCCAGTGGCCGGGGGGTTAGTTCGGTTCCAATCCCCTCCTATGCCAGTCAAAGTGGGAGCCAGTCATTCTGAGGTTATTAGGTTCCTGATTTTGAGAATGCCTGGTACTCCTTTGATTTTGGGGTTGCCATGGCTGCAGGAGCATAATCCTCAAATTGATTGGGTTTCGGGGCAAATTACCAAGTGGGGACACCAGTGTTTTCGGAACTGCCTAGAATTTCCCCTCAGAGTCACGCGCCTAGTCCCTATTGGGGTTCCAACTCCATATTTGGAGTTTGCTGATGTCTTCTCAGAAAAGGCAGCAGACAAACTTCCTCCCCATAGACCTTGGGACTGCCCAATAGAACTACTCCCTGGTACGATGCCTCCCAGAGGGAGAATATTTAATTTGACCCGAGCTGAAACCCTTGCCATGCGGGAATATATCGCCGAGAACTTAGAAAAAGGGTTCATTCGGCCTTCATCTTCTCCAGCAGGGGCGGGGTTTTTTTTTGTGGAGAAAAAGGATGGGGGACTTCGCCCCTGTATCGATTACCGGGGCTTAAATAACATCACGGTAAAAAATAAGTATCCCCTACCGCTTATTGAGGGGCTCTTTACTCAGGTGGTTGGGGCGCAGGTCTTCTCCAAACTGGATCTCCGAGGGGCCTATAACCTCATAAGAATTAGGCAGGGGGACGAGTGGAAAACGGCCTTCAATACCCTTGAAGGGCATTATGAGTATTTGGTAATGCCTTTCGGCCTGTGTAATGCCCCTGCGGTCTTTCAAAGTTTTGTCAATGAAATTTTCAGGGATTATCTTGGCCGGTTTATGGTTGTTTACCTAGATGACATTTTAATTTTTTCCTCATCCATTGACGAGCATCGTAAACACGTGTGCCTAGTTTTGCAGAAACTTAGGGAGAATTGTTTATATGCCAAGTTAAAGAAATGTCAATTTGAGGTATCTGAGGTTCCGTTTCTCGGTTACATTATCTCCAAATCTGGTCTGTCTATGGACCAATCTAAGGTGAGGGCTGTTTTAGAATGGGAGCAGCCCAGAGATCTGAAGGGCCTGCAAAGGTTTTTGGGTTTTGCCAATTTTTATAGAAGGTTCATTAAGAATTTCTCTGCCCTGGTTACACCACTAACTAACCTAACTAAGAAAAGCGGGTACCCCCCGGTTTGGCCAGCTCAAGCTGTCCTGGCCTTCGGGAATCTTAAGAAGGTATTTAGTGCTGCTCCCATCCTAGTCCATCCTGATGAGCAGCGACCTTTCCTTGTGGAGGTGGATGCTTCAGAGATAGCGGTCGGAGCGGTCTTGTCTCAGTACTATGGCTCACCTGCACGCCTCCATCCATGTGCCTTCTTTTCCAAGAAATTCTCAGCGGCCGAAAGAAATTATGATATCGGCAACAGAGAATTACTGGCCATCAAGCTTGCCTTCCAGGAATGGAGACACTGGCTGGAGGGGGCTCAGTACCCAGTTACGGTCTTTACGGACCATAAAAATCTAGAATACATCCAGTCCGCCAAGAGGTTAACTCCTAGACAGGCTCGCTGGTCCTTATTCTTTTCTCGGTTTAATTTTTCTATAACTTATAAGCCCGGGTCTAAAAATATAAAAGCGGACGCCCTGTCTCGGAGTTTCTCTCCCCCTGACTTACCAGAAAGGGTGGTGTCTCCCATCTTGCCTCGCTCCCTAGTGGTGGCCGCCATCCAACCCCAACTTCCTGATCTTACTCAGTTCCAGGCCCAAGCTCCTCCTGGGAAACCCGCTTCAGCCCTGTTTGTGCCCTCTACTTACCGGTCTAAGTTCTTGTCCCATTTTCACGATACCAAAACAACCGGTCATCCAGGGATTAAGAAAACCATAGCTTTATTATTACGCCAAGTTTGGTGGCCTTCTCTTAGGAAGGACGTTCAAAGGTTTGTCTCTGCTTGCAAAGTCTGTGCCCAAAGTAAGTCCTTGAGGAGTTCGCCGGAAGGGCCACTCCTTCCATTATCCATTCCTGCCTCCCCGTGGACACATCTGGCCATGGATTTTGTTACTGACCTTCCCCCGTCTCAGGGACATACGGTTATTTGGGTAATTGTGGACCGCTTTAGCAAGATGGCCCATTTCGTCCCTTTAAAGAAACTCCCCTCAGCTCAAACTCTTGCTCAACTCTTCATTACTCATGTCTTTAGGATTCATGGTATTCCCATGGATATTGTTTCGGATAGGGGGGTCCAGTTTGTCTCCCGGTTTTGGAGGGCTTTCTGTGCCAAGTTGGGTTTCACCGTCTCCCTTTCCTCGGCCTTCCATCCGCAGTCGAATGGTCAAACCGAGAGAACGAACCAGTCCCTGGAACAATATTTGCGCTGTTTTACGGCGGATTCTCAAACTGATTGGGCCTTCTTCTTACCATTTGCGGAATTTGCTCTTAACAACGCCACACATTCGTCCACAGGGGTTTCTCCTTTCCATTGTGTTTATGGCAAGGACCTGAAGTTTTCTGCTCTTTCGGACCAACCCTCTAGAGTTCCCTCCGTAGATGAATGGGTTTCCAAATGGCCAGGGGAATGGAATAAAATCCAGCAACATCTAACTAGGGCCGCTCTTCAGCAGAAAAAATTTTCTGATCGCAAGCGATCGTCTAATTCTAACTTTAAAGTGGGTGACTGGGTTTGGCTTTCAACCAAGAATTTGGCGCTACGCCAGCCCTCCGCTAAGTTAGGACCTAAGTTTATTGGCCCCTTCCCCATAACACAAAAAGTTAATCAGGTTACGTACCAGTTGGCCCTCCCTTCGTCCATGAAAATCTGTAAATCCTTTCATGTTTCACTTCTTAAGTCTGCAGAAAACCATGAACCTAATAGTCCTCCTAGTCCTGTGTTAGTTGATGGGCATCAGGAGTTTGAGGTTGCCCGGGTTCTTGATTCTCGTTTCTTTCGGAACTCTCTTCAATATCTTATTGACTGGAAGGGATACGGTCCGGAAGAAAGATCTTGGGTTCCTGCCAGAGAAGTTCATGCACAGAATTTGGTAAAAAGGTTTCACAGAGACAATCCTTTGAAACCTAGTTTGGAGGGTCCAGTGGCCCCTCCTCAGGGGGGGGGGTAATGTTAGGCACTTACCTCGTCGCCGTCCCGGGTCCCGCGGCGCGCTGTCGGGCGGTCCCCGGCTGGTTGCTGCCCGGCGCTCCCCGGGTGTCCTGGCTCCCCAGCGTGGCGGCGGCGGTCAGGGGTCGGCGGCGCGGGGTGGTGTCGGCGGCCGCGCCGCAGCCCGCTCTGCGCGGCTGCACGGGCCCGTCGGGCTCCCTCGCTGTTCGGCGCTTCCGCCTCCCGGCGGGGGCGCGCTCGATCACCAACGTGCTCGCGCGCGCGCGCGAGCACGTCACCTTTATGCCTCCCGGCGGCGCTTTCCCCAGCGCGCCCGCCGGGGGCGAGTTTGTTCCATCCAACCCTGGCCCTGCTCATAGAGGGAGCCCAGGGACTGGTCGGCCTGTCTGGCCTGGGCCGTCCAGTTCCTGGGACCACTCCCGTTTTACTGTTGCACCAAGCACCTTCCTTCCCTCCTTTTTCCCTGTTCCCCATTGGCCAGATATTCATATAAATCTGCACTACTCCAGTTTCCCAGTGCCCGTTATAGCTTCTGGGTTCTGGATGTGCGTTGCTGTGTCTTAGTGAAGAATTTGGATTTGGATTTGGACTTCGACTATTCTTGCTAGCTGCCTGCCCTGACCTTCTGCTTTGCCCGACCACTCTCTTGCCTGACCCTCCTGTACCTCGCCTGTGACCTCCCGGACCTGACCTCGGCTACCCTTGACCATCCTTTGCTATCTCCCTTGGATACCTCGCCTGTGACCTCCTGGTTTGACCTCGGCCTGAATTACGGACTTTCGCACCCGGCATCCTCATTCGGGATTCCCTGCCAAACACCAATCTGCACCTTAAGCTGTTATCCTTTGCGCCTGTTAAGTCCTGGGGGCAACCGACTGGGAGAGGCATTACCCGTGTCTCCTACAAGCGGGGGCTTGTCTATAGGCGGAAGTGGCGGTGGAGATTGGGGGATATCGGCTTAAGACAGACGGGTGTTTGGTATAGTCCTGACAGTCAGGTTTCTGCCCTGGCTGTTTTCTTCCAGAAGTCCTTTGCTCAGCATTCTCTGATCAGGACTTTTTTCCAGGGGGTGACTCATGTGCGTCCCCCACGTAAGCCTATGGGGCCTGTTTGGGATTTGAACTTGGTCTTGTCTGTCTTGCAGGGTGCTCTCTTTGAACCTGTGCAGGATGCTGCCCTGGCTTACTCTCAAAGTTGTCTTTTTGGTGGCTATCACCTCTGTTAGGCGTGTGTCTGAGTTGGCAGCACTCTCCATTCAGCCCCCCTACTATGAGAGACACCAGGACAAGGTGGTGTTTCGCTTCAAGCCAGATTTTCTGCCTAAGGTAGTGTCTGCCTTTCATTTGAATCAGGACATTGTTCTTCCTTCATTGTGCCCTAATCCTAGTAATCCTAAAGAGAGGGTTTTGCATTCTTTGGATGTGGTTAGGTGTCTGAAGTACTATCTGGTGGCAACTGCACCTTTCAGAAAAACTGATGCTCTTTTTGTGGTCCCTTCTGGTCCTAGGAAGGGTTTGGCTCCTGCCAAGTCTACTATCAGCAAATGGATCCGTCAGGCTGTGATTCCGGCCTACTCTGCTAAGGGGAAGAATCCTTCCTTCCGCCTTACTGCTCATTCCACTCGTGCTATTGGTGCCTCTTGGGCTTTTCAGCACCAGGCTCCTGTTGAACAAGTTTGCAAGGCCGCTACTTGGTCTTCTGTTCATACCTTTTCAAAGTTTTACAAGGTTGATGTTAGGGCCTCAGCTGATGCTGCTTTTGGCCGCAAGGATCTGCAGGCGGCAGTGGTTTAACTTTACTTTATGGACACTGCTATTGGATGTCCCAAGTGTAAGTATTCTATCTGGATAATACAATTCTGTGATTACTCACCTGTAGAATTGGTATTATGAGTATACAGTACGTCCTGCTCCACCCCACCCTTGGTTTTTTGCATTATCTTGGATCCCCTGTATGGTGATTGTTATCATTGTTATAGTTACCAGTTTGGGTTGTTTTAATTCTCCCGGCTTCTCGTTAACTGCTTTTCAATGCTGGGGATTGTGGGAGGTCCCTGGGTATTTAAGGGGCCGGGATGAGCCTATTTTCGATGTCTCTGCAGTCCAGCGCCATCTGGCGGAGTTGTACCCGAATGTAAGTATTCTATCTGGAGCAGGACGTACTGTATACTCATAATACCAATTCTACAGGTGAGTAATTACAGAATTGTATTTTGTTCTGCCTACGATCTATCCAACAGTGACTAAATTGGTGGTCAGTATCTTTCAGTCCTGCAGTCAACCATGGATTTTTAGCTATATTAAATCCCTGTGAGACTGGATCTTCATAACCCTACAGATATCAACCAAGACAGCTGGACATTAACACTGCTTATTCACATCTATTCTTTCCAAGTTGAGAAACACAATGTTCAGCCATTCCAGTTTGACTGCCTATTTGTATGCATTTCTTTTTATTAATTTGTTATTCATAATGTAAAAATCACCATATAAATATCCAGACACCCATGCACCTGTTGTGCCCCCACCACTGGGGTCATTTAACAGTAACCCATACCTCCCAAGTGTCCCTGATTTGGAGGGACTGTCCCTCTTTTGAGTCCGTGTCCCCCAGCCCCTTGTTGTTCTTCTTTGCCCCCCTTTGAGGTGTAACATGCAGATCTGCATTAATAAATGACTCATTTGCCTATTTAAAGTGTTTAGATTTTTTTAACTGTTACAGTATAACCTAGCTTCTAGCCATCCCTCAATGAGGGGATGTGGCCTAATTTAACAAATGCTCTTCTTTCCCACCCTGGAGTTGGTGGGTATGGTAACCTGCAGCCTTTGTTTAATGCTTCCAAACATATGTTTATGCATGAAATGCAGGATGAGAGCCTTGACTCTCACTGCCCCATAAGGAACAACAAGAAGCCTAAACCTAGCCTTATTCTAGACCTTAGCCTCCAGATAAACAAGTGGAAGTCTACAGCCTTCTGTTGAAACAATATTGGGAAGGCATTGTGGAGGGCCTATAATTGTATAATCTATAATTGTAAGCGGTCCCTCTAAATATGGCTATTAGCATATGAATAGTATGTGTGTATTGCTAAATTAACAGTTGGATTTGACATTTTAGCATCATTAACATCCCCAATGCATTAGCACTCAGCTAGCACTTTAAACATCCCTGGATATTGCCAGCCTCTGAGAAATGAACATGTAATCTGACTCTAAGTTATTCAGGTTGCCAATAATAAGTGTATAGGCAACTATATTAGCATTTCTAAAAATATGATTGAAATTAGAGATGAGCGAACTTTTGAAAAATTCGATTCGACTGATTCGCCGAATTTTCCGACAAAAATCGTTTCGACCCGAATAAATTCGCGACGAATCGCTATTAAAAACGGCTATTTCTGAGCCTCCTAGAGCCTCAATAGGGTTGTAAACCATTCTGCCTTGCTGTAACACGCACAGGATGCGTGCTGGGTTAGTTAAATAATACTTTGAAGAAATATCACATGCAGATCAGAGGCATCGCTAATAGAATCGCAGAGCGGCACAATTGAATTCAAGAGAGTTGAAGTGGCATCACTATGAGGGGCAGGAGCCCAAACATTGCTTTAAAGAGACACTGGAGTTGGCTTCAGGAGCCCAAAAATTGGATGAATCACACCCTGGAGTTGGCAGCAGCAGCAGCAGCAGGAGCCCAAAAATTGGATGAATCACACCCTGGAGTTGGCAGCAGCAGCAGCAGGAGCCCAAATATTACTTTAAAGAGACCCTGGGGTTGGCTTCAGGAGCCCAAAAATTGGATGAATCACACCCTGGAGTTGGCAGCAGCAGGAGCCCAAATATTACTTTAAAGAGACACTGGGGTTGGCTTCAGGAGCCCAAAAATTGGATGATTCACACCCTGGAGTTGGCAGCAGCAGCAGCAGGAGCCCAAATATACACTGGGGTTGGCTTCAGGAGCCCAAAAATTGGATGAATCACACCCTGGAGTTGGCAGAAGTTGGCAGCAGCAGCAGCAGGAGCCCAAATATTACTTTAAAGAGACACTGGGGTTGGCTTCAGGAGCCCAAAAATTGGATGATTCCCACCCTGGAGTTGGCAGCAGCAGCAGCAGGAGCCCAAATATTACTTTAAAGAGACCCTGGGGTTGGCTTCAGGAGCCCAAAAATTGGATGAATCACACCCTGGAGTTGGCAGAAGTTGGCAGTAGCAGCAGCAGGAGCCCAAATATTACTTTAAAGAGACCCTGGGGTTGGCTTCAGGAGCCCAAAAATTGGATGAATCACACCCTGGAGTTGGCAGGAGTTGACAGCAGCAGCAGCATGAGCCCAAATATTACTTTAAAGAGACCCTGGGGTTGGCTTCAGGAGCCCAAAAATTGGATGAATCACACCCTGGAGTTGGCAGGAGTTGGCAGCAGCAGCAACAGGAGCCCAAACATTACTTTAAAGAGACCCTGGGGTTGGCTTCAGGAGCCCAAAAATTGGATGATTCACACCCTGGAGTTGGCAGCAGCAGCAGCAGGAGCCCAAATATTACTTTAAAGTGGACCAACACCCAGGATTTTGACTATCCTGGGTTTTGGTCCACTTCGGCGGGGCACCCCGATCGGGGGTGCCCCGCTGTGTGAAACCCCCCAGAAAGCCCCAAAATCTTACCTGTCCCCGCTCCCACGTGACTGGACGGTCCAATCCCCGCCAACGTCCAGGCGGGGATCAGGAACGTCCAAGCGGCTGCCGCCGCCGCCGCCTCCCTCGCGTCACTTTCGGCGCGCGCGCGCCCCCGTCGGCCATTCGCAGACGGCCGGCGCGGGCGCGAGCACGCCTACAGGGGCGCGAGGGAGGCGGCGGCGGCCGGCCGCCGCCGAAGATCAGGTAAGGTGTTTGGGGTTTTTTTGGGGGGTTTCACCCCGCGGGACATCCCGATCTCGGATGTCCCGCGGGGTGGGAGGTGATCGGCCCGGGAATCTTATAGATTTCCGGGCCGATCACCTCTCGGTGTTGGTCCACTTTAAAGAGACCCTGGGGTTGGCTTCAGGAGCCCAAAAATTGGATGAATCACACCCTGGAGTTGGCAGAAGTTGGCAGCAGCAGCAGCAGGAGCCCAAATATTACTTTAAAGAGACACTGGGGTTGGCTTCAGGAGCCCAAAAATTGGATGAATCACACCCTGGAGTTGGCAGCAGCAGCAGCAGCAGGAGCCCAAATATACACTGGAGTTGGCTTCAGGAGCCCAAAAATTGGATGAATCACACCCTGGAGTTGGCAGCAGCAGCAGCAGGAGCCCAAATATTACTTTAAAGAGACACTGGGGTTGGCTTCAGGAGCCCAAAAATTGGATGAATCACACCCTGGAGTTGGCAGCAGCAGGAGCCCAAATATTACTTTAAAGAGACACTGGGGTTGGCTTCAGGAGCCCAAAAATTGGATGAATCACACCCTGGAGTTGGCAGGAGTTGACAGCAGCAGCAGCAGCAGGAGCCCAAATATTACTTTAAAGAGACCCTGGGGTTGGCTTCAGGAGCCCAAAAATTGGATGAATCACACCCTGGAGTTGGCAGAAGTTGGCAGTAGCAGCAGCAGGAGCCCAAATATTACTTTAAAGAGACCCTGGGGTTGGCTTCAGGAGCCCAAAAATTGGATGAATCACACCCTGGAGTTGGCAGGAGTTGACAGCAGCAGCAGCAGGAGCCCAAATATTACTTTAAAGAGACCCTGGGGTTGGCTTCAGGAGCCCAAAAATTGGATGAATCACACCCTGGAGTTGGCAGGAGTTGGCAGCAGCAGCAACAGGAGCCGCAGCAGCAGCAGCAACGGTTTATTAAAAGCAGTCAAAAACAAGTGCAAACTGAAGTAGCCTGATCAACGCTTATGTTGTATAACAGATAGGTTTAAAATAGCATGTGCCTTGGGATGCCCGTGTGGCCTGTTATATTTCAAGCTGAACAAAAAGTAACAATAATCCAAGTATGAGACATCATTTTGACCTTCTTTACAGCGCCATACTTTGAAAAAAAAAATTAATTTCATGCCGATCAATCCAAAGGTCAATGCCCCTAACAAAAATAGTGTTCGGCATAAGTTTTCCTTCTGGAAGGACGTAACCTTTAGTTTACATGGTTGGGGTAGGTTATCTTACAAATTGGGATACCCCAGGCAGCAGTGTCATTGAAAGAGACAGATTGTAATGCAGGCCATACGCAAGCAGAGAAACTCAGGCTGCAACAGGCCTATTTAGTTTACATGGTTGGGGTAGGTTATCTTACAAATTGGGATACCCCACTGTATATGAAACCGAATATAAATGCACACCCAAAAGTGGACACTCAGCCTCCAAGAGGCCTGCTTAGTTTAAATAAGAGAGCTGCTTAGTATGGTAGGTAGGTTATGTTATGTTACAGAATGGGATGCCCCAAGCAGACTTGAGATCAGTATATATGCACACAGCAGCAGTGTGTTAGCAGGCTCATACAGGCCAAATTTCTTTAAATAACTGTGCAGCTTACAGTAAATGCAGAGGCTAATGGTATGTTACAGAATGGGATGCCCCAAGCAGACTTGAGATCAGTATATATGCACACAGCAGCAGTGTGTTAGCAGGCTCATACAGGCCAAATTTCTTTAAATAACTGTGCAGCTTACAGTAAATGCAGAGGCTAATGGTATGTTACAGAATGGGATGCCCCAAGCAGACTTGAGATCAGTATATATGCACACAGCAGCAGTGTGTTAGCAGGCTCATACAGGCCAAATTTCTTTAAATAACTGTGCAGCTTACAGTAAATGCAGAGGCTAATGGTATGTTACAGAATGGGATGCCCCAAGCAGACTTGAGATCAGTATATATGCACACAGCAGCAGTGTGTTAGCAGGCTCATACAGGCCAAATTTCTTTAAATAACTGTGCAGCTTACAGTAAATGCAGAGGCTAATGGTATGTTACAGAATGGGATGCCCCAAGCAGACTTGAGATCAGTATATATGCACACAGCAGCAGTGTGTTAGCAGGCTCATACAGGCCAAATTTCTTTAAATAACTGTGCAGCTTACAGTTAATGCAGAGGCTAATGGTATGTTACAGAATGGGATGCCCCAAGCAGACTTGAGATCAGTATATATGCACACAGCAGCAGTGTGTTAGCAGGCTCATACAGGCCAAATTTCTTTAAATAACTGTGCAGCTTACAGTTAATGCAGAGGCTAATGGTATGTTACAGAATGGGATGCCCCAAAGCTGACTTGAGATCAGTATATATGCACACAGCAGCAGTGTGTTAGCAGGCTCATACAGGCCAAATTTCTTTAAATAACTGTGCAGCTTACAGTAAATGCAGAGGCTAATGGTATGTTACAGAATGGGATGCCCCAAGCAGACTTGAGATCAGTATATATGCACACAGCAGCAGTGTGTTAGCAGGCTCATACAGGCCAAATTTCTTTAAATAACTGTGCAGCTTACAGTAAATGCAGAGGCTAATGGTATGTTACAGAATGGGATGCCCCGAGCAGACTTGAGATCAGTATATATGCACACAGCAGCAGTGTGTTAGCAGGCTCATACAGGCCAAATTTCTTTAAATAACTGTGCAGCTTACAGTTAATGCAGAGGCTAATGGTATGTTACAGAATGGGATGCCCCAAAGCTGACTTGAGATCAGTATATATGCACACAGCAGCAGTGTGTTAGCAGGCTCATACAGGCCAAATTTGTTTAAATAACTGTGCAGCTTACAGTAAATGCAGAGGCTAATGGTATGTTACAGAATGGGATGTCCCAAAAACCAGAGAGCACCTGGCAGGCAGCAGTAAGACTATGCACAGCAAAAGTGTCTTTATCATGCCTAATTTCAATTAGAATAGGTGCAAATGGTTAGGTTCTTAAATAGAGGCTGGTGTAGTCACAGAATGGGATGCCCTAAAAACCAGCAGTAAGTACACCTGGCAGGGACAAGTAGTGCTATGCCCAGCAAAAGTGTCTTTATCAGGCTAATTTCAAATATAATAAGAGCAAATGGTTATATGGTCTTAAACAGAGGCTGCTGTAGTCACAGAATGGGATGCCCTGGCAGGGACAAGTAGTGCTATGCCCAGCAAAAGTGTCTTTCACAGGCTAATTTCAAATATAATAAGAGCAAATGGTTATATGGTCTTAAACAGAGGCTGCTGTAGTCACAGAATGGGATGCCCTGGCAGGGACAAGTAGTGCTATGCCCAGCAAAAGTGTCTTTATCAGGCTAATTTCAAATATAATAAGAGCAAATGGTTATATGGTCTTAAACAGAGGCTGCTGTAGTCACAGAATGGGATGCCCTGGCAGGGACAAGTAGTGCTATGCCGAGCAAAAGTGTCTTTATCAGGCTAATTTCAAATATAATAAGAGCAAATGGTTATATGGTCTTAAACAGAGGCTGCTGTAGTCACAGAATGGGATGCCCTGGCAGGGACAAGTAGTGCTATGCCCAGCAAAAGTGTCTTTATCAGGCTAATTTCAAATATAATAAGAGCAAATGGTTATATGGTCTTAAACAGAGGCTGCTGTAGTCACAGAATGGGATGCCCTGGCAGGGACAAGTAGTGCTATGCCCAGCAAAAGTGTCTTTATCAGGCTAATTTCAAATATAATAAGAGCAAATGGTTATATGGTCTTAAACAGAGGCTGCTGTAGTCACAGAATGGGATGCCCTGGCAGGGACAAGTAGTGCTATGCCGAGCAAAAGTGTCTTTATCAGGCTAATTTCAAATATAATAAGAGCAAATGGTTATATGGTCTTAAACAGAGGCTGCTGTAGTCACAGAATGGGATGCCCTGGCAGGGACAAGTACTGCTATGCCCAGCAAAAGTGTCTTTATCAGGCTAATTTCAAATATAATAAGAGCAAATGGTTATATGGTCTTAAACAGAGGCTGCTGTAGTCACAGAATGGGATGCCCTGGCAGGGTCCAGAAGTACTATGCCCAGCAAAAGTGTCTTTATCAGGCTAATTTCAAATATAATAAGAGCAAATGGTTATATGGTCTTAAACAGAGGCTGCTGTAGTCACAGAATGGGATGCCCTGGCAGGGACAAGTAGTGCTATGCCGAGCAAAAGTGTCTTTATCAGGCTAATTTCAAATATAATAAGAGCAAATGGTTATATGGTCTTAAACAGAGGCTGCTGTAGTCACAGAATGGGATGCCCTGGCAGGGACAAGTAGTGCTATGCCGAGCAAAAGTGTCTTTATCAGGCTAATTTCAAATATAATAAGAGCAAATGGTTATATGGTCTTAAACAGAGGCTGCTGTAGTCACAGAATGGGATGCCCTGGCAGGGACAAGTAGTGCTATGCCCAGCAAAAGTGTCTTTATCAGGCTAATTTCAAATATAATAAGAGCAAATGGTTATATGGTCTTAAACAGAGGCTGCTGTAGTCACAGAATGGGATGCCCTGGCAGGGACAAGTAGTGCTATGCCCAGCAAAAGTGTCTTTATCAGGCTAATTTCAAATATAATAAGAGCAAATGGTTATATGGTCTTAAACAGAGGCTGCTGTAGTCACAGAATGGGATGCCCTGGCAGGGTCCAGAAGTACTATGCCGAGCAAAAGTGTCTTTATCAGGCTAATTTCAAATATAATAAGAGCAAATGGTTATATGGTCTTAAACAGAGGCTGCTGTAGTCACAGAATGGGATGCCCTGGCAGGGTCCAGAAGTACTATGCCCAGCAAAAGTGTCTTTATCAGGCTAATTTCAAATATAATAAGAGCAAATGGTTATATGGTCTTAAACAGAGGCTGCTGTAGTCACAGAATGGGATGCCCTGGCAGGGACAAGTAGTGCTATGCCGAGCAAAAGTGTCTTTATCAGGCTAATTTCAAATATAATAAGAGCAAATGGTTATATGGTCTTAAACAGAGGCTGCTGTAGTCACAGAATGGGATGCCCTGGCAGGGACAAGTAGTGCTATGCCGAGCAAAAGTGTCTTTATCAGGCTAATTTCAAATATAATAAGAGCAAATGGTTATATGGTCTTAAACAGAGGCTGCTGTAGTCACAGAATGGGATGCCCTGGCAGGGACAAGTAGTGCTATGCCCAGCAAAAGTGTCTTTATCAGGCTAATTTCAAATATAATAAGAGCAAATGGTTATATGGTCTTAAACAGAGGCTGCTGTAGTCACAGAATGGGATGCCCTGGCAGGGTCCAGAAGTACTATGCCCAGCAAAAGTGTCTTTATCAGGCTAATTTCAAATATAATAAGAGCAAATGGTTATATGGTCTTAAACAGAGGCTGCTGTAGTCACAGAATGGGATGCCCTGGCAGGGACAAGTAGTGCTATGCCGAGCAAAAGTGTCTTTATCAGGCTAATTTCAAATATAATAAGAGCAAATGGTTATATGGTCTTAAACAGAGGCTGCTGTAGTCACAGAATGGGATGCCCTGGCAGGGACAAGTAGTGCTATGCCGAGCAAAAGTGTCTTTATCAGGCTAATTTCAAATATAATAAGAGCAAATGGTTATATGGTCTTAAACAGAGGCTGCTGTAGTCACAGAATGGGATGCCCTGGCAGGGACAAGTAGTGCTATGCCCAGCAAAAGTGTCTTTATCAGGCTAATTTCAAATATAATAAGAGCAAATGGTTATATGGTCTTAAACAGAGGCTGCTGTAGTCACAGAATGGGATGCCCTGGCAGGGACAAGTAGTGCTATGCCCAGCAAAAGTGTCTTTATCAGGCTAATTTCAAATATAATAAGAGCAAATGGTTATATGGTCTTAAACAGAGGCTGCTGTAGTCACAGAATGGGATGCCCTGGCAGGGTCCAGAAGTACTATGCCGAGCAAAAGTGTCTTTATCAGGCTAATTTCAAATATAATAAGAGCAAATGGTTATATGGTCTTAAACAGAGGCTGCTGTAGTCACAGAATGGGATGCCCTGGCAGGGTCCAGAAGTACTATGCCCAGCAAAAGTGTCTTTATCAGGCTAATTTCAAATATAATAAGAGCAAATGGTTATATGGTCTTAAACAGAGGCTGCTGTAGTCACAGAATGGGATGCCCTGGCAGGGTCCAGAAGTACTATGCCCAGCAAAAGTGTCTTTATCAGGCTAATTTCAAATATAATAAGAGCAAATGGTTATATGGTCTTAAACAGAGGCTGCTGTAGTCACAGAATGGGATGCCCTGGCAGGGTCCAGAAGTACTATGCCCAGCAAAAGTGTCTTTATCAGGCTAATTTCAAATATAATAAGAGCAAATGGTTATATGGTCTTAAACAGAGGCTGCTGTAGTCACAGAATGGGATGCCCTGGCTGGGTCCAGAAGTACTATGCCGAGCAAAAGTGTCTTTATCAGGCTAATTTCAAATATAATAAGAGCAAATGGTTATATGGTCTTAAACAGAGGCTGCTGTAGTCACAGAATGGGATGCCTCACAGCAGACTTAAGATCAGTTCAGTATATATGCACAGTTAGTTAGTATAAGCAGCCTGAAAACGCTAACAAAGCCTGTCAGGCTGGATGAAAAAAAAAAATAAAACTCCCTGTGACAGGCTGACAGCCTCCGATTTTTCTACCTTTCCCTGTTTTTTCGCTGACTTTCTGTCTGTCTCCTGTCTGTCTCCTGCCTGTCTCCAGCCTGTCCCTGTCTGTCCCTGCCTGTCTAACTGCGTCACTCCCTCAGCTACACAACGTTCTGTCTCTCACGAATGCAATAGAGAAATGAGGCAGGAAAGCAAGATGGCCGGCCTTAAATACCGCTGTGACGTCACCGGGCTTGCTGGCTGCTGATAGGCTGCATGTGACTGTCCCAGCTTGCACTGGCGCGGGGTTGATGTCTGGACATGTCCCGTCCGCCATCTTAGAATGCCTGTAATGTAAATGAATGGATGTTAAAGGAAAACTTCGAGCGATCGAATCGCGGGGAAATTCGGATTCGATCCGAATCGAATTTTTCCTGAAATTCGGATCGAATCCGGGTTCGTCCGGATCGATTCGCTCATCCCTAATTGAAATGAACAAAACTGGAACCCTAAACAAAGAAACTGGCCTTGATCTAACATTGGATGCCAGAAGAGCAATGTCTGGCTAAGAGGCTGATTCATTACTAACGCCAGGTATCGGCTGAGGCCAGATGAGCGTCTGTATAGCGGCGCTTAGAGCGACTGCTAGTTAGACGCTGTAAGCGAGTACCGGGCGCTGTAACAGAGCGTCTCAGTTGCTCTAGTAACCTGGCTGGCATTGATGAATGTGATGTGTGTTGGGTGCTCTAACAACAGTCCAGCACTCAGCGCTCCACACCATATTTAACAAAACACTAGACACACAGAGCGTCGGTGCTCTAAAGCTGAGCGCTCTAGCATAAAGCGCCGGATGCTGTCTGTTTTTGAACACATATACACATGTAACAAAGCAAAAACACATGGAATGACATTGTTTTAACATTGTGACATTAACACTTTAGTGCCAGACCTGTAAATACAATTCTGCATAGAAAAATTAAAATTTGAGCAAAAATAAAAAAAAATTAAATTGCCAAACACGCTATTTCTATACAACTAATGAAGCCCATTGAAATGTATGGGAGAGCGCTACAGAGCGACAGGTACTACATGGCCTGATCCTGGAGCGCCGGCGCTATACACTGAGCCACCTGGATTAATACATGTGATGCTACATGGCGCTGTTAGAGGCGCTCACCAGATTCACTTTCTTAAATGTGGTTTTGCGTACAGCATCCGGCGTCCAGCAGACCCTGCCTGCCGCTACGAGGCACTACCTGGCGCAATCCGTTCTTAAATAACCCCCTTTGTGTGTTTTTACATTTTTTAGATTATTCTTTTCTATACCAATAGACTTTATTACGGTATATTACTATAGAAAATGTAAATAATAATTTATACTATTTATTGTGATTTTTTATTATCCATTTGCCAATACCATTCATGTACTTGACAAATATTTACAAGTATTTTTATTATTGTAATATTTTTAATACATTTTTTTAGCATTTTTTCATCTGTTTCCGCCGTATACTTCCGTCAAGTTCATTTTACACGCTTACTGTTTACAATTTTCTTTTCCCAGTAGTTCATTCTTTGGTCGGTCTCGTATGTCTCAAGTTCGTCTTTCCTTCAGGCATTTCCACGTGTTAGTGGCCTCTGTTAAGTGCCAGTGCATTTTTTTCTCCGTCTCTCCTCCCTTACGCTCCCACCCCCAGCCCATACCTTATAAAGTAGTGTAGATATTTCCTGTGAGTGTATGCCTCCTTTTCTTTCACTCAATCTGAAGGCGACATCTGCCACTTTAAACAGCCCCTGCTGCGTCCTCAAGGTAAGGAATCCTATAGAGAATTGATGCTATTCCTTTACAGGTTTAGCGTGAAAAACTTTTGTTGTTTGTTTGGTTCTAATATTTCTCTAAACTATGATTTTTTTTCTCTTTTTTGTAACACGTGGCGTTAGGAAACTTTTTCTGCCTGCTGCTGTTACAACATGTGCTCTTTGCGACACACAAAAGCTGTTTGTTACAGAAGAGTAGTATATGGTATTTCTTTGTGTTGCAGAATGTAAATACATATGTAATTTAGTATGACTGATGTAATGGCTTTTACCGCTCCACGTGTCACTAGTGTGCACCTCCTGTGTGTACAGCTTTAAATAGTGAAAGCTTTATTTACTATCAGTGGTTAATTTTTAAGTTACACACGGGGATGGGATACACCAGCAATCCAATTCTGCAATCAGTCAGGCATTGATTATATTCCATAGTGAGAGTCCTGAGAGCAAAATCTGCCCGTACTCAGTTTGTATATATTTTTTTTTTTTTTTTGTGTGAGTAGGTCTGCAACTGACTGATTATCCAACATGTGTAAAAGCCTGGTCATACCTGAGGCTGCCATACACAAAATCCTACCTTAGATACTATCTACTTGGAAGTTGTATATTATCCTTTTGTAGGTCTCTTCCAAGTTCTAATTTTTCAGTTGACTTAAAAACTTGTCGGTTAAATATCTGACTATTGTCTCTAAAGTGTATGAACCTTGCAGTAGCTGCCACACACTATCATATCTCCCCAGTGTCCCTGATTTGAAGGGACTGTCCCGCTTTTGAGTCCATGTACCCCTGCCTCTTGTTGTTTTCATTTGCCCCTCTTTGAGGTGTAACATGCAGATCTGCAGCAGTAAATGATTCATTTGCCCCTTCCAAGTGTTTATATTGTTGTAGTTGAAAAATCAACAGTCACTGAATTTAAACATGCCTGGGATAAGCACACATCTATCCTAAGATAAAGAGTACATACAGTATACACATAAGGGCAGACTAGATGGACCGTATGGTCTCCTTCTGCCGTCAACCTTCTATGTTTCTATGCTGTAACTGGTACAACTTATCTCCTATCTATCAATCTCCTATCTTTCGCACCCTGAAAAGTTGGTAGCTATTAAATGCTGCAGTCAGGCATTGAACATTTTATTTCCAAAGTTGCGATTGTGGGGAGAATTATAACCTTTTACACTACCTACATGGATGTTACATGTTCTGCTTATTCTTGTCTCTTATATAGTACAGCTGAAAAAAATGAAATGTCCATTTAGTTCAACCAAGGGATGGGGTTAAGAAAATGTTATACCTACATGCTGATAACAACTAACTGTACCAGGCAATAGTATTATCTTCTAAATAAAAGTCTCATGATTTTTTGATGTTGTCAGCTGTTGCTGCTGTGACCAAATCTTGTGGCAGTCTATTCCACAGACTGACAGTTTTCCCCCAGATGGAGGGAGCCCCCCCTTGTTTTTTTGAGGGGGATTTACATGAAAAAGATAAGTATTTATCATATCCCATCTAAGACATCTTCTCTCAAGACTCTCTCTAAATACATCCCCGTAATGTTTTATTATAACTAAGATCCTTTATTCCCCTTATCAGTTTGGTGACTCTCCTCTGCACCTTTTTCAAAATCAGGACATGTTTTCTATCAACTGGTGGCCAGAACTGAACCACATATTCTAGATGAGGGCACACCAGTGCCTTGTAAAGAGGCAATAATACATCTCTATCCTGTGATTTCATGCCTCATTTATTGCATGATAATATCTTGCTGGCTTTGGAAGCAGCTGCCTGACATTGCATACCGTTATTTAGCCTGTGGTCTACTAGCACAACCAGGTCCTTCTCAACAAGTGACTCTCACAGCTTTACTCTCCCAGGTTCAGATAAGCCAACAATTTGGGGAGCACTTTTAAGGGACATAGGTTGATGGACCTAAGACTATATATTTATCTTTGTCTCCAGGTTCCTAGTTCTTCGACCATATAGTCCATAGTGTGTTTAAACCTTGTAGTAGCTATGTTTGTCCCTCCTTCTGTAGTTGTGATTATGGGTGAAATCCTACCATAGTAGTTATTTCCATGGTGGTTGTATGTTATCATCTTTCTCACTTAAATGGATGGGCAAGTCAAACTTTAAAATCAATTGTCTGGCAGCTTACGTGATGCAGTGTCAGTCCAATGAGATCTCTCTGCTCTGGTCACAGAAAGGAAAGCAAATTTCTTCTTCCACTTCCACCTCCCCCAATATTGACCACAAATATAAACTGAAGCCCGAGACGTGTGTTGTCAGGTTGTCACACCCTCTGTTAGTGATAGGCTAGAATGGAGCCATCCACACTGTCGGTAAATCCAGCTGAAGCCAATGCAATGCACACAGTGTGCTTGCATCACTCAGCACTACCATTCTCATCACATAGGACCTCTCCACACAGTCAGTCAATCCCAGTTCAATCCAATGCAATGCACAAGTGTGCTTGCATCACTCAGCCCTACCGCTCCAATCACAGAGGACAGCACAACACGGGGTGAAACATTATTTTATAATTACTCTGACAATATAGCTTCATTATCAAAAACAAAATAAAAATGAGAAAATTGCAATATGTAGCCTTACACAATGGGAATACTTTTCAGTGTGCTTGGGCAGTGACTTTAAAAAAACTGGAATTCCTTTGAGGGACAGAGACTGGTGCAAATGGGTCTATATACTTTACCTGTATAGGTCTCCTTACAAAACTCCAAAAAATAAATTGTACGGCTGTTTGGCCATAGTGCGTGCCTTCTAGTAGCTTTGTTTGCAATTAGGCATCAACCATACTCTTGTGTGTGTGTTCTCCTCTCCTCAACTGTGTAAGTCTCCTACAAGTTCTCGTTTCTCAATTAACCCAGAAAGATTGCAAACTCTTTTAATGGACAGAGATTGATGCAAATAGGTCCATATATGTTATCTTTGTAGGTCTCTCGCCTAACTAAAAATATACTGGTATATAGATACATTGCTATATAGCCCATTGTGTCTTGTAGTAGCTATGTCTGAGAAAGCCATACACCTTCACATGCTAAAGCCAAGCACTGATCATTCTATTACTATAATAGTGATTCTGGTGCCATACCCTACCTTATATATTGTCTTCATGGAGTTTGTATATTCCCCTCTCTGTGTCTCTTACAGGTTCTCTTTCCTCAGTTAACTCCAAAAGATTGGGAACTCCTTTGAGGGACAGATACGTCTTTATATTTTAAACTTTTTGCCAAACATCACCCTCTGGGTATAGGTGGACTTTAAGAGCTGAAGATAGCAGGAAAAGTTTACCATGCAAGTCCTGCAAAAAGTCAAAACATTGGCGGCCCAACAGCCTTGCATAGTTGGAAAAAAAACCTTCCAAACCTCACTTGCCCAATCTGCATGCGTGATACTGAATCATTGTCAGTACCTACCTTTGCTCCTGCACACACTCAAAGTTGGAACACGGGCTCAACAATTTTTTCCTGCCATCTTGGAGCACCCAGGAGGCTTCTTTCTTACCCAGTATCTCAGCTATGGTACAGCCTGGACTTCCGCAGCATATCCCACAATGCAAATTGGCAGGAAACCCAGCAGCTTATCTTTTCAGGCCACTGGCAGATCCACAGGGTGCCATTTTTTAGGGGAGTGGGGAATGGACCATGGCATGAGTTACAAAAAGGTAAATTAATTTTTTATGTGCAGCAAGCTGAATTGGCCTGGGGAAGGATGCATATGAGCTCTATTTCTTGTAAGGGTGTTGGCCCGGTTTAATGCTAAATTAGCCAGAGATAAATTATCATGCTGGAAATCTGTGTCATGAACTGCTTTTTAATATTTATACAGCCTAATAACAATTTGCAGCTGTATTATACATATTAACAAGAAGAAAGCCAATTCTTTTTTTGCCTTCAACTAAATGAAACGTAATTTGTTGTATTGTGAAATACAAGCTCAGCCTGGCTACACGTGTATATTCTTCACAGTTCTTTCACTAGTTTAGGTTGCTGGGGAGAACCTGTCTTTTTGGTGGGAGAACCGGTGGGTGTGTGACATAGATATGGTTGGAATGTAGTTCAGTATCCGATTACAGCCACATGGGGATAGCGCAACCTCCTCCATGTGTCAATTGCTGACTTCACCTTGCAAATTGTTTATATATAGCATGTAGACTTATACATATATATATATATATATATATATATATATATATATATATGAACATGTACTAGCCTAAGTAATAATAATGAGGACTGCATATCATACATACATATAAATTAGCGTAGGACTCTTCGCATAGAGTATGTCTTAGCTCAGCAAGCAATAGCGTTGTCAGTAACAGAAGTGGGCACAAACACCGAAAAAGAGTAAGGGCCTTATTTAAGAAGGGATAGCGTCAGGTAGTGGCTGGTTAATGAGAGGTAATGACAGGTAGCGACAGGTAGCGACTGGTGAACGCCAGGCACACAATTACACATTTATCAAGCAGAATTTGTTTAGCGACTGGGATAGCGGCATGTAGCGTCTGATTCATCATTTTCACAGCCTCAGTGAACAGCACCGGCGTTCAGCCTTGCACAGCACAAGGTATGACCTCTTGCTACTGTCGCTCTCCCATACATTTCAATGGACGATCATTTTCTTCTCTTTAAAATGGGTTTTTGTTTTTTTTTTTATTTTTTGCAAAAAATTTCAAATTATGCTGTGACCTCTTCTGGCATTGAAAAAGCAGTTTTTTTTAACAAATTTTTCATTTTTTATATATTTCTGCAGAAATGACATTACAGGTCTGGCATTAAAGTGTTCATGTTACAATGTTGCTACAATGTAATTCCATATGTTGTCACTTTGTTACTAGTGGATAGATGCTGAAAAACATACTTTACACACACAGCCTCCTGCGCTCTGGGCTTCAAACAAGCATTTTTCAGCTCCAGAGTTTTGTGAGGCTGTTTTTGTAATGAATATGCTGTGACTCGGTCGCACTGACCAGTCACTAGCATGCACTCCCATACAGCGCTGTACTGGTCAAATAGCGACTCCTCGCAATGTATTAATCATTACTGCACAGCGACTGAGACTGAGTCGCTAAGAACTAGCGACCCACGGCAGAGCACAGTGACTACTAGCGGGCGCTCTGAAAATGCCTGCTACAGACGCTCATCTGTCGCTACCTGGCGTTAGTGATGAATCAGCCTGCCCGACCCATCCAAAAGGTCTTAAAATATAGCAATTAAAATAAGAGGGACACAAACAACACATACTAGGCTATGGAAAAATATGATCTGAGGCTAATTTTTGGAATGTCCCCTAAATTTCCCAGCTGTTGCATGGCTAATAGCTCCCAGCTGTCACATGTTTGGAGAAAAGTTCCTTTTTAGATGAGTTCTGTATTCATCTTTTTTAGAAACTGATGTAGATATTTGTATAATTACACATTTTACCCACAAAATGTGTTTAGTAGTGAACATTAAAGTGGATCAAAACTGGACGTCTAAAAGACTTTAGGTCCAGCTGAAATCCCTACCTAGGGGGCATCAAAAGTAGGGGTGACCAGCAGTGTGAAACACACCTAGACTGTGGACCCCACTGGCATCATATGCAGCAATAAGCAGAGCGCTCTGCATTGCCTGCTTCCACTGTCCTGCATGGACCCACCGGGAGACCATAAGTGCACAGAACCTGGGTGCCACAGCAAAGCTGCATGCTCTGCTCTGCTTAAAGTGGACCAAAGCCCAGGATTTTGACTATCCTGGGTTTTGGTCCTTTCCCTGTGTGAAACCCCCCAGACTGCTGAAATCAACTCACCTCTTCCTCTATGGCGCATGTGTGGTCACTCGTCCAATCAGCGCAATTGGAGCTGCTTAGTGCTGACATAGGGAGGCTGATTTATTAATAGCGTCATGTAGCGACAGTTGAGCGACTGTAGCGGTATTTTCACAGCGCTCGCTAGTAGTCGCTGTGCTTGGCCGTTGTTCGGTTGTTGACAGCGACTCAGTCGGTGTGGCGTAATGTTGAATACAAGGTTATGAGTCGCTATTTGACAGGTTCCGCGATGTATGGGTGCGCCTGATAGCGACTGGTCAGAGCGACCGGCTTCCACCATATTCATCAAAAAATCACGCTCAAAAAATTCAAGCGCTGTGAAATGCATGTTTAAACCCCAGAGCGCTGGCGGCGATGTGTTAAAAGTAGGTTTTTAACCCCCAAACCACCATATTTTTGGAAACCAAAAAAAAAAGTATTTTAAATAATTTAGTAATATGAATGCATTAATATCAGACCTGTAATATCAATTCTGTACAATTTTTTTTTAAATATTTTTCCCTTAAAAAAATTATCTAAAATGGCAGAAGTGGTCACAGAATTTTTCACATTTAAAAAAAAAAAAAAACATTAATAACAATTCATTATTAATATTTAAAGATTGTTCCATTGAAATGCATTGGAGAGCGCCAGGTAGCGAGAGGTCATACCTGTCGCTGTTCAAGGTCGGATGCTGGCGCTGTGGGCTGAGGCTGAAATAATGATGAATGAGTCGCTATATGGCGCTATCTCAGTCGCTAAGCAGGATTGGCTTGATAAATGTGTGATTGTGGTGGAGAGCCGGCGTTCTCGTGGCGGGGCCCGTCATTACCGGCCGCTCACCAGTCGCTACCTGTCGCTATTCCTTCATAAATAAGGGCCTAAGTCATCTAAGCCTTTGTCTAAGGCCAGCGGCTCCCAGTGTGCTGACGGCCGCATCCCTCGCTACCCTCTAATAGGGAGCGTGCCCATGCCAGCCATTCACAAATGCCTGCTAGAGGGATAGCGGGGATACGGCCGCGGCTCGCGCATGCGGCCTTGGACCAGGAAAGAAGGGAAGTGTGTGGGCGACCTGAGGGGTTTCACACAGCGGGGCATCCTGATTTTGGATGCCCGGGGAGGAGGAAATCGATCGGCCCGGGAATCTATAATTGCTGTGGGTCTTGGTCCAATTTAATATCCAATGTCACCTCCAAGGTAACTAGGTGAGTTTTACTCTACTGGGTATCCTGATTTGGGATGCCCCCTGTGAGGAAATAGTCACATAATTTTACAGAAATGCACTCTTATTTCCTGGGTGTAAGGAAATATACATGCAAATATATTAATGTATATGCATTTTACTGTGCGCATACAATAATATATTTTCACAAAATTTCATGGCCCCCATAGTGGAAAGGGGGTAATATATGCAGCACCTCAAACTTGAATTTTATTTCTATTTTTTTTTACTTATTGGTATAACTATAATTGGTGTGCATCATCCACCATTTTATGATATACGTTCACAGATGGGCTGCTTAAAGCAGGTCGGTAAACACAGGCCTGACATTGCCCCCACAAGGGGCCTCAGCCTCAAAGGACCTCGCTGGTACTGTTCACACCTCTAATAGGCTGGTCGTGACCTGGCCCACAAAAAAAAACCCTGCCGATTGGGAAATTTATAGGAAATCCCGCTAGCATTCCCTGAATTGCTCGCCTTATAGACAATACATTTTGCCATTTTTCACTGCTCCTGCTATACTCGAATCCCAGATAAAGCCACATGTTTTAGCTGTAAAGCTCCGCCTCCTTTATTCATTGCCACTGTTGTGTGTGGCAATGATGTCATTGCCATACATATGCAATGACTGATTGTCTGCCATTTTACACCAAGGGACAGCAAAAAATCCAAAAATTTATAAGAAATCCCGCTCATGAAGCCAAATGTGATGTTTGGTCTCAAAGTGTGTCCAGAACCCAGTAAGACCCATTGATACCAGCACTAACTCCCTTTGACTTTTTAGAAGTTAGAAGACATTTATACTGGACTGAAACCCCGGATTTGGACTGTCCTGGGTTTTGGTCCTTGCTTCTTTGCTGTGTGAAACCCCCTTGGTTGGTTAATCTGACTCACCCTTTCCCAGTCATTTGGCGCGTGCGAAGCCTCTTGTCCAATCCTCGCATCCGCTCCCACCACTTTATCTAACAGCTCATCTAAGATGAGCAGATCTGAGTGAGCTGGCGGCCGCATCCCCCGCTACTCTCTAACAGGGAGCATGCCCGCACTGCCAATCACAGATGCCTGGCGTGGACATGCGCCCTGTTAAAGGGATAGCGGGGATGCAGCCACTGCTCATGCATGCGTCATCAGACCGGAAAGTGAGTTTCCAGATGACCTGCGGGGTTAACATAGCGCCAGCACAGCGGCTCAAAACCCACATTTTTAACTAGCATTCCCTGAATTGCTCGCCTTACAGACAATACATTTTGCCATTTTTCACTGCTCCTGCTATACTCGAATCCCAGATAAAGCTGCATGTTTAAGCTGTAAAGCTCCGCCTCCTTTATTCATTGCCACTGTTGTGTGTGGCAATGATGTCATTGCCATACATATGCAATGACTGATTGTCTGCCATTTTACACAGAGGGACAGCAAAAAATCCAAAAAGTGTCCAAGGACAATTCGAAAAGCAAAAACATTCATGTCTCGTTCTTCACCCTAAGAAGGGAGTATTGACAGGGGCTTTGGCCAAATGTGTTTTACAAGTTCAGCAGGTTTTGTTCCGCTTTAACGCCAGCCTGACCCTGGGCCCAGGATACCTTGTTACAAATGTTATTCCACTGACACACATGGGTAATTCTAAAATATGTAACATTTTGTTACACGCAGGTAAAAATTAGGGGGGGGGGGATTATATATCAAACTAAAGTGAGCGGGGTAAGTACAATATGTGCATTTTATGGGACTTAAGTTCACCTTTAGTGACATCAGCTAAGGGGGTTATTTAAGAAGGGATAGCGCCAGGTAGTGCCTCATAGCGGCAGGCAGCGCCTGGTGAACGCAAGACGCTGTACGCAAACCCACATTTAAGAAAGCGAATCTGGTGAGCTCCTCTAACAGCGTCATGTAGTGTCACACGTATTAATCGAGGTGGCTCAGTGTATAGCGCTGGAGCTCTAGGTTCAGGAGCGCCGCATAGTACCTGTCGCTCTGTAGCGCTCTCCCATACATTTCAATGGGCTTTCATTAGTTGTGTATAAATAGCGTGTTTGACAATTTATTTTTTCTTTTGCTCAAATCATTGTGTGACCTCTCCTGGCTGCAAACAAACACTTTTAAAAACTAATTTGACTTTTAATATTTTTATGAAGAATTGCATTTACAGGTCTGCCTCTAAAGTGTTAATGATCCAGTGTTAAACAATGTAATTCCATGTGTTTTAGCTTTGTTACTGGTGGATATGTGTTCAAAAACAGACTTTAATCACACAGCGCCTGATGCTCTATGCTATAGCGACCAGCTTTAGAGCGCCGATGCTGTGTGTCTAGTGTTTTGTTAAATATAGTGTGGAGCGCTGAGTGCCGGACGCACTGAACTGGCGCTACCTGTTGCTCACTGCAGCACTGTACTGTTGTTAGAGCGCCCAACATAAATCACATTCATCAATGCCGGCCAGGTTACTAGAGCGACCGAGACTCTGTTACAGCACTCGATACCTGCTTACAGCGTCTATTAGCTCTGGGCACCGCTATACAGACACTGATCTGTCAATACCTGGCGTTAGTAGTGAATCAGCCTCCACGTCTGTTTCTTTTTCTGTCATCAAAACAGACATTGATTACTTTTGATGATGTGATTATGTAGAACTTGTATTGTTTTGCGTTCCTTCACAACAGCTAGCAGTTGCAGCTATTCAGGAACCACATGTTCTGCTTGCTATCGTCACTGTCTGGAAGTCCAGCCCTGATTTTGGAGTGCCCCTGCTCCCGCCAATAGCACACATCGTGGTTTCGTCAGTTGGTGGCACTCCCTCTGAACACACATGAGGCTTTCGCTTACCAGCGTCAAACTTCAGGCAACTGCTGGACAATCTGTACTGAGTGTAACAGGAACTGCAGCCTAAAAATGTAAACCCATAATAATGAACAGAGCATGCAGATGGTTATGTGAATCAAGCTCTTTGTTCTGCATCCAGGCTACTCATTATATTTCTGTGATATAACCACATTATCCTGTCACACTGTCATCATCATTAGCTTTCTAATGTCACGCCGCACCAATACAATTTACTACTTTTTCTCATCATTGTACGACATTATTTAAACAGAAGCAAAGTTCTGCAGGGGCTACCAATTGGTTTTAGCGAGGAGGTCGAAGGCTGTCCTTTGCTTGGATCAAATTGCTTTGTGTTTTTTACTATAATAAAATACAAGAACAATGACATTTTGTTTGTTCTTCGTGGAGATCTTAGTATTGTCTGAACTTCTTTGTTCTATCAGAACCATTCACCAAGTAAAACTAAGGTATTAAAAAATATGAAATGTGATTAGAGACAAAACACATATGCTTAAAAACAATCAAATAACATATACACTATACAATAAAGACACCGACCACTTAGTCAAAACCTCAGATTTTCATTCTGAGTGTTGGTTCTTTTCTGATTTAGGATGCCATGCTGCAGATTACCAAGTACATGCAATGATCTGGCGATTAAATGGTGCATACGCAGACAGGCAGCCAACCAGTGCCCTCCGCTCTATTCAGCTTCTGCTAGCTGCTGGTGATCAAGCTAAATCATGCCAGTGGCTGCATCCCCATTCACTTCTATCTGAAAGGTGCCTTTCACAAATGCCTGGCATGTTATATGAGCATAAGTTATATCAGGGATATAGCTGTGGCCAGTACATGCACCTTGGAATTGCAGGCTATGTAAATATAATTTTTTTTTAGTTTTTTTTGGGGGGTTGGGAAGGACGAGTATTAGCGATTGGCTTTCACCTTTGTAGAGATTCTGTATTGGTATTAAACAATGCATATATTACTGTAGTATCCAAACAGTGCATTTATTCACATTTAGTTAAGTGGATTGCGGATTCTTTTGATTACACATATAGATAAGGAAACACATATATATTTTTTTCTGCTTGTCCCATGGGTTGTAGCAAGAAGTGTTTACATTCAGTAGCAAGCGGACACCTTCATTTGTTGCAAGTCTCTTTGGTAGCCAGCCATATTGGCATCATCAGTGTATATATGAGGGAGATAACCTGGTAGGTCGAGAAAATGGGGATTCTAAAGGCGGGCAGGATGATTCATTACTAGCACCTGCAGATGAGTGTCTGTACAGAGGCACTAAGAGCCACCGCTGGTATACATTGTGATCGGCTATCTGGCGCTGTAACAGAGCGCTTCAGTTGCTCTAGTAACCTGGCCGGCATTGATGAATGTGATGTATGTTGGGTGCTCTAACACCAGTACAGCGTTGCAGGGAGGGAAAGGTAGCGGCAGCTCAGTGCGACTGACTCTCACCATATTCAATAAAAAAAAACACACAGCGTCGACGCTCTGGATCTGGTTGCTATAGCATAGAGCGGCAGATGCTGTGTGATTAAAGTCTGTTTTTGAACACATATCCATCAGTAACAAAGTGAAAACACATGGAATGACATTGTTGTAACATTGTGACATTAATTCTTTAATGCCAGACCTGTAATGGCAATTCTGCATAAAAATATAAAAAAGCAAAAAAGTTTTAAAGAATGATTCTTTCTATGCCAGGAGAGGTCACACAATGATTTCAGAGAAAAAAATAATAACAAAAAACCCTGTTTAAACAGAAGAAAAAGAATGTCCATTGAAATGTATGGGAGAGCGACAGGTAGAGACAGGTAATACCTGGCGCTCTGGACACTGTGCGCTGAGCCGCCTATAATAATACATTGGGTGCTACATGGCGCTGTTAGAGTCGCTCACCAGAATCACCTTCATAATTGTGGTATTGCGTACAACGCCCAGTGTTCACCAGATGCTGCATGCCGCTACAAAGCACTACCAGGCGCTAGAGCTTCATGAATAAACCCCATTGCGTCAGTATTCTGCTGGGTTCATTCATACTACGAGTATGAAGTGCTTACAGTTTGTTTCCAGGTGCTTGTTTCTGGTTTCAGGATATCCTGCCAGGTAAATCAGTTTGTTCAAGATTAGTATATTGTGATGGAAATGCCAGTGTGGGATGCTAGTATTATTAATGATAAAAGTAACTTGGTACTGAAAAGCTGCCCCCCCCTTTGACTGGAGCTATGTGTCATATATATATGAAGGAGAGGCTAAGGATTTGTTTGGCATAAGTCCTGGAGCTCTATAATAAATATAGAATGTAAGTCATGTTTTTTGGTTAGTTGTTTGGTGCACTGACGTCCTCCGGCAATTATCCTACATTTACCACCCCTTCCAAAGCAGCGGGGCCCGATGGATAGCAGCGCACTGAACAACTAACCAACCACAGGTGATCTGGAAAATTCTCCCAACTGCCAATCAGGCTCTCTCTAACTGCCAGTTTGCCCATTGGTTGCACAGTCTGCCTTACACAGAGACTAGAAAACCCCTCCACCCTGCATGAGGAACCATGTCACCCGAAGTAGGTTCTATACTATCTTTTCTCTACCTCCAATACCTTGGCTCAGGTGTTGTTCCATGCCCCTCCACTTGCTTTGACCTATCCAGAGTGCAGCCTTCTTTCCTAACCTAATCCTACTCACCCCCCTTACCCAACCCTGCTCTTCTATAATCTCATACCCCTTTTTTCATTTATTTTTCCCTTTTTCGCTCGCTTTGTCTGAAGAATGCTGGTGTCACAGCCAACTTACCTTCTCTCCCGTCCCTCGGTGTCGGCAGGCAGCGCAGGTTTCGGCGGGCTCTCTCTCCACCCGGCAGTCACAAACCTCCGCCAAGCGTCGGCTCAAGCAACACCGAGCGTGCCCGCTCCATCAGTTCAGCTGATCGTGCTTGCGTGTGTGAGCATGGCTTTCTTATGAACTCCGGCGGAGGTTAGTTTAAAGGGCCAATGAGCCCTAAGTATTCAGTTCCCTGATAAAGTTATTTGTGGGCAATCTGCCCACAGTTCAGTCAATCAGACCAGGTGCTTCGTTGACCAATCCCCTTCACCTTATCCTATATAAGCACTCCCATGTCACTTGTTCACTGCCCGTGATAGGGTGCTGCTGGTGTGATATTGTCTGAGATCTTCGTTCATTTTTGTTGCCGACGCTCCCTTGCTTGACCATCCCATGATTGCCACCTGGACCGACCCCTTGCTTGTATCCTGAACACAAATCCGTCTCATCCCTTATGCTGCGTACCCGTGACCTCCCGGCTTGACCCCTGGCTAACAATAGAACAGCACTGCAGCGAACGATAGGTAGTGCCAGTTAAGTGTGTCCAGCACTCGTCGCTGAAGCCCATATTTAAAAAAGAACTACACACAACCAGCGTTGGCGCTCTAGTCCCGAGCGCCAGATGCTATGTGCAAAAAGTCTGTTTCTTAGAAAACATATTTCTCAACAAATACACCAGCACCAGAGTGAAAACATATGAAATGACATTGTTTTAACACTGTGACACTGACACTGCAATGGCAGACCTGCACATACAATTCTGCATAAAAAGAATTAAACACAATAAAATTGTTTGGTTGCTGGGCAGGAGAGGACACACAATCATTTAGCACACTACTTTAGGAAAACGCAATTTATACACAACGGGATAAAAACACCATTGAAATGTATGGGAGAGCGCTACTGAGCGACAGGTGCTACATGGTGCTGCGGAACACACAGCTCTACAGTGAGCCACCACTAGTGAAACATGTGACGTTACATGACGCTATTAGAGGCGCTTGCCAGACTGACTTTCATATAGATGGTTTTCACATACTGGCCCGGCGTTCACCTGGCGCTATGTGGCGTTAGCGTTTCTTAAATAACCCTCTAGGTTTTCTTTGGGTGGAGGGAAGTAATTGTTGCTTTGAGACGGGGAGGCCGATTCATTAATAGCGGCAGGTAGCGACAGTTGAGCGACTGTAGCGGCATTTTCAGAGCGCCCTCTAGTAGTCGCTGTGCTTGCCCGTTGTTCGGTAGTTGATAGCGACTCAGTCAGTTTGCCGTAATGTTGAATATTGGGTGAGGAATCGCTATTTGACAGGTTCTGCGCTGTATGGAAGCGCATGATAGCGACTGGCCATAGCGACTGGCTCCCACCATATTCATTAACAAATCACGCTCCAAAAATTCCCGCGCTGTGAAATGCATGCTTAAACCCCAGAGCGCTGGCGGCGATGGGTTAAAAGTAGTTTTTTAACCCCCAAACAACCATATTTTTGGAAACCAAAAAAAACACGTTTTTAAAATAATTTTGTAATATGAATACATTAATATCAGACCTGTAATATCAATTCTGCACAAATTTTTTTTTTTTCCTTAAAAAGAATATCTAACATGGCAGAAGTGGTCACAGAATTTTTCACATTTAAAAAAAAAAAAAAAACATTAATAACAATTAATTATGAATATTTAAAGATTGTCCCATTGAAATGCATTGGAGAGCGCCAGGTAGCGAGAGGTCCTACCTGTCGCTGTTCAAGGTCGGACGCTGGCGCTGTGGGCTGAGGCTGGAATAATGATGAATGAGTCGCTATCTGGCGCTATCTCAGTCGCTAAGCTGGATTGGCTTGATAAATGTGTGATTGTGGTGGGGAGCCGGCGTTCTCGTGGCGGGGCCCGTCATGACCGGCCGCTCACCATTCGCTACCTGTCGCTATTCCTTCATAAATAAGGGCCTTTGTGGTTGCAGTTCCAACAAAGGAGAGAATGGTTTGTGCAATGTCCTTGTATTTTAGTGCCTGGAACATGAGGATGACGATGGACACTTTATATGATATCAGAGAGAGAGAATAAAATCCAATGTATTTAAATAGTGTGATTTATTGCTGGTCACAACTTGCAAGCTCTGACTAGCAAGTGTTAGTGTTAGCAATGTTTAACACTGGAGCATAACTGTATATGTTTTCAAGAGCAACTAAAACACTATATATGGTTTCATCTTTTCTAAGGTTACTCTAGAACATGGCACATGCCCAGAAACACGTCAGAATTTGATTAAGGTGTGGGTGCCACCATTTTATTTCAGAAGCACAAGCAGTGTATTAAAGCAAAACAAACCCCAACAGGGCTGCTTCTGGCCTTTCCCTGGGGAATCCCAAACCGGGATGCCCCTCTGTGTAAAACCCTGTGGGTCACCTGCAAGACTCACTTCCTTCCTGGCTCCCTCGCCGATATAAGTATCGGTCGCTGCATCTTGGGCTGTGGCGCGCTCCACCAACCCCTCCCCTGTGCTAAACCCAATTTGCTACAGCTTAAAAAAACTCACTGGGGGAAAGCAATCTGCTCAGGAAGCTGAAGCTGGGACCTTGAGTGACAGTTCCTTTTCCTGTGGAGAAGGAAAGATACTTTTTTTTATCTTGTGGGACCAGCACCAAGTACTCCCCTCTTCCTTTGTGGTAGAGCAACCATATTTTTGTTTGGCAAGGGCTGAGTGTTTGCCTGGAGAGGAGGCTGAGGGTCTTTGGTCCAGACTCGTTTCCTTTACATTTCTGGAGGGTGGGGGGGCTCCATCTGGCTGTGGTTGTTTGGTCTAGGTGTTGAAGACCTGGATGCAACACTGTTTTTAAAGTGGACAAAAACCCAGCTGGGTTTACTATGCTGGGTTTTGGTCCTTGCTGTGTGAAACCCCCAGGTCGCCTGAACAAACCTCTTCCTGGTCCTATGACGCATGCATGGCTGCTCCTCCAATCAGTGCGCTTGGATTCGCTCGAGCCCTGCGTCCAGGAGCTCATCTAATACAAGCGCATCCAAGTGCATCCAAGGCTGTATCTTCCGCTATCCTCTAACAGGGAGCATGCCCGTGCCTGCCGTTCACAAATGCCTGGCGCAGACACGCGTCCTGCTAGAGGGATAGATGGGATGTGGCCGCTGCTCATGCATGCGCTGTTGGACCGTGCTAAGAAGGTGAGTTTATGGGCAACACAGCGGGGCATCCCAATCCTGGATGCCCCAGGGGGGGGGGAATCAATTGGCCCGGGAATCTTATCGATTCCTGGGCCTATCTCTGTGGGTTTTGGTCCATTGTAAGGTCAAGATTCAGTCAGATTGTGCTTCTTAATTAAAAAAGTGTTTGTTAAAATATTATTAATAGTTATGTTATTCATTATGATGTAGTTGTGGTCAGTTTGTAATCAAACATTCCAAACAGGTTATGTTTCAAGTGGTTTACTTGTTGAGGAAAAAGAATTACAAGCAGACATTTCAGAGCTCCCGCTAGTAGTTGCTGTGCTTGGCCATGGGTCGCTAGTTCAGAGCGCCTCAGTCGCTGTGCAGCATTGATTAATACATTGTGGGGAGTGGCTATATGAGCAGTACAGCCCTGTATTGGAGCGAATGGTAGCGACTGGTCAGTGCGAGCGACTCACACCATATTCATCAAAAAAACAGCCTCACACACCACCAGCGCTCAAAAATGCTTTGATGTAGCCCAGAGTGCCGGAGGCTGTGTGATTAAACAAGTATCCACCAGTAACAAAGCGAAAATGTGACATGAACACATTAATGCCAGACCTGTAATTACAATTCTGCATAAATATATAAAAAAGAGAAAAATCGCAAAAAATTGCTTTTTCAAGGCCAGGAGATGTCACAACATTATTTGAGAATAAAATAAAATAATAATAATAAACCCCCCCTGTTTAAAGAGAAGTAAAAGATGTCCATTGAAATGTATGGGAGATCGCCGGTGCTGTACGCTGAGGCTGGGAAAATGATGAATCGGACGCTACATGGCGTTATCCCAGTCACTCAACAGAATCTGCTTGATAAATGTGTAATTGCGTGCTGTGTCCGGCGTTCACCTGTCGCTACGTGTCGTTTACAAGGCACTACCTGACGCTATCCCTTCATGAATAAGGCCCTAAGATGGGAAAGAAAGAGAACGAAGGGAGGAAAGCAGACTGCCCCTCTCAAGGAGTCATGCTTTTCTGGTCAAGTTTTGGAGTGGTGGGGGATTGGCCAGACATGCAACATGATAAGCAAACCTGGTACAATGACTAGAAAATAAACAATTACGCAGAATGCTAAAAAAAACAAACAAAAAACTATTCAGGTATTTAATTAATACCATCAGGGTCAATCAAGCCCAGCTGTCCTACATTACATGTCCTGCTCTTGCTTCAACAGAGGGGGTATATATTAATGTTGGTAGAAAGACTTCTACCTTCACATTCATGTTAAGGGGGGGAGGGGTATTTACTAATATATTGAGACATTTTATACCTCTCTGAAAAACCTCAAAATCTCACCTGGAGTACTCCTAGTGCTACACTGTAAAGTGGACCAAAACCCAGGATTTTGACTATCCTTGGTTTTGGTCCTTGCCCCCGTGTCCAGCCTTCTCTTTCAATTAAAACATAACTTTTAATCTAAAGGTTTAAAATGCCATAATCCACATAAAGTGCAAGAGTCCTTGTGCAAAATAAAATCATCAAACCTAGTAATATACGTGCCCGGACCTTATGAATGTGTGCCCCACAGTGGTTCAGGCATACAGTTGCCCTTAATCATACATAGGAACCCGAAACCCCCCAGGTGGTCTGAACAAACTCACCTCTTCCCGGCTCTACGGCACACATCGACCAATCAGCTCGCTTCCACCCCTTCGTTTAATCCTTTGTCTAAGGCAAGTGGATCCAAGTGCACGGCCGGCTGCATCCCCCACTACCCTCTAAGAGGGAGTGTGCACCTGCCCTGCTAGAGGGATGGCGGGGATGTGGCTGCGGCTCGCACATGCCACGTTGGACCAGAAGAGAAGATGAATTTGTGGGTGACCTGGGGGGTTTCACACAGCGGGGCATCAGATTTTGGATGCCCCGGGTGGAGGGAATCAGTCGGCCTGGAAATCTTGTAGATTCCTGGGCTAATTTTTGTGCGTTTTGTATCCACTTTATGGATGCTGTATGGCTATGCGCTTGATTTTATACTGAATATAGTATATAGTAGCCAAGAAATAAAAAAACAAAAGTTAATGAGTGGTAAACTTACTGTTTTATATATATGTCTTTCAGGTGCAGAAAAAAACATTTGCTGAATGTTCTCAACTGAACTATAAACTGTGAACATGGCTCCTTCATTAGAAACAGCATTTGCCCGGCAATGGTGGATCGCATGCACAGCGGTGCTGGAGAATCTCTTCTTCTCAGCAGTTCTGTTTGGATGGGGCTCACTGCTCATCATGCTGCAAAAGCAAGGATTTTATTCACATCTGTGCACAGGTGACCAAGACATTTGTACATCTTTCCACCCGGGAGGCCTCCCGTTCATTGCACCAGATCAATGCCTAGAGCAGGGGCACGCAGCCTTTTGAAGAGTGTGGGCCACATTGAGAATGTTTAGAAGATTTTTTTTTACAACAATCAAGATAAACACTGTCTCCACAAGCTCCATTACATTGATTTTTTTACACTTGTGAGTCCTTCCACCACACCACCTCATTACCATATTTATATCTAACAATCCCCACATGCTAGCAATACACATGCTTATTGGCTTGCCTCTACGGATATTTGGTCCCATATTTATAGTCCATCACTCCATCAGTCCTAATACTCATCCCAGTACTCATCACATCTAAACACCTACCAATGCTAAACATACAATGAAATATTAAAATTTTTTTGATCTTGGTATGGTGGTAGAGATCAATGTCCCCACGTTCCTCCAAGCCACCGCTATTTGGCAATGTGCCCCTGCTATATAGCTCTCCTTGCAACACCTAATCCTTACTGAGCCTCTGTTTATCTACCTTTACACTGCAGTTGTACCCCTCCCACTTTCCCCACAGCAGGACAGGGGCCACATCAAATGGCTCAAAGGGCCACATGTGGTCTAGAAACAAATGTGGTCTAAAGCCACCAGCACCAATGATGGAACCGCATACACCAACATACCAAAAAGAGGCAGCTCATCTAGGATTCCATAATCCGATTTTATATCCAGTATGATAGGTCCATTTAAGGTCCAAAATGCGTAATCTGCTTCCATATATTCCAGATACTAATATTTTTAAGTATTCTGGGGTAAAGGTTATGTTTTATTCAAGAACATTTAGGTGATGGAACCTGATGAGAACTTGATCAGACCACACCTTTAGAGAGTTTTGCATGATAATAGTTTTCTTGTATTTTTTTACTAATTTTTCAGGCTTTTTAAACCCCACACTCATTGGCCTTGATTCAGTAAACATTTGTTTTTAAATATCTCCTGAAAATAATGGCCAGATCGTCTGCTTCTGCTCAGGCTATAGAATTCTTGGATGGGGTGGTCTCAAAAGAGGAGGTTTTAGGAGCTGTTAGGGAGCTCCCTCTAGCGCCACTCGGCTGCCTAGCCGTCCAGGCGGCCTAGCCGTTAGAGGCGCCTAAGGGAGAAAATAGACCATAACAATAGTTTATAAATTGGAAAAAATGGGATTTCTTGCTATGTGCCCAGGGGGCATCCCGAATTGGGATTTCTCGCTGTGTGAAAACTCTCAGAATGCCCGTACAAACGCACCTTTCTCCGGTCCAATCAGAGCCTTCGCAGTAGATATATAATGCTCGGCGAATGGCTCTGTTTACAATCATTGCCTGGGCAAAAGGAGTGAGAGCAGCCACATCCCCGGCAGCGAGCGTGTGCACGCTTTTGCCACGGCACACAGCCCAAAGAGAAACATTTCAGGTATTGGGAAGTGAATAAAAATTCCCCAAACCTGGCTTGCTCGCGCCCCTGCCCCAGTTTCAGATCATAGAACTTTTGACTTACCTGTCTGGTCGCATCGCACTCCGGCATGCCTCGGTCCCGCACCGTCTTCGTCGGGCAGCACCATCTTGCTGTCCCAGCATAGGCCGCTATGACACTCGGTGCAGAAGAGCGCGAGATCTGAGGAGAGGCGTGGAACATTTAAAGAGCTAGAGGTAAGGGCGGCTAAGCTTGCTGCAATTACTCAGCGATGACTAAGGGGAGTGGGGGTGGAAAGGGGCCAGGAATACTGCCGGATGTCAGCGTTTTAGATAAGTCATGCTTTTATTTGAAATAAGCAAGAAAGAATCTTTATTTTGATGAGATATTTTAAGGTCAGTTTACTAAATCAAGGCCCTTGTATTACAAAATTGCTGATAACATTTTACGGGAAATCTTTCTAATTTCAGATTCAAATGAGACTGCAGTTACTGACAATGCAGAAAATGTAACACTGCCCCAACCCTGGCTGACTTGCACTGCACAGGAGGAAATGCTTAATTTAGGATTCACAATTGGTTCCTTTTTACTAAGTGCGGCAACGCTACCCTTGGGTATACTGATGGATCGATATGGGCCTCGTCCACTGAGATTAGTGGGAAGGTAGGTTGATTTAATCAAAAGAAAAAAGTTTATCTTAGTGAATACAAACATCTGCTTTTATTTTGCTATTTAAAGGGTCTGCAAAAGCAAAAAAATGGAGGCTCACCTATTTCCCTCCGCAGCTACCTCCTTTCGGTCCAGTGGCATGCGCATGTCTAGCGGCTCTCTGCTGCCATCCTAGGGTAGTTGTGGCATGCCCCCTCTATCGCAGTGACTAGAGCAGGGCGTGCTCCGATTTGTGACTGATGTAGGGGTGGGGCCGATTGTGCCCAGATGCCGGGTAACTCATTTTCTGAAACGTGCAAGGAAGGAAAAGTGAGCATCCTCGTTTTTTGCCATTACAGACCCTTCAAAAAAGGAATGGCAGAATAAAAGCAAGTACTTCTAAGATGCTGTGAAATACTGCAACTATACAGGTAGTCCTCGGGTTACAACGGTCTCGAGTTACGTCGTTTCGTGGTTACGACGCTTTAGTCATAGAGTACTGCACACTGTACCCGGTTACTGTACATGAGAAAAACGAGTCTCCTGCACGCCATAACACCCGTCATTATGGCTCCCAAACGAAAGGTAGACTCATCTGATACCAGTGCATCAAAGAAAAGGAAGGCCATCACCATGCATAGGTGTTTGGATAGGCTAAGTGTTTGCAGTACTGTACTGTTATTATGGTACAGTACTGTATGAACGTATGATCCGACATACGTCGAAATTCGGTTTACGACGCCGCGTAAGAACGGATCAACGGCGTAAGTCGAGGACTACCTGTAATGTGATTAAACACAGGCCTTTTAGAACCTTCTCACATTTTCATCATATATTAAGGTCAAGTATCTAGAGAAAACAGGTTCCAGTTTAAGTTAACTGGCTACAATCAGCTGCAACTCTCCTGCCTAGAAAAGTGTCAAGCTTACTTTGAGTTTGTTTTTCTTCTACAGTGTTATAGAGATGTCCAGACATGTGTAACAACAAATCATTGTTTGCTTGCCTGTTAGCTTTCTTGTATTTATTCATGACCACCTTTTTTTTGCCTCGAGAGGCGGCCCTATCTCCACCCCCCCCCCCCCCCCGGCATTGGTCCACCTTTCAGTTTTTAAAAAAAAGGTGTCCATGAATAAATAAAATCCAGGAGCTTGGCTACAGAAAAGGTACTGGATCTAAGCAACAGCAGCTTTATTTAGCAGCTCTCCAGGATTAATCTGCATGGCAGGTGTGCAAACAATGATTAGTTGCCACACTTAGGCTGAGCAATCACTTTAAAGGGGGCCTTCAATGCTGTTTGCTGTTGAAAAGGTGGTCATGCATAAATAAAATCTGGGGGCTGGGGTAAAGAGCAGGGGTGACATCACAGCTTTAGCAGCAACACACCAGGATGAATCAGCTGCATGAAAGGTCAGGGATTCTTGCTGTAAAATGGAAGTCCAGTCAAAATTAACCCCCCCACCCTACCACCCAGGATGGAGGTAACAAAGTAAAAATATCCTTACCTCAGCCATGGTCCAGTGCTGTTCCCCCTGGGCCTGGATGTCAGCCCCACAAAAAGACACAAAGCGGCTTCCTTCAGCTCCGTGCACGTGCGCACGCCACCCATTTACTTAAAGTTGCCCAAAACCCAGGATTTTGGCTATCCTGGGCTTTGGTCCTTGCACCCAGGGCACCCCAATTGGGGATGCCCCACTGTGTGAAACCCCCCAGATCGCCCAAGGAAACTCACCCTTCCCCAGCCCTACTGTGCATGCGCAACCTCTCGTCCAGTCAGCTTGCTCGGATCCACTCCCGCCCCTTGGTCCAAGAGCTTTGTTGGCAAGCGGATCTAAGCATGCTGGCGGCCGCATTCCCTGCTTCCCTTTAACAGGAAGCGTGGCCGCGCCGGCCATTAACAAATGCCTGGTGCGGGCACACGCCCTGCTAAAGGGATAACGGCGATGCGCCAGATGTTCATGCACCATTGGACTGGGAAAGAAGGTGAGTTTCTGGGTGACCTCGGGGGGTTTCACACAGCCGGCCATCTGTAATCTGGATGGAATGAGTATATGTAGTTTATGAGACTCCAGTGTTTTGGTCCACTTTAAATGGGCTGCACTGCCACGCATAGAGCCGGTGGGTGCGTGAGTTGAATTCCGCTTTAAATTTAAACTTTGCCTGAACAAAGCCTTTAAGATTCAGCTGTATAGCCCCATACAGATAATTCTAGTGGCCTAATTTGAATAATGTATACAATAACCCATGCAGATGGGAGTAGCAGCCCCCTGACACCTAAGCTGCGGCATGGCCAAGCTGGATCTTGCCAAGGTTAAAGCACAATGGAAATAAGCTATGAATTACAAGACAAACAGAACATTTCAGAGTAAAAAAAATAAAATCAAACTTAATGGGGAAATGTCTAGGGGATTAGTTCTTTTATCAGTGCCCACAGATGCCCTTTAAGGGCTCAGAGTTGTTTACTTAGACTGTAAAATGAATGAAAGATTTAAGGAGGATTTATTTGTACTTGGCAGTGGATTAATATTTAAGAGGGGATCCATTTTCACTCTGCAATGAATTAAGAGCCACTTACGCCATACATGAAATAAAACCAAGAGAGAGAGGCAGTGCTGCCTTTCTAATACATTTGTGGTCATGAAAAAGAAAACGAATGTTAGCTCTGAAATTGTGATCCAGGGGCTTCAAGTAGTCACAGAGAGGCCTATATTTTGTTACAGGTGGGGGTATGGCAGAGCTCCTTTTTTTTTTGGGGGGGGGGAATGCAGATGCTTACATGGTGGGTTTGTGGGGGTGTCAGACTTCCTGTAACATTATGGTTTCAGCTCTGTGACACTACTGTGCCCTTATCTATAATCACTAGTGGTTTGTGTACTTCCTGACAAGAGTGGAATGTCAGCTCTTCCTGTTTCATCTGTATCCTCAAGCAGCAATATGTACGCTGCAGGTTTCACTTTAGGATAATGATGTGATGGCTGAAAAGTGCAGTAAGCCATGGAAACCAGGCAGGTCACGTGTATTTTTTGCAATTTCGAGATGCCTGGCACACCAGGCAAGAAATGGCCCTGATTGTGACAGGGGCCTTTTGGTCCCGGTGCTCCAGGTAATTGCCTTATTTGCCCTGTAACTCTAACTAGCGTTTTTTTCGGGTAGGACTTATATTTAGAGCATCTTCGAAAATCCATAAAAATCATGCTACGTTTTTTTGGGGGGTCAGTCTTATTTTGGGGGAAACATGGTATTTTTATTTCACTTCAATCAAATGTAAGCAGAGAAAAGGCAAACTGCTTAAAGGAAAACTGTAACCCTAAAACAATGTATGCTTTTATGTATATGCAAAGGTGAGGTGGGAAGGTGGCAGGTTCAATTCCCAGCCATGACTGAAGTGTTCATGAGCAAGGCACCTAAGGCCCTTATTTAACAAGGGATAGCGCCAGGTAGCGAATGGTGAGCGAACGGTAATGACGGTCACCGCCATGAGTACGCTGGCTCCCCTCCGCAATCACACATTTATCAAGCCGATCCTGCTTAGCGACTGACAGAGCGCCAGATAGCGAATCATTCATCATTATTCCAGCCTCACCCCACAGCGCCAGCGAGCGACCTTGAACAGCGACAGGTATGACCTCTCGCTACCTGGCGCTCTCCAATGCATTTCAATGGAACAATCTTTAAATTAATTGCTATTAATGTTTTTTTTTTTAAATGTCAAAAATTCTGTGACCACTTCTGCAATGTTAGATATTTTTTAAGGTTAAAAAAAAAAAAAAAAATTGTGCAGAATTGAAATTACAGGTCTGATATTAATGTATTCATATTACAAAATGTTTTGAAAAACATGTTTTTTTTTTTTTTTTTTTTTAAATATGGTTTGGGGGTTAAAAAACGACTTTTAACCCATCGCCGCCAGCGCTCTGGGGTTTAAACAAGCATTTCACAGCTCGAGAATTTTTTGAGCGTGATTTGTTAATGAATATGCTGGGAGCCGTTCGCTATGGCCATTCGCTGTCATGCGCTCCCATACAGCGCGGAACCTGTCAAACAGCGGCCAAGCACAGCAAATACTAGCGTGCGCTGTGAAAATAACGCTACTGTCGCTCATCTGTCGCTACCTGGCGCTATTAATGAATCGGCCTCCAAGTGTTCCCTGAGTGCCATAATTAAGGCAGCTCATCACTCTAGGCATGTGTACACTGCATGAATGGCTTAAATACAGAGGAAGAATTCCTGTGTGTGCACAAGCATACAATGGGCATCTATGCCCCCCCCCCCCCCAAAAAAAAAAAAAAAAATGTGGGCAGGAGCGGGGCAGGAAAAGTTGAGGTGGCCAGAGATGAGGTGTGCTTGGGTGGACAGAGGTGAGGTGGGAAGAAGTTGCCAGGGAAAAGGCAGGAAAAGTTGAGCTGAGCAAATATGGGCAGAGGTCGGATGGAAAAAGGTTGAGTACAAGAAGGGGAGAGAAGAAATGAAGGGAAGAGATGAGGTGGGAAGAAGTGAGCAGAGGTGAGGTGGGAAAGGGATGTGGGCTTGCGTGGGGTAGAACAATAATGGAATAACACACACCACACCAGATAAATCAGAACCAATTTAGAATTTAACAGTTGAATATTAGGCAAAGTATTGAACACAATAGTTGGTGTATATAGCCACTGGATTAAGGCAATAAATGACTGTAGAAGAATCTAGTATAATTTCTACTTTTGAAGAATAGGGGGCGGGGGGATATCTCAAACAAAGGCTAAACTTGTGTCTAGGTCACTTATATGGCACATACTGTATATGGCTATTTGGATAACTTTAAAACACACTGTATGCTCTGTGTAATTCAAACAATCTATCAATACGCACACATTATCTATTTAAAATGTAAAATTAACTCTATATAATAAACTTCAGGTAGATGATGCTCTAAATTTGTAACTATGCTGTAAATAGTGAGAAGAACTGAAAAAAGTTCACTTATCCTTAGACCAAACGATCTTGGTGGAAAATGTCCTGTTATTGCTGACTAAAATGGTGCTGTTTCTTTAAATATTTTCCGGATATTTCTTTCTTCAACTGGTCACGGGCTCAAAAACTCTCCGAAATAAAATTTCCAATTACCTCCAACCCTTTCTTTGTGCTCCGCAGGAGGCTTCACACAGTGAATAACTGTAGCAATTAAATAATTTTATTTTTCAACTCACCAGATTTTCATCTCCTTCCACAGCTTTTGTTTCGCCCTGTCCTGTGCTCTAATAGCTCTTTCTGGATATGATCCCTCAGGTAGGTCACATTTATCTTTTTGTCTATTTCAACCCTGATAAAAAGGGTGATCTGTTGTTCGGTCACTAAAGACTAATATCAATAACAAGCCAGAAAGAACAGTAAAACAAAAAAAAATGACTTTGCATAGAGTTGAGGACCTACCCCCCAAAAGGCACCTACCTGACTTGACCTGCAGCGGCTTTCAGATACCCACCTACCTTTCTGGTATGTCCTTCCACTTACAACTTCCTTGAAAATCCCACGATTGGCAGATTCTTTACTCTAGTGGGAACTACTACTTTTCGTGTGACTATGGAAGTCCATGTGCAAACGCTGTACGTTGATGGCAGCGACTTGGCCACTAGTCTCGCAGAAATAGCGTGGGTGGGTGGGTAGGGAATTGGAATTGTGAGTGGACAGGCATTCCTATTTGGGATTCCAGGGGGATGCGAGACACATCACCTTGCACACACCTTTTTCCTAAAAGAGCTCTATAGTAACAGAAGAATTTGCGAACCTCAATAATAACATTTGTTAATATCACACTCACTTATTTATATGCAGACAAGTAAATTTAGACCTATGAAAAGGGACATTCAGGACACCACCGCTCATCCTTCAGGGCCCCCCTCCCCGAGAAGTCAGACGCTACTCCTGGCTACTCTTGGTTTTTCCCCCACCAAAGCCATGCCCAGTGGCACTTTTGAGAATGCCGATTGGCTGATCTCAGACATGCCGCAGCAGCGAGGTGCAGCCAGCGCTCTTGAGCACAGCCATTCACAGTGGCAGGACGCGGGAGTGCTTGGCCGCAGGGAAGCCGGGGATCCAGCCGTTGGCAGAGATTGTGTTGCTGGATCCACCGGGATCAGGTAAGTTTACTGGTGCCCCGGGGGGGGGGGGGTCACACAGCAGGGCATCTGGTGTAGGATGCCCTGGTGGAAGGCTAGCAGCCGGGCCTGGAATCTTTTAGATTCCAGGACCCGGCTGCATGGGTTTTGACCTACTTTAAAGCTAAATTTCAGGTGCCATGTTTTTTATTCACCAGCATTTAGCTTTTTTGAACTTGCTCTTTTCTGCTGAGCTTGTCTTACACAGCCCTCAATATATTACAATTGCCATGAACCTTGTGAGACCTAAAATAGCAAAGGGATAACTTGTGCATGCACGACTCTGACGAGTCAGAAAGGAAGGAGTTCACTACAGTTTATAAGCAAATGTAAAGCAAGACTGCATGAAATACTGAGTGAAATACATGTCCAGCATCAAGGCCTTGATTCAATACGAGTTGAAACAAATTCTCATGATAGTAAAAAGTTAATTTCACTGTTACTGAATCCAGGGCCGGCTCCAGGTTTATGTGGGCCCTTGGGCAGCCTGGTCCCAGTGGGCCCCTTTGTGGTGAAGAGTCGTGTCACATAACAGAGGGACTTCCCAAATCTGGATGTCCCCTAAGGACCATACCATTTGAACCAAAACTCTAGTTTTGGTCTACTTTGAAGCGGGCCAAACCCCTTTAAACCTGACCTTGGAGTCTAAACGAATCTAGATCTCCTGATTTTGGATGCCCCTGTGTGTGACCCCCTTGTTCATTACTTTCCTCAAACTGGTGAATGCACTGTGGGATCACCAGTTTCTGGTTAACCAAACCAGGGGGATTCTTTCACAAACAGGAGCATCCCAAATAGAGATGCCCCTGTAAATAGGACTAAACTCAGGGGTGGAATTGCTTGCATAGTGGGTATGCCACTGATAACAGGGGTCTCACAGATTGGGATGCTCCAGGGATAGGAAATCAGCTGGGGTGGGCAATTTAAAAGCAGAACAAAACCCAGCACTTCCTCCCCCGGAATCTAAATCGAGCTGCTTCGCTATGTGGAACCTTGCTATTCGAGGAGATGTGGGCACCAGCTGTGGCGATGCACTCCCAGTCCGCCGCCGGTCAAGCGCTGTTGCACACCCCAAAGGCCAGCCCTGTCAGTGGGCCCCCTGGAGGTTGGGCCCCCCTCTGGCAAGCTGCCAGATGCTGACGCCGGCCCTGACTGAATCACCAGCTAGGAAGACAATGATAGTTAATGGCACTGTTTACTACCGTGTAAAAAGGAGTAAAATGTTCTCTACTTTTCCTAGGAGTAAAAAAATACCATTGACTTCCATTGTTTTCCTAGACAGTGATTCAGCAACAGTGAAATTATTATGCTTTTTTCTCATAAAGTGAATTTTTTCCTACCATGATCATTTTTCAACTCATATTGAATCGAGGCCCAAGTGAGTAAACAAGAATCATGATTGAGAATCATGCTAAAGATTTGGTAAATCAAGTTTACTTTTGTTTGTGAAATGTAACTTACATACACTGTAAAAAACGCCATATGGCAGGGATAAATGATTTATTGGGATACATTAGAACAAATTTTGTATAGACTTTTTTAGAGTGTTCAAGTTAAAAAGCTCACTTAGATGTAAGTTACAATCTACATCCAATATACACCCAACAGTAAACTTGCTTCCCCAGATTTTCAGCATGACCCCCTATGTTTGTGCACCTGCCCTGCAAAACATTTTTCCTGTTGAGCTGCTAAAACAAACTACTGTTGCTGAGATCCATCCCTATTTCTGTAGCTCAGCCCTGCATTTTATTTATTCATGACCACCTTATTAAAACACTGAAAGGTGGACCTATACCAAGAGACAGGGGAAGGCACACAATCAAAGCTGGGAACAGCTATCCTCCCCTGCACACACAAGCATCAGTGTATCACACACCCTCTGATGCAAGTTAGGTGGATATACATCTATATCCAATAACAAAAAAAGGTGGTCATGAAAAATTTAAAACCAGGAGCTAGGCTACAAAAATAGGTCAAACCTCAGCAACAACTGCTTTTTTCAGCAGCACCACAGGGTAAATCCTCTTTAACCTTTTTCCTGAACTGTTCCTTTATGCAGAAGGAACATGCATACATGTCCATGTAAGTGTATTGTGTGAACAGAATTCTACAAAGGCAATTACATTTGTGTCTTGAACTGGTCTAAAACTCTAGATAATCGTGTGATTTTGTATTGCTCTAGTGCTAGCCCCAGTGATATTTCTTGCGTTGTCTCTGAATGGGTTCGGTGGTATCTGTTTGACCTTTACATCTTTAACAGTAAGTGGTACCAGTAACAACTATGTTTTCACACGTTGCGTTCCAAATTCTCTATACTTGTGAGTTCAGATTTGCTATGTATCTGCAATGTTACTAAGACACATTTCAAGAAAAGTGAGTAAAAAGACTTTGCCACTAATTTCCTTGTGAACAAAAGGTGCCGCCACACCCTCTACAGACAAACCTTCACCCGTAATAAAAAGTAAACTGCCTGCATGTGCAGATCAGGAGTCTTGACTTCATCGTCAGCTTGCTTTTTTTCCAGCTAAAACAACCCCACTGATTGCTCCTGTGATTTCCTTAAAGGCCCCTTGTATATATTGTATATTGTATATTGTTCTTGCCCAAAGTAGAACCATACCACATTTCTTGGTGGGTGGGGTGCCTGTGACGCCATCACGCTGCGGCCACATGTGACGGGCGGCTGTATGTAGTACAGGAGGCTGCGTTCTTTGTTTACCTCTGGAGATCCACGTGGGGCCTGCGATTATGAAAGTGGCGGTGGCTGCGGTGATGCTGGGATAAAGACACGGCACGGTGTGAAGGGTGAAGGTGGTATCTACATCTCTGTACAGGCCGGTCCCAGCAGCCTTATCACCACCCCCCGTTTTGTGCCTGATTACGGCTTTCTTCATCTCTATACACACGGACGCGGACACGGAGTGCCTGCAGGCAGATATCGGCTTTGTAACTGATTTAGTCTCTATAAGTCCCACTAGCAGTGGACGTAAGGGCTAGCAATTCAAGATTCAGCCGGCTATCTTGAGGACTTATATTGACGCACTCCTATAACTACTTGGTTCATACGCCGCTGTCAAGTTTTGGTGGACTTAGTCCCTGTAATATATGCCGGCCGGCGTGTATGAGTGTAGTGTGAGTGGACGAGGTGTGGAATCCAGGTTAGTCCTGGTGGGGGCCCCTGTTTTTTAAACAGCAATTGCTATTTTATACATGTGTACAGTTTTTTTATGTGTTTTTCTTGTAGAGTATATGTCATGTGCCAGAATCTAAGTAAAAATTAAAGTTTTTATATTTTTTGGCTAAAATTTCAGCCTAATGGTGTTTGTTATGTGCCAGCCTTGCAGGACAACCATTGTCTGTATATGTGTGTATATTTGCTAACTTCTTTAGGTTGAGCAGGGCGCCCGGCCTTTTTTGGGCAGTGCACCACTTGTACATTGTATAATGGTTACTCCCTGGTTTTTAGGGATGTTTTGTCTGATAAAAGTTACCCTTACTGACACATTTTGTATAATATAAACCAGCAAAGTCGTATCTATGTCTGCAATTATCATATTTTTCACTCTGCAAGACGCACATAGGGTTTAGAGGAGGAAGATAAGAAATAAATTAATATGAATCAAATGGTATTTTAAAATATACCCCAATCATCCTGTAACAGACAACATGCAGAATCGCCCCCAATCACCCCATAACAGGCAGTGTGCAGAATCCCCCCCAATCACCCCATAACAGGCAGTGTGCAGAATCCCCCATCATCACCCCATTACAGGCATAATTAAGAATCCCCCCCAATCACCCCATAACAGGCAGAATTAAGATCCCCCCCCCAATCACCCCAAAACAGGGAGAATTAAGATTCCCCCATCGTCACCCCATAAAAGGCAGAATTAAGAACCCCCCCCACAATCACCCTATAACAGGCAGTGGGACAGAGCCCCCCAATCACCCCATAACAGGCAGCATGTAAAATCCCCCAATCACCCCATTACTGGCAGCATGTAGAATCCACCCAACTCCACCATAACAGGCATTTTGCAGAATCCCCCCAATCACACCATAACAGGCAACATTCAGAATCTCCCCCAGTCACCCCATAACAAGCAGCAAGTAGAATCTTCACCCAATCCCCTCAATCCACAACAGTCAGTGTGTAGAATCCCCCAAATAACCCTATAACAGGCAGTGTGGCAGTATCCCCCCAAATCTCACTATAACAGGCAGTGTGCAGAATATCCCTAGGGGTAGAACCCCCTCCCCTCAATCATTGCATTGAGGAAGGGCAGCATGTTACAAGAAAAAACCTTGTCTGGGATCCAGGGATGTCAGCGGCGCATATGGGGGGCAGAGGAGGATGATGGATTAAAACTTGGAATGATCAAAATCCCCGGTTTTGCTCTACTTTAAGGCAATTAAAAGGCAGTAATAAATGAAATCCGTGGGAATCTGTCACCCTGCCATTTGATGACTCATGATTTATTACTCAAGAGAAATACTACTTGCATTGCTCATGGTGATCAGAGGCTTGTGTGCTGCTGCAGGGCCACGTTCTAAATGACTAATCTCCTCAATGTGTGTATTTGATGATGCCGAAAGTAATTCATTCCATCAAGCATATTATTCATGAATGGAATAAGAGAATTATTACACACCTGCCCTAAATATGACTACCTTGGCTGCCTCATCTCCATCTCTGACCTAATAGAAGTGAAAGCATTCTAGTTATGTAAAGCAGCTATTGCTTTTAATACACGATACTACCAGTCCTGACAGTCATGTGATCAGACCACATGCCCTTTGATTATAAAACAAATGCAACATGACCCCGAGGTTCTGTCGGCACACACAACACCATTAATGCCCCCCCTCCCCCCGTGACACACCTGCTGCCGCACATACACACAGTTTTTCCTACTTGCGTCTCCTTATGTCCTTGATGCTGGCAGGAGTCAAATGTTAGAGGGGTGTGTGTAACCACAACCATCCGATTGGCTGCAAGTTACCTTCCCTTTTTTCCAGCAACAAATTCCATTTCACCATTCACAAGCTGTACCTGTAGTTCCGCTTTTGCGTGAAGAATAACTTACTGTGACAATATAGCAGATAAGACTTTATTTTCACCTTTGCACTTTCAAAACATGCTCATATACATATGTATTTATTTGTAATTTTAATATTTCTTATTTTATTTTGAAATAACTATTAAAGGGAACCAAATAGGCAAAAAGCACAATATGTTGCTCATGTAATTTCTTTCAATATTATTTATCGTAAGAAATAGTAAAGGCTTACCACCAAATAACAGTATAAGTGTCTTACCTCCCTGAAAGTTGATTCCTGACAGTCTGATCTTGCAGGACAGAATTGTTGGGATGATATTACATCTCCTGTACTGCAGCATGGCTGAAATTTCCTGTTTATATTTGAGAAAAGCTTAGATTGCCTGATGAAAGGCTTTAAAGTGGACCAATCACCAGTATTTTTACTTGTCCCGATTTGCAATGCCCCACTGTATGTAACCCCCCAGATCACCCACTCATCTCTCCACCATTCCCACCGTGCATGTGCTTACACTCGTCCAATCGATGATTTATGCATATGTAAAGCTGTTGTTTTGGATTGAGCGTCAGCATAAGGAGCATGGGTAGCCATATCCCTGTTTTCCTGCAGAGTGAGCGTGCCTATCTGAATAGCGGGGTTCAGGAGCACTCTTTGCTGCAGAGACGCAGAGTTAAGGGAGTTGCAGGTGATCTGGGACGGCTCACACAGTTGGGCACCTAGTTGGCAGTCTCTAGACTCTTTTAGACTCCAGGGCCTGACACTGCCTCTGATTGGTCCACTTTAAAGGCGGGGGGTACAGGTGTTTGCCTGTTTATGTATCTATCTTTCTTTCACAGAACAGCAAAAGAGTATGATTACATTTATTTTGCTGCTAGTGACATTTTCACTGAGCTCAGGAGCACAGAAGAGATAGACAAGTAGATAAGTTCCTGCTTACATCGATGGCTAACATGGAACAACTTACTGACACATGTGGATAAGTAAACGGACAAGCTGATTCATCACTAACGCCAGGTAGCGACAGATGAGCGTCTGTAGCAGGCATTTTCAGAGCGCACGCTAGTAGTCACTGTGCTCAGCCGTGGGTCGCTACTTCATAGCGACTCACTCGCTGTTCAGTAATGTTGAATACATTGTGAGGCATCACTATTTAACCAGTACAGCGCTGTATGGGAGCGCATGTTAGCAACTGCTCATAGCGACCGACTCACACCATATTCAGCAAAAAAACAGCCTCACAAATCTCTGGCACTGAAAAATGCTTGTTTGAAGCCCAGAGCGCCGGAGGCTGTGTGTTTAAAGTCAAAGTGTTTTTCAGCATCTATCCACTAGTAACAAAGCAAAAACATATGGAATTACATTGTAGCAACATTGTAACATGAACACTTTAAAGTGGACCAACACCCAGGGGGGATCGGCCCGGGAATCTATAAGATTCCCGGGCCGATCAGATCCCTCCCCGCAGGGCATCCGAAATCGGGATGTCCCGCGGGGTGAAACCCCCCAGGAAGCCCAGAAACCATACCTTAACCCGTTGAAACGGCGCTTCCTTCTAGTAGGGCACGCCAGCCGTTTGTGAATGGCCAGCGCAGGCGCGTTCCCTGGCGCTCAGAGCCGCTGTGGTTGGATGCCGCTTGTATGTGCATACCACAGCAGCTCTGAGCGCTCTGATTGGACGAGCGCCCGCGTAGGAGCGTGGTGAGGTGAGTGTTTCCAGGTGTTCTGGGGGGTTTCACACAGCGGGGCACCCCGATCGGGGTGCCCCACCAAAGTGGACCAAAACCCAGGATAGTGAAAATCCTAGGTGTTGGCAGACCTGTAATGTCATTTCTGAAGAAATATATAAAAAATGGAAAAATTTTGAAAAAAATGCTTTTTCAATGCCAGAAGAGGTCACAGAATTATTTGTGATTTTTGGAAAAAAAAAAACCCGTTTAAAGAGAAGTAAAGGATCGTCCATTGAAATGTATGGGAGAGCGACAGGTAGCGAGAGGTCATACCTGGTGCTGTGCAAGGCTGAACGCTGGCGCTGTTCGCTGAGGCTGTGAAAATGTTGAATCAGACGCTACATGGCGCTATCCCAGTCGCTAAACAGATTCTGCTTGATAAATGTGTAATTGCGTGCCGTGTCCGGCGTTCACCAGTCGCTACCTGTCGCTACCTCTCATTAACCAGCCACTACCTGACGCTATCCCTTCTTAAATAAGGACCTAGATCTCTCCAGCAGGCACAGCACATGATGTGCCTGGAGTGGAAATATGTCCACTTTTTGGGATGTATGTAGGGGTTGGGTTGCAGAAAGGAGGCTAAGGCCCTTAATTAAGAAGGGATAGCATCAGGTAGCATCTGGTTAATGAGAGGTAGCAACATTTGGAGCAATGAAGGGCCTCTTCCTCAGGGAATCCATGCATTGCCCTGAAACGTTGGAAAAATATTTTAACAATAAATTTTGAGGAATTTCTCATCTTTCTACTGCAACTACCAACTTTGCTAACTGTTACGGCCTAAGCACCCCTGAACAGTAAGAGTCAAGGTGTGTGCTTCATACTGATCCTTATAAAGAAACAGTTATTTATTTGATTAGAGAAAACATCTGAGTCATTTATTTGATCAGAAAAAGCTTCTGAGCCAGTGTAAGCTTTCTAATTTACCCCAGAAGTCCTAAATCCCTACAGACATTTCCTGCCGAAGAAAGGAAATCTTCAATCTACAATTCATGCAAAAATCTGCTGTAGATGTTAAAACACAATCTTTCGTTGGCAGACTGACAAGCTTTGTGTTCTTTTCTGCAGTGAAATCCAGTTTTTCGAGTTCTCCTGACAGGTGTTTCCCTTTCTCGGCTTCATGAAGCATTCTGTATAATTGTGTGTAGGAGTATGTTGGATGCCTCTCAATCTCCGCGAAAATGATAACAGCATCCAACAAGGTCTGAACCTGATGCTGAACAAGTTATTTTACTCTCTTTATTTTACACCTGTTCACTATAATTCTCAACAATCAATCAATATATCAATATAGTGAGAAAATGTTTTAGTATGATGCTACAGGTAATTATTAAAAAGGACCAAAAACCCCAGTAATACAAAGCTTAATTAGTCCCTGCCACTAATCCTCTCCTTGGGAGTAGAAAAACAATGAAAAACAATGAAAACAATTTCCGCTTACCCTGAAATATTGTAAACCCTATTTTTGGAATCTCATTCCTGGACTCTTACTTCTTCAGGTTGCTGTGGTGTATCGTGGGGGGCTGTGCATTTTCTACTCCTCAATTTCATCCTCTCCTCAAATCTCGCTGGTCCTGCCACTCAAAATCCAAGCAATCTGCCGTGTGGGTGGGACTTCTGGGGAAGTTTACAGGACTATTGCTGGGAAGTGTACTGTTTGTGAGATGAGGAATGTGGGGGTGGATGTAAATATGGGTTTTGGTCCAGGGATCCACACACTATGTGGTGCAAGCAGTCTGTTACAATGTTATTGGGGTGGGCACACATGCTAAAATACTGCAGGTTGGAGAGTACAAGCAGAAATGTAACAGGTTAGCTTATGTATAGTAAAACATGCTGGTAAGAATACAATAGCTGGTTCATGGCTTAATGCAATAAAATAGAAGGGAAAACACATACCACTCAGATCTGCTGAAGGGGTCCTAGTCCCTGTGTTTAATAAGTACAAGAAAGAAAGCTTTCGGGGCCCATGCCCTTCGCCAAGTCAGCAACCTGGGGCCAGGGGTGCTCGGGGGCGCAAGTGGCCCGCAATGCCATCAGCTTCGGCCCTCTGCACCTCTACTCACCTCTACTCACCTCATCTCTGCTTACCTCTGCATCAATCACCTCTACTCATCTCACCAACCTCAACTCAACCCGTGTCACGTGCCTAACCCTTATTTCTTCTGCTCACCTAATCAATTACCGGTACCACCTGACCTCTGCCCAACTCTTCTCACCTCAACCTTCGCCTCACCTCTGCATATACTGCAAACAACAAAATATAAAACAATATATTATACCCCCTAAAACCACCCTTTATAGGGTTGGCACACAGTCTAACATGTATATTGTGATTCAGGTATATATTTAAAAATGCAAAAATAAACACAGAGCTTCCTTAGTTACCAATCGGTTCTCCCAAAGTCCATGTGCAAGCGCTTCTTTCGCAAATCAGCTTCAATGCACTCTTCTTTACATCCGTGGTTATTTTCTCCAAGAGAGACTTGCAAGCATATCTACTCCACCTTTCTATGAAAACCCCTCAACGTAGGTCGTAAACGGAGGATATCAAGCCCAGGAGTGCAGCATGAAAACAAAAACACTCATATAGTGTAATTCAGTATGACACACGTTATTTAATGGAGAAAGGTAATGCACTCACATAGAAAAAAACTTTAAAATCATGTAAAATCAGAGGATGGTTCTCACCAGCTCCCCACACACAATAAGATCTGGCCATATCAATCGGTCAATCGAATATATATGCCGCTTGCCACCGCCGCCGACGCGTTTTGTTGCCCACGGCAACTTTAACAAGGCTAGTGGCACTGCGGCATGCTAATCAAATAAATACCTTTAGTGTAATCCCACATGAGGGCGAGGTAGGCTGAAAACGAGAGGCGCACTTCCGGGATGCGCTCCGTGATGTGCGCATAGCTGTAAGGCTGGGCAAGGCAGTAGCTTCCCTTGCGTCACCAGCCCCAGCTCCTCCTCCCCTTGCTTTCCAGTTAGAAGACCGTAAGGTACGCAAACTGCGCAGCAACAGCTACGCCAACAGCGCAGGACGTGATCAGGTGCGCTCAATAGCACCACACAGTGGCCAGAGGGGGACCCGCAGCCTGTCAAATTCCCTCAGCGTTGTGAGAACAAGCAGCTTAGAATCTGAGGTTTACACACTGCAGGCCACCCCCCTCACCCCCTTAGGAGCCAGCACCCGTTATCCTTAAAAAATATATATAAATGCCCACTCCAAAATAGCAGCGAATGAGGAGATAAAAGCCTTCAAAATAGCAATAAAAGAGGAGCAAACTGATAAAATCACATGCTGCACTGCTGACAATAAGCACAGCCTGCGCACCCAGATAACAAATAGAGATCATAACACTATAAAAACTAGCATTATGGACAGATGGATTCTGCATCCAGAACGCATAAAATATGACACAGCCACATACAATGAGATGTTCCAAAAATTAACAAGGATAATGAACCAAGGCCACTAACGCCGCCTAGTGGAGACTTAATAATAAAATGATCTACCAAGCTGAGTCTCTTAAGGAGGAAAAGTTGACAAATGCTAAAATGACAGACATCATCAGATAACAGAAAAACAGTTTGTGCAATATAAAAATAAATAGAAAAAACACAAATAAATTAGGAATTAAGAATCATCAATGAAACAATTTAAATCAAAATCAACATTAAGACCACTCGGAGCTAAAGTATTGAGAGTAAAAATCCACTTTCCCTCCTTCTGACAGATGTCCCTCTTTAAATTGGAACCCCGCCAGTGGGGTTCCGTATGGTCTATTCCAATGAATGACATCTGTGTAGGGTCGCTGGAGTGAGCTGCTTTAAAATGGGCCGACAGACTGTGTAATTCATATCCTCGGCGGATATTATAAATGTGTTCGCGTATCCGCACACGGAGTTCCCTTGTGGTCCTCCCCACATAGAACAACCCACACGGACACCAAATCAGATAGACCACATACTTAGTATGGCAGGTGATGAATTTTGAGATCTTATAATTTTGACCTGTTTTAAAATCTACAAAACTTTTTTGGGGTTTTGGCACAGATCTCCCAGTTTTACAACCAACACATCTGCCGCACTTGTAAAAACCAGATAGAATATTGTCAGTTAATGTCACCCGTACGGGTGGGTCTACAAAGCTTTTGGTCAAACGGTCCCTGAGGTTAGGTGCTCGCCTAAAAATTATTTTGGGCCTCGCAGGAAGAGTCGGTCCTAGAACCGAATCAAGATGGAGAATGTGCCAATGTTTGGCTACCAACCGTTGAATCTCTCTATATTGAGTATTGAAACCCGTTATAAAAGGCACCCCCATATTACTATTCGATTTCCTTCTAGTGTTACCCAGTAGCGTTTCTCTCGGGGTTTCTCTTACTGCTATCCTCTGGGCTTCCACCTTCTCTGGATCATAACCTTTATCCACAAAACGTTTTTTGAGAAGGGCAGACTGACTGTCAAACTCTGTTAGTGAAAAGCAATTCCGCCTAATCCTAAGAAACTGTCCCTTTGGTATTGCTGACAACCAATTCGGGTGATGGCAACTAGAGCACGGAACGTACCCATTCCTGTCCGTAGGCTTGAAATACGTAGAGGTGGTCAGTCTAGATCTCTCTACTTTGATGTTTAAGTCAAGAAAATTGACTGCCACAGGGCTGGCTTCCACCGTAAATATATTTAAAAAGCATATATTGCAACCTTTTATTCACAGAGACACATCAGGGCACTTACTAGCCCAGATGGTGAGAGGAAGGAATAAAAAGAAAATATGAAAAAGGAAGAAAGAAGGAAGACAGTAAAGAAATATAGGGAAAAAGGAAGGCAAGAAAAGGTTGGCTCCATAAATGAGGAAATCCCCTTCCTCATTTGTGCCTCCAGCCCCCCCCCCCGATGCAGTCCCCCAACGGTCTTTCGAGGTTCCATGAAGGAACCATGCACACCCCAGCTTGAATGGTGCTCTCTGAGCTGCCATCAAGCCCAGCTAACTAGTGAGTAAGCATGTATAGTATGTATATTACCTTACTCATTGTGCCTGTTTAATGATAAAAATAGACCCCTGATTGGTTGTTTAAAGTAGACCCAAACCTAAGATTTTGACTATCCAGGGTTTTGGTCCTTTCCCACTGCGTGAAACCCCCCAGATCGCCGAAGCCAATTCACCTCTTCCCGGTCATTTGTCCAATCAGCACACCAAGCCTTCATCTAAGGCCTGCGGCTCTGAGTGCGCTTATGGACACATCCCCCACAACCCTCTAACAGGGAATGTGCCTGTGCGGGCACGCACCCTGCTAGAGGGATAGTGGGGATTCGGCCGCGGTACGTGCATGCGCCGTTGGATCGGGAAACAAGGTAAGTGTATAGGCGACCTGCGGGGTTTCACACAGCGAGGCATCCCGATTTTGGATACCCCGGGGGAGGGAATTGATCGGCCCAGGAACCTTATAGATTCCCGGGCCGATCGCCATGGGTTTTTGTTCACTTTAATAAACTAGTGATAAGCTAAGGGTCTATCTACACACTAATTTTATCCACCCCCAACAAATGTTCACAATACAATGCATGTTGATTAAAGGTTTATTGTCCTCATGTTACCTCGCTTTGTACTCCTAGTAAGCTATCCTGACATTTCAGTGCTCGTTTGCCAATACCAGTGGGACAGATTACATTGCTCTTTCTTTATGTGAAACACTAAAGTTCCTAACCTCCACAAGCTATATCCCAGAGCACCCACGAAAAGTGCTGTACTAATAAATACAGTGTCATTGCAAATTCTGTATACATTTGACCTAAATCATCAGGAGGGCTCAGAATGAAAATGTTTTTTGTGCCTGCAACACCAGGTAGGCCTCACCTGGAATCAATAGTCTGAGATGAGTTTGTTTTTCTAAGCTATGCATTTCAGGTTTCAGGGGGTCAGATCTAGTGACAGGGGTGACTCTGTTACAAGAAAGGGTCAGGATAATAGTGGCATTAGTACAGGTGGCAGTAGGTAGGCCCTTATTGAAATCAATGGGCTGGTCTGACCTTTTCAAGAAAAAGGCAGGACATTAATGAAAATGTTTGGGGCCTCATTTGAAAATAAAAATATCCTGAAATATGAACCATGAATCAAAAGGTTCAAATACTTGCTGTTTTTTCAAAGGGTCACATATTGTGGTGGAGGTACAGAAGCAAAGAAACACAAAAAATGTTTCAGTAGAAACTGTTTTAGTATTTAATATTTACATTTATAGGAGCAGAGCTCCTCCTCCCCGTTCTGACCCATGTGACCGCCAGCAGCAGGGTCATAGCAACTGGCCACTGGCAGTCATACGGGTCTGGGACCAACCACCATTGGATCCAGTTCCGGTAGGAGGTAAGCTTTGAGGGTCCTGGTTTTGGAGGGGGCTATGTGAGGGAGGGGAATCACTAGTTCAGATGTACCAGGCACTAGCAACAGTTCCAGACACCCCTGCAGGGCGTGGGACCACTTTAAATATATTATTTTGCAAATAAATCCTCAAAATGTTTACTTGCAACAAATTCTTATTTGCATGCACATGCCTCATAATGTATGCAGGGAAAATGACATGGCCATGTGGTTTCATTGGTGGTGCCTGGTGTTCATTGATTAGCAAAGTTAGATAAGATTCCAGAGTTATCCATCTTTTGTTCATTATAATCATGGTAAAAGATGCTGTGATGAAACCTTCCACAGTGCTGAAATAGTATTCACAATGTATACAGCCCACTGAAGAGTTACATGTGGATTCTGCAAATCCAAAAATCCAGGGCGGGCCGAGGCGGACTGACCATAGGAAGCATTTTATAAATATCCTGTTTTGTATTCCTTCAGTAAGCTAGCAAACATGTTTTTCAGATCTTAGCTTGATTCTGTTTTCCTTAAAATATCTTAGAAAAATGATGTATTCCAGAATGAATAACAGCTAAAGCTTTTATTCCCCCCAGTAAAAAAAAGGCATTCTACTGACCTGTGAACTTTGTCACAAGTGATGGCCAGGCAGTCACACTTTGTATAAGCTGTTCCAGTTTGGTAACATCTTGTGCGCAGCTAAGTCAAGGTTAAACATGATGTTTTGGCTTCATTCAAAACACTTTCCAGGCCCGGGTTGCTTCTAACGTTGAAGTATGTACATGTAATAAAGTATGTACATGCACTTAAACTGATCTGCACAGTGTTGCAAAAAAGTTGGACATGTTAAGGCTCACCCATGTCATCTAGTTAAAGATGAATAGGCACAGAATACATCTGTATACGCAGTTCGATTGGAATGCAGCAAGCAGGGCTTTTCTAGCTACATTCCAACCACACTGTATCAAAACTGAGAGGTGTGAAAAGGGCCATAGAGGATAAATTACATGACTTTTTCTGCAGATCTTCAAAACGCAAGAACGCAAACGCATCCGGACAGGTGTGAACGTGGCCTAAATGCCTTGAATGTGTCCTTATCACACATAAGAAAGCATCATAACATGGCTTACACCAAGAGAGGTGGGAAATGCTCATGGCAGCTTACTTCTAGGACCACTACCGACAGTACATTATTTTGTCAAATGGCCCTCTAGGTAGTACTTGTCACTCACCTCCCCCTCTGTATTCTTCTTGAATGAATGAATGTGCCAAAGTCAACCCTCCTTCCTTCCCTGCACATTCATAAGGGCAGTATGTCCGCAGTCCGCTATTATGCGAACGCCATCATACAACGTGTTGTGCTTGGCAGCATGGACACAACTACATTCTGTGATGACAGAAGATCGAACGCTGTATGAAATTAAGGTTAATATTTAAATGATGTAAAAAAAGGTAGGATGGTTTTTCCAGCAGCTACTGTATATTGGAAATGGATACATGGAGTAAAGGGTCACGTCTGCACCATTATTTTAGGTGTGGTACATCTGTCTCACTCTAGAAATACATTACTTGGCTAAAGGGGACCTTTGCTATTATCTATATCTAGGATTTACTGCAGCGTTTTTTAAGCTTCCCAAATGTCATCTAAATTATGGCAAAATAATTTATTGGAATCCAACTGAAGCAAACAACATTTTCCCTGCCAAAATTAAACAAGAGTGTATTTTTCTATAAAACGCAATAACCATTGACCATTTAAAATAAAATGGCAGCAAAGATATCCCCCAAATAATGAAAGAATAGATAAAATAATGAAATGACAATAAAGGTGTCTTGAATACCTAGCTGGATCTCCTGCCCTTCTGATGTTTATATGACCTGCCTTTCACTCTTTTCTGAGCACTGATCAAAGTCTAGTAAAATGTTAGTTATGTCTAGCTGTATAGAAAATCTCTCCCTGCACCTCCTGTTCCCTGTAGTTGAGGACCCCTTTCATTTCATTTAGATCTATCCTGTACTTAAAGTCATTAGGTAGACACATAAAGTACAATTTCAGTTATCCCGAAAGCCCCTAAGGTTACTAGCATTTTAAACTTTTAAAAATGGTCATCACAAATCTGAGAAAACATAATTCTCTCATATGCTTTTTATAAATCTCCTGGGCAATGAGATAGGTCGAGGTAAGCATGGCATGCTCCTACATCAGCATAGTGGCAGCATAGGGGCTGCTTTTATACCTTGTTTTTGTTGCATGCTCTGATACTACTGGTTTCCCATAGGCTGCTGTTATTTTTATAACTTACAAAATATATACCATGTTACAGATAATTTGCAGCTCACCTGTAAAATAGCCCGATTGCATGTACACAAATAGAAAACTTCTTTATTTTATTTTTGTGTGTGCTGAGTTAGAAAAACTTTGATTACTTCTAACAAAGAAATCAATTTGAGTAACCTATCCTGACTTCTCAGTTGAAAATAGAGACAGCTCCAGATTTCTTTCCTCTAGTGCCACCTTCTGATGAAATCTGAAACTGCGGCTGCTGTATCAGTTTTGGGATTCAATTGGATATCAGTAGAGATGGGAAAAGCCGAACCGCAAAGTTCGGGTTCGTACTGAACTTTGCGAGTTCGGGTTCCCAGACCCCAACACGGACTTTAGCCAGAAGTCTGTGCTTGAGTTCAGTGTCCAGCCCAATACAAAAAAGGTGAGCAGCCCATCAATCAGCTTCACCTAAGGTTGCAGCAGCAGAAGCACAGCTGTAACTTACCTGAGCCCCCATCCTTTTCTTCCAGTGGTGACAGCAGCAGCAGCTACAAAACTATGTCCTCACTCATGGGAGCCGGTGGCCATTGTTTTGTAGCCCTGGTTGGGGCCAGTTTGAAACGCTGTTGCTGCTAACGCCACAGCTCTGCAGCTAAAAGAAGAGGTTTGGGTAAGTTAGGTAAGTTACAGCAGTGCTTCCGCTGCAGACCTTCCCACCACAGCCACCTCCCCTCAAAGTTTCCCCGACTTTTTATTCACAGTTCGGTCAATCTTGCCAAACCCGAAGTTTGGGGGACTCACCCATCTCTAGTTATCAGAGGACTAAGAATCGATCAAGTGTAGCTCTACAATAAGATAAAAACTCTTGCATATTTCTTTCAACACAGAAATGATCATTTCACATTTTTTATTTCAGCTACCAAATATGTTTGGAAACCTACGCTCAACAATGATGTCGCTAATGATTGGTTCCTATGCATCATCTGCAATTACCTTTCCAGTACTTAAAGTGAGTTTATTGCACCTCTGATTGACTTAGGAATGAAAAGATTGCATACACTGATGATGCTTTAGAAAAAAAACATGGAAATGTATGAAATAGCTCTAATTAAAGGATTAGTCTTGGGACACCCTTGGAGTTTCCTATGTTGGAACATAAACGGAGGGGAAGAATAAACCCAAAAGCCACATGAAATATTTTGTCATGTGTCAACAGAAACCTAGTCTTTGGAGGGTAATTCGCCAAAATGGGCCACACTCTCCACCTGATGTAGTAGATTGCTAGATGCCTTATCAGGTGGTCACCAGTCAGCTTTAAATGGGTGCCAAATTTGCACACAAACGCAGATATACATCTGAAACCTTCGGGAGGTTATTTGGTAAAATGTGAAGAGCTTTCCACATTGAGTAAGAATGCTCTCTTTCTCATGTGGAGAGCTATTTGTGTCACTTGAATTTCACTTGGATTGCCTCTCTTGACTTGTTAGTTAGAGACATTACCACAAATCAAAAAAACACTCGATGCCACAAGCTTTCCAAATTGTATTAAAGAAACACATCTGCAGTCTTTTCCTGGCAGACCTCAGACCAATAGTGTCCGATGGCACGAGGTGACCCATCTTACCTGCCAGCTCTCCAGCACTGCACATGGCTCACTTACCAAGCCGGCTTGAGAAGCCAGCTTTGGGAATGGGCACAGCTTCCGTTCAGAATGCTCCCATTTACTTCAATACAATACATACATGGAAGCCACACCTAGGGTACCATTGGTCTGAGGTCTGTCAAACCAGACCAAGTAGATCTCCAGCCACCTAACCCACCTAACCCCCTCCCACTGGGCATCTTTATCCTAATTTACTGCTGGAACTGTCCAAAATCAGGAATTACTACAACCGACAAACCCAAGTGGCCAGCAGCAATCATGAGGAACATCCAGTGCAGCTGCTGCAGATACTGGAGCATGGAAGGGTAATTTTAATGCCTGACTTTTGGGAATTTCTACGGTTTTAATATCACAATTTGGCATAGCCCATTGGTGAGGGATAAAACAAACCTGAGGACCATTTTGGTTTTAGGTTTGTGTTAAACCCAGAATGTTGGGGCATTTACAAAATAGCTATTTCAGCTGGTACAGATGTCCTTAACATTTTGAGAGTTTCTGTAACTCAATACACAACTCAGTCTCAACTCAACATTTTAAATCCCTCACACCTGATTGTGTTTTGAGGTAGAGATGTTCTCTAGGCAAGTTGCTAAGGTGTTTCAGTTAGGTAGTGACATTTTCCACGAACCAGTATATAATAATCCCCACAGCTACCTCTGCACATAAGCTGGATACTTTTTCCACAATACATTAAACAATTATGAATGTATAATATAATATTTACAAGGCGTTATTAAGTAACAGATGTTCTCTCTTTTAAAGCAATGTTCTTTATGCACCAATCTTTCTGCAGCTTATAAATGAAGCCGGAGCCTCTTTCGTGGGAATTATGTTGGGTTGGTCTGCTTTAGCTTGCCTGATCTTCCTCAACTGTCTCATCAACTGGCCCAAGGAAGCCATCCCATCGCCGGAAGAGACAGCATTTACGTGAGTGTCTAATAATTATCTGTAAAAAAAATATATATATATATTTTTCACTTTTTCAATATGTTTGATTTATATTTAGTATTATCAGCACTATTTGAAATAGGTATTGTTACATTTAATAAATGTATTTATCAAGCAGAACTTGCAGACAAGGGTAGACGTTAGGTCAGATTTAAAGGCTGTTTGTGTGCTAAGCAGCTATACTCACCCAACTACCCGGATCCCTCAAAGCACCAGCTGTTAATATGCCACTGTCTGAGAGGCACTGGTGGAACTAGTGGGAGAGCATTCCTGTCAGCCCCAGAGTTCAAAGTATTTTTACCAGCCAGTGCTGTAAGGGGTCAAGGCTGTGGGTTAGTAGTCATATATTTTTATTATTTCAGAAATGGCCATTATCTCCACAGTTGAGTCACATACAGCCAGATGCCCTATGATCTCACTTTTCTTTGCATTTGCTCATATACTAATACATATGCACATCTCATAGCTTTTTGTTACATAATGTTACAGGAAAAAGGTCACACTGCGCACTCTTGCACTAGACCACAAAGTCACTGGAGACCAGTTTTACACCCATGTGACTACTGTTGGTCAGCGCTTAAGCCGGAAAGAGAACCATGAAGGAGAGCGTCTCTCTAATGAAGACCTGTCTAAGCCCGCCAAAAATAACGGTAAGAGTCAGTGAAACAGCAGCCATCTCCAGGCTCCAACTTTAAATTTCAAAGTTAAAAGCCACCCCCTCAGCATTCCATTTTGTGTTTTTAATCCTTGAAAATATCTCATACATATCAGCCTGTCATAGCAAGAGTTTTCTAATACAGTGGACCCCAAAACCTTTCCTACAAGGCCCACCAACAGCTCATTCTTTGTCAATCTCCACATATCTGCCTCTGTAGCTCTGCTGCACCAATTACTTCACTTTAACATCTGTGTGAAAATCTGCAAAACTTTTGGTGGAGAGGGCTGGGGGACCCATGTTCTAACAGACAGCTAGAGACAGCCATTGCAGTATGGGATCAGTCATATTTTGAGTCACATTTTTATGACCACTTCCTAGTTTCAGTGTCAGTAGAACATAGCTCATGACAGCGCGTAGCTCACTGTCGTGAGCTGGTTTAGTGACTATGTAAGGTGGTATATCCCTGGAATATGTTGTCATGGATAAAATTGGCAATTTATCAGAGTTTCAAAAAAGAATGATTATTATTAGCTTTCAGGCTATAGCAAATTCTACCTGACTTGCTTGGGATACTCCCTGCCCATCAGATTAATCATGTAGTCTGTACAGCCCACCTCCACCAGACATTCACCCCTCTCTGGAATTTAGATTGTCCCAGCTATTTCTGACACATTAACGTGGAGTAGCTCACCACCAAAATAAGCCAGGGGCTACCAGATGCATGTCTAAAAAACATCTCAGCAAACCCGACTGCGTATGGGTCTCCGAAGTAGATGGATGGTCAATGCACCTAAAAAAGTTGCATCATCAGAAATTGGAAATTTACCTCTGCTGATTGGCAAAATGTTGTCTTCTTCAATTAGATATTAGATATGTTTTCTGTTTCATTGGATGCTTTTCTGCTTTTCTGGATATTGGCCTATAAGGCAAGAAACAACAGGGGAAGTGTCACAACCCCGAGTTCGGCTGATGCCCAGATGGTGGCTGGGCCAATTACCCCATTTGTGTTACCGGTAGCCACCAGCTGGTGTCACCAGAGCTCTGGCTGCAGACCCCATCTGCAGTTCTATTTGCCACCAGCGGGTGTCAGCAGAGCCCTGGATGCTCTCTCCCCATCATCTGCTGCATCTGATGTGTGGGCTATTTAAGGAAGATCGGCCCTCCACCTGGTGCAGCAGGATTTTGTTTGCTTGTCGTTTGCATTGGTGACGATTTAATAAACTCCCCTGTTCACTGCAGTTCTTGTCGTTTCATTGCTCTGGCCAGACTTTCTGCTCCATGGCGGAGAGTTCATATTCGAGAACTCTCCGGCCTGACATAATCCTGCTGCCCACCCAAAACCCACCTGGCCAGAGCATTGCGCATCCTAGGACCTGTAGTCCCTCTAGCTATTGCTCTCCATTCCTAGCCCCTATAATGGATCCTGCAGTAATCAGAAAGTTGCTGACATTAACAGAAAGCCATGCTGATTCTGTGCATGCATTGTTTGTGGAATATTCCAAACCCATGTGCCTAGACATGATAAACTATATCCATTCTCTGATAGATCAAGGGGATTTTGATTTCCCTGTTGCTTAACCCCTCATTAAGATCTTGGTGGATGTAGCTTTCAATATTAATTCTCCTTTACCACAGGTTAAGCAGACCTGTTCCAATAAACCATGTGTAACTGGTCAGATTCCCCCAGCTCCTCTCCCCTTAGATAGATTTGTAGGGTCTAGGGGTTACTCTGAGGTGCTGTGTGCTTCACCTGGGGCCTTGGCTCAAGGGTCAGCTATTTCCTCATGGGGCCAACCTGTGCCTACTACTGGAAGCCAGGACCCTGATTCCTGGTTCTATGAAGAATCTGATGATGATGATCCTGTCTTTGAGATTCATGCCATTGGTTCCGATGATGAATGGACTGATTTTTCGGATGAGGATTGTGTGGTCGATGCCAGCCTGTCACCAGAGCGTCCCATGGTCGATGCCAGCCTGTCACCAGAGCGTCCCATGGTCGATGCCAGCCTGTCACCAGAGCGTCCCATGGTCGGGTCAGCCGCCGCTGGACCCCACTGCGGGTCAGCCACCGCTGGGCCCCACCGTGAGTCAGCCGCCGCTGGGCCCCACTGCGAGTCAGCTGCCGCTAAATATCTCCCAGAACCTACCTTGTCTCTGTCCCTTAGCGAGCCTGCAGCCGGGTCCCTCTGCAAGCCTGCAGCGGGGTCCCTCAGCGAGCCTGCAGCGGGGTCCCTCAGCGAGCCTGCAGCCGGGTCCCTCAGCGAGCCTCCAGCCGGGTCCCTCAACGAGCCTGCAGCCGGGTGCCTCAGCGAGCCTGCAGCCAGGTCCTGCTTCCAACCAGCTTCAGGACCCCCTGGCTTTGGGTGTGCACCCGGGCTCTGCTACCAGCCGTCACCCGGGCTCTTCTACCAGCCGTCACCCGGGCTCTGCTACCAGCCGTCACCCAGGCTCTGCTACCAGCCGTCACCCAGACCGTGCTTTGAACCCGGGCTCTGCCTTGGCCCTGCACTCAGACCATGCTTTGAACCCGGGCTCTGCCTTGGACCCATGCCCTGTCTTGGATCCGCACCCGGGCCCTGTCTTGGATCCACACCTGGGACCGGTGAAACCTGGACAACCATTTGGATCCCTACCCCTATGGATTCTGGCTCCACAGTGGATCCCGGAGGTGGGATTAATATCCAGATTTTGGACATTTTTCTTTCCATGGACTTGAGCTTTTACTGTTTGGTCTTGCTCAATAATTTTTGTTTTGTTCAGAGGAGCGTTCAGGAGCCCGCTCCTGAGAAAGGAGGTAGTGTCACAACCCCGGGTTCGGCAGATGCCCAGCTGGTGGCTGGGCTCAATTACCCCATCTGTGGTACCGGTAGCCACCAGCTGGTGTCACCAGAGCTCTGGCTGCAGACCCCATCTGCAGTTCCATTTGCCACCAGCGGGTGTCACCAGAGCTCTGACGGCTCGCCCTACCTGCAGTTCCATCAGCCACCAGCGGGTGTCAGCAGAGCTCTGGATGCTCTCTCCCCATCATCTTCTGCACCTGGTGTGTGGGCTATTTAAGGAAGATCGGCCCTCCACCTGGTGCAGCAGGATTTTGTTTGCTTGTCGTTTGCATTGGTGACGTTTGTTTGCTTATGCCTTCAGGTGAGTGCGTCAGCACCTTGGGGCCCCAGTTTTCCCTTGTTTGTTATCTTTGTTAGTTAGCTTGTTTTTGTCCCTTTTTCTGAATATAAGATATTTTTGTTATATTCCTTTTGATTTAATAAACCCCCCTGTTCACTGCACTTCTTGTCATGTCATTGCTCTGGGCAGACTTTCTGCTCCATGGCGGAGAGTTCATATTAGAGAACTCTCCGGCCTGACAGGAAGGCTTTTGTCGAGTTTTCAGGGCTCATTTATTCATGTGGATGGTACTCATAATAGAGTTGGGTATCAATGCATCCTCGCAGATCATGTAAACCCATACATGCTGATTGTCTAACCTGGGATGGATGGGATCTTCCAGCAAGTCAAAGTGACATGTCAAACAGCTGGAAATGTCCAACATTGTTTGGAAGGGCATGACCCAGACTTCCAAGTATTAACCTGACTAACCTCTTATTCCCCAGCCATGAACTGAACTGAGCATCAGTGGTACCACCTACCAGAACTCAGGTTTCCCTCTTCATCCTAATAGTATACTAGTTGGTTCAATAATTCTCAATTAAATCAACTCCCTACTAAAAGTGAGATATAAGGTGGGTGATGTGTATAGTGATAGTAAGTATGTATTGCCAGCCACAGTGTATATATTTTTATCTAAATTTTATATGTAATACTAAAAATAATAATAAAATGTAAAAGTTATAACAATTTAGTCACCTTAAGTTAACAAAAGCATATTTTTTTTGTATTTAGCACCGTCACCTACCTTCCTACAAAGTGCTCGCTCTCCCATCTTCCTTTTCTCCCTTATTACTATGACAATGACACAGCTCCGGATAATCTTTTTTATGGCTTCAATGAACAAGATGGTTGAATACTTGGTAACCGGGCCTCAAGAAATCAGTAAGTTTCAATTTGCATTTTACCACAGGGTACTCTGTAGTATTTACATATTTACATTTTTCTTAATTTTTAGCTAACTGGGATGAAAGCAATCCCATTTAGTTTGCCATATATTCTCTAATCCTATCAATCCTATTGGTTCTAGTCTAGTGCTTGTACTGTTATCATATTTGAAGAGCAAGGTAAGAGGAAACTGGAGTTACTGGTTCAGCGCATTGAAATGAGAAAAATAAAATTTTTAGTTCAATCCCCCTTAACTTCAACAAACCTATTCCATTTTGCCTACTCATTGATTGCATTAGCATCAGGAAATGTCCAAGCAGAAATTTCTTTAGGCTACAAATTTCTTTAGGCTACAAATTTCTTTAGGTGCTTGGCAAATGTGGTGCCAATATTCAAAAAGGGATCTAGGGGGGAACCTGGGAACTACAGACCGGTAAGCTTAACATCTGTGGTGGGCAAGCTGTTTGAAGGTTTCTTAAGGGATACTATCCTGGAGCACCTTGGGGAAAATGACCTTATTACTCCATATCAGCATGGATTTATGAGGAATCGCTCCTGCCAGACAAACCTGATCAGCTTTTATGAGGAGGTAAGTTCAAGATTGGATCAGGGGGAGTCATTGGATATCATATATCTTGACTTTTCTAAAGCATTTGATACTGTGCCACATAAAAGGCTGGTACAAAAGATGAGAATGCTTGGACTGGGGGAAAACGTGTGCAGATGGGTGGGAAATTGGCTTAGTGATCGGAAGCAGAGGGTGGTTATCAATGGTACACACTCAGATTGGGTCACTGTTACCAGTGGAGTACCACAAGGGTCAGTTCTGGGACCAATTCTCTTCAATATATATATAAATGACATTGGGTATGGATTAAACAGTAAAGTCTCAATCTTTGCAGATGATACTAAGCTGAGTAAAGTAATTAAAACAAAGGAGGACAACAGGCAACTACAAACAGATTTAGATAAATTGGAAGCATGGGCAGTTAAATGGCAAATGAAGTTTAACACAGATAAATGTAAGGTTATGCACATGGGAAGGAGAAATCTGTGCCATGATTACACACTAAATAAAGAAACACTTGGTAAAACAACAATGGAAAAGGACCTAGGGGTTTTAGTTGACAATAAGCTCAACTGTAGTAATCAATGCCAGGCAGCTGCTGCCAAGGCAAACAGGATCATGGGGTGCATCAGGAGGGGCATGGGTGCTCATGACCAGAGCATCATTTTACCCCTGTACAAGTCACTGGTCAGACCCCATATGGAATACTGTGTACAGTTCTGGGCACCTGTGCTTAAGAAGGACATATCAGAACTGGAGCACGTTCAAAGAAGGGCAACAAAGTTAATAAAAGGAGTGCGGGGGCTAGAGTACCCGGAAAGATTGTCCAAGTTAGGCTTATTTAGTCTAGAAAAAAGACGATTGAGGGGTGATCTAATAACTATGTATAAATATATTCGGGGTCAATACAAGGATCTGTCCCACAATCTATTTATACCCCGGAGTGTAACCATAACCCGGGGGCATCCACTAAGGCTAGAAGAAAGGTGCTTTCTCCACCGACATAGGAGAGGATTCTTCTCTGTAAGAGCAGTGAGACTATGGAACTCGCTGCCAGAGGAGGTAGTAATGAGGGATACATTAAAAATGTTCAAAAGTGGCCTTGATGCCTTCCTGGCATGTAATAACATTTCCGGCTATGGCTACTAGACCACTGGAAGGAGTTAAACAGGCTGAACTGGATGGACTAAAGTCTTTATTCAGCCTTACATACTATGTTACTATGTTACAAAAGAGAAAGTATCCCTGGGAGCCAGGTCTGAACTGCAGGGTGGATAGTTAAGCTCCATGACATAATCGGTGATGGCATGGGCATTAGATAGATAATGTCTAATGCCCATGATCTCATTGATTATGTGGTACTCCAGATATTTATGGAAAATGTAACATGGCCACAAAGCGTCTTGTTGTAGTTGCTTGCATATACTGTGTTTGTATTATTAGTCATACATTTTTGCTGCCCGCTATTTTGCTTACTTATACTCTATTAAGAGACCACAGACTATTCTTCAACACAGGAAAAGCTTTTTCTCTGATTGCTACCAGCACTATAAGAAAGGGGGGGGGGGGGGTAAACACATGGACCTGTTGGAACCTGTACACCACCATGCTGTGGCTGGTTGGTCCAAAGCATATAATGTGTACTGCTCATATACTGTGTGAGCAGGTCTGAGTGCACATACTGCTGGACTGTTGAGTGACCAAATCACACAGGACATCAGAACAGCCATAACGCTGCACAAAAATGCAAGAATGCCAATCATCTGCACATGATATGAGGATTCCCCCTCAAATTTGTATAGTGACATTATTTGTACAGCTCACTATTGACCTGAAGTTTGATTTGCTTCCTAGTCTTGCTTCGTAGGCAACTTGCACTTGCAATGTCCTAATACTCACTTTTCTTTTATCTAGTACCCACAGAACTGAAAATGAAAGCAGAAAATACAGGTAATCCTTTTATCAGGCAATACAGCAATGTGAATTGTCTACAGGGTTTAAAATCGAAAAATGATTCAATTTCAGAGAAAGGGAAAAGGCAGCACACAATTTAGCATACTATTTTTGAAACTGCTATAAAACATAAAAGCATACTGAACATGATGGGGGTGCAAAAGATCGAGCATCGGGATCCCCATATCCCACATTCTCCACCTAAATCAGTCAGACTGGACACTGGAGCTAAATAAGTTAGTTTGCCTAATCAGATGTAGACATATTGGAACTGAAGACACCATAGGTAGGTTGGGCTAAGCTTCCACCTATCTATGTTTATTTTTATTGTTTTTTCTTGCTGTAGGGGGTTCTCTTTTGCGCCCCTAAACTTTGTGTTTGACATTTGGAACATGTCAGCGTATGCACTGTGGGCAGGGGGGTACATACCATAGAGGCAGCGCAGGCATGTGCCCCCCAGCCCATGGAACAAGGGGTCCCGGTGCAAGCTACCTGCACCACCGCTTCAGAATGTACGCCCCCCCCCCCCAGCTTCATAGCTTCATACTTACCTACCCAGCCATGCCATTGGTTTCTCCTATGGTGCAGCAGTCCCCTCGACGTGCATGCGCCACATACTTGCCTCTCTCATTGCTGTGCCAGAATTACATGCGTGCATTCCTCATGGCTGTTCGTACATTGCATGCCTCTTTCACTGTCTTCTCCCGTACCTCCATCAGATGCATGTGTGCGGGACCCAGCCGGTGATTGTCTGCGGGGGGGGGGGGGGGGGAGCGGGCCAGACTAGCTGATGAGGGCCAGGCTATGGGGCCCCAATAGGGCTATGTACGACCCTGACTGCGGGCATAGATACTATGGTTCCCATGTCGCAGAGACAGAACTTCTGGCCTCCATCAATGCCAGGACACCAGCTTGTATGCCCTTCAGCATGGTCTGACGCTCTCCCAGGGGTGCTACGGGATACCCCTGAAAAATACCAAGCTTATGCCAATGCAGAAGAGCCCTATGCCCATTGTGCCTGGTTCACCGGCTGGTAGCCATGAGGGAGGAGGACTCCATGTGATTATGCACAATGGTTGCAATGTAGATACAGCATGCAGGAAATTTGCAGGCACGTTATTGGACACTTTGCTGCATAACAAAGGTGTGAATGGAGCTATAGATGGGCCATTGCGGGATTTTGTAATGGCCAGGTGTCATTTTAGTCTAAAGGGCCCAGAAATCTGCATAAGCAATATTGGCAAAGCCAGGATTTGTAGCTAAATGTATGACATTTTGCTAAATTGAAATATGCAAAACGCAGGGTTTAATTTCATTTTCTTCTAATTTACAGTGGGTTTATATTCATCGGTATTTGGCTTCCTACAGCTATTGTGTCTTTTCACCTGCCCATTCATTGGCTTCGTCATGGACTGGAAGATGAAAGAGCGGGAGGATGAAGTGTAAGAAACTTAGTTTACAGATAAATCAGCTTGACATACCATTACTTAAACAGAAACTAAAGTCACCAAACTGACAACTCTAATGTCCCCTCTCCTGGTGCATCGGCAGTGGATTAAAATAAATGTAACTTACCTGTTCTGGCACCAGTGCATTCCCGTGGCACCACAGACGGCAAAGTTGGACATAACAGCATTCACACAACTAATGTTGTGTTGTATATGCAATTATGCAAATTGAAATGTATACCTAGATTACAGATAGCCAACAGGCTTCTTTTACTTCTTAACCCAAAGGTACGTGAAAGCAGAGCCCTTCATTTCTAGATAGTGTGGTTGTTGTGAGGATGCAGGATGACTTATTGTAAATACCATAAAAAAAGTAACAATGATGATAATAAATCTCTCCTTTAAGCGGAACAAGACTCCCCTGGCATATCTGTGCCAGACAGGATCCTGGTTTGCAGGGGCACTAAACTAACTTAAAGGGTAAGTCCACCTTTAATGGAATCTTTGAAAATGTATATTTTTTGTGCCAAAAGGATGTGCTCAAGGTGCTGAGCTGATCTTTTTTTTTTTCTTATGTTAGCAAATGTGTGTTTTATGGAAGCAGTTTTCACTGTCTGCAATCTGTAACTATTGGCAACGTGCACCAAGTCTGTACACCAAAAAGAGAGCAATGAGCCCCGTACACACAGAACACTGCTGCTATGGTGAGGAAGCTCGCTCATACTTACACATGCCCAGCAGCAGTGTTATGTGCTACTTTCTGCAATCTGTTACTATTGGCAATGTACACCAAGTCTGCGCACCAAGAAGAGAGCAGTGAGCCCCGTACACACAGAACACTGCTGCTATGGCCACTGATGAGGCGAGGAAGCTCACTCAAACTTACACATGCCCAGCAGCAGTGTTATGTGCTGCTTTCTGCAATCTGTTGCTATAGGCAATGTAACACCAAGTCTGCACTTGGTGTATGTTACCAATAGCAACACATTGGAGATGTGAAAACTGCTTCCATAAAACACACATTTGCTAACATTAGAAAAAGTTAAAAAATACTGATCAGCTCAGCACCTTTAGGACATTTTGCCTCACAAAAATATACACTTTCAAAAATTCAATCGAAAGTTTACTTAAATGGAGCGCCCAGCATCTTCTAATGAATGCATGCTTATGCAGCTTACTTTCATTGCCTTAGCTCCTGGCCTTAGTCTGCCTTAGTGCGGCTTGAGGAAGAAGAAACTGCTCTGGCGTCCCCCCAAACCTGACCACCAGTCAAAAAAGAAGTGGGAGCATTAGCATAACCCTGGTTATGTAAGCTGGACATTGGCTTTCAAGTCATTGTCTAGGCACACTAAAAGTATCCCCATTGTATTTCCTACATATGGCAACATACTAATGTTTTCCTTTTTAAAAATTAAGCTATATTACCATAGTAATTATAAAATAAAATTCACCTATTGAACTATGTGATGAGAGAGGCAGGGCTGAATCATACAAACACACTTAGAAGAGCTCCTTTCTAGCACTCTATCACTGAGGGGGGGGGGGGGGTCAACTTGACACAAGTTCAGGGTTATATTTGTGGTCTGGATCAGGGGGAAGGAGCTGGAGGAAGAGGAAGAAGAAAGTTCTCTTCCTTTCAGTGACTGAAGCAAAGATACAGCTGGGACTGACACTGCCTCGGTAAGCTGCCATGTTTGGACTCCTAAGGATCTTAAACTGTAAAGGCATCCTGGTGACAATTCTTGAAAGGATTTTAAATGTATTTTTATTCTTTGTTATATGCTTTCACTGCTTCATTTCAGATTTGGTACACAAAGCTCAGAAAATATACAAAGTATATTAGTTTTATAATTATATGGATGGACAAAAAAACAGATATATGTGATTTTTTTAAAGACAATGGCATGGCATCTTGGTTGTATACTCTAAACATTTGTGCACATTAGCAGGATGAAAAATAAATGTATGGCATAGGCTGACACAATAAAATAGTGGATCGATTTTCACTAATACGCAGGGTACTGATAAGTGAAACAGGACAAAAAAAGTGTGAATACTGTACCAGTTATACATATTCGAGTAAATGGTAATATTGTCAAACAATTGCAATTCCAGGACTAGGTCAAGTCCCGGTACTAGTATAAAGGACCCAGCTCACCCACCACACCTTTACACAGGTAAAGTTATCTCTTGACTTTATTACAAATATTAAAAAGTTTATATACAATAATACAAGAATATTTTTTCATTCATCTGTTGTTTCATGCATCTTTGAAAGAAAAAAATTGCATTGGTCACTTATACAGTTAGTTGACTCTCATATGACTGATTAGTCTTACTGGTCTGACGTTTGCAATCAGGGCAACATGTCTGCCCTGATTGCAAACATCAGACCAGTAAGACTAATCAGTCATATGAGAGTCAACTAACTGTATAAGTGACCAATGCAATTTTTTTCTTTCAAAGATGCATGAAACGACAGATGAATGAAAAAATCTTCTTGTATTATTGTATATAAACTTTTTAATATTTGTAATAAAGTCAAGAGATAACTTTAACCTTGTAAAGGTGTGGTGGGTGAGCTGGGTCCTTTATACTAGTACCGGGACTGGACCTAGTCCTGGAATTGCAATTGTTTAGCTTTAAGTGGACCAGCTTTCTCCAGACCCCCTTTCTGTTTATAATAGGAGGGTCGCCCTGCAGCCAGACTAGTGTAGCCCTTATGGGACTCTACTCTGACCATTAGAAAATGGTAATATTGCCTGTTTGCTTTATCCTTTTCTAAATTCTTATTCTCACAAAAGTCCAAGTAAAGATACTAAAACTTATCATTTTAATTATTGAAAATAAACCCTTTTTTCTTTTAAGGTCCAAGACTGTACAAAAAATTACTAATGCCACTAGAGCCTTCATATTCACCAACGTCATCCTCATCATCTTTGGAATTACGTGTTTAATAAGAGATCTACCACTGCAGGTAAGGGTCTAAATTATGAGGCTTTCAGTTATTAGCTATAAATAAGAGGTACACATTGCAGCAGCACACTGCAGGATTTTACTAGTGTACACAAATTCTGACACCACTGCGGCTACATTACCAGAACCAGGGTATGGAACCTCCTTTATAAATTTAATTTGTTGAATAGGGGGGAAATTTAGAACCTTAGAGGTTAACATTTTGCTTCTCTTCAAATAGACAGCAAAACGTTAAGGAACATACTAATTGCTATTTACCACTAAACATCCAGTACACTACATACCCAGTTATAATGTTTTCCTCTAGCAGACGCCTGGCCTCTAGTCCATGGGTATTAATACCTTCTATTGTTCTTTCTTTTTTTTCAGTTTTTTACCTTTATCCTTCATACGATGGTCAGAGGTTTCATCCATTCAGCATGTGGGGGATTATACGCTGCAGTGTAAGTATAAAATGTTAAATATTTTATAGACAGAGCCAAAGAACATAATTATTGAAAGACATTGAAACTGGCTTTTAGGTTGACACTGTCTCAACATACACCTGCCCCAATATTTTTTATATTTTTTAAATACTGTCCAAGTCTTTGCCCAATATTCATAATAACAGGAACTGGATGCTGTCGGTTATATTGCTCCCTGGCCAAGCAGCCTTGTCGCCAGTGATGAAGCCTTCAGTCACACTACACACAGCTCAGCTTTCCAACCTAATTGCCTTTATGCCTGATTCAGCTCAGTGAGAATAGTTTTCCTCATTTTTTTTGTGAGAGAAAAGATGTTGATCTTGATTTTTATCCTCTGTGCAATTCAGCGCCATGTTTAGCTGTGCAAATGTTATGTATTTGCACAGCTAAAAAAGATGCTGAATGGCACTGTGGAAAAAATCAAGATTACATTTTTTTTTCTCACCTTTTTTGTGAGAATTTTTTTAAAATAATTTTTTACTTAGTGCCACCCAGCATTATTTTTAGCTGTGCAAATTATTTTAAAATGTGTACAGATACAACCCCGATTGGGGATGCCCCGCTGTGTGAAACCATAAGTAATACACATTTTCCTGTTGCTGATACTACAGTATGTCAGGTAAATCCGCAGTTTTTACAGTGTGTTCTAGGGCAGAAACCTTAAACACTATCACGAAAAATGGCCTATTGATAAAAATCCATATCAATTTGCTGGATGGAGGGGTCACTTACCGTATTTTTCGCCCTATAAGACGCACCTGCCCGTAAGACGCACCTAGGATTTGGGGAAGGAAAACTAGAAAAAAAATATTCTAAGCCAAATGTTGTGCTAAAACACCCAATTACAGACAGTGTGGCGTCCCCCCATCCCATTCCCATAGGCAGTGTGGCATACCCCCCTTCCTACTCCCCATAGGCAGTGTGGCATCCCCCCCTCCTTATCCCCATGTGGCATCCCCCCATCCCATTCCCCATATAGTCAGTGTGGCATCCCCCCTCCCATATAGGCAGTGTGGCATTGCCCCTCCCATTCCCATATAGGCAGTGTGGCATCCCCTCCTCCCATTGCCATATAGGCAGTGTGGCATTCCCCTATAGGTAGTGTGGCATTCTCCCCCCTCCATTTCCCATAAAGACAGTGTGGCACCCCCCTCCATTCCCCATATAGGCAGTGTGACACCCCCCCCCATTCCCCAGTTAGGCAGTGTGGTATCCCCCCTGCCATTCCCTGTATAGGTAGTGTGATACCCCCCCCCCCCTTCCATCCCTGTATAGGTAGTGTGGTATCCCCCCCTTCCATCCCTGTATAGGTAGTGTGGCATCATCCCCCTTCCATCCCTGTATAGGTAGTGTGGCATCCCCCCCTTCCATCCCTGTATAGGTAGTGTGGCATCCCCCCCTTCCATCCCTGTATAGGTAGTGTGGCATCCCCCCCTTCCATCCCTGTATAGGTAGTGTGGCATCCCCCCCTCTTCCATCCCCGTATAGGTACTGTGGCATCCCCCCCTTCCATCCCTGTATAGGTAGTATAGCATCCCCCCCCTTTCATCCCCGTATAGGTAGTGTGGCATCCCCCCCTTCCATCCCTGTATAGGTAGTGTGGCATCCCCCCTTTCCATCCCTGTATAGGTAGTATGGCACCCCCCCCTTCCATCCCTGTATAGGTAGTGTGGTATCCCCCCCTTCCATCCCTGTATAGGTAGTGTGGCATCCCCCCTTCCATCCCTGTATAGGTAGTGTGGCATCCCCCCTTCCATCCCTGTATAGGTAGTGTGGCATCCCCCCCTTCCATCCCCCCCTTCCATCCCCGTATAGGTAGTGTGGCATCCCCCCTTCCATCCCTGTATAGGTAGTGTGGCATCCCCCCCTTCCATCCCTGTATAGGTAGTGTGGTATCTCTCGCGTCGGCCACGCCCATCGCTGCATAAAGCCGTGTGTCAGAGAGGAAGCGATGGAGGCAGCTGTACCTGCCGCCTCCTCCGCAGCGCCAGCACATACAGGCGCTGCGGAGGAGGCGGCAGATACACGATGCTCGAGCATCGGCCACGCCCACCGCTATAACAGGCCGGTGTCTGTGTGTGCTGGCGCCGCTGCCTCCGCCGCTTCCAGGACAGCGCGAGCGATGGAGAGGTGAGTAAAATTTTCCCTTTTTATTTATTTTTTTGTAGCATTCGCCCGATAAGACGCACTGACATTTCCCCCCCACTTTTGGGGGAAAATAGCACTTATTTTCCCCCAAAAGTGGGGGGAAAATGTCAGTGCGTCTTATCGGGCGAATGCTACAAAAAAATAAATAAAAAGGGAAAATTTTACTCACCTCTCCATCGCTCGCGCTGTCCTGGAAGCGGTCTTGTAGGGTGAAAAATACGGTATACACCCAACATCAAGGAATATCCAGTCAGGTTTGTTTTTCTTCCTTTTAACCCTTTAAGTGCCAGCCTACCTGGATCATTCTTGATTCTCTGTTGCCAGACCCTTTTGCACTATTTTGCGCTCCACATGTTAAACTGTGATTTTTGAAGGGATTTCCAGGGATTTCCCAGGGAAGTTATATATTCTTTTTTTCAGCAGAATCTGGGATTTAAAGTGAAATGTCTTGTTTGTCATTTTTTAGGTGTATTCTCAATATTTTGGGGTAAAATATGTGCAAAAAAATTAAAAAAAAATCTATTTTTTTACAATTTGTAGTGTTTTTTGTAATAAAAAAAAGGAAGTTTGTCAATAAAATCTTATTGCGTGTGAAATCCTAATTTTTCCCGGTTACAGCAGTACCACATATGTATTTGGTGGACACCCTTTCCAGCCCAGGAGACTCCCCCAAACTGAAACAGCACTTTAGGAATTTTCAGATAAATTACAAATATGCTAAGCGCTAGGCACACCTTGCAGTTTTTCAAGAAAAACAACCCTTTATATTTGAAATACCCCCAACAAACTATATATTCTCTGGAATTACACGCCTCAAGTTTTCTAGGTGTACCAGGCTTGTTAACATGGGTGAAGTTTTCTGGAAGTAATTCCTCAATGAATTCTTTGGTAGCACAGAGTTTCACTAAAAAAAGAATAAAAAAGCAGAATCAAACTCATATTTTCCTAAAAAAAAATATGCAAACAAGAAAAAACAAGCCAAATCTGAAAAAGCCACATCCCTGAACAGAACAATACCCAACATGCATAGCTACTGTCAAGGGAAGAGTTGTCAAACACCCCAAAGTAAAGCATGTGCGTAAGGGTAATTTTACTTGAAAATTTCAGCTCTGCAGACAAAGTGTGCACCTTGTACTTTTTCTACCAAAACAACCCTTTACATTTGGAATATCCCCCACAAACCATATATTCCCTGAAAGAACACATGTTAAGCTTTCTAACCGTACCCAGCTTGTTGTAGTGGGCTCATCATTTTAGAAGTAATCCCTTGAAGAATTCTTAGGTTGCACAAGGTTTCCCTCAAAAAAATTATAAAAAAACAATAAAAAACTAATTTTCTTAAAAAATCTATATGCAAACAAGAAAAAACAAGCTAAATCTGAAAGCGCAAGATTCCCCAATCAGAACAATACCCCACATGCATAGATACTATTAACCATTTTAATTGCCCGTCTACTTGAAAATTTTCACCCTCTGTTGACAGGTAATTTTTCACCATTTTGCGCCATGTTTAACCGTGATTTTTGGAGGAATTTCCAGGAAAATTATAGATATATTTTTTGCAGCAGAGTTTAGGCTCTAAATTTCTTGTTTTCAATTTTTCTACTGTTTTTTTAAATATTTTTTGTAAAAAGAACAAAAATGTGTAAAAATATTTTTGTGTAAAAAGAACAAAAATGTTTTAGAAAATTGTCTCCTTTATTTTAAATAAAACATTTTACAGTTAAAAACCCTTAAAAAAACAACAAAAAAAAGGACATGGGGTCCCCGCTACCCAGCATAACCAGCCTGGGACCAGCTTTGGAGGACTTGTAGAACAGGGTGCAGGAGCCAGCTTTGGTGGCCCCCCCATCCTGCCGGCTACAAGCCCACATAGCCACGGGGGGGGGGTTAATGGCAGGTCACCCGCTAGCCGCAGGTGACTTGCTAGCCCCCAGCCTTGTGAACTGGTATAGGGATCTCATGGATCCCATACGATTAAGGGCTGGTGACAGCCTGAAACGTGTTACCTGGTCCCGATGGTGGAGGGGAGCACTTTCTGACTTACAAGACGTTTGATGGCTGTGTGATTACAATTGGAATTACCCTCATTTTAAGCTATGAAGTAAAAGCTAAGTTTTAACCCTTTCAAACTGGACATTGTAACTGGAAACTCTCTCCTCCCAGCACCCGACAAGACTGATCATCTCGGGTGCAGGTCTTAAGAAGCCAGCTGCTGGGTGACATAGTGACGTCACCCGCCCCCGCCCCAAGGGGCGGGGCTAGCAGACACGATCCAGGAAGTGAGAGGGAGACCCGGCCGAAAGGCTGCGCAACTGCAGGTAAGTAAATGTCCTTTTTTTTTTTACTGTTAGTGGCGGCGCCGCCCGAGGCGGGGGGGAGGGCGCTATTCCGGGGATTCTCCTGGAGCCATCCGAGCCCCCACGGGGGATCGGATGGCACCAAACTAAAGAGGAGACCTGGCCAGATCCATAGAGGTGTTGGGTGAGTATTTTTTTACATTATTTTTTTAACTAGCAGCGGGGAAAGCCAAGCATGTAACGCCTACGGGCTTGGCACTTAAGGCCCGGACAAGCGAGCCCGTAGGTGTTACGTGCTTGGCGCTTAAAGGGTTAATTAAGGGAAAAGGACATCTGGGGTGACAGGATCTGTCACCCCTGATAGACTAAACCTGTCCCCCCTGGATTTTATGCCTACAAGGAAAGAAAAACCACAAGCTTGGTGGGAGTTTTATTCAGTTTGGGTGTATAAAGAGCCCCTCTCAATAGCTGACATGTTTATATGTATACGTAAGTTTATATGTAAGATTTGCAGATCATAATTAAAATGCCTGATTAGATGTGGCCATCTAGTGGCCAAAGAAAAAATAGTCATTAGCTGTAAAAAAAAGAGCAAAAGCACTTCTAATTGAGAACAACATGAAAGAATTAAAATATGAAACGAAATGGTAATTATTAATAAAAAAATATGGTTAAAAAAGCTGAGAAAGACAGGGACGATGCAATAATGCAGTTGTCATGCAACTGTAATGTAATGCAACTGATATAACTGATATTAATAAAATATTTGTCAGCAGAGTACTACCATCCCAAGTATACTTGTATCATGAAGGATAAACAAGTATTGTAAAAAATAGGATAAACAACACAGCGCAAAAAAACAAGTTTAAAAAGTTCTGTTAGCAAAAAAAAATCTTCAAATCTGCTTCAACGTGCTAGACCTCTCATCCCGGATAAGTGCCAAACAGATATAACTCAAGAACAACACGGAGCAAGAGAATTCCTTCAGAATGGCACACTTGAGTGATGGCCTAAAACGCATGCACATCAACAATTGGTCACATGTGCCCTCCACCACTCAGATGTCTGCTTACCAGATTTAAAATTTAGAGCGCATATAAAGAATCCCAAAATCCTTCATGGTACTTATAAAGATTCTGGACATCCAGCACACAATGATTCAAGGTGGTGGTTGGCAATACACTTATTGCATTGGGTGGCCACAAAGAAAACACAAACAAATCTAGTGCAGCTCCGTCATTAAAAACAATAAATTTAATATTCCAAATATGCACTTACAAATTGCATAGGTCAAAAGGGCAATCCTCCTTTTTCCTCCTCCACTACGGCCGTTAGGGAGATCAGGAATCCACTGCTATGTCTAATAGTGTTGCCAAGGGTCTATATAAAAACTCAATTAAAGTCCGGGCCGCTGTAAACAGCTTTGTCAAAGGCAAATATAAACAAGTATTGCTGCATAAGACTGCTACATCACAGGAAACTATAAATCAATATGCACATTTAAGCCATTAGGTGATTTTAATGACCGTTTATAAATCCGAAACATATCTCTGTAGGACAGGGCTAACTGCCAATTCTTCCTGCTTTGGTATTACCAGCCTTTATATTAGTTAGCAAAGCCCTAAGTGCTCGGTGCTGCCATGACACGCTTGGCAGTGGGCTTGGAGCAGGCATTACCTGGAGTGAGGTGAGTATTACCTTGCAGTGGCCATTTCTCATCCAAACTATCAGTATGACACAGAGTATCATGTAGCGCCATCATTTCTTTGCAAACAATTAATTCTACACAGCAACATGGCTCTCAAATTTACAATCAGCACTGATCAGGGTCCACTCCCTAACCATGTCAGCCCTGCTCTATTGCTTTTTTTTTACTAATTTTATATCAACAAATTATTCTGCTGTTTTTGTTTTAGGTTTCCATCGGGTCACTTTGGTACCCTCACAGGCCTGCAGTCCCTGCTGAGCGCTGTATTTGCCTTACTACAAGAACCTTTGTACCGTGCTATGTTGGGACCACTCGAAGGAGATGGGTTCTGGGTAAGACATCTAAATACATATTTTATGTCTTTATCTAGATCTGGGGTTCCCATACTCCTATATATGCAAAGTATACAATGGCAATATAGACAGATTACATTACATAACGTTTTAGACACAATCTATTTGATTTTGTTGTAGTTCTGAGAATAGCCAAACATCCATATATACTTAGAAAAGTCCCTTGACTCATGAAAAACCTATTTGAATTACCTCATTTCCCCGCTACTCGCATGAGCATTGCTGCACCTGACTATGCCTGTGAAAAGGATAAAACATGGGTGGGGCACAACTAAGCTATATAGATTTATATCAATGCATACCATTATATAATTTACGAGGTGCCATATCCAGACTGGGAGAAGAAAATAACTAGTTTAGGTATAGAGAAAGAGTAGAAAGGAACTCCTTATACCGATCCTCCCACCCAGAGACAACCATATCCAATCCTAGGCAACACATTTTGGGGGTCATAGTATAAGAAGCGGCAAGTAGTGTACGAGAAGGGAGAAGAGTATTGGTGGTTTGGGAATAAAGTAATTGCGGCTGGTATTCCGATGTTTACAGAAAAGCTGAGTAAGACGTTGAGGGTGCAGTAGAGCAGTGGTTCTCAACCTTTTATGCCAAGTACCTCCTATAGCGATAAGCTGTTGCAACCAGGTAGCCCCAAGAAGGAGATCAGTTACTAATCTTACCAAAATAAGTAGGTAATTGGCCTTGTAACACTTTTTGTGTTTTACTGTTAAACTAATTTACCAGACCTGTCAGATCCCCCTGGTTGGTGCACCCTAGACCATTGCTGAGTACCCCCTGGGGATACAAGTTCCGCAGGTGGAGAAACTGTATAATAGAGTATCAGGGAGCCCTTCTGAGGAGGTTTGGAGTGTTGTGGGGTGGAAGGCATGGGGGTTCTGGTGTTAAGGTGGACAAGGGGTGTTTGAAGTTGCAGATCTGGGGGGACTGGGACACATGGAGAAGCAGTACATGTGTGTGTGTGGGAGAGGGGGGGCTGGGACATATAGAGGAGCAAAACACAACACATATATTGCGGTCAAATTATATAGGGAGAGCATAAGACATTTAAGCAAGTCAAGCAATTTATATATGTTTTTAAACTATTGTGATTTTTATGTAAGGTGTCCTATGTACACTATGTACTTAAGACTCACTATGCCTGAACTAGACTTTACTTTGGCAGAGGCCAGCTAACTAGCCAGTAGTTTTATCTCCCTGTGCTGGCACACTTAATAAATCATGCCCTTAATAAATAGGTGACACAACATGTAAGTAGAAAGTGCAGAGATGGCTTTATTTTATTATTCTTCAAAAATACTGTGAGCCAGAGAAGATTTACACAGGACCAACTTTAGACAAAGTGTGCCCCTGGGAAAAATGAACATTGAGAGCCCCTAATTGAAAAATAAATTGCAAAAACAATGCAGTCACACTCAGACAACTCAATAAAAACATGAATATGATCATGTGAATAGTATGCATTCACAGAGTGACAGTGGCCCCTCCCATCCCAAAAAGCAGTCTCCCTCCCCTCTCAATAATTAATAGGCAGTGTAGCTGTACCCCCTGCCCTCCCAAATAATGAATATGCAAAGTGGCAAAATGGCTAACTGGGTTGAGGGAGAACAGACATATTTGGAGCCAACACTCAAAAACAACCATTGGATTTTTATGAAGTAGACCAAAACCCAGGATTTTGACCATTCTTGGTTTTTCGTCCATGTGTGTGACAAACCTTGGGATTACCAGTATACTCACCTTGCTGAAAATCCCATGAAGCATACACAGGTTCTCAGCTTACTTCCTCATCTGCTCCCCGACTACAAGCCCCTCCTGCGCTAGTGATTGTTCAGCTGCAGCAGAGCTCCTTACTTGGCTGTTGCAGTCCCTTGATCACAGGATCAGGCTGTGGCTCCTGGGTGCTCCTGCATTGACGCCCCCCCCACACCACTCAGCTGCCTTCTTCTTGGTGAGAAGCACTGCTTCATTCACTCCCAGCCACCCTAGCCCTTCCTTACCACAACAGAGGGCCTACAGCACCACATGGCAGCGGACAGCAAGGTAGGGGAGATTGGGGCTGGGTTAAGTAGTTATTAACAGCTAATCCATCAATGAACCATCCTAGTGGTTCTGTGGGGGGGGGGGGCTCCCAACATCAGCCTAGGGGCCCTCCATGGCACTGGGGCACTTGGCATTTGCCAGCTTTGCCACCCCCACCCCTTGGCCCTGCGTTTCCCATTCTCTTCTTAGCCGCCTAACAACAAATACTGACATCTTTCTCACTGTTCTGTGTTTTTTTTTTAGGTAAATCTTGGTCTATTAATCTTTTCGTTTGCTGGCTTCATCCTTCCGGGATATTTAATCTTCTACCGTCGCCGATTGATTAGGACACAAGCAGCAAAAGAGAAAGATCCAGCTGCTGTCCAGCTAAAAGAAATGAGCCATCAAAATGGAGCAGTGGAGGGAGAAACGACAGCTTAGACATGAAGAAGATTTATCATCCTATGCTGGAAAGGGACGCTACTGTATACTTTAATAATGGGGGAATGACCAGTGACGTAGCTATGTATTTATTGTAATATAGAACAAGAGGTTTCATGCTGCTGTTTTCTGGAAAAATGACGCTCTGATAAATCCAGGGAACAATATACAAAAGTCATTGACATATTTCTTACTGGATTTTGGTTGTTAAATTGTATCACATTTTTGATGTTTGTCAAAAAAGATGTTTTTGTGAGAGATATATGAACATGTAAATGTATTATATTGCAGTTACAGTTTGCTGTTCATTGTTGGAGTTTTAGAGGAGTGATTCTCCAAGTGTGGTTTGCAGACTACTGGTGGTCTGCAAGAGTTTTCTGGCCAGTGCAGCATACACTAAACTGGTTATATCTATGGTATTTTTCTATGAAAATATAAGTACATGAATTACTGATTATTTTTAGGTCAAATTTTATATTTTAGTTTCGAAGCTTGGGCAAGTGGGTTAAAACTAGTTTAAAGTTATTTTTAAGGCTTGTGAACTCATTGAAAATATACTGCCTCAATTCCTGTCTGAAGTGACAAGAGAGGAAGTTCATATAACAGAAAGGGAATGCAATGTAATTTGCATTGTATCCTGCTTATAGTGCTGGTCACTACCTTTCCAGGAAACCAGGTTCGATTCACACCTAAGCACTTTAGGTAGGAAACCAAACAGTTGTGAAGGTGGCCATAGTGGAACAGAAACACCAACCACAAACATAACTGCTTAGGTGTGAGAGGGTCCCCGGTGTGAACCTGCATGTCCAAGCTTAATGGCTGACCGCCAGATATTGACATAACAGCTGCCAGGGCCTAACACTTAGCTTGTTATTGTCTGCAAATAGAGTTTCTGCTGAAGAGACGCACCGACTTCCCAAGCATTTTGTGCACAGCCTGAGACAGCAAACAGGGGAAGGCGCCCAACATTTAACTGTTTTAATAATATGCACATCCAATCAATGCTGATTGAAGGAGAACCCGTGAGCGTGGTGTGACAGATTTCTGATGATCTTGGGAGGTTACACATACATGGGCAGCCCAAATCAGGTCCATGGTCCAAGTTTCAAGCCAAACAGTTGTGAAGGTAGCCATAGTGGAACAGAAACACCAACCACAAACATAACTGCTTAGGTGTGAGAGGGTCCCCGGTGTGAACCTGCATGTCCAAGCTTAATGGCTGACTGCCAGATATTGACATAACAGCTGCCAGGGCCTAACACTTAGCTTGTTATTGTCTGCAAATAGAGTTTCTGCTGAAGAGACGCACCGACTTCCCAAGCATTTTGTGCACAGCCTGAGACAGCGAACAGGGGAAGGCGCCCAACATTTAACTGTTTTAATAATATGCACATCCAATCAATGCTGATTGAAGGAGAACCCGTGAGCGTGGTGTGACAGATTTCTGATGATCTTGGGAGGTTACACATACATGGGCAGCCCAAATCAGGTCCATGGTCCAAGTTTCAAGTGGTGTTGACGCTTTGTGGACCCTGGGTTGTTGGCAGTACCAGGGGCCAGAGCTGTAGGTTGAACAGGATGGAACTAAGATGTCTGGAGCCTTGTTTTTCCAAGTGCTCTACTATATACAATGTACACAAAGCATCGGGGGGGGGGGGGGGGGGATTTACAGAAACCATTCAGGTTTGATGTGTAAGCCCACAGGGAAATCCAGATGGGTCACAAGCAGTCACGTGATTGCCAGCCCGTGAATGAGGAAGTGGTTAACATATGGGTATAGGATTGCTTTAAAATGTAGATTTACATTTTTTTATTTTAAGCTTCTTAGTGTTCATAGTCCAAGAGATAACACTACAGCATTTTGGGTGGTTGTCCATCCTTTCGTCATACCAGTTGTTTTTTCTGTAGGGTTTCCGGCCATACAAAATACTAAACCGACCTTGGCAGGAAAATAACAGTAGAGTAATGCTTGCTTGCTTTGGGGGCCCTCCAAAAAGCCAATATCATTATTTCACTGCCATGTTTTTAAAAAATATAAGTGCACTCCTTTGTAAATATTATCTGCAGTATTACAAGTGTGTTCAGTTTCTGAGAATGCCTGAGAATGTGATTGGCCTAGGGGGAATTGTAGATGCTCATGGTTTTTTGTCTGTGTGCATTCCAGAATACTGTAGGTCTGTAGGAAGTGCCTGTTTCCCTCCAGCTCTAAAAGAAAAATGTGGATGTTTCTCATGTGACACAATGTAGACACATTTCTTTACAATATTAATTTAACTATGATGGCAGAAATGCAGGAGCTGCCATTGCTGACCTCTTTCAATTGTGATCATTGACTGGCTGTCATGCTACTTTTAAACCAGTAATTCTTAGGGGATTATAGAGAAATTCCACTTTTGTGGACTTTCTTAACAGACCTCAGATCAGGGAAGAAATAGTGGCATTAGTGTTCCCATGCTTACCTTTACTGGGTCCTGTGGTGGAGATCACAATTTTTCAGCCCTGATAACTAAAGACAGAATCCACGCTTCTAGGTTGTGACTGGCTGAAGTAGCACAGCCGTGTATGAAGCCTTAGAGCAGTGTTCACCCAACCTACTCCTCGAGAGCCACGAACAGATCAGGTTTTGCAGATCTCCATACTACGCACAGGTGAAGTAATTACTGCTGAGATAGACCTAAAGAGAAGGCTATGTGGAGATATAAAATACATGAAGGTTGATGGCAGAAGGAGACCATATGGTCCATCTCGTCTGCCCTTAGGTTTATACTGTATGTTCTCTTAGGATAGATGTGTGCTTATTCCAGGCATTTTTAAATTTACTTACTGTCAGTTTTTCAACTACCTTTGCTGGGAGTTTGTTCCATCTACAACTCTCTCTGTAAAGTAATATTTTCTAACATTCTCCTGAACTACCCTCTGACTAGCTTCAGGTTGTGCCCCCTTGTTCTATCCTTAAAGGAGCAGTATCGCAAATTTTTATTGGTGACTTATATTTAAATGGTACTTTGAATATAGGTAAGTGTTGGAGTAAGAATTACAAATGTAGAAAAAAATGATGTCTGTGTTGAGCAGCTGGAGACTAATAGCTCATGTTTATGTCTTCTGAGTGTCGGAGCCCGACACTCTGGCCTGTTCCATGCTGAGGAGAGGGGTGAAACAATGTATCAAAGAATCAGCTGTTCAGTGCTGGCAGCCGTCCAGCATAAGATAACAACATTGCAACATTGCCTAGCCAGAACTTATATATCTAAAACAGAGAGAAAGGCTCTAGAAGTCATTTAGCTGATTTTGACAGTTTTCCCTTCATGTTGGCTCTGCTGCAGAATCTTTCAGTTTACCATTTTCTCTTTCATATTCTTATTTTTCATTTTTCCATATGATCTTTCTTTCAGCTTTGTGTGTTTTGAGCAAAGCCCAACCCAGGATTTTCACTATCTGGAGTTTTGTTTTGTGCCCCTAGGGGCATCCCGACTTGGGATGCCCTGATATGTGAAATCCCCAAGTTCGCCTGTGAAAACGTACCTTTCCCTGTCCCGCAGCGCATGCGCTTGCTTTCATCCAATCAGTGCTGTTTGCACGCAGATGGGGAGCCTGAGCAGTAACCTTCCTGGCCGCCCGGCCTGTCTAAATGACTATCTGCGTGAGCGCGCCAGAAAAATGGGGGGATCTGTGGTTATCCAGGGGTCGTTTCACACAGTGGGCATCCTGATTTAGAATGCCCAAGGGGGAAGGTCAATGGCCGGGTCTTATAGACTTCAGGGTCGGCCACTCAGGGTTTTGTTCCACTTTAATACCTTTAGATTTTCCTGCACAGTTATTCAAAGAAGAATTTCAGTTATTTTCAGTCAGTTTAGTTTATTTTGTATAGATTTTACACATTTGAGTCACCTGGTCTCATAACAAAAGCAGCACCTCACACACACACAGCCGTTACCACTGATTACAGTGTCAGCCTCTGAGGTAAACTGTTGCTAGGAGACCAGTGGGCTAAATGAAGCAGCTCACTAAATCCCCCTATTCAGCAAATGGACTGAGCCATTGTCATTATACAATTTAAAAGAAAGGCATATATTTTTTTATTTTTCTATTGCCAGATTATTTATACACATGTTATAAGCTATTGTGTGGCTATTTAATTATTTATCTTTTTTAATGCAAATTTCGCGATACTGCTCCTTTAAGTTTTTCTTAAAAACACTCCCCTCCTGGACCTTATTCAGTCCTTTCACATATTTAACTTTTTACATATTTATAACCCCTCTTGTGGAGAGGGTTGTAAAACACTGCCATAGAGAATAATGGGTGCCTCATTCTGGCCTTATAGACCATGCACATCCACCTACCAGCTGATCTCAGATACTTTGGCTGCAGGAGGTTGATCACTGTTTGTGGACTGGATGAAGATAAGCAGGAGAACCCTATGCCCCTCTGACTGCTCTGATCTAAGGTCTGTTGGGAAAGACCACAAAGTGGACTTTTCCTTTAAATGTGACAAACTCTCCACTTTACACACATACAAAACACTATCTTTTTACATTTTAAATCCCACATACCTGATATTTCAGGTGTTTTCTAGGTGATGGGCAATTGTTTTTCAGTGGATAGTGTAAAGACTCAGCAGTGACAGCTCCTGTATTTCTCCCAGCACATATCTAGGTGTTTTGATTAAAACAGATTCCTTTCCTACAGATCACCCCAGCCTATATTTTTATTACAATCTGTGAATTTGACTTTCTGGGGTTATGTTCCAAATTGGAATGCCCTGCTGTGTAAAACCCGCCCCAGAAAGACGCTTTTCACTCACCCCTTCCTCATCACGGTGAATGTGTGGTCTCTCGCCATCTGCCACCACTATATTATTCAGCAAGCAGCTCTCATTGACTAGAATGGTGTGTACGCCATCAATGCATCCCCCGTATCCCCAGCAGTGTGTGTCCTCCCACCCCAGCCTATTTCACAACGAGAGCCATTTGCCAGATTACATAGTCACGTCAGACAGCTCTCATTGGATGATGGAGCATGGAAAGGTGAGTGTTTATGAGCGCCCCAGAGGATGGCCAGCCAGGTGGGCTTTGTTCCGCTTTAACTTGAACATCTGGACCCTCAACCCAGACAAAGCCAGCAGTCATTTTGTGGCAGCTCACTGTTTCAAGTGTAAATGGATATGGACCTCCATTTTCAGCAGTGACACATTCACTCCAGGCATTTTATTGGTGCTCCGTTAATATCTACCAGGAATGTTTGTGTGAATGTCGGGACTGAGATCCAAAACACAGGAGTATGGCTCTGGAATGGACGTGATCACTGATTAGCTGCGCAAAAGATGACTATATATATATATATATATATATTTTTTTTTTTTCAATAGAAGCTGCCAATTTGTTGTAACACAACATATATACAGAGAAACCAATCAAGATTTTGTATAAAATATGTCAATGCTTTTTAGTTGTTACATGATGCTATTTCGTTTTTTATATTTTTTGTTTATTATTACTATTATATTACATAGAACAAAATGGGAGATAACTGTCTGTGTCGTGCCTTACCTGAAGATTGAAACAAGTGTGTTACATACTCAGGGTCTTGGAAAATACATTTATCAGAAATATGGTTCCTTTGAAGAGCCCAAAAAACTATTTAAACTTGAATTTGTCTCAAATCGAGACTTATTTCTGAATTGTTCAGTTGGCTGTTTTTTCTTTTTGTTTTGTTATCACACAACATTTTGTTTTGGAGACAACTGGGTTAAGATTCAGTGTCTTATAGGGAATGTGGTTGCTGTGATAGACGGTGAGCCTGGTGGAGGAGCTAAGCTGCTTGCTGTCACAATTTTATGCATTCGTTTTCCACACCAGAGATCACACTGTTTGTGCTTATCGCAGTGGCAAGTCCTCCATGTATTCAGAATTTTCTTTTAGCTACATTTAGCATAATCATATTGTAAGTGTGAAAATGTGAGGCTCCTCTGTGTACTCTGTCCTCCTCATCAATGTGTATTGTATGACAATGAAAGAAAGAAAACTCACTCCTTTTTTAGGAGAGAATATTGCCATTCACATTTATTGTCTACCTTGGGGCCGATTCAGAGCCAGGTGAAAATTTACACCTGGTAGACAATGAAAGTAAATAGCAGTTTTCTCTTCTTAAAAAGAAGTGAGTTTTCTCACCAGGTTCTGAATCGACCCCAATGTCTGTAAAAATCTTAGAGCCCTGTAAGTAAAATTCTTTCTGTCTCTTCTTTTTGGTCTTCTTCTGATTATTCTTAAATAAATATTACTGTTAAGCACATGCTTTTGATAAAAATCATTTAATATATAACTTTAAAAGACTGGAACTATTTTGCAGGGCAGGGATAGGGGGCACTTTGGGGAGCAGGGCAGAAATAGGGGTACAGTGGGGAGCAGGGCAGAAATGGGGATGCAGCATGGAGGCCTGCAGATAGAATGCAGGTAGAAACACACTGACAGCACACTGACAGCAAGGTAATGAGCTGTTATGGGGTGTCATATCTAAGTTGTGGTGGGTTACCCTCATATTCATCTATATGGTTCAGAATAATCTTTTTTATTATCTTTATTATTATTAACAGGTGTGTTTTATGGTCAGGTACGTCCATATTTGAAAATGATTGTATAAACAGGAGCTACAGTACATTGTTATCCTATGAGTAATGAACACACTCCTTCACTGTATCACCAAGCGATTTTTTTTGGCTGCAACTTCCACATGCTCTGAGAGCATAATTACCCCTAATGGAACTGCGGATCAAGGACCTATTGAGTCCTTATAGAGATCCACTGTCCTGGGAAAAAACCTACATCCATATTATACAACATCTCATTGTGGGCCTAAAATTCTGTAAAATTCTGTTTGCTTTGAGTAATCAAGCCTATACTAGACAGTGCTCCACAAGCACTTCCTAAGCCTGCCAATATTCTAGGGGGGTTATTTAAGAAAGGATAGCGCCAGGTCTTGCTTCGTAGCGGCAGGCAGCGTCTGGTGATTGCTGGGCGCTGTACGGGAAACCACATTTAAGAAAGCGAATCTGGTGAGCGACTCTAAGAGCGCCATGTAGGGTCACATGTATTACTAGGGGCGGCTCAGCGTACAGCGCCACGTATAGCGCCACATATTACCTTTTGCTCAGTGTCACTCTCCAATACATTTCTATGGGCTTTCATTTGTTTGTGTTTAAATAGCGTCTTTGGCAATTACATTTTTTTAATGCAAAATTGTATTTACAGGTCTGGCACTAAAGTGTTATTATCCCAGTGTTAAAACAATGTCATTCCATGTGTTTTCGCTTTGTTACTGGTGGATATGTGTTCAGAAACAGACTTTAATCACACAGCGTCTGGCGTGCTATGCTAGAGCGCCCAGCTTTTTGTTAAATGTGAGGTGGAGTGCCTAGTGTCAGATGCACTGAGCTGGCGCTACCTCACGCTCGCTGCAGCGTTATACTGTTGTTAGAGACCCCAACACACATCATATTCATCAATGCCTGCCAGGTTACTACAGCGACCGCAATGCTAGGTTACAGCGCCCGATACTCGCTTACAGCATCCACTATACAGACACTCATCTGGCAATATGTGGCGCTAGTAGTGAATCAGCCTCCACGTCCGCAAATGTTGGAAGAGCATACTACCTAACATAAAGCATCCTGAATTTCCATCCCTACCATAGTTCGGAAGAGTTTGGTAAATGGGAAATTGGTTCTCTATAAATGTAGCAAGCCCGGGGTTCTCCGCATAACTTTTCAAAGATTTGGAATGCCTGGATTAAGCGAGTGGTGTCCTTATCTGATTATGTGCCTCTTTGTTGATTGTAATTTGTAACCTTGTAAATCTCAAATAAAAAATTATATTAATGGTATCAAAAAAGTACACAGTGCTTAAAAAACAAAACAAAAACAATGTACGAAAATACAAAGAACACAACAATTTTTTTAACAGCCACACTTCTTATCATATATACGACTTCTTACCATACATACCATACAGACGCTGCAGGTGCTGTGGCCAGTGGTGGCATCTAAATTCTCCAAGCAGAAGTAGGAGACCATCCCCTCGATTCAAAGAGCAAAAGTTAATTGATTTCGTATCGAGAATCGTAAGTTTGGGTGGGTGTTTGTCATTTTTTCTTGTTTTTTTGCCCATTTCGTATTCGCACGATCGTTCGCGCATAGACGTATATGAACATACGCATTTCGTACGAGAATCGTATATTTTGCGTTAGTTCGTGTGTTTTTCCCGTCCAAATCGTATTATTTGCGTCCGATCCTATTTTTTACGTCCTTCACATGGGCTTGCGACCAATTCAGAGAGGTGATTGCTAATTGTTTTGAAGCCCATTAAAGAGCTGCTTTACGAAATGTTTGCCGGCAGCTATTTGGCCTCGGGAGTAGGATGGAGAGGAGCGAGTTTGTGGCACATCAAGGGCTTATGCTTTTTGGCATTGAGTTGATCGAGATGTCTGACAGCAGATTGCCCCTGCGTCGTCGCATGAACATCGATAGCATGAATGATGTTGAGCTGTTCGAGCTGACCAGGCTTAATCGCGCTTCCCTCCATAAATTATATAGTGAGCTGCGGCCATGGTTAGCCCGCACCACAAGGAAGGGGCATGCAATTTCAGGTATGACCAAGATGCTTGGCTGCCTGCAATTTTTGGCGAACGGCTCGTTCCAGAGGCTGGGTGCCCTCTCCGTGGGGATGTCACAGCCTACGCTGAGCCGCGCACTATCTAAATTTTTGGAAGGCATGGCTGCCATAACTCCAAAATATATTTATTTTCCGGATGATATGGCAGCCAGAAACGCCATTAAGCTTGGGTTTTATAATGTGGCCGACATGCCCAACGTTATTGGTGCTATTGACTGCACACATGTGGCACTCGTACCTAGGGCTGCCGACGAGTATATATATAGGTATTGAGATTGGTTATTATGTTGGCCAACGTGTAATGTAACCTGTTTTCCTTTGCGGCAGCATATTTTTTTAGCCCTCATTTGTGTAGCTGCTTTATCTAGGCTTTTCATTAGTATTTCCCAATAGAGTGCAGATATGTTTGTTTTTTTTTTTTTCATTTTTACAAATATCAATTAACCTTTTTGTATGTTTTTGCCTTAAGGAATCGAAAAATGGGACACTCCCTTAATGTCCAGGCCGTGGTTGGTCCGGACATGCGTTTTATGAGTGTCCTTGCCGGCTACCCAGGATCGTCGCACGACTCGTATATCCTCAGGCGATCTGGGTTGTTTAGGAGATTTGAGGCAGGTGAATTTTCGGGTGCATGGCTGCTTGGTAAGTGTGTCCTATTTGTATGCTATTAAATGTGGGATTAATCTTGTATTTGTTTATATTTTTGTATTTGAATTCTTTACATAAGCCAGAAACTGCCTTTTTGTTGGGTCATATATTATGAACTTCCAACCAAAATGCTTGCCTCGCTTTGTCCTTCAGAATGTTTTCCCTTTAGTTAGGATGTCTGTAAGTTCCATGTCCCTAAATATATTGGTTGGGATTTTATACCCAAGGATCTGTGAGCTTTTGCTCCTTTTGTAGTATTGGTCTTTAAATGTCAAAGTGGACTTAAACTGCATACATTGTAGTTTTCATATAAATGTTGATAGCCCCTCAGCAGCATCCTAATTGTAACATGTCAGAAACCTAAAAATATATTTAAATTCCAACTACCCTTGGCCGTGCAGATGTTTGTTAATTAATTGGTATATTGAAGTGCCATTTTTAATTATGTACTACATTAGTGGCAATAGTTATTTTGCTAATGTGCCCTGGGTGTTTTTTTTGGCCCTTTACCTTACATCATTATGATATATGTAAAATTCTTTGTGTTTGTTGTGTTGCCTTTTTAATTTTTATTACATTTAATTGTCTGTTTAAGGTGATTCCGGGTACCCACTTCTACCCTGGCTCATGACGCCTGTGCTGCGGCCCCAGGATGCCTCTCAGGAAGCGTACAACCGTGCGCACCGCAAGACCAGGGCTGTTGTGGAGAGGGCCTTTGGGCTGTTGAAGACCCGTTTTCGTTGCTTGGACCATACTGGGGGCGCCCTGCAATATGATCCAAAAAAAGTGATCGACATAATCATGGCATGTGCTGTTTTGCACAATTTTGCGATACTTGAACGTGTCCCACGTTATGTGGATAGCCTGCCCTCTACAGCCCTAGAGGATGATGGAGAGAATTTTGTTGGGCCACCCAGTGAGTCTGCCCAATCAGTTAGAGCAAACTTGATATTGCAGCATTTTTGTTAATTTTATTTCGTGTATCAACATTCTGTGTGTCTGTGTTAGCCTTTTTGTTAAATATGTTGTTTTGCCGTAATGTGGCATTACCTCAAAGTAAAACATTTTTACCTTAATTGTTGCCTAATGTATTTCATGTAGTTTCCTTAGCTTGATATTTGCATTGTTACACCTCTTAAAACCAAAATTATCTGGTTTAGCCCAAGCTGTTTAAAATGTGTTCCCACTAAAAACGCCACAAGTATTGTAAGTGAGAATATTTTTTTACTTAGGAAAGTTAAAATTATTGTGCTTAACAGAAAACATTCCACATACATCTGTGGTTACAAATGGCTGAGATAACAAAAAAAACATCGAGCACATCTACACCTGGAAGTGAGTGGCACAACCAAACAAGGACACCCAGTCCAAAGGCCAGCCTAGTCCAGTCATTAATATTGCCTGTGCCCAGGGATATTTGGGCATGGCCATAATGTCACACAAACATGTCTGCAAACAGGAGGAGCACCAACCAAATACATATTTAAAGCCATAAGTGGCCAGATACACTCCACATAGACCTATGGCATTGGCTAGTGGCCTTAATCATTACTCTAAGGAGCTATATGGGAGCAAATACCAAACACAACCTGCATGAGCAACACAAAATGGATTGTTTGAAACCTCAAAGGACAAGTAAATACAGTGGGGGTTAAGAGAAAAGATGTCCCACACAACCATGGCTTAATAGGGTGGCTGCCCATAATACCCAGGTGGAGGTCCAGGTGGAGGTCCATGTGAATGGGACCTAGCCTGGGCCATGGCAGCATTGTGAATTTGAAACTGCTCCACAATGTTTCTCTGCATATTGGTCATCTCAGCCATGGCTGACTGGATGCCATTACTTGCAGTTACCACGTTGCTGTTGAGGGTACGCAACTCCGCGAGGATGCCCTGTAAACTGGTATTGATGGTGACCATGTCGGCATGCCTTTCCTCACGCTCTGTAACGAGCTGTGCCTCATAAGAGTCCCTTTCTTGGGTCCATAATTGAAGCAGGGCACTCTGCCTCCCCTGGGAAATTGTGGGGCGGCGTAATGGAGTCCGCCGCACAATTACCCTGGCTCTTGGGCGTGCCCTGCCGCGTGGTGTCTAGGGATGAGCGAATCGATCCGGACGAACCCGGATTCGATCCGAATTTCAGGAAAAATTCGATTCGGATCGAATCCGAATTTCCCCGCGATTCGATCACTCGAAGTTTTCCTTTAACATCCATTCATTTACATTACAGGCATTCTAAGATGGCGGGCGGGACATGTCTGGACATGTATCCCGCGCCAGTGCAAGCTGGGGCAGTCACATGCAGCCTATCAGCAGCCAGCAAGCCCGGTGACGTCACACAGCGGTATTTAACGGCGGCCATCTTGCTTTTCCTCATTTCTCTATTGCATTCGTGACAGACAGACAGAACGCTGTGTAGCTGAGGCAGTTAGACAGGCTGGAGACAGGCTGGAGACAGGGACAGACAGGGACAGGCTGGAGACAGGCAGGAGACAGGCAGGAGACAGACAGGAGACAGACAGAAAGCCAGGGAAAGGTAGGAAAAACGGAGCTGGCTGACAGGGAGATTTTTTTTTTTTCATCCAGCCTTTGTTAGCGTTTTCAGGCTGCTTATAGTAACTAACTGTGCATATATACTGAACTGATCTTAAGTCTGCTGTGAGGCATCCCATTCTGTGACTAAAGCAGCCTCTATTTAATAGCATAATAAACATTTGCACTTATTCTCATAGAAATCAGGCCTGATAAAGACACTTTTGCTGTGCATGCTCTCTGGTTTTTGTGGCACTGGCATCCCATTCTGTGACTAAAGCAGCCTCTATTTAATAGCATAATAAACATTTGCACTTATTCTCATAGAAATCAGGCCTGATAAAGACACTTTTGCTGTGCATGCTCTCTGGTTTTTGTGGCACTGGCATCCCATTCTGTGACTAAAGCAGCCTCTATTTAATAGCATAATAAACATTTGCACTTATTCTCATAGAAATCAGGCCTGATAAAGACACTTTTGCTGTGCATGCTCTCTGGTTTTTGTGGCACTGGCATCCCATTCTGTGACTAAAGCAGCCTCTATTTAATAGCATAATAAACATTTGCACTTATTCTCATAGAAATCAGGCCTGATAAAGACACTTTTGCTGTGCATGCTCTCTGGTTTTTGTGGCACTGGCATCCCATTCTGTGACTAAAGCAGCCTCTATTTAATAGCATAATAAACATTTGCACTTATTCTCATAGAAATCAGGCCTGATAAAGACACTTTTGCTGTGCATGCTCTCTGGTTTTTGTGGCACTGGCATCCCATTCTGTGACTAAAGCAGCCTCTATTTAATAGCATAATAAACATTTGCACTTATTCTCATAGAAATCAGGCCTGATAAAGACACTTTTGCTGTGCATGCTCTCTGGTTTTTGTGGCACTGGCATCCCATTCTGTGACTAAAGCAGCCTCTATTTAATAGCACAATAAACATTTGCACTTATTCTCATAGAAATCAGGCCTGATAAAGACACTTTTGCTGTGCATGCTCTCTGGTTTTTGTGGCACTGGCATCCCATTCTGTGACTAAAGCAGCCTCTATTTAATAGCATAATAAACATTTGCACTTATTCTCATAGAAATCAGGCCTGATAAAGACACTTTTGCTGTGCATGCTCTCTGGTTTTTGTGGCACTGGCATCCCATTCTGTGACTAAAGCAGCCTCTATTTAATAGCACAATAAACATTTGCACTTATTCTCATAGAAATCAGGCCTGATAAAGACACTTTTGCTGTGCATGCTCTCTGGTTTTTGTGGCACTGGCATCCCATTCTGTGACTAAAGCAGCCTCTATTTAATAGCATAATAAACATTTGCACTTATTCTCATAGAAATCAGGCCTGATAAAGACACTTTTGCTGTGCATGCTCTCTGGTTTTTGTGGCACTGGCATCCCATTCTGTGACTAAAGCAGCCTCTATTTAATAGCATAATAAACATTTGCACTTATTCTCATAGAAATCAGGCCTGATAAAGACACTTTTGCTGTGCATGCTCTCTGGTTTTTGTGGCACTGGCATCCCATTCTGTGACTAAAGCAGCCTCTATTTAATAGCATAATAAACATTTGCACTTATTCTCATAGAAATCAGGCCTGATAAAGACACTTTTGCTGTGCATGCTCTCTGGTTTTTGTGGCACTGGCATCCCATTCTGTGACTAAAGCAGCCTCTATTTAATAGCATAATAAACATTTGCACTTATTCTCATAGAAATCAGGCCTGATAAAGACACTTTTGCTGTGCATGCTCTCTGGTTTTTGTGGCACTGGCATCCCATTCTGTGACTAAAGCAGCCTCTATTTAATAGCACAATAAACATTTGCACTTATTCTCATAGAAATCAGGCCTGATAAAGACACTTTTGCTGTGCATGCTCTCTGGTTTTTGTGGCACTGGCATCCCATTCTGTGACTAAAGCAGCCTCTATTTAATAGCATAATAAACATTTGCACTTTTTCTCATAGAAATCAGGCCTGATAAAGACACTTTTGCTGTGCATGCTCTCTGGTTTTTGTGGCACTGGCATCCCATTCTGTGACTAAAGCAGCCTCTATTTAATAGCATAATAAACATTTGCACTTATTCTCATAGAAATCAGGCCTGATAAAGACACTTTTGCTGTGCATGCTCTCTGGTTTTTGTGGCACTGGCATCCCATTCTGTGACTAAAGCAGCCTCTATTTAATAGCATAATAAACATTTGCACTTATTCTCATAGAAATCAGGCCTGATAAAGACACTTTTGCTGTGCATGCTCTCTGGTTTTTGTGGCACTGGCATCCCATTCTGTGACTAAAGCAGCCTCTATTTAATAGCATAATAAACATTTGCACTTATTCTCATAGAAATCAGGCCTGATAAAGACACTTTTGCTGTGCATGCTCTCTGGTTTTTGTGGCACTGGCATCCCATTCTGTGACTAAAGCAGCCTCTATTTAATAGCACAATAAACATTTGCACTTATTCTCATAGAAATCAGGCCTGATAAAGACACTTTTGCTGTGCATGCTCTCTGGTTTTTGTGGCACTGGCATCCCATTCTGTGACTAAAGCAGCCTCTATTTAATAGCATAATAAACATTTGCACTTATTCTCATAGAAATCAGGCCTGATAAAGACACTTTTGCTGTGCATGCTCTCTGGTTTTTGTGGCACTGGCATCCCATTCTGTGACTAAAGCAGCCTCTATTTAATAGCATAATAAACATTTGCACTTATTCTCATAGAAATCAGGCCTGATAAAGACACTTTTGCTGTGCATGCTCTCTGGTTTTTGTGGCACTGGCATCCCATTCTGTGACTAAAGCAGCCTCTATTTAATAGCATAATAAACATTTGCACTTATTCTCATAGAAATCAGGCCTGATAAAGACACTTTTGCTGTGCATGCTCTCTGGTTTTTGTGGCACTGGCATCCCATTCTGTGACTAAAGCAGCCTCTATTTAATAGCATAATAAACATTTGCACTTATTCTCATAGAAATCAGGCCTGATAAAGACACTTTTGCTGTGCATGCTCTCTGGTTTTTGTGGCACTGGCATCCCATTCTGTGACTAAAGCAGCCTCTATTTAATAGCACAATAAACATTTGCACTTATTCTCATAGAAATCAGGCCTGATAAAGACACTTTTGCTGTGCATGCTCTCTGGTTTTTGTGGCACTGGCATCCCATTCTGTGACTAAAGCAGCCTCTATTTAATAGCATAATAAACATTTGCACTTATTCTCATAGAAATCAGGCCTGATAAAGACACTTTTGCTGTGCATGCTCTCTGGTTTTTGTGGCACTGGCATCCCATTCTGTGACTAAAGCAGCCTCTATTTAATAGCATAATAAACATTTGCACTTATTCTCATAGAAATCAGGCCTGATAAAGACACTTTTGCTGTGCATGCTCTCTGGTTTTTGTGGCACTGGCATCCCATTCTGTGACTAAAGCAGCCTCTATTTAATAGCACAATAAACATTTGCACTTATTCTCATAGAAATCAGGCCTGATAAAGACACTTTTGCTGTGCATGCTCTCTGGTTTTTGTGGCACTGGCATCCCATTCTGTGACTAAAGCAGCCTCTATTTAATAGCACAATAAACATTTGCACTTATTCTCATAGAAATCAGGCCTGATAAAGACACTTTTGCTGTGCATGCTCTCTGGTTTTTGTGGCACTGGCATCCCATTCTGTGACTAAAGCAGCCTCTATTTAATAGCATAATAAACATTTGCACTTATTCTCATAGAAATCAGGCCTGATAAAGACACTTTTGCTGTGCATGCTCTCTGGTTTTTGTGGCACTGGCATCCCATTCTGTGACTAAAGCAGCCTCTATTTAATAGCACAATAAACATTTGCACTTATTCTCATAGAAATCAGGCCTGATAAAGACACTTTTGCTGTGCATGCTCTCTGGTTTTTGTGGCACTGGCATCCCATTCTGTGACTAAAGCAGCCTCTATTTAATAGCATAATAAACATTTGCACTTATTCTCATAGAAATCAGGCCTGATAAAGACACTTTTGCTGTGCATGCTCTCTGGTTTTTGTGGCACTGGCATCCCATTCTGTGACTAAAGCAGCCTCTATTTAATAGCATAATAAACATTTGCACTTATTCTCATAGAAATCAGGCCTGATAAAGACACTTTTGCTGTGCATGCTCTCTGGTTTTTGTGGCACTGGCATCCCATTCTGTGACTAAAGCAGCCTCTATTTAATAGCATAATAAACATTTGCACTTATTCTCATAGAAATCAGGCCTGATAAAGACACTTTTGCTGTGCATGCTCTCTGGTTTTTGTGGCACTGGCATCCCATTCTGTGACTAAAGCAGCCTCTATTTAATAGCATAATAAACATTTGCACTTATTCTCATAGAAATCAGGCCTGATAAAGACACTTTTGCTGTGCATGCTCTCTGGTTTTTGTGGCACTGGCATCCCATTCTGTGACTAAAGCAGCCTCTATTTAATAGCACAATAAACATTTGCACTTATTCTCATAGAAATCAGGCCTGATAAAGACACTTTTGCTGTGCATGCTCTCTGGTTTTTGTGGCACTGGCATCCCATTCTGTGACTAAAGCAGCCTCTATTTAATAGCATAATAAACATTTGCACTTATTCTCATAGAAATCAGGCCTGATAAAGACACTTTTGCTGTGCATGCTCTCTGGTTTTTGTGGCACTGGCATCCCATTCTGTGACTAAAGCAGCCTCTATTTAATAGCATAATAAACATTTGCACTTATTCTCATAGAAATCAGGCCTGATAAAGACACTTTTGCTGTGCATGCTCTCTGGTTTTTGTGGCACTGGCATCCCATTCTGTGACTAAAGCAGCCTCTATTTAATAGCATAATAAACATTTGCACTTATTCTCATAGAAATCAGGCCTGATAAAGACACTTTTGCTGTGCATGCTCCCTGGTTTTTGTGGCACTGGCATCCCATTCTGTGACTAAAGCAGCCTCTATTTAATAGCATAATAAACATTTGCACTTATTCTCATAGAAATCAGGCCTGATAAAGACACTTTTGCTGTGCATGCTCTCTGGTTTTTGTGGCACTGGCATCCCATTCTGTGACTAAAGCAGCCTCTATTTAATAGCATAATAAACATTTGCACTTATTCTCATAGAAATCAGGCCTGATAAAGACACTTTTGCTGTGCATGCTCTCTGGTTTTTGTGGCACTGGCATCCCATTCTGTGACTAAAGCAGCCTCTATTTAATAGCATAATAAACATTTGCACTTATTCTCATAGAAATCAGGCCTGATAAAGACACTTTTGCTGTGCATGCTCTCTGGTTTTTGTGGCACTGGCATCCCATTCTGTGACTAAAGCAGCCTCTATTTAATAGCACAATAAACATTTGCACTTATTCTCATAGAAATCAGGCCTGATAAAGACACTTTTGCTGTGCATGCTCTCTGGTTTTTGTGGCACTGGCATCCCATTCTGTGACTAAAGCAGCCTCTATTTAATAGCACAATAAACATTTGCACTTATTCTCATAGAAATCAGGCCTGATAAAGACACTTTTGCTGTGCATGCTCTCTGGTTTTTGTGGCACTGGCATCCCATTCTGTGACTAAAGCAGCCTCTATTTAATAGCATAATAAACATTTGCACTTATTCTCATAGAAATCAGGCCTGATAAAGACACTTTTGCTGTGCATGCTCTCTGGTTTTTGTGGCACTGGCATCCCATTCTGTGACTAAAGCAGCCTCTATTTAATAGCACAATAAACATTTGCACTTATTCTCATAGAAATCAGGCCTGATAAAGACACTTTTGCTGTGCATGCTCTCTGGTTTTTGTGGCACTGGCATCCCATTCTGTGACTAAAGCAGCCTCTATTTAATAGCACAATAAACATTTGCACTTATTCTCATAGAAATCAGGCCTGATAAAGACACTTTTGCTGTGCATGCTCTCTGGTTTTTGTGGCACTGGCATCCCATTCTGTGACTAAAGCAGCCTCTATTTAATAGCATAATAAACATTTGCACTTATTCTCATAGAAATCAGGCCTGATAAAGACACTTTTGCTGTGCATGCTCTCTGGTTTTTGTGGCACTGGCATCCCATTCTGTGACTAAAGCAGCCTCTATTTAATAGCACAATAAACATTTGCACTTATTCTCATAGAAATCAGGCCTGATAAAGACACTTTTGCTGTGCATGCTCTCTGGTTTTTGTGGCACTGGCATCCCATTCTGTGACTAAAGCAGCCTCTATTTAATAGCATAATAAACATTTGCACTTATTCTCATAGAAATCAGGCCTGATAAAGACACTTTTGCTATGCATGCTCTCTGGTTTTTGTGGCACTGGCATCCCATTCTGTGACTAAAGCAGCCTCTATTTAATAGCATAATAAACATTTGCACTTATTCTCATAGAAATCAGGCCTGATAAAGACACTTTTGCTGGCCAAAGGCCTACTGGACCCTGCCAGCTCGATTCCTGCCCGGGGCATCCCATTCTGTGACTAAAGCAGCCTCTGTTTAAGACCATATAAGCATTTGCTCTTATCATATTTGAAATTAGGCCTGATAAAGACACTTTTGCTGGGCATAGCACAACTTGTCCCTGCCAGGTGTACTTACTGCTGGTTTTTAGGGCATCCCATTCTGTGACTACACCAGCCTCTATTTAAGAACCTAACCATTTGCACCTATTCTAATTGAAATTAGGCATGATAAAGACACTTTTGCTGTGCATAGTCTTACTGCTGCCTGCCAGGTGCTCTCTGGTTTTTGGGACATCCCATTCTGTAACATACCATTAGCCTCTGCATTAACTGTAAGCTGCACAGTTATTTAAAGAAATTTGGCCTGTATGAGCCTGCTAACACACTGCTGCTGTGTGCATATATACTGATCTCAAGTCTGCTTTGGGGCATCCCATTCTGTAACATACCATTAGCCTCTGCATTAACTGTAAGCTGCACATTTATTTAAAGAAATTTGGCCTGTATGAGCCTGCTAACACACTGCTGCTGTGTGCATATATACTGATCTCAAGTCTGCTTTGGGGCATCCCATTCTGTAACATACCATTAGCCTCTGCATTAACTGTAAGCTGCACAGTTATTTAAAGAAATTTGGCCTGTATGAGCCTGCTAACACACTGCTGCTGTGTGCATATATACTGATCTCAAGTCTGCTTGGGGCATCCCATTCTGTAACATACCATTAGCCTCTGCATTAACTGTAAGCTGCACAGTTATTTAAAGAAATTTGGCCTGTATGAGCCTGCTAACACACTGCTGCTGTGTGCATATATACTGATCTCAAGTCTGCTTTGGGGCATCCCATTCTGTAACATACCATTAGCCTCTGCATTAACTGTAAGCTGCACATTTATTTAAAGAAATTTGGCCTGTATGAGCCTGCTAACACACTGCTGCTGTGTGCATATATACTGATCTCAAGTCTGCTTTGGGGCATCCCATTCTGTAACATACCATTAGCCTCTGCATTAACTGTAAGCTGCACAGTTATTTAAAGAAATTTGGCCTGTATGAGCCTGCTAACACACTGCTGCTGTGTGCATATATACTGATCTCAAGTCTGCTTGGGGCATCCCATTCTGTAACATACCATTAGCCTCTGCATTAACTGTAAGCTGCACAGTTATTTAAAGAAATTTGGCCTGTATGAGCCTGCTAACACACTGCTGCTGTGTGCATATATACTGATCTCAAGTCAGCTTGGGGCATCCCATTCTGTAACATACCATTAGCCTCTGCATTAACTGTAAGCTGCACAGTTATTTAAAGAAATTTGGCCTGTATGAGCCTGCTAACACACTGCTGCTGTGTGCATATATACTGATCTCAAGTCTGCTTTGGGGCATCCCATTCTGTAACATACCATTAGCCTCTGCATTAACTGTAAGCTGCACAGTTATTTAAAGAAATTTGGCCTGTATGAGCCTGCTAACACACTGCTGCTGTGTGCATATATACTGATCTCAAGTCTGCTTGGGGCATCCCATTCTGTAACATACCATTAGCCTCTGCATTAACTGTAAGCTGCACAGTTATTTAAAGAAATGTGGCCTGTATGAGCCTGCTAACACACTGCTGCTGTGTGCATATATACTGATCTCAAGTCTGCTTTGGGGCATCCCATTCTGTAACATACCATTAGCCTCTGCATTTACTGTAAGCTGCACATTTATTTAAAGAAATTTGGCCTGTATGAGCCTGCTAACACACTGCTGCTGTGTGCATATATACTGATCTCAAGTCTGCTTTGGGGCATCCCATTCTGTAACATACCATTAGCCTCTGCATTTACTGTAAGCTGCACATTTATTTAAAGAAATTTGGCCTGTATGAGCCTGCTAACACACTGCTGCTGTGTGCATATATACTGATCTCAAGTCTGCTTTGGGGCATCCCATTCTGTAACATACCATTAGCCTCTGCATTTACTGTAAGCTGCACATTTATTTAAAGAAATTTGGCCTGTATGAGCCTGCTAACACACTGCTGCTGTGTGCATATATACTGATCTCAAGTCAGCTTGGGGCATCCCATTCTGTAACATACCATTAGCCTCTGCATTAACTGTAAGCTGCACAGTTATTTAAAGAAATTTGGCCTGTATGAGCCTGCTAACACACTGCTGCTGTGTGCATATATACTGATCTCAAGTCTGCTTGGGGCATCCCATTCTGTAACATAACATAACCTACCTACCATACTAAGCAGCTCTCTTATTTAAACTAAGCAGGCCTCTTGGAGGCTGAGTGTCCACTTTTGGGTGTGCATTTATATTCGGTTTCATATACAGTGGGGTATCCCAATTTGTAAGATAACCTACCCCAACCATGTAAACTAAATAGGCCTGTTGCAGCCTGAGTTTCTCTGCTTGCGTATGGCCTGCATTACAATCTGTCTCTTTCAATGACACTGCTGCCTGTGGTATCCCAATTTGTAAGATAACCTACCCCAACCATGTAAACTAAAGGTTACGTCCTTCCAGAAGGAAAACTTATGCCGAACACTATTTTTGTTAGGGGCATTGACCTTTGGATTGATCGGCATGAAATTAATTTTTTTTTTTCAAAGTATGGCGCTGTGAAGAAGGTCAAAATGATGTCTCATACTTGGATTATTGTTACTTTTTGTTCAGCTTGAAATATAACAGGCCACACGGGCATCCCAAGGCACATGCTATTTTAAACCTATCTGTTATACAACATAAGCGTTGATCAGGCTACTTCAGTTTGCACTTGTTTTTGACTGATTTTAATAAACCAGGCCGCAGGGCACCCCAAAGCTGCACCTTGCACCCTATCTGGTATACAACATAAGCGTTGATCAGCATCAGCTTCATTAAGCTACTTCAGTTTGCACTTCCTTTTTGACTGCTTTCATTTAACCAGGCCGCAGGGCACCCCAAAGCTGCACCTTGCACCCTACCTGTTTATACTAAATAAGCATCTACAGCCTCAGCTTTATTAAGTTATTGCATTTTGAATTGGTTTTGGTCTGCTTTAAATACACCAGGCCGCAGGGCATCCCAAACCTGCATGTTGCACCCCATCTGTTATACTAAATAAGCGTTGATCAGCATCAGCTTTATTAAGCTATTGCATTTTGCATTGGTTTTTGTACTGCTGCCAAAACACTAGCCCATATGGGCATCCCAAACCAGCACATGTCACCCTATCTGTTATACTAAATAAGCTTCTACAGGCCCTTTTTTTATTTATTTATTTTTATTTATATAGAGCTGCAATAGCTTATATTGTGAGGTTAATTTGCCATTTTGCAGCATAATATAGAGCAGCCCCTGTGTAAATCTGAGGGGCAATAGCTTATATAGTGAGGTAAATTTGCCATTTTGCTTCGTTATATAGAGCAGGCCCTGTGTAAATCTGAGGGGCAATAGCTTATATTGTGAGGTAAATTTGCCATTTTGCAGCATAATATAGAGCAGCCCCTGTGTAAATCTGAGGGGCAATAGCTTATATTGTGAGGTAAATTTGCCACTTTGCAGCATAATATAGAGCAGCCCCTGTGTAAATCTGAGGGGCAATAGCTCATATAGTGAGGTAAATTTGCCATTTTGCTTCGTTATATAGAGCAGCCCAGTTGCCATCTAAATCAACTACTGTCCGGCCAGTACAGCTTTTCCAGGGCAAACTCTGCTAGTTGCGGGCACAAGTCAAGTTTGGCTTCCCAGCAAATCCAGTGGATCTTGAAGGTGTGTTGGCATGGTCATGTCAAGGTATGACATGACCTGCTGTTTGAGGTCCAGCTCCAGGTCTTCCTGCTGCTCATGAGTAGACTCACTATGCGGGTGTAGAAAGCTACTCACTAGCGACTGAAGACTGAGGCTGCTGCTGATGGAGCTGCTGCTGCTGCTCCTTCCACCCCCCCAGCAGCCATGGCAGTGGAAGGTGATCGCAGAGGTCCCCCCGAGTCAGACCTGCGGGAGTATGGGCCATGGCGCAGATAGACATCGCCCAACTGACTACGTGGGATGTCTCTGTAGTAGGTCAGTTTGTCCTCCCTCTCAGTGGGCGTAAAAAATGCCCCCATTTTGTGCCGGAAGCGAGGGTCCAATAAGTTGGAGAGCCAGAAGTCTTCCCGCTGACAAATGGAGACAATTCTGCGCTCACTAGTACGCAAGCATGTGAGCATGCATCGTGCCATTTGTGCAAATGACTCGGAGGGACTACCTGTCTCCATCTCCACTGTAAACTGCCACGGTGTGTCTGGGTCCTCTGTCTCACCTTACTCACAACCCTCTAGCTCCTGTGGCTGCTCCTGCTCCTCCTCTTCTGTCAGATGACTAGATAAAATGGTCATTTTGTGAAACCTAAACTGTGGTTTGCTTTGCCCCACCCCCTCCTCCTCCTCCACTTCAGCCCCCACAGGCTTCATGTGGCTGTGAAATGTATGTGCCATGTCTCCAGTGCCCTGACCAGCCATGGTTTCCAACATGTGTTGTAGTACATGAAGCAGTGGAATCTCATCGTTCATCTCATAGTCCTGGCAACTGACTAATAACGTAGCTTCCTCAAAGGGCCTGAGCAAACGGTCGGTGTCACGTATGAGCTGCCAATGGTTTACATTGAATTTACACAGGTGTCCCCCTATCCGTTTGGATCATCCAGAAATCCGTGATGGCTTTTCTCTGTTCCTATAGTGCAGTGGTCCTCAACCCTGTCCTCAAGGCCCACCAACAAGTCATGTTTTTTGGATCTCCAAATAGCCAGCTCTATTGCTCTGCAGCTGCACTAATTACTCCACCTGTGCATCTTTGTGGAGATCTGCAAAACCTGGCCTGTTGGTGGGCCTTGAGGACAGGGTTGGGGACCACTGCTATAGTGGATCCTGCATATGGAGGGTGGAATTCCAACGGGTGGAAACATCGCAAATCAGACTATGGTGGGGTACACCGTTGTGACGCTGAGGCTCAATAGGGTTGTGCTTCGTGGTGTAGGAGTGCCAGAAGTGCATGCTAACTTTCTTTCCTGTTGTTCTTTCAGATGGGGGCAAGACTTAAAAACTAGACTGAACACGTGTGCCATGTGAGGACGCATGACTTTGGCTTCCTTGTCGCAGCGCAAACAAGATGTTCTTCCAAGTGTAATGCAGCAGGCTGGACTTATGGTGACGCTGTCTGAGAGGAGAAATCCCTCAGACATCAAGATTAAAAATTCCAAGAATTTTTGAGGGCTAATTATTCAGAGGCAAATGATAGCTAGTTGTTTCTGATTTAATTACAAGGTGGAAACACACCCTCAAACAAAACTTCACTTTGGCAATACTATTGCATTTGTCTATTCATAATTTTATGTATATACACTAACTAACCTACTTTTTCTCCCCAGGATGCTGCATGAAACACTGCCACATCGCTGAGTAGCTGATTTTTCCGAACAACAGTCCGCAATAATCTGCTGCTGCTGCCGCCGCCACCGCCGCAGACTCCAGGGACCCTCTTCCACTACCTCGGCTTGCAACACCTCCTCCCACGACACTCTCCTCATCACTAATTGCCGGCTACTGGAAGAAGAGGCGAGTGTCTCCTCCACTTCTTGGCTGGGCAGTAGCTGCTGAATTTTATGATTATCAGATCTTCATCAATGGATAGTGGAGCTGAACCCAAAGCATAACAGACAGACAGTTGACTGGGGGTGTCAGATGCCACTTGTGATGCAGTGGACTGCTTTTGCAGCACTTCGAGACAAAGTTGCTTCATTGGCTGACACAATGACTGGTAAATCTGTGGAACATATGGTTTACAAGCAAGAATAACCATTTGTTTTTATATGAAAAAGACCCTGGTTTATACAGACTTTTTTTTTCCAGAGACTGCCCTGCGTGGAAATGAATGGCGCTTGGATCATCCAAGCTTTCCTCCCAACAATGCCTGATGTATTCCAGTAGATTGATGACGGGGCCAGACCTACACTAAAGAAAGATGGATCGTGCAAAACAGATTTAAGGCGCTGCTCTCCAGTTACAGACATTCCTCCGCATCGGACCACAAGTAAGTATTGATAAAAAATCCTTTCCGTTACTCTTACTTTTTATTAATATTCTTCGGATAAGACGGATCAGACATGATTCCAGATTAAAAATTCCAAGAATTTTTGAGGGCTAATTAGTCAGAGGCAATGATACCTTCTTGTTTCTGATTTAATTAAAAGGTGGAAACACACCCTCAAACAAAACTTCACTTTGGCAATACTTTTGCATTTGTTTATTCATAATTTTATGTAGATATTACTAACTAAGCTACTTTTTCTCCACATGACTCTCCACAGGGTGTGATTCATCCAATTTTTGGGCTCCTGAAGCCAACCCCAGTGTCTCTTTAAAGTAATATTTGGGCTCCTGCTGCTGCCAACTCCAGGGTGTGATTCATCAAATTTTTGGGCTCCTGAAGCCAACCCCAGTGTCTCTTTATAGTAATATTTGGGCTCCTGCTGCTGCTGCTGCCAACTTCTGCCAACTCCAGGGTGTGATTCATCCAATTTTTGGGCTCCTGAAGCCAACTCCAGTGTATATTTGGGCTCCTGCTGCTGCTGCTGCCAACTTCTGCCAACTCCAGGGTGTGATTCATCCAATTTTTGGGCTCCTGAAGCCAACTCCAGTGTATATTTGGGCTCCTGCTGCTGCTGCTGCCAACTTCTGCCAACTCCAGGGTGTGATTCATCCAATTTTTGGGCTCCTGAAGCCAACTCCAGTGTATATTTGGGCTCCTGCTGCTACTACTGTCAACTCCTGCCAACTCCAGGGTGTGATTCATCCAATTTTTGGGCTCCTGAGGCCAACTCCAGTGTATATTTGGGCTCCTGCTGCTGCTGCTGCCAACTTCTGCCAACTCCAGGGTGTGATTCATCCAATTTTTGGGCTCCTGAGGCCAACTCCAGTGTATATTTGGGCTCCTGCTGCTGCTACTGTCAACTCCTGCCAACTCCAGGGTGTGATTCATCCAATTTTTGGGCTCCTGAAGCCAACTCCAGTGTATATTTGGGCTCCTGCTGCTGCTGCTGCTGCCAACTTCTGCCAACTCCAGGGTGTGATTCATCCAATTTTTGGGCTCCTGAAGCCAACTCCAGTGTATATTTGGGCTCCTGCTGCTGCTACTGTCAACTCCTGCCAACTCCAGGGTGTGATTCATCCAATTTTTGGGCTCCTGAGGCCAACTCCAGTGTATATTTGGGCTCCTGCTGCTGCTACTGTCAACTCCTGCCAACTCCAGGGTGTGATTCATCCAATTTTTGGGCTCCTGAAGCCAACTCCAGTGTATATTTGGGCTCCTGCTGCTGCTACTGCCAACTTCTGCCAACTCCAGGGTGTGATTCATCCAATTTTTGGGCTCCTGAAGCCAACTCCAGTGTATATTTGGGCTCCTGCTGCTACTACTGCCAACTTCTGCCAACTCCAGGGTGTGATTCATCCAATTTTTGGGCTCCTGAGGCCAACTCCAGTGTATATTTGGGCTCCTGCTGCTACTACTGCCAACTTCTGCCAACTCCAGGGTGTGATTCATCCAATTTTTGGGCTCCTGAGGCCAACTCCAGTGTATATTTGGGCTCCTGCTGCTGCTGCTGCCAACTTCTGCCAACTCCAGGGTGTGATTCATCCAATTTTTGGGCTCCTGAAGCCAACTCCAGTGTATATTTGGGCTCCTGCTGCTACTACTGTCAACTCCTGCCAACTCCAGGGTGTGATTCATCCAATTTTTGGGCTCCTGAAGCCAACTCCAGTGTATATTTGGGCTCCTGCTGCTGCTGCTGCCAACTTCTGCCAACTCCAGGGTGTGATTCATCCAATTTTTGGGCTCCTGAGGCCAACTCCAGTGTATATTTGGGCTCCTGCTGCTGCTGCTGCCAACTTCTGCCAACTCCAGGGTGTGATTCATCCAATTTTTGGGCTCCTGAGGCCAACTCCAGTGTATATTTGGGCTCCTGCTGCTACTACTGTCAACTCCTGCCAACTCCAGGGTGTGATTCATCCAATTTTTGGGCTCCTGAGGCCAACTCCAGTGTATATTTGGGCTCCTGCTGCTGCTGCTGCCAACTTCTGCCAACTCCAGGGTGTGATTCATCCAATTTTTGGGCTCCTGAGGCCAACTCCAGTGTATATTTGGGCTCCTGCTCCTGCTGCTGCCAACTTCTGCCAACTCCAGGGTGTGATTCATCCAATTTTTGGGCTCCTGAAGCCAACTCCAGTGTATATTTGGGCTCCTGCTGCTGCTGCCAACTTCTGCCAACTCCAGGGTGTGATTCATCCAATTTTTGGGCTCCTGAGGCCAACTCCAGTGTATATTTGGGCTCCTTCTGCCCCTCATAGTGATGCCACTTCAACTCTCTGCAATTGTGCCGCTCTGCGATTCTATTAGCGATGCCTCTGATCTGCATGTGATATTTCTTCAAAGTATTATTTAACAAACCCAGCACGCATCCTGTGCGTGTTACAGCAAGGCTGAATGGTTTACAACCCTATTGAGGCTGTAGGAGGCTCAGAAATAGCCGTTTTTAATAGCGATTCGTCGCGAATTTATTCGGGTCGAAACGATTTTTGTCGGAAAATTCGGCGAATCAGTCGAATCGAATTTTTCAAAAGTTCGCTCATCTCTAGTGGTGTCGTCCCCTCAACAGCAACAGGCCTGCTTTGCAAATCCTCAGCAGCAGAGTGAACACTGGGGACTGTTGTGTCAGTCTCCCCATGTGCATGCACAATGGATGGAGATTCACTCTGCTGCTGAGGATTGGCCAGAGAAACATTATGGAGCAGTTCCAAATTGGGACCCAGGGGGAGGTCATCCGACGTGCCCTGCATGGAGACATCATCTTCCTCCAATTCCTGGATCTCTTCCATGAGTGTGCGGGTCTGTAGGGACATATAAAAAAAAAAGTGTAAGTTGGCGTCCAAATTTGGGATTCCCACAGTTTAACACATTCTTAAGCACTTGGTAGTATTTATGGTACTACATTAACTTACCGGAAATCTCGGATCTGGGCTCCTATGCTGTACGGACCTGGTAGGCATAACCAAACTGGGGGGTGAGTTTACCCTTGCTGAGGGATCATGCTGGGCTGAAGAAGAGAAAAACAAACAAGGTAAACACACACATAAACATTTTTTTTTTAGGTAATCAAATAAACCACTATTTGTAATATTAAGCAACTCTACAGCAATGGGGACATTTGTTAAAAGACACGCAATTTTAGATAGGTGCAATGCCTCGAGAAAACTGCTAACTGACCTCAGTTCTAAGTCAGGAAGTGTACCCAGTCAGCATACAACTTGCCACGCAATTTTTTGGATTAAGACTACCATTCGCTCGGTCCAGGGTACTCAAACACTTCTTGTAAAGGTCCATTTAAAGGTATGTGGTGAGAGCTGAATGTCTGGGCATGGGGCTGACGCAGGGGGTGTCTAGTTAGAAATAAACACACTGGTGGAGGGGCTTGAGATTTCAAAGTGCAAACTAATAAAGGCTGCTTGCCCTTGCTGGGCTGGATGGGGCAGAGCTGAGGGGACAGGGATTGGATGGCTAAAGGGGGGAGTTCACGAATTGATGGTGATGGGATGGATGGAGCAAATCTGTTACAAATGTATGGGGCTTATGTGGGGGGGGGGACATGGGGGGACTGTGGCAGATGGGGCAGAGCTGGGGCAGCGGGACACGATTGTACCAAGAGAAAGATGTACCAAGTTACTGTGTACCTTGCAATGCCACTTCCTGTGCAGTACTTCATATTGCAATGCTATGTTTCAGGGAGCCATGACATTGGGCAGGAGAACAACCACTACATCGCCGATCAAGGGGGCAGCTCTGAGCACGTCAACACAGAAGTAACTGAGTGCAGGGCTGTCTGGCCAGGGGTCCTGGAATCTGGTGCCAAGGTCCGCATTGGGACCCCGGGCCGCCAGTTGAGTGTCGCTGCTCTAGGTCAGATATGTTTGGGGGTGGGTAATTAAATTGTTAACTCAAACACAACTCACACAACAAAAAGCCAACCCATCCATAATGATATGTGTTTTGTGAGTGATTCCAAATATATCACTTTTCATGAAAAACTTCATTACTTGACCAATAAAATTGGAACTTGGATCTTTGCCATAATGGATGTGGTCCTAAATGTGTGATTCACAGGGACCAAAAGAGGACACAAACAGGCACAGTAGTGCGAGGCCAAGCAAGGCAAACCATAGGGCCATCCCGTCATCTTGTTACTAGTGAACTTTAGATTATTTAGCAAACAGGCAAACATGCAGATTTAAGAGTACTCACCGTGGGTACGGGTCGGTGAGTCTGTGTCCCTTAGACCAGCATGTCCACCGACCGCGACCGGATGGAGAAGTCCCAGCACAATCTCCTCAGCAGGGGTAAACTCCAGTTTGGTAGGAAATCCACCTCCAGTTTTCATGCTGAAAAGAGAAAATCGTTGGGTACTCAGAAAATGTGCATACAGTACATCCTAATCGTTATATTTGGAGACATCATTTATTTACCTGTAATTATGCCTTTTAATTTCTTTTTGCCGTACAGCATATTTCAGATCCGAGATTTTCTTCTGAATTTGGGACACATCTTTCCTCTCTTCCCCCGCTGCATTTACTTGTCGTAGGATGGTTTCAAACAATTCCATCTTGCGCTGCTTTGTGGTGTGTTTGGATTTGCTCCCATAGAGCTCGTCATAGTATAATGTAAGGCCACTAGCCAATGCCATATTTTGGTCATGGGAGAATCTCCCACTCAACTGGCCGCGGCGCAATGTGCGGCCAGATGGTTGGCTTGGCTGCTCCTCCATGTGTGCAGACACATGTGGTGACATTATGGCCTGGGGCTGGGTAGGGGAATGGCCGGATTGTTGGCTTCCCAATGACTGGACTGGACTGGCCAAGGGACTGGGTGTTCTTGCGTGGCTGGCCACCGAACTTCCAGGTGTAGATGTGGTCATGGTGGACATTCTGGGCCCTCTTGGGGGGCTATGTTCCCGGCTGGTGCCAGGTCGGGGGCTCTGTTCCCGGCTGGTGGCAGGTCGTGGGCTTCTGGCCCTGCTGCGGGCCCTGGCTGGGCTTCTGGCCCTGGATGGGGTTCGGGCCCTGGCTGGGCTTCTGGCCCTGGATGGGGTTCGGGCCCTTGATGGTCTTCTGGCCCTGGATGGGGTTCGGGCCCTGGCTGGGCTTCTGGCCCTGGATGGGGTTCGGGCCCTTGATGGTCTTCTGGCCCTGGATGGGGTTCGGGCCCTGTATGGGCTTCTGGCCCTGGATGGGGTTCAGGCCCTTGATGGTCTTCTGGCCCTGGATGGGGTTCGGGCCCTGTATGGGCTTCTGGCCCTGGATGGTGTTCGGGCCCTGGCTGGGCTTCTGGCCCTGGATGGGGTTCGGGCCCTTGATGTTCTTCTGGCCCTGGATGGGGTTCGGGCCCTGTATGGGCTTCTGGCCCTGGATGGTGTTCGGGCCCTGGCTGGGCTTCTGGCCCTGGATGGGGTTCGGGCCCTTGATGTTCTTCTGGCCCTGGATGGGGTTCGGGCCCTGTATGGGCTTCTGGCCCTGGATGGTGTTCGGGCCCTGGCTGGGCTTCTGGCCCTGGATGGGGTTCGGGCCCTTGATGTTCTTCTGGCCCTGGATGGGGTTCGGGCCCTGTATGGGCTTCTGGCCCTGGATGGTGTTCGGGCCCTGGCTGGGCTTCTGGCCCTGGATGGGGTTCGGGCCCTTGATGTTCTTCTGGCCCTGGCTGGGCTTCGGGCCCTGGCTGGGCTTCTGGCCCTGGATGGGGTTCGGGCCCTGGATGGGGTTCGGGCCCTGCTGCGGGGCCTGGGTTGCCGAACTGCCCTACTTGAACCCATGGGCGGTGTGGGCTCCCTTGGGCGGCCTCTTCTGGGGGCAGAGGTGGTGGGTGCTGCTGTTGCCTGCTTTTTGGCTGCAGGGGCACGTGACTTGGGGCCCCTTTTTTGGGTTCCAGAGGGTCCAGTGTCCCTTGGTGGGGCAGAGGTAGTAGTCTTGGATCGCAGCTTTTTCCTACCTTGCTGGGACCTGGTGGTTGGGCCCTCCGACGTCTGGCTTTGCTGGGGTCGTTTGGAGCTTGCCTTTTTAGGTGCCATCTTCCACAAATGCTCAAAGAGAATGAGCTTTGGGTGCAGGGACCTTTAAATAATGAGCCCAGCGTGTGACGCCTATGCGCACGACTACGCGCTCGTACGGACGTACGTTCGAGCGGAACCAGGAAACCGCTGGGGTTTCACTTATCTGCTGCCTTGAAGAAGCATAAAGATGGCGCCCACTATCTTCACCCGTCAACAGGAAGAGATCCTCATGCTGGTAAGTGGCTGCCTCTGCATTTTAATGTAATAGTCAATGATGGCCTAAATGTAAATGATGCGTTTGGAACTAGTTTGGGGTCTCTTAATGTTTAATAACTGGCTCCTCACACTTCATCCTCAAGGGCCGAGCCTGGCCACGTTTTCACCTGTCTATGCTGATGTCCTAATTAGGGAAATTGCTCAGGCTTAGCAACAGTTAATTAACCTGTGGAGTAGCGGGGCTACCTGTCAAACCTGGCGTGTCTCGGACCTTGATGCGGATGTTTGAGGAACACTGTTTTCCTAAGCCATAAAAACACAACGGGAAGCCACACACGTGGTCCAAAAGCCTAAGCATAAGCCTACATCTTGGATGTTTAAACCATCCTAACATGCCATAGATGCAGGTGGCCTGATTCTTGATGTTGGCTATTATCTGTATGTACATGGTGTGTGATACATATAACATAAGACCAGACTCTCATTCACAGTCAACGTCCTCTTTAAGGCACTCCCCAAAAATGGCTGCCACTCTAAATGTGTGTGTTAATGACATGAAATTCTCAACTTGTGATGCAACACATATGGGTCTGTGTGTAAAAGTAAAAGCTCTGTGTCCATTATGTTTTTCAGATCATGCTTCAGCGCCGGTATGACTTCGCGCCCAATGTGTGCGAGAAAAGGGACATCGCCCGGGAGATCATCGCGGAGATACACCGTGTGACTAGCACCACCTTCACTCACACCCAGATAATGCAGCATTGGTCGGACCTGAAACGTCTGCACATGCCCCGGGTGCGGAGGTTTTTTGGAATCCATTTCCCAAGTAAGTACAAAGCAATTGCATGGTATATGTTCCAAATGTATAAGTTATGCCTTTATTTATAATGACTTTTCTTTGGTAGTGTTGGAAATGGATTTCAGAATTCGCCGCACCCGGAGGCGTACAGGCCGACCAGTGCTGCATGAGTCTGCATCTGTGAGTGAAGGTGGTGGATCTCCCGGGCGACGGACCTACCCCTCCTCTGTGGCCTCCTCAGACCAGCCCCTGGACCTTACCACAGAGGAGGGGCCCAACCGCGTGGGCGTGGAGTCATACCTGGCCAGGCATGGGGAAGGCTCTGGTATGTCACTCTTCATGTATAGGCACAAAGATATACATGGCAGGCCAAAAACTAAGTTATCCTTTATTATGTATTTGTAGAAGCTTCTGGTGCGGGTGAGATAGTGGAGGAGGAGGCAGCAGAGATGCTGGAAGTTGATCCTGGCGAAGGTGAGTGATGTCAGCCAGACTGGGAGCCAGATATGTTGGGAATAGTGACTCTATACAAGTACTAACCAAATGTCACATGTTTCTCCAGGGACTTCTTCACAGCATAGCCAGGACCAAGGGCAGCCTGTTGGCCCCAACCAGCCATCTGTCGGCCACCAACTCCGTAAGTCTCCATGCCATTATTCATATTAATGTTTGGTTAGCTAATAACACACACATAACTAAAGGCGTAGCCAATGTGTAGTTCACACTTTCATGTGGGCACTTCGTTAGCTTAAAGAGGACCCTAACTTGTATTAAGAACATAAGAATTAGCCAACACACTGTACCTACAGATTAGAAACATGGAAAAACACCCTTCAGCCATCTAATGCATGTTATTAGACTGAACAAAACCAATATTGCGGAATATGGAATGCGCAATATTTACAGGCAGCATGGGATACAGATTGAAAAAAGTAAGGTGCTGCCATGCATTGTGGGAGTGATGACCTTTCCCTCAACCCAGCTATGCTCTGGATTCCCAACGCACCACTGTAACCTACTCCCCTGTACTTTATCCAACTCTCCACTCCTCATTAAGTGTTATGCTTCAGAGTCCAGATGGCGGCGCTGTAATCAAAAAACATCCCAAATTTACTTTGATCTGGTGCAGAATCATTTGGGAATAGTTATTGGTTTTCATGAAATAATGTTGAAGGTCCGCTTTAAGGAGTTTAAAGACTTACCTGTGGGAAATGCATTAACTTTATCCCTTGGAAGAATTACATATGTCATGCATTTACATGTATTTGATTAACCCCAAATCTATTTCCAGCATACAAACCGGTCTGGGACTCCTATTTATGTTTATTTCTCTATTGGTTACAGGGATGATCCCAAAAACATTGGCTGGCAAAAAAAAAAGAATAAAGGAGTTGGTGGCCGAGCTGCTGGCCATACAGGCGACGTTGGGGCCAACAGATGAAGAAGAGGAGGAGGATTAGTGCCCTTGGTCCTGGCTACTTTTGTTAAATGTTTTTAAAATTTTAGAATCTTTTATACATTTTTCGTTTTTTTGTTTTTAAAAAACAAAAAAACATTTTATCTCTGTTTAAAAAAAAAAAAAAAAAAAAATTAATATGTTTGGAAAACCAAAAAAAAAAGGTTTAATGTGTTTGTAAACCAAAAATTATAAAAAATAAAAGATGTTTTAAACAAAACACAAAAAATCTAAAAATATGTTTAAACGAAAAAAATAAACAAATTTCCAAATAATTTAAATAAATTATATTTTAAGACTTCCTAAATGTGTCTTTTCTAATATGCGCACCAAAAAACAATTACACAAACAAGAAAAAACACGCTTAGAAACATATAGACATATGTACATTATGTGGTTTGTGTAAGTTTTAGGGTCGTCAACATGAAGTTGGATGCAAGCGCTAAGGGGTTTAGGTAAGTTTTAGGGACCGAGAAATGAAGTTGGATGCAAGCGCTAAGGGGTTTAGGTAAGTTTTATGGACCGAGAAATGAAGTTGGATGCAAGCGCTAAGGGGTTTAGGTAAGTTTTAGGGACCGAGAAATGAAGTTGGATGCAAGCGCTAAGGGGTTTAGGTAAGTTTTATGGACCGAGAAATGAAGTTGGATGCAAGCGCTAAGGGGTTTAGGTAAGTTTTATGGACCGAGAAATGAAGTTGGATGCAAGCGCTAAGGGGTTTAGGTAAGTTTTATGGACCGAGAAATGAAGTTGGATGCAAGCGCTAAGGGGTTTAGGTAAGTTTTATGGACCGAGAAATGAAGTTGGATGCAAGCGCTAAGGGGTTTAGGTAAGTTTTAGGGACCGAGAAATGAAGTTGGATGCAAGCGCTAAGGGGTTTAGGTAAGTTTTAGGGACCGAGAAATGAAGTTGGATGCAAGCGCTAAGGGGTTTAGGTAAGTTTTAGGGACCGAGAAATGAAGTTGGATGCAGGCGCTAAGGGGTTTAGGTAAGTTTTATGGACCGAGAAATGAAGTTGGATGCAAGCGCTAAGGGGTTTAGGTAAGTTTTATGGACCGAGAAATGAAGTTGGATGCAAGCGCTAAGGGGTTTAGGTAAGTTTTATGGACCGAGAAATGAAGTTGGATGCAAGCGCTAAGGGGTTTAGGTAAGTTTTATGGACCGAGAAATGAAGTTGGATGCAAGCGCTAAGGGGTTTAGGTAAGTTTTAGGGACCGAGAAATGAAGTTGGATGCAAGCGCTAAGGGGTTTCGGTAAGTTTTAGGGACCGAGAAATGAAGTTGGATGCAGGCGCTAAGGGGTTTAGGTAAGTTTCTGGTTGAGGGTGCGCATGCGCAAGATCTTATAAACATACGAACGCACGAATCTAAGAGGCCAAAAACCAATGAAAACCAGAGGCAAACGCAAGTAATTGGAAGAGGTGGACGATGGAAGCAGCAGAAAAAACAGGCTGCCGCCGCAACAGGTGAGCACATGAACGTGATTTTTACGATTGCCAACTGACTGAGGCAAGTTCGGGAGATAACATACGAACGGACGTATATTTTAGGATAGAAACGTATTTGCTTATAGAATCACTCGCAAGTTCATACGAACGCACGAGCGGACGTGAAAAATAGGATGATCGTGACCCAAATCCAAGCTGTTACATGTTTCTTTGAATCAACCCACATGACTCCATTTCATTCATAAGTGTATTCAGAAAGTTCATATCTCCTTAGATACAAAAATCCAATGTTTCAAGGTCCACAGTGAACCATTCATCAGAGGTTTAAAGGAGCAGTATCGCGAAATTTGCATTAAAAAAGATAAATAATTAAATAGCCACACAATAGCTTCTAACATGTGTATAAATAATCTGGCAATAGAAAAAGGAAAAAATATATGCCTTTCTTTTAAATTGTATAATGACAATTGCTCAGTCCATTTGCTGAATAGGGGAATCTGCTGGGTTGAATTTAGTGAGCTGCTTCATTTAGCCCACTGGTCTCCTAGCAACACTTTACCTCAGAGGCTGACACTGTAATCAGTGGTAACGGCTGTGTGTGAGGTGCTGCTTTTGTTATGAGACCAGGTGACTCAAATGTGTAAAATCTATACAAAATAAACTAAACTGACTGAAAATAACTGAAATTCTTCTTTGAATAACTGTGCAGGAAAATCTAAAGGTATTAAAGTGGAACAAAACCCTGAGTGGCCGACCCTGAAGTCTATAAGACCCGGCCATTGACCTTGCCCCTTGGGCATTCTAAATCAGGATGCCCACTGTGTGAAACGACCCCTGGATAACCACAGATCCCCCCATTTTTCTGGCGCACTCACGCAGATAGTCATTTAGACAGGCCAGGCGGCCAGGAAGGTTACTGCTCAGGCTCCCCATCTGCGTCCAAACAGCGCTGATTGGATGAGAGCCCGCGCATGCGCTGTGGGACAGTGAAAGGTACGTTTTCACAGGCGAACTTGGGGATTTCACATATCAGGGCATCCCAAGTCGGGATGCCCCTAGGGGCACAAAACAAAACTCCAGATAGTGAAAATCCTGGGCTGAAAGAAAGATCTTATGGAAAAATGAAAAATAAGAATATGAAACAGAAAATGGTAAACTGAAAGATTCTGCAGCAGAGCCAACATGAAGGGAAAACTGTCAAAATAAGCTAAATGACTTCTAGAGCTTTTCTCTCTGTTTTAGATATATAAGTTCTGGCCAGGCAATGTTGCATGTTGTTATCTTATGCTGGACGGCTGCCAGCACTGAACAGCTGATACTTTGATACATTGTTTCACCCCTCTCCTCAGCATGGAACAGGCCAGAGTGTCGGGCTCCGACACTCAGCAGACATAAACATGAGCTATGTTGCTCATGTCTGCTCAACACAGACATCATTTTTTTCTACATTTGTAATTCTTACTCCAACACTTACCTACATTCAAAGCACCATTTAAATATAAGTCACCAAGAAAAATTCGCGTTACTGCTCCTTTAATTGATGCTTTCCTGATGAAGGGGTCTCTTTGGACCTCAAAATGTTGGATTTATGTTTCTAAGGAGATTTTCACTTTTTTAATACACTTGCTGAGTGCTGACCTCTTCCTTTTACTTAGCAAAATACAAGTAAGAAACCAGTACAAGCCTCAAATGTCATACTATTGGGGTGTAGGACCCCAAAAAGGGTTTGTCATGTGTATGAGTACAATCCATCCAATACCATCCCCTAATTCCTGTTGTAGGTTATTTATTTATTCCATAAAATTAAACACAATCACCCCCATATAAGTACTCCCACAACTCTCAGAGAATCTACCTCTTATTTTATAGCGACCGTATCAAATATGTAAATGATAGATTCAAAACATATTGTAAATATACGGTACTTAAAGCGGACCAAAACCCACTGTGCTTGTGAAATGCATTTGGCCAAAGCACCTGCCAATACTCCCTTATTAGGGTGTAGAACTAGAAATGGATATTGTCGCTTTACGATTTTTTTGCTATCTCTTGGTGTGAGATGGCAGCGATAGGTCATTGCACAAGTGTGGCAATGACATCACTGCCACACACAACAGTGGCAATGAATGGAGGAGGCGGAGACAAAAAACATTATCTGGGATTAGAGTGAAGCAGGAGTAGTAAAAATCTGCAAAAAGTACTCTTCATAGGGGGAGCAATTCAGGGGATGCTACTTAAAAATGTGGGTTTTGGTCCGCTTTAACCACATCCAATCCAAAACATTGATGTACCTCAAGTTACTTTATAGTAAATGATCCATTATTGATATTTATTAACACCCTGGCAACTACAAAACTAAATATGGGACTCCTTCATCTTTATATCATTAGACAAACACACTCAATCACGTAAAAGAGCACTAATCATACCTTGCTCACACATTAGTCAGACTTCAGTCTCTTATCAATCAGAGTGTGTCCGCTATCTTGAGACTTCAGAACACCCAATAAAATAAATATTTTGTTTAATTGCTCGGTATGGCATTCAGGACTTAGGGCAGGTAAGACATCTGACAAAACCAGGAAGATTTTTAATATGTTGCTCATGCGTACCATGTTCATCATCATGTTAAAAGAGTGGAAGGCATACATATCTAAACATACTTTAAAGAAAATTGCTACTAATATTAATCCTCTATTAGAATGCCTCTTTATAATCATAAGCCTAAAGAACAGTATACATAAGGTATATTTACAATAATGTAGCACCCAGTTACACAAGTCATCTAAGCAACTGCAAATACGGGATAAGGAATGAAGTGTACACCTCTTCAAATAATTCTTAGCTGTAAGGTCGCAGTTGAGGCAAACAGTTAGGAGAGGAATGATTCATTTTGGGATAGAAAACGATTGCATAGGGAGGTACCTACAGTACTTGGCTTGAGTGAGTAACAAGCAATAGGTTAGGGACGAGGTTGGGAAATTGTGAGAGGTTGTTAGGCATTATATGCAAATGAATGATTTGTAGGTAATTCAAATTATACATAGTTCATAATATATATATATATATATATATATATATATATATATATATAGTAGATATATTAGGGTTGTGTCTAGGATAGGGGTCATCGGGTCCCTTGTAATCATGGTACCATCTAAAGAGCACAGATTACTCCTTGGGCAAAAGGACTTGAAAGTTTTAAGTAAAATCTAGTGCTAACAATGGTCCTACAATGAATCATGCTGCATACATTAGGCCTGACTCGCACGCATTCCCGCCAGCAGGAATGACCTCAATGGCCGAATTTGGGCAATTTTCCACGTTGGGTGATTGGCGTTTTCCCTTTAGCGGGAAAATACAGTCTGCGTACGAAGGCCGGATTATGAGAAGGGTGCAAGGGTTGTGCGCCCCAGTGCCTCCACCATTAGCCCTGCAAAGGAGGCCTCCACCAACCTTTGGTTTATGGTCTGGCCCAGGAGGCTCTTCGATATTTGGTCTCATGGGCCACAGGGCCTGCAACAAAGCTAAAGATGGCAGTGGGGGGGGCAAGCCTTTTTGTTTTTACTGTCCTGCAGGCAAAGCCACCACAGGGCAGGACAGAGCAGAAAAGCAGCTGTCAGCAATGCTACAGTGATGGGTGAGTGCAGAGCTGTCAAATGGCGGCCACTCGCGTTCCATGAGCCACCAAGGACAGCCGCAGGCAGTTCAATGCAGGGAAACTGTTTTCTGCTGGACCAGCTGGGTGACTAACCCCCTCCACTCAGAATGGCAAAGCAGGAGTTCCTGAGCAGCATGCACCTGCACAAAGGTGGCACAAAGGAATCAATCTGATGTTCCAGTAAGTAGGTGGGTGCCAGACAATCACCAATCAGTTACTTGGCTGGACTTATTTTAAAGGAAAAAAAAACTGTATCTGGGGCCTCCACCAGATTGTGTACACACCACTGGCCGTGTGAGTACCCCAAACCGAGTATTATCCATATTGTTATGGCTCAAAGCATACGTTCATCCACAAATTTACAGTGTAGCCTGCTCTTGAGCGTAATTCTGAGCCCTGATTTGGTAGTTTTGGAGCCTATAAAATCCGTAGATTTCCGGTTCAAAATGTTGCACTCTTTTTGCAGGTGGAACCGGATAACGCACCTATGATGGAGTCCCTGATGAGTTCTGTGAATAATACGAGTGTGTGTAGCAGTGAGTGCTGTTAACCATGCACCATCCAGAGCTTAGGCCTAGACGCTTTTGCCTGGATCGATCACATGAGCGATCAGCAGGTGTTTAAATTGACCTGACTGAACTGCCTTTCTCTTGAGAAGCTTTTCTCAGAGCTGTGGGCATGGTTGGCCCCTGCCACAAGAAATGGGCATGCAATTGTGGGTATGACCAAATTGGTTGGCTGCATCTAGTTATTAGTGAATGGCTCCTTTCAGAGGCTAGGGGCACTGTCTGTTGGCATGTTCCAGCCTTTGTTGAGCCACACCCTGACTAAATATCTCGATGGCATGGCTGTCCTGCAGATACATCGCTTTTCCTTACAGCATGGCAGCCTGGAATGCAGTGAGGTTGGGTTTTTTTCAAATAGCGAATATGCCAAGTGTCCCCTGGTGGCCCTGGTTCCCCCAGCTTCTCAGATGTATGTTTCAGTATGTTTAGGTCCACATTGCTCCATTTCCTTGCCCACTCTCTTCTCTTTAGCCTTTTTTTGTCTGTGTATTTTGTGTTGGCAGTCTACTGACCCTTTTTTGCTATTAATTTCAGCAACTGCAAGACGAGCCACTCTCTTAACGTCCAATGCGTTGTGGGACCAAATCTTGGCTCATCCCACAATGCATTCATCTTGTACAAGTGTTTTGAGACTGGCTAGCTGACTGGCCGCTGGCTTCTGGGTAAGTCTGTTGATTTTTTTAGAAGATCTGCCTATCTAATGCTGTTTTGGCATTAGCAATAGTTTTTTGCATGTCTAGTATGTGCATACTTTTTGGTTTAGGACCAAATTAAGTGTGTTTGCCACAATCTCTCTGCCCTCACTTTACTGTGTTCCTGGCCCTCTTTTAACGCCCCCTTCTCCCTGTCGCGGTTACAAATGCTTGGTCCCAGCCTCCTGCCTCACTTTTAGCTTTAATTGACAACTCAGTCCAAATATGTACTATTTTGTTTTGCCTGTCTTGCTGTGAGGATGTTAATAATCTGTTGCTTTTGACTTTTAGGGGATTCTGTTGCTTTCCTGGCTCCTGATGCCCTTTTTAAGGCCCCAGACTACTTGCCAGGATGCTTATAATTGGGCCCACTGACACACATGGGTAGTAGTGGAACATGCCTTCAGCATCTTGTTGAAGGCCAGATTTTGTCCGGATCATACTGGGGGTGCCCTCCAATATAAGCGGAGAAGGTTGTCAAAATCATCTTGGCCTGCATCGCCCTCCACAATTTTTCCTTGACAGAGGGTGGCAGAAAATACTTGCTGCGGAGATTCCAGGTCAGCGTTATTCAGGAACCCAGAGCTGTGCTGTCCAAAGCATTTGGCAGCATTTGGTGGACTCCTCTTTCTCATTATTTGTTTTTATTTTTTGCCCTTATGTTATTTTCTAATTAGTCCAGATCTTTGGATTTTCTGGTGTGATTAAAAAACATCCAAACCAAGATCATGTTTTATGTCATTTATTGTCGAGAATTGAGTGCTAAGGGTCAAAAGTTGTTGGGTTATGGCTCAACTCTGGATGCAGATAAATATAACATTGGTGTAAAAATATGTGCCTGTCTGGCAAAAGTTTGTGTACCCCCTCATACCCCGCAGATAAACATAACATTGGTGTAAAAATATGTGCCTGTCTGGCAAAAGTTTGTGTACCCCCTCATACCCCAAAGTCCGTCATCTTGCCTGGCTTTCTCTGTTGGCTGCTTGCTGTGCCTCCAGCCTGTCCAGCCTGTGTATGGCAACATGGTTTGCCTCCGCAATAGCCCCAAGCAGTGTCAACAGAGACAGGTGCCAGCTGGCTGCAGGGCAGGGATGACTTCCTCCTGGGCGCTCTTGGGAGCTGGTGGGGCTTTTGCTGTCAGAGGGAAGATCTTGGTAGAAGCACATTTTAAAGTGGCTCACCCTCCTCCCCCACACTGCCCCTTGGCCTTGCCTCAATTAAGCACACACATTTACCTCATCAATGTCTGGACTCCGCTCCCTGGACGGCGGGCCCACTATTGCTGGTGGCTTGGTGGTAGGCCCACCAGAGGTGGAAGCTGTGGCGGATTGCTGCAAAGTAAAGGTAAATGTACTATTAGTTTACTCTTTACAGTACTTGTAGCCCTCCAAATCACCACAAGTGCTACACACCGGGACCCACATCAACATGGGGGCCCTAAAAATATGCTGCTACCACCACATTAGGTGTTACTTTTATAGATGGCTACATCACATTGGTTGGTGTTGTAGACCAACAATGTGTGTCCCAGACAAGCCCCCAAAGTGGGGATTCAGGTTGATGGGTTTGGTGTTTGGCTAGACTCTCCCCCCCCCCCCCTCCAAGCTACAATTTGCAACTAAGTCTTACCACTGGTGAGCACATGTCGCTTATTGGTGTCCATGGTGCCCGAACCCCCCTGGTAGGTGTTGGGGTGGAGCATCCCCTCCACCCACCCCACAGCATGGGTAAATTGCAGAGTCTTAGGGAGCCCCCACCAGTTTTCAACCTAGATTCAAACAAAGGAAAGTTTGGCTTTAGAGAGAAGGCACACATATCCCTCTGGTTGTTCAACACATACCCCTCAGCCCATCTGGTGCTGAGTTTGCGCCGAACCACCACCATCAGGTCGTCCCACTTTTTATTAGCCTGGGCACCATCCTTGGGTTCCAGGCCTGCCCCCGTAATGTTGTAGGCAATTTCCACACATAGCTCCTCCCGCAACCCTTTGGGGATGGACCGGGACCTAGCCAGCCAATCATAATTTTGAGCAACACCATTCAGCAAACCGACCAGCTGGGCATCATTAAATCAGTCACTCAACTTGCCCCTTGTTAGTTTATGCCCAGGGTGAGTGGCAGATGCAGGGGTCTGTTGGGTGTTGGCCTGGCTGAAGGAGGAGCCACTATGCCAACTCCCATGCCTGGAATGGATGGCTTTGCCGTTCACTTAACAATTGGGGTCACCACAGGGCTCAAGTGTCCCTACCACTGGTTGGTCCATGACGGTCTATGACCCCTGATGCTGATGGCTGAAACTGCTGCGAGTGACCAGCTCAGAGTGGCTAGTGTGGGCATCAGCAGGGGAGTGCCTGCAGAATGAACGGCGGGGCCTGAGGCTATGGTACCTGGGTCAGGTGCTGCCTGTGTCGCCCTTTCATGCCAATACGCTTACTCATGTGTGCCACATTAAACTCCAGCCAAGGTGCAAACAGGTTACAGAGTGGCTGCGAATTGCAAGAAAAAGCACATAGCGCCACAGTAATTGCGGAGGCCTGGTCTTCAAACATTACAGGCCAACAGTACTGGGCTGCCACTGTTACATATACCACTCTGGCATGTTTGTATGCGCTGCTGGCATGCCTAAGTGATTTATGTATTACACTTGTATCTGACAGTGTGCCACTTGGCCTAAGTGTGTTTATGCTTGCACTCCGCCACTACTGTGGGATGGGAGAGCTGGCTGCGCCACTTTGGTTGGCGGTGTCAGTGAGCACTATTCGACAGTAGTAGCAGAGTGGAGAGTTAGGCACACCACTTGGCCTAAGTGCATGTGTGCTTGCAATCCGCCATGGACAGTGGGATGGGAGATCTGGATTAGGTGTCATACACTAGTGTATAGCCGGCTTTGGTGCTTGCATTGTCACAGACACTTAAAGGGGCAGGGGCGTGTGTACCTAAAAGAGACCCAAACAGAGAAGGATACAAGTTACTTACTTCTTTAAAAAAATTAATAGAGATTCTATTGAGAAAAAAAAATTATACTTTAATAAACAATAGTTTTAAACTGCTTCATGGTGGCATTTATTTAATGCAAAGCAGATGCAAACCAAAGAAACAGCAGACTATAATGGTAAGAGAAAACAGAAGGTAGCCTAAGTATGAGGTGAGTATGGTGTGTAGAAGCAGATGACATGGGAACCAAGGGACAAAGATAAGTATGTAGAAGGACAGGCAGACTACATGGGATGCCTTAGATGCCAGCAGAGGGGGGAAGGTAAGTATGTAGAGGGACAGGAAGACTGCATGGGATGTACCATATGGCAGCGGGGGGAGAGGTAAGTAGGTAGAAGGACAGGCAGACTACATGGGATGCCCTAGATGCCAGCGGGAGGAGAGGTAAGTAGGTAGAAGGACAGGCAGACTACATGGGATGCCCTAGATGCCAGCGGGGGAGAAGGTAAGTATGTAGAAGGACAGGCAGACTACGTGGGATGCCCTAGATGCCAGCAGGGGGGAGAAGGTAAGTATGTAGAAGTACAGGGAGACTACATGGAATGCCCTAGATGCCAGCAGGGGGGAGAAGGTAAGTATGTAGAAGGACAGGCAGACTACATGGGATGCCCTAGATGCCAGCAGGAGGGAGAAGGTAAGTATGTAGAAGGATAGGCAGACTACATGGGATGCCCTAGATGCCAGCAGGGGGAGAAGGTAAGTATGTAGAAGGACAGGCAGACTACATGGGATGCCCTAGATGCCAGCAGGGGGGAGAAGGTAAGTATGTAGAAGGATAGGCAGACTACATGGGATGTACTAGATGGAAGCAGGGGGGAGAGGTAAGTATGTAAAAGGATATGCAGACTACATGGGATGTACTAGATGGAAGCAGGGGGGAAGGGTAAGTATGTAGAAGGACAGGCAGACTACATGGGTACACTAGTGGGGGACAGCTGGAAGCGACTTAAAGGGAAAAAAACAACTAAAGGACATGACACACCGAGAATATTGGACTCCACATCAAGTTACGGCCGAGCTACAGTAAAAACTTAGCTTCCAAGACGTGTTCAACAACAAATAATGTAAATGCTCAGCTAAACCGCATGCGCACGCAAAGCAAATACGGTCACTTGCGCATTAACAAACTTTTCTCGGAACGCAGCTTTGAATCATATGAGTGTTCGCTAAATCCCGGTTTCCGAATACAGTTCACAAAAAAATGAGCATTCACCTATTGTTTAAATAAACCCTACATTTATTAGCTCACCTGCCTGCCAAATGGCTGTTGATACTCCCCTGGATAGAAAATGAACCAATAAGAGATCCTGCTGGTTAGTTTAGAATAACTGGCCATGCAGGTGCCCTGACCCACAGATGACTCTGGCACATGGCTCAGACCAGCCCACATCCCCCTCCTCCCAAATAGTCCAGGGTCGCGGGGTCATATAATGCATCAGCACTGCATCAGGGGATTATGGGAAACATAGGCACAGACAGAGCATGTGGGAAGATCACTATGGGGACAGGGGCATCACGGACGCTACCAATACTCTCTCAGACCAGGAGCAGTTGGTGGCAGAATAAACACTTGTAGGAAGGGCACAACAAGCAATGACATATTGGTCGATGTACATAAATGCACTTCTGCAGACACATTGGCCTTGATTTATTAAAAGTTGAAAAAATTCTCATTGTAGTAAACGTTCATTTCATGAGAAACAGAGCCTGAGAATGTCACTGTTGTAGAATCATCAGATAGGAAAACAATGAAAGTCAATGGTACTTTTTACTACAGTGTAAAAACAAGTAAAACATTCACTACTTTTCTCAGGAGTAAAAAAGTGCCATTGACATTCATTTTCTTCCTAACTAGTGATTCACCAGCAATGACATTCTCTGGCTTTTTTCTCATGAAATACATTTTGAGAATTTTTTTTCAACTCTTGATGAATCAAGGCCAATGACCTCGATTCAAAAGAGTTGAAAAAACTCTCATGGTAGTAAAAAAAAATTCAACTGTAAGTGAATCACCAGATAGGAAAACAATGAAAGTCAATGGAACTTTTAAATACAGGTAAAAAGGGGTAAAAAGTTTCAGTAAAAAAGTACCATTGGCTTGCGTTGTCTTCCTATCTGGTGATTCACTAACAGTGAAATTCTCAGGCTTTTTCTTCTCATGAATTGAATTTTTTTGTGCCATGAGAATTCTTTTCAACTCTTAGTGAATCAAGGCCAATATGTCCAAAACTTTCTTTGTTCAAGAAATAAGCTACCTTCATCTGTACCCTCTGTAATCAAATTTTTTATATATATTATTTAGTATCTCTCTGATACTCTGTGCTATGATACTCTTTAAAATCTGACACAAATGGCCTCAGGGTTGTGATACAGATTAATTCAGTTTAGGTATGATTTCATGTACAGATTAATTAAATTTAGGGCATAGAGAAGTTTAGAAATGACCTCAGTTTCCATCCAGGTTAGATCCAGGTCCAGGAGTGCGGTTAAAATGAGTTTAGGGCGGGATTGTAATACATTTTAATTAAATTTAGGTCTCGGGTTTGAGTGCAGAATGATTTGGGGGCCTGATTTATCAATCACTTTTGCCAGACAGTGCCACATTGCTGCAAATTAGAGTAGTGAAAAATATTATTTATCATTTTTTTCACTACTCTAATTTGCAGCGATATGACATTGCAAAAAACACATTTACTAAAACATTAGCAGAGCTGCAACATGCTGAGAATTTTAGAAATCAAATTTTGCACTACTCTAATTGCACTGAAATGGCATTAGGGGCGATTCTGAGCCAGGTGAGAATCCTCACTCCTTTTTTACGAGAGAAAACTAACACACACTTTCGGGTGTAAATTTTCATCTGGTTTTGAATCAGCCCCAAGGTAGACAATGAAAGTGAATGGCAATTTTCTCTCCTAAAAAGATGTGATTTTTCTCAGCAGGCTCTGAATCGACCCCATTGTCTGGCAGAAGTGCTCGGTAAATCAGACCCTTTGTTTTGGGTGGGTTGTATAGTACAAAATAGGTCAATTAAGACCTGGGTTGAAGATGAATTCATTTAGGTTTGAATACAGAATATTTTATTTTATGGCAAGACTGGGATACATTTTGAGGGCCATGCTAAAGATTTTGTAATTCAAGTTCACTTTTGGGTTTGATTTTCAGATGTTCATTGCATGAATGTTGCACTTTCATGCAATTCAGGAGGGCAACAAATCTAAATTTTTTTTATTTGCCTGTTTGACTGTTGTGGAACCTTATCGCCTGCATCTGTTTTTTGATCAACATTAATTTATGAAGTGCGCTGTTAAGCATCTTTCTAGAGGCTATAGTACCAGTTTTGGTGCGCCGACCTCCTGTCCTTTTTTGGTGCTGCTTTTTTTACTACAATGGCACTGGAAGTCACATCGTGCGATGTGAACTAATTTGCTTTGATTGTTGCATTAGGTATTGGCCGGTCTGTGTCCGCACCTGTTGGACCCGACTGACAATTATACCAGCGCCAGTGGGTGCCAAGTGCATTTATTCATTTTTGGCACCCTTAAAAGACCTACCCTGTATTTTTCCGGAGCTGGCCTGCATTACATCATTACAGATACAAGAAATCACTGCTGGATACAAAAGAGACAAACTTTATAGTGTGCTAAGGCCGCATTTTAGTTGTTGTTGACCAAATTACACATTGGTAAGCAAAAGAAGCAATGAAAAGAGATTTTACCAATAAATGTGTGTAATATTAAAGTGCTACTACAGGCAAAGGTAATTGTTACACCATTGGGTTGGGCTACATTTGGCACTGTCCTAAACTATTTTCCAATTTTAAACTGAAGAAGAAATTACTGAGATGTCAAGGTTCACAGGTTCAGCACATGATTTCTTGTCTAAAAAAGTAGATGTGGCCTTTAGATCTATGATGCTGCATAATAATCACCATAATCTGCTCTGACAGCAATGTAATGAATCTGGAGGAGAAGGCGGAAAAGGAAGTGGAGGGAGAGTTTGGAGGAGGGAGGTACCAGCAATCCTGCTCGGCTCTGCTAAGCTGATTGGTTGACAGGAAAAAGAGAATGTCATGGGCTGAGCCTGTAAAGCCCGACATTTCTGCTTCAATTAAAAAACGGAAAAAGTTTAAAACAATGTCACGGTTAGCCAGACACAGTGGTGTAACAATTACCTTTTCCTGCCATATCACTTTAATTATAAGCATAAAACACTTCAATAGAGTTCTGCCCCTTATACTCTATTGGATTTTGACCTACAGCTCCACTATAAAATGGCACAGCCTGAAGCAGAGCACCTGGCACTGTGACCTATATGGTGCTAGTGATAAGTTAGGCGCAGGTTTGCGGATGCATTGGACGCTGCCCATTTTTGGTTTCTTAAATCGCACACTGAGTGCTGAAAAATTGTCGCTGAGTGGTATTAACAGGTGCTGATGCTCCCCATGTCCCTAACCCATTATACACCCAAATGGGAAATGTGAACACATGAGCACAGTGAGGATACCTGCACTAAGAGAATATACTGTTTTCCCACGACATTTGAGAGACTCTGTCTAGAGCAGCCCATGGGTAAAGGGGTGATTGCGTCAGTCTACAAACTACTTTCTGAACCGGAGGAGGCGATACCTCCGAAACACACAGCTTGCTGGAGTGATGACTTGAATTTGACCTTAACAGATGGGGAATGGAGGGCGGTATGGAGACACTCCTTCCTAGGCTACCTTAATGCTGGTGCTCAGGAGGTCAACACCAAGGTCCCCCTTCGGTGGTACCTTGTCCCGCAAAGAATCCACAAATTTTGCCCCTCATATTCGCAGGATTGCTTCAGAGGCTGCGGGCTCCCTGGTAGTTATTTGCACACCTGGTGGGATTGTAGGGTAGTAAAACAATTTTGGACCAGAGTCCTTTATATTATTAATAAGGCAACAGGGCTGAAACTAATCCTATCTCCTCAGCTGTTCCTCCTTAACCTGAAACCCCCAGACTGCACGAATTCTCAGTTTGGCCTCATAAGGCACATTAACACGGCAGCCAAGTTGATCATAGCTCAATCGTGGAAGAAACCAGCCATTCCCAGGGGAAGCCTCATCACTCGGGTCAACGAAGTTATGATGTTCGAGAAGATGGCGGCCATGATAAGGGGTGATTTTGCCCCCTTTTTATCCACCTGGGAAGGCTGGATCTCTCATTTCCATCCGGGAGGTCTTAACTGTGCTCTTCTCACAATATAGAACCCCGCCATGCTCCTACCTGAGAAATAAACGAAGGCCTGGAACCCACCTTTTACCTTTTACCTTCCCTCTCTATTTCTCCCCTTCTTTCCCTCTACTCTGCGCATCTCTTATCCATCTTTTCTCTATAGCCCTCCTTTTGATGATGATTGAGAAATGTTCTCTTTATTTTTTTGGACAATTTTTCTTATTGTTTGTTACTATTTTGTTTATAATGGTCATACTCTTTGGATGATTGTTAACCAATGGCGCTCCTTTATGGCCTCTTGCGCAGTTTGCAATATGCTCTGACTGTAAGATTACGCTGCTTTGTTTTTTCCAGAGTTTATTCTAATAAAAACTATGATTAAAAAAAAAAAAAGAGAATATACTGTTTATACAATGGTAGTGCCTTTAATACAATTGTATAAACTACCTTAGCTCTGTAAGACAAAGGGCCAACCACAGCCTTTACATGGCTAATAGAATCTGTGTAAAATATATGAATTATGCAGATACACCGAAACAATGTGATCTCACTGACGCTGACCTTGGTTTAAGGACATGGCAATGGTTCCTTGTATCACTTCACCAACTTTCTCCAAACATGTTTATCTTAACAATGTTTGCTTGCTGGTTTTCCAGTGACTCTAAACTGATGTGAAACCTTAGTCGGAGAAACGCAATGAATATTTATGTAACCTCTCCATAAATTACGTTGCTCATGCTTGCGGACAGCTAAACCATGTGTTCACTTAAAATACATCAGGGTCATTATAAAGTCATTCTCCAGAAAATAAGACAGGATCTTATAATAATTTTTGTTCCAAAAGATGCGCCAAGGCTTATTTTCAGTGGACATTTATTTTTCCATAAACAATCTACATTTGTACTTCATTCTCATGTGGCAACCCAAATGCCCCTCCACTTCCCCATATTTCTGATACGTGCCACTCCATAAAAAGTGTTAATAATTGTTAATATTTGCTGTGCCCAATATGGGCTTGGGGGAATACTGTGCCACTGCAGATTGTGCAGCGTGAGACCCACTGTATGCGGCTCCCCAGCGTCTGCGCAGCTCCACAATATGACACAGGCGTCTGTGACATGTGACGTCTGACTCATATTGCCATGGCAGATAGCTAGCTAGCATGCAGTACTTTGCAATCCGGGAAAGAAGTGGCCCTGACTTTGATAGGGGGCCTTTCACGTCCTGGGGCCAGGCAATTGCCTGTCACTGTAACTAGGGCTTTTTTGGCTAGTGGGTAGGGCTTATATTCTAAAAGATCCTGAATAACCATCTTAGGCTTATTTTTGGGCTAGGTGTTATTTGCGGGGGAAACAGGGTAGTTACTACTTTTCTATGGAAAATTCCCTTCTTTAAGAAGTTCACAACACCTACAGATTGTAAAACCGAAAGGGCAGGGCCATCGCTCATAGTGTATTTCAGTATGACAGTGTTTTTGTGCTTTCCTGTCATGTATTGCAATTTAGTTGTTTACCCTGTTTGTAATTGCAATTTACCATAAATTTGTTTTCAGGATTGATACTTTTCTGCTTGCCAGAGGTTATCCGAATTATCATAGTCCATCTGTCAGTTTGGACCATTTTTCTCTGATCTGTCGCATCAACAAAAACCTGATCCTCTGAGCTAGCTATTCCCACGGTGCTCTAGGTGGCAGCCACAGCACGGCTGTGCAGACTTTCTATATATATCAGTTTCAGTGTCAGAAATGAATGGGGTCCACCTAGTAGCCCCCCCCCCCACAGACATCTTGATTTCGGATGCCCACTATCTGACTACAGCCTCAGACCATAGATACTTAGTGATCCATGCAAGCCAACTGCTGACTGAGGACACAGAAAACTGCCTTACCTTTGAAGCTCCCTGGTCTCTTGCCAAACTAATCAATGACACATGCGTACAATCAACTGCATCAGTCATGTGCCTAGACTCTATATAGTGGCATGCCAAGTGACGTCAATGTATTTGATTGAATAGTTTCAGAAGGCTTGAAAACTAGGCTAATATTTACATGAAAACTTTGAAGCAAAATCCTTGGAGGGCTCCTCATTTTCAGAAACCACAATATCAGATAAATTAAGATAAATATAAGAATGAAGAAAATGGGAACAGAAACAGGGCCAGGCTGATACATACACATAGCTTCAGGTCAATGGTATACAGGTTGGTAAATAGTGATCTGCCCAACAAAGAGAGAAACAATACATATATGTTTATGAAGAATAAAAAGTGAAGACATGATCAATATATATATATATATATATATATATATATATATATATATATATATATATATATTAGCAACAACATTGAATATTGCTATATTATAACTTTCTCCCTTTTGCCTCACTCCTACTACCTGCTCCTCTCTTATCTAGGAAATCTACCAATTCAACCAAACATCAAACATATCATCATATGACACAGGTGTTATTTTTGGGGGAAACAGGGTAGTTATTACTTTTCTATGGAAAATTCCCTTCTGTAAGAGAGTTCATTTTATAACACATTCAGATTGTAAGCCCAAAGGACAGGGCCATCTCTCTTAGTGTATTTCAGTATGACAGTGTTTTTGTGCTTTTCTGTCATGTATTGCAAGTTAGTTGTTTTACCTTGTTTGTAACTGAACATTGTACAGTGCCATAAAAGATAATTGTGCTTTATAAATAAACATTAATACTAGTAATAGTAACAACACAAGTATATAACAATTTACCATAAATTTGTTTTCAGGATTATTTTTTTTGCTTGCCAGAGGTTATCCAAACTACCATAGTCCTTTTTTCTCTGATCTGTCTCATCAACAAAAGTGTTGAGCAGAGACCTAAATCCCAATAGAGCAACAATTTTAGAAATAATAAAACCACCAACAGCCATTCCACAGTCACTGAAATGAAACCCCCTCCTATTTTGATGACTGTATATGTTTTACTTTACACATTGCCTGTCCTTTATGTAATATGAATATATCATCATATGACATGTGATTATTAATTTCAAACATATCATATTGTTCGTTCATCAATGGTGTTAATTTCTGGTTTGTGATGGGATGGCTTCCTTTTTCTAGAATCCTCTCTCGACAGACATATACAGTACTCCCAATGCGTTTCACTGAAGTATGCATTCTCAAGGAAAATCAAGGACTCACAGTTGTCTTGCAAAGTTACCAAGAAACATCCTGGTCTCTTTCGATTCTTTTACCTACGTTGCTTAACCTGGCCTCGTTTTTAGATGTGCTTAAACAGGGGTGTCAAACTCCATCCTGAAGGTCCAGCAACAGGTCATTTTTTGTGAAGCTCTGCGTAGTCGGCTCTATAGATCTGTCCCATCACTAATTATTCCACCTGTGTGAAGGGCTGCAAAACATGGAAACATGGCCTGTTGCTGGCTTTTCAGGAGGGGGTTTGACACCTCTGGCTTAAAGTGATACTATATTCACAGTTCAGCCTGTTTATTAGTGGTCTAGTAACCATAGCTGGTAATGTTATTACATGCAAGGAAGGCATCCAGGCCACTTTTGAACTCTTTTAGTGTATTCTTCATGACTACCTCCTCTGGCAGAGAGTTCCATAGTCTCACTGCTCTTAGGGTAAAGCATCCCCTGCTATGCTGGTGCAAGAATCGTCTTTCCTCTAACCTTAGTGGATGCTCCCGAGTTTTACTTACAGTCCTGGGTTTAAATAGATTGTGGGGCAAATCTTTGTACTGACCCAGGATATATTTATGCATAGTTATTAAATCACCCCTCAGACGTATCTTTTCCAAACTAGATAAACATAACCTTTACAATCTTTAAGGGTACTCTAGTTTTCCTTGTTTTGTGTATTAATTTAGTGGCTCGAATTTGAACGTTCTCACGTTCTTATACATCCTTTTTATGCATCGGTGCCCAGAACTGTACACAATATTCTATATGGGGTCTGACCAGTGACTTATACAGGGTAAATATAATGCTCTGGTCATGGGCACCTATGCCCCTTTTGATACACTCAATTATCCTGTTTTCCTTGGCAGCTGCTGCCTCACTATAGCTTAGGTTATTATTTACTAAAATCCAGCGTTTCCCTATTTAGCCCATGTGCATAATCTTACATTTATCTGTATTAAACTTAATTTGCCATATTTCTGCCAAAACATCCAATTTATCTAAATCAGTTTGTAGTTTGTATCCTCTTTTCTGTTAATTACTTTACACAGCTTAGTATCATCCACAAATATTGAGATTTCACAGTTTAACCCGCTACCTATATCATTAATATATGTATTAAAAGAATTAGGCCCAGCACTGACCACTATGGTACTCCACTAGTAGTGGTGACCCAATCTAAGTATGTAACATTTATAACCACCCTTTGTTTCCTATTATTAAGCCAATTACTTACCCATGTACACACATTTTCCCTCAGTTCAAGCATTTACATATTTTGTACCAGTTTATGTGGCACAGTATCGAATGCTTTAGAAAAGTCAAGATATATGATATTCAATGATTCCTCCTGTTCCAGTCTTGAGCTTACTTCCTCATGAATGTTGATGAGATTTGTCTGGCAGAAGTGATTTCTCATAAATCCATTCTGATACGAAGTAATGAGCTGACTGTCCACCAGAGATGTTAAACTTACCAGTCTGTAGTTCCCAGGTTTGCCATTTGACTCCCTTTTTAAATATTGATACCACATTTGCTTCGTGCCAATCCTGTGGAACAGTCCTTGACATTATGGAATCTTGAAACATTTAAAATAGTGGCTTAACACAAGGGGGTGAATGCCATCTGGATTTATCTATTTTAATCTGGTTAAGGGGGTGCTGCACTTTTTTCTTGGTAAGACAAGTGACATTTAATGGGGAGTTTGAGCTATTGCTCTGCCTTTCACATGGCCTATCATTTTCCTCTGTGAATATGGAAGCAAAGAAGAGATTTAGTACATAGGCTTTTTCAGCATCCCCCTCTTTGCTTTTCAGGGGGGCACACTTTCAGGTTTGTATCTTTTACTGTTAACATAGCTGTAGAACATTTTGGGGTTTCTTTTACTCTCTTTGGCAATCCATCTTTCCATCTCCAGCTTTTATCTTTATCTGTTTATTAATTTCTTTATATTTTGGTAATGCCTTCCTTCTTTAAATGCCCTCTTTTTATTATTTATTAACCCCTTAACCCCTTTGTTTAACCACATAGGTTTATTCTTGTTTCTCCATTTTTTATTTCTATAAGGTATATATCTCATTGCGTGTTAAGAACTTCTTTAAAGGAATCCCATTTTGTGCCCATGCTTTTAATTAAGTACATTTTCCCAGTCAATGAGGTTTAAGGCTGGTCACATTTTGCTTTTCTGAAGTTCGTTATTTTTGTGGCTCCTTGATAAGGAATCCTAGTAGTAGTTAAGTAGAAATGAATAATATTATGTTCACTGTTTCCAAGGTGTCCCCCAATCTGTACATGTGTTATTTTGTCTGGTGCATTGGTTCGTAGTTCCAAGATGGCCCTCCGTCTAGCTGGAGCATGCACTTGTTGGGAAAGGTAGCCACCTTTAATTATGGATAGAATTCATTTAGATTTCTGGGCTCCAATGCTTTCGGCTTCCCAATCTTTATCTTGATAGTTAAAGTCCCCATAATAACTACCCCAATTTAAATGAGAGGCTTTATCTATTTGCCTTAGCAGCTGATTTTCTGCGGATTCTGATATATTTGGAGGTTTGTAAAAAACCCAGATCAGTATTTAACATTTTTCCCCTCCAAGTATTCCTACCTATATCCTCTTACAGAGTAGAGTAGGCTGTAGAAAGCATTTTACAAATAAGCAGACTCCACCCCTCCCCTTGTAGTTTTTACACTCCCTGTAGGTTTACTGCCCAGTCATAGCGTTCATCCAGCCATGTCTTGGTTTCCCCCACTATGTCATATTGTACCTTTGTTATTATTAGTTCTAGTTCATCCATTTTATTGGTCATGCTTCTAGCTTTGATAAGCATGCATTTCATATGATTTTGTTGATTTTTTATAATGTCCACACCCATTTCAATTTCTACCCTCACTGTCTCTTTTTTTCCTGCCTTTCCATCTACAATTGCATATACCCCCTCCTCCAATCTTTTAGCCATCCTCTCCCCAAGGACAGATGGATCCTCCCCATTTTAGTGCAGCCCATCCCTGCCATTGAACTGTAGCCCACTGAGAAGTCGGCCCAGTTCTCTAGGAACCCAAACGCCTCCTTTCTACTCCAATTTTTGAGCCACTTGTTTACCACCCCATCTCATGCTGCCTCTCTGGTGTGGCTCTTGACACTGGTAGTAACATAGTTACATAGAGGCCGATTCAGTAATAGCGCCAGGTAGCGACAGATGAGCGCCAGTAGCGTGATTTTCACAGCGCCCGCTAGTATTAACTGTGCTTGGCCGTTGTTCGGTTGTTGACAGCGACTCAGTCGGTGTGCGGTAATGTTGAATACGGGGTTAGGAGTCGCTGTTTGACAGGTTCCGCGCTGTATGGGAGCGCCTGACAGCGAATGGTCATAGCGAACGGCTCCCAGCATATTCATTAACAAATCACTCTCAAAAAATTCTCGCGCTGTGAAAAGCTTGTTTAAACCCCAGAGCGCTGGCGGCGATGGCTTAAAAGTAGTTTTTAACCCCCAAACATCCATATTTTTTGATTAAAAAATTAAACAAGTTTTTCTAAACATTTTGGAATATGAATACATTAATATCAGACCTGTAATATCAATTCTGCACAAATTTTTTTTTTTACCTTTAAAAAAATATCTAACATTGCCGAAGTGGTCACAGAATTTTTGACATTTAAAAAAAAAAAAAAAAAAAAACATTAATATCAATTAAATATGAAGATTTAAAGATTGCTCCATTGAAATGCATTGGAGAGCGCCAGGTAGCGAGAGGTCATACCTGGCGCTGTGATGGGATTAGCAGCGGCGCTGTTCGTTGCAGTCCGCTACACGATGAATCCCACGCTCTCGCCGGCGCTAGCCTCATTTAGCGTGATAAATGCATGATTGTGTCCGCCGCCTGGCGTTCTGGAGTCGGTAGCCGCCGATAGCTGGCGATACCTGGCGCTAGTGAGACACTACCTGGCGCTATCCCTTGATAAATAAGGCCCATAGTATGTAAGGCTGAAAAAAGACTTTAATCCATCCAGTTCAGCCTGGTTATCTCCTTCCAGTGGTCTAGTAGCCTTAACTGGAAATATTATTACATGCAAGGAAGGCATCCAGGCCATGTTTGAACATTTTTACTGTATCCTTCATAACTATCTCCATAGTCCACTGCTCTTATAGAGAAGAATGCCCTCCTATGTCGGTGGAGAAAGCACCTTTCCTCTAAACTTAGTGGATGCCCTTGAGTTATGGTTACACTCTGGGGTATAAATAGATTGTGGGACAGATCCTTGTATTGACCCTGAATATATTTATATATAGTTATTAGATCACCCCTCCACGCTCCAGTTCTGATATGTCCTTTTTACGCACAGGTGCACAGAACTGTACACAGTAATGCATATGGGGTCTGACCAGTGACTTGTACAGGGGTAAAATGATGCTCTGGTCATGGGCATTTATGCTCCTCTTGATGCACTCCATAATCCTATTTCCTTTGGCAGCTGCTGCCTGGCATTGCTTGTTACATTTAAGTTTATTGTTAACTAAAACCACTAGATCCTTTTCCATTGTTGTTTTACCAAGAATTTTTTTATTTAGTGTGTAATAATGACACACATTTCTCCTTCCCATGTGCATAACCTTACATTTATCTGTATTTAACTTCATTTGCCATTTAATTTGCCATTTAACTACCCGAGGTTCCAATTTATCTAAATATGTTTGTATTTATATTTGTTTGTTTGTATTTCTGATAATATTACAGTTGAGATCCTACTTCTTCCTATGTCATTAGTGCCAATATGTACCATGACCGCTGGGTTTTTGCCAGCCCCTCCCAATAATCTATCAATCCGATCTGCAACAGAATATCCAGAATATCAATGCGTCTTAGTGTTGCCAGATGCTCATTTAGATCCAGAATCTGGGCTTCCAATTGTGCAATGTGCTCATATCTTGCACAATCATCCTTCTGTTCAAGTAGTGCATACATGCCGGCTGGCACCGGACACCATTGCCAGGCACGGAGCACATTTGTGGAACACCAATACTTCTGTAAGCTATGGAAGCAGTTAAAGTGGACCATCACCCTCCTGTGATCGGCCCGGGAATCTATAAGATTCCCGGGCCGATCACCTCCCTCCCCGCGGGACATCCGAGATCGGGATGTCCCGCGGTGAGGGACCCCCCCCAAAACCCCCAAAAAACTCACCTCATCGGCGGCGGCATCGGGGTGCCCCCCTGAAGTGGACCAAAACCCAGGATAGTCAAAATCCTGGGTGTTGGTCCACTTTAAATATACAGTCATCAAACAGTTGAGAAAAGCAATCAAATCCTCTGTAAAGTCCCTTTATGTTAAGTGCACTTAGTATTTACCCACTTTGTATTTTACCCACTCATCAAAGTTCTTTAACACTTGCTTAATTCAATCTGTTTTATAGCAAAATACTTTCTCTCCACCATTGTCAGCTTTCTGGCAAAACAGGATTGACAACAAAAACTTCCCTCTGCGTATAGGAGCACAGTTTTTCCCTCTGGTTAAACTTGCTGTCCAAGGCCCTTATTCATGAAGGGATAGCATCAGGTAGTGGCTGATTAATGAGAGGTAGCGACAGGTAGCGACTGGTGAACGGCGGACACGGCACGCAATTACACATTTATCAAGCAGAATCTGTTTAGCGACTGGGATAGCGCCATGTAGCGTCTGATTCATCATCTTCACAGCCTCAGCGAACAGCGCCGGCGTTCAGCCTTGCACAGCGCCAGGTATGACCTCTCGCTACCTGTCGCTCTCCCACACATTTCAATGAACGAACCTTTCCTTCTTTTTAAACTGTGTTTTTTTTTTTTTGTTTTGTTTTGTTATTTTAATCTCAAATAATTCCGTGACTTCTCCTGGCATTGAATAAGCAGTTTTTTCAATTTTTTTTTATTTTTTATATATTTCTTCAGAAATGACATTACAGGTCTGCCATTAAAGTGTTCATGTTACAATGTTGCTACAATGTAATTCCATATGTTTATTGCTTTGTTACTAGTGGATAGATGCTGAAAAACAGACTTTAAACACACCGCCTCCTGCGCTGTGGGCTTCAAACAAGCATTTTTTCAGCGCCAGAGATTTGTGAGGCTGTTTGTTTGCTGAATATGGTGCGAGTCGATCGCTATGAGCAGTCGCTACCATGCGCTCCCATACAGCGCTGTACTGGTCAAATAGCGACTCCTCACAATGTATTCAACATTACTGAACAGCGACTGAGTCGCTATAAAGTAGCGACTCACGGCCGAGCACTGCGACTACTAGCGGGCGCTCTGAAAATGCTTGCTACAGACGCTCATCTGTCGCTACCTGGCGTTAGTGATGAATCAGCCTACCCGTCTATTGTCAATCCTCTCCAGAACTAGGTACATCCTCGCTATAAGTTAAAATCAAATTTTTCTTTTTAACTTTGATGTTTGGCCATTGTGTATATCTGCAGCAATGCCATGCAGAATGACTACAAAATAAACATTTTCTATAGCATTTTGTGGCACAATGTAACGGAAAATGCTGCTGACACATTCCAGTATAGACACATCCTACAGCTTGATTATGTCATACACATTCTCAATAACCTCCTGCAATATGATTACCGTGTAGCTTGCTGCTATACCCTGTGGCAGTAATATCTCTTACACCATAGTTATTCTGTAATGATTGCTGCTACACCCTGCAGCCTTAATTTGTTATACACTGTACAAACCTTGATATGAGATATGAGCAGATTATTAGCTACAAAACATATTAAAACTTCCTACATATAACCAGAAAATCTCAAGACGCTGAAACAATTTTTTTTCCATTCAGTTGTGAGTTGGGTTTTTTATATTATATAGTATATTATGCAATTTATTGGATAATAAAGGAGTATAGTATGCAATACAATGCTTAAGGTTGCAGAGGTTAAGGTTTGAAAAAGAACATAAATATGTAAATGTGTCAAAAATGTTTAACTAAATAATGTATAAACTGCTCAAAATAGCTAATAAATGTTAAGTTTAAATTATACATAATGATAAGCAGCAATCCAAAGTTCAAATAAAGATTACATTGTTATTTGGGTTTTATTTAAGAAACGCTAACGCCACGCAGTGACATGTAGCGGCCAGGGTTTTTAGTGAGTGCCACCAGCAAATAATATTTCTGATGCAAAAAAATGTTTAGCGCCTCTCCTAGGGTCATGTAGCGTTCCATGTATCAAGAGAGCCATGTGCTTTGTTAGCACTGGATCTGTGTTCCCTACAGCGCCATATCATATCAGACGCTCAGTGTTGTTCTCTCTTAGACTACAATTAGCCATTACAGTGCAGTTTGGGTGACTTCTGGTTAGCGTATTTACATTTTATTGCTCAGTCAAGTGACATGGGATCCGTGGCCTGTTCAGAATGTTTTTTGCGTTAATATTGTATTTAGATTACCTGCTGCTAGCTTGCGTTTTCATGTGTCATGTCATTTGTATGTTCTCAATGTCATTCCATGTGTTTTCGCACTTGGAACACTGTGCAGCCATTCACAGTTAAAGCCTTTTTTTGTATTTCACATGGCGCTGTATGCCTGAGTATCGTGGTTTCACAGCGCCTGTGCTGACGCTGTTCATTTACATGTTAAAGACAAATGATTTGTGGCCCTGCTCACCAGCGCTGCCTGTTGCTATCTACATTGAAAAAAAAAACAAAATACAGTGCCACATGTTGCCTACACTAACAGCGCTGCCTGCCTGTGACTGCCATTGCGGCTGAGCTGCTAATAGCGTCTCTCCACAAATGCTCAAGTGGTGCTATGAGGTGCTAGTGATAAATTGGCCTCCACGTCCCTCTATACCGGACAATATCAGCAAACATAACACTTTTATTTGAACAAATATTTGTGCCAAATAATGTTATCTGCCCAATGAAAAAGAACAGCAGCTAATAATTCAACTGAGCAGGAAGATCACACAGCAGAAAATCCATGCGTGCAACAGAAAACACACATTAGTAATTCCTACATTGGGCTTGTGGTGATCATCTTTTTGTAGCAATGTCACCCATAGATGGTTGAAATTCGGGTTCAAGAAATTCAGCCAAAACTTCGGGTCTGTCTAATGTCAGGTGTGCCCACAATTACATAGTATTAGCAAAGTCAACAAAGAGTCTAATGCCAGGTGTGCCCACAATTACATAGTTTTAGCAAAGCCAAGAAAGGGTCTAATGCCAGGTGTGCCCACAATTACATAGTTTTAGCAAAGCCAAGAAAGGGTCTAATGCCAGGTGTGCCCACAATTACATAGTATTAGCAAAGTCAACAAAGAGTCTAATGCCAGGTGTGCTCACAATTACATAGTTTTAGCAAAGCCAAGAAAGGGTCTAATGCCAGGTGTGCCCACAATTACATAGTTTTAGCAAAGCCAAGAAAGGGTCTAATGCCAGGTGTGCCCACAATTACATAGTTCTAACAAAGCCAAGATAGGGTCTAATGCCAGGTGTGCCCACAATTACATAGTTCTAGCAAAGCCAAGATAGGGTCTAATGCCAGGTGTGCCCACAATTACATAGTTTTAGCAAAGCCAAGAAAGAGTCCAATGCCAGGTGTGCCCACAATTACATAGTATTAGCAAAGCCAACAAAAAGTCTAATGCCAGGTGTGCCCACAATTACATAGTATTAGCAAAGCCAAAAAGGGTCTAACGCCAGGTGTGCCCACAATTACATAGTTTTAGCAAAGCCAACAAAGAGTCTAATGCCAGGTGTGCTCACAATTACATAGTATTAGCAAAGCCAAGAAAGGGTCTAATGCCAGGTGTGCTCACAATTACTTAGTATTAGCAAAGCCAAGAAAGGGTCTAATGCCAGGTGTGCCCACAGTTACATAGTATTAGCAAAGCCAAGAAAGGGTCTAATGCCAGGTGTGCCCACAATTACATAGTTTTAGCAAAGTCAAGAAAGGGTCTAATGCCAGGTGGGCCCATAATTATATATATTTGTAGTTCAAAAGTGTTTAATGCAAGGTGTGTCAACTAGTGAGTATTTTTTTCTAACACCCAGAAAGCAATGGGTGCCAACAAGTCAGCAGTTTTTTGTAAACCCCAGTAAGCAGAACGCAGGTGGTGCCCACAGGTGAGCTGATGTTAATGCCCAGATGTGCCCCAGCAGCTGTCCAACCTCAGGGTGCAATGAGAACAGGCAGATGTCTCTCCCTAGCTGTCCGTCACTGATGCCATCCGCTCTCCCTAGCTAGGTGTCTGAACCACTGGACTATTCCTTATTAAATCAAGAAGAGCCCGATGTGGCCTCATCCAGTGGACACTAAATAACTATTTGTTAGCAGCAGTGACAGACACATGCCCTGAACAATTGGTATTTATCAGTAGTGATACGCAAGTGCCCTAAAGTATTGGTATTAAATAGGAGTAAAACCCCATGTGCTTTAAAGGGTACATCCACTTTCCCTGGCATTCTTTAACATTTCCATTATTGTGTGCCAAAATTATTTCTTCAGTGGGCTAAATGTATCTGTTTTTTATCTGTTTTTTATGTGTTATAAAATAAAACTATTTTCCTTAGCAACAATGTGTTTACCTTAGCAATGTACATCAAGTGGTGCATTAGATGTACAGATAGAGACTTCCACACTGTAGCTTTCTAATCGTCTGATTGGCTAAGACACAGGCTTACCCCATTCTGCTGAAATTCACCTTATTCAGATAGGGATAATGTATTCTAGTAGCTAATAGGTTACTGGCAGCGTTCTCCTCTGGGGAGGGTCATTACTGCTATTTGACGTAGCCAAAGCTGCTAAAGTGCTCACCTGTTACAGTGGAAAGATTCTGGGATATTTAGTCAGTACTTTTTACTCAGGGCCAGAAAAAACACTTCCATCTTAGGATCACTGACACATAGGAGTATAGGAAACTTGGAAAAAGCATGCTGATAAGTAAATCCCAAGTCTGTGGGGCACAGTCCTAACACCAAAAACCTGACAAAAAGGGAGTTTTCCTTTAAGCAAGTAGTATTAAGTAGAATTAAAGTGAACAGTACACACTCACCCTATTGCTTACAGCTAGTTGTGGAATAAGGGTTCACCCCAGTCTTTACAGCTAGGCCTGCTATAAGGGTACACACAATCATCCCTTTAATTCCGGTTTGGTATAAGGGGACACACTCACCCCATTCTTTACAGTTAGGTCCGCTATAAGGGTACACATTCACCCCATTAATTACATCTAAGTTTAGTATATCGAGGTAAACACTCACCCCAGTCTTTACAGATTGGTTTGGTATTTGGGGGTGCACACAATCACCCCAGTCTTTACAACTGAGGAAATAGAGGGTCAACTGCATAAACAAAGCGGGTAGCACAGGCTGGTACAGTGGTGATAATGGGGGACTTCAACTACCCAGGAATTGACTGGAGATGGACCTGCTTCAACAGCAAGGGGAGAGCATTCCTGAGCTTGCTGCAAGATTATTTTTGTTTATGAGCCAGTTGGTGAAGGCACCTACTGGGGTGATGCTGGTAATATCAAACGTTTCTTTAAATATATAAACTCAAAGAAACCAAAATCAGAATAGGTAGGTACCCTAATTAATGGTAATGGGGAGTTGGTCCCTGGGGACCAACAAAAGGAGGAGCTGCTAAATTGACTGTTTAGCTCTGTGTACACAGATGAGGAACAAGGTACCAATTTAAGCATTGCTGCTGTCAGTATCCTCACCTTTCAGGCTGTTATATGAGACTTGGCCGTGCTCCATTGATCTCTGCACGCAGCCGCAGAAGTGCCTTGGGTGTTTGTACTTGACTGCGCTATTCATCCATTGCACTGCTCAACAGTGCCACCTGGTGTTTGGCTCACTGCAACTGCACAAAGCCTAGAGCGTAAGCACTTGTGCTTGTTTTTTACTTACGGGTTTTCCTTGGCCTGTGTACAGGAAGTGACCTCACTTAGACTCTGACACATCCCTCCCTGCTCTAATTGACAGCCCTATTTAAATGGACAGCTGGCTTGTATTCATTGCTGTGTTATCAGCTCAGTTCCTGGAAGCTGTGATTCCTGTGACCTGCAACTCTTGACTATTATATTGGATTGACCTGGCCTGCTTTCCGATCAGTTTATGGATTAACCCTTGCACGGATTACACGGTTAGAATTTCAGATCGTTTATTGGACTTTGCCTGTTCGCTGCCAGCCCATGATCTTGGATTGTTTAATGGACTTTTGCCTGTCTGCTGGTCTTTATTAAACCCCTTGAACTCTGTTCTGTCTTATTGACCTTCATTTCCATGCTTCACCCCCACATCTGGAGCTCTGCCTAGCCCTCACTTCTTGCCAGAAGTCTACCTTTACCTAGGTTGTAGCCGAGAAGCCTGACAGCTACTGCAAACAATGCCCCAAACATAATTCTTAACTGGCTAAACATGGATATCATCCAAGAAAGACTAAATAATTTAAATGTGAATAAGACTCCAGGACCAGATGGACTTCTTAAAGAACTCAGCTCAGTTATTTCAGCACCTCTGCTTTTCATTCTTATAGACTTACTAACAGCTGGTATAGTACCAAGGGATTGGCACAAGGCAAATGTGGTTCCCATTTTTAAAAAGTGTTCTAGGTCTTCTCCAGGAAATTACTGACCTGTAAGCTTAACATCCATTGTGGGAAAATTGCTTGAAGAACCCCTAAGAGACTACATACAGGATTATGTAACTGTCAAGCCCATGGGACCCCGCCTTCTTGGTGAATCCACAACCCCCCCAATCTCTGCTGCTTGATTCACCTATAGCTATGCCCCTTTTGCTGGGATGCTTTATACGCCTCACTGGTTGCCCCCAGGACTTAATTGCACAAAGGTTGTGGACTTACAGGGGTGAAGGTGGATGAACCGGGAACAAGACTGGGAGGTGTTGAGTAAGCCAGAGTCATACACAGGTTAGCAATCCTCACGATACGCAGCACCAAGGGAGGAGCAAGAGAAGGGTCAAAAATCAAGCCGGAAGTCAAAGGGTTTGCAGTACAAGGGATGAGATGGGTTCATAGTCAGAGTTTAGGCAGATGTCATCCAGGCAGCAGTCACGGAGTGATCAGGCAAACTAGATCGGCAACAATAATGAATCAAGGAAGTCACAAGAACTATAGCTACCAGCAGCACGCTATCAGGCGCGATGAAGGAATGGCAGGGAAAAAACTATATAGGGCCATGATTGGCTGGAGGACCTCAAGCTCACTGGCCCCTGAACAACCTAAGGGCTGATAGCCCCGCTAACAATTAGGCCGTTTCGCCCACTAGTTATATATCCATTGGCCCTATAACCCTCTGACGGGTGCACTGTCTGCAGAGCCACTGGAGGGCATTAGTCAGCCATGCTTGGCTGGGAGAGGCGGGAGCGGAATCGGTCAGTGCTGCTCAAGCTGGAGCTGCTGGAGCCTACATCTGTTCCAGGTCCGACCCTAACACAGAGTGTGCACACGAATTTCTGTTTGAAATCGGTGTTCTGCTCCGAGCACTCAAACCCACAAAGTTTGGATCCGTACTGTTTGGTTCCATTCATCACTTCACGTAGATGTAGCTTTGTAAATGGCATTGTAAATAAATACAATGAATATAAGCAATGCTTCCAATACTGAGGTTAAAACAGCAATAGTCCACAAAATATCCTGAGAGGAATCCTTCAAAGTTCTCAAAGATTTATAGGAACCTTCTCATCCACATGAAAAACCACCAACGACACCCCGATCTAGAAGGTAACGAAGATTTCCCAAGTCGGGTCCAATAGTTACTATTTAAGGCTTTATCTTTCAACCCTCATTGAAAGAACAGCTCCTTACATCTAAACCAGCTCTCCCCCCTTGTAGATCTATCCTTTCTTATGGCAATTATGTAACTCTTTGAGAACTTTGAAGGATTCCTTGCAGGACATTTTGTGGACTATTGTTGCTATGTTTCAACCTCAGTACTGGAAGCACTGATTATCTTCATTGTATTTATTTAAAATAGGCCTCAGTTATGAGATTGTATGTTGTTACTGCATCTTGAAATCTCCAATTTACGGTCCCTCATAATTGTTCAGTCCTATTTTTGCAGTACAAAAATTGGCAAGTCCCAGGTACAGGCCTGTACCACTGTTCCGCTTAATTTACAGAGGTTGGTGCAAGAAATGGAGTGGGCATGTTCACTGTTATCCTTGTAAATCTGTAATATCTTTTTCTCGTATATATTTTTTTTACATAAGTACACAGGTGCACATTATGTTCACTATGTCACAAACACTGTAAGAAAGAAATCAAGGAAGAGGAAATAAATAGTATTTTTAACTGCCTAGAAAAAAATACAACCATAGCAATGCTTGGAGTTGTCTCCAAGCGAATATCACAGCTCATTTTATTGGAGGCCCAAATTTGTCACAAAAACATGATGTCTATAATACCTGGTTGGACACCTGCCTTCTTGTCAGCCTTCTTATCAGCAGCAATCCTCAATCTTTACCACTACTTCACCTATATTCAAGCCCCCCATTGCCAGGATGCTGAGGGTACCTCATCAGACATGGCTGCCACAGGACTTGGTAGCACAAAGGATGCTGACTGACGGGACACAGAGCTGGAAATTCGGGGGATGCAGCAGCTTCAACAGTGAGTGACGGACGGGAGCAGACTCACAGGTGTGAGTGCAGTGAAGCGCACACATAATCCAGGGACGAGCTAAGAGTCAAAATCTGGTTGGTCAAATAGCGAATCGGCCTAAAGGTATAAGATGGGTTCAAGTTCTGGAATGGTCGAGAAACGTAGACAGGGCAGCAACAGGATCGAATTCTAAAAGCCACAAAGCTCAACCTACACCTATCAAAGGCAAATGCATGCTGGGAGAGGACTGGCTTTATGCGGCCTCTGGCCGGAGGCCAAAATCACCCCACATTAACCCCTGGCTATTCCAGAGGCAGCGCTGGCCTGCAGTAATCAGCAGAGTGCAGCCATGGAATACACTAAGAAGGATGCCAAGCTAAAGAGATGCTGGGGATTCACATGATTACCAGGATTCAGAAGCACAGCCACAGAACACAAAGCAGGTGAGATAATCAGGACAAGCATAACCTGACTAGAAAATGTAGTAAAAGGCATACTATGACATCCAATGGCTGTAGGGCCATAAGACCAAGTTAAAGCATTGTTGCTCGTGACTGGAGGGTAGGGGTACATTCTGGATGGTGCCCTCCCAATGCATACCCCCCCCCCCCCTTACAAGCCTAGGAGCCCAAATTTGCTGAATTTCATCCATCAGCTGCTTAAAAGATCCACAGGACCACAGGCAGCTAATCATGATGGTCCTGCTGGGGGTAGTGATTTGCTGCCATTAGTAAAATAAGACAGGTCCCGAATTCAAAGCAAGGATAAGGTGAGTTTTGGGCTACGGGGAATAGGAGTATGGGGGACACTAGAGCTCTGAAAGGAGACTTTACCTGAGATACTCAAAGGGTACATGGGTGTGTATTATACTATTACATTTACCAGTTAGTAAAATAATTCATAATCCCCCTTTGTATATCTGTAATTACTGCTGGGCAATAGGGGTTAATAGTAAACCAATAGCATGTATGATTTGGTAAATCAGGAATGACAAGCATATGGTGATACCAACCAAAATTGCACAATTCCCTGGTAGCCACGTGGGATAGTTTTCATCCAGATTCCAATACACTGTGCTTGTAGCTCAGAAATGACCCCCCTTGAATTAGGCTATATTCACAATGTGCAGTTGCAGTTCAGGTGTGTTTTGCAGCTTAGATCTGTGTTATAAATGGAATACATTTGCATTTGCAGTTCAGTTGTACTGCAGGCAAACAGGACATTTTTGGCTACATTCAAACCACACTGTATCAAAGGAAAGAGATGTGAATATGCCCACATTACATTTTTCTGCTCTGAATCAGGAATGGAGCGCAGAATCATAGACAAATCTGGACAGGTGTGAATGTAGCTATATCATGCCAAGTAATCAGGAGGGTTTTGGTTTGACACTCTTTATAGAGGGGTAGGGGTTACAGTCTATTTTTCCATCAGAAGTAACTATGCACTAATTTAGCTGTCCATAGCTATGCTGCATGGAACCATATCTTTCCAATAGCCCATTTAGACGGAACGATTATCAAGCTAGAAATCGCTAATGTGACCACAATTTAGCTATAATCTCTGAATGAGCTTGATGGTTGGAGTGTGTAAACAGAAGTCGCACTAAAAATAATGTGTTTTGCTATAAGAATGATTGACACGAGTGATTGCATTAGCGGTCGCTCTAGCAACACTCTTCTTAAGGTGAGTCTGCAACCCCCAATCTCTGCTGCTGCTTCTGCCCTTTAGACAAGCCCCCATTCGCTGGGACGCTGGATACTCCTCACCGGACATGGTTGCCCCCAGATCTTAGTTAGCACAAAGGATGCGGACTTACAGGGTCAAGGCAGATGAACCAGGGACCAGACTGGACGAGAGTCGGGCTGGCTGGAGTCATACACAAAAAGACAGTTCTCACGAAACGTGGCACCAAGGGGAGTAGCAGAAGAAAAGTCGAGGGTCAAGCCAGGTGGTTAGAGAGTGTGCGGTACAGAGGATGAGACAGGTCCAAGCAGCAATCAAGGAGCAATCAAGGAATGGTCAGGCAAGAAAGGTCAGCAACAGATAACTAAACACTAGCAGAGACTATAACACCCAGCAGCATGCTATAATTGGCAATGATTGAGTGACATGGGAATACTTTTTAGAGCATGGGTTCAGCGTATTGGACTGGGCAGCTACCAGGCTCATTGTCCCAGGAGTAACATGAGGGCTGATTAGCCTGAGCACCAAATGGGCAATCAGTCCCACCAAGAATGCTGGCCCATTCAACTTAGACTCTGGCAGGTGCACGTAGCACATAGAGAGGAGTTGGGGTTTTTGTAGAAGGAGGAGGGCCGCAGCGCTGCTCGAGCCGGCACCACTCAATCAGGCGTCTGAAGCTTATGCGGCGGCTGAGCAACAGCGAGCTCAGCACATCGTCTGGACTGATGCCGCTCGAGCAGGCCGCGGGACAGGGGTGCAGGTAAGATAATCGTGACACAAATCATCAGCATCTGAAGTCGCTCAATATCAGAAGATTTGTATGGTTGGTCGCTCGTTGATTAAACAGCCAATTTATCTGCTCATGTAAACCTAGCATTAGAAAGCCTAACCTACAACTAAAACTCCTAAATGTATTCTTCCCCTTTATTTTTTGATAAAGGCTATCTGATAATCAGTTCTAAATAACTGTTTTGGCAGTCTCTACCTTCTTTTCAAGTTAATGAAAGATCTCTGATAAGATTATTTTGAAGGACAAAAACTCAGTCCATAAGGGTGTATATAAAGCGCGGAAGGGTTCCTAGTGTTCTGTACGTTGGCCATTTTTCTCTTTGTTTCTTTGATAAGAACACAGAGAGCCATGAAGCTTTTACTCCTCTTGGGACTGGTGGCTCTGGCACAATGCGGTGTGGTAAAGTACGTATTTTAGTTACTTTTTCTGTACATTTACATTCAAGCATTAAGCAGGTAAAACATATAAAAAATAAGTAGGACATTAATTTCTTTGTTTCACCTCGTTACAGGGTGCCCCTCAGAAAGGGGGAATCTCTCCGCTCCCGCCTAACCAGACTTGGATTACTGGGTGATTACTTAAAGAGACATCCCTACAATCCAGCTACCAAGTATTTTCCATCCTTGGCTCAGGAATCTAGCGAACCTCTGCAGAACTACATGGATGTGAGTAGGCTTCATATTATTTATGCTGGCAATGGTTATACTGTACAATATGTCTAAGATTGTTGGTGGGAGATACAATTAAAGTATGATTTCGAAGGGAATCTGCTAATCGTAAAAATCAATCCCATATTTAAATTAGCACACACAATCTAATCCCCTAGGGTTAAAGATGGTGCAGCCAGTATCTGCCTGTAAATAAATGATGCCCTAGACTGTGTTTCGTCTGTTCTCTTCATAAAGTTTGGCCAAGCTCTGCTAAAAGCACAGCAGTGGGTGGAATACACCACTGTTGTCTATGTTACAATGAGTACATAAATAATATTTCAGCCCAGAAAAAAAAAATGTGTTTTATTATTTGCATTTGAGATTTTAGTAATGTTTCCTACACTTGCACATGCATGAGAAAATGATCTGGTCTGCCTACTAATATCAGTGTTTTATACAATAATGAAAGCAATAATTAGTCTGCATTGTTCATGTAACAGAGGATTGGAAGGTACTCTATGGCACAATGATATATATTATGTAACATTACTATGCAATAATTACCCTAAATATAACCCCTTTAAAGAAAGCCTAATACTCTTTTTAACTGTAGTCTGACACATGTAGTATGTGTAGTGCAGTAATATTATAAAAGTGTGGAAACCTTTGGAAAAACGTTACCAAGTCCTGAAAAACAACCTCACAGAATTATCCCTCATCCATCAAACGCTTCAGTTGGCATGATGCAGGCAGGAGACGTTCTTGTAACTTGTCCATCAGACTGCAAGACAGAGAAGCGTGAACCATCACAGAACATGATTCCTCTGGTCCATTATACAGTGGTGACATATTTTACACCACTTTTTTTTTAGTTGCTTGCCCATGGTAACCCATGAAGCTACATGAATTTTCCAGTGCATAGGTTTCTCAACTTTTATGCGATTTACGGTATGTGTTACCATATTATATAGGTTTATGTGGTTTTCTACTTGGTGGCTGAGCTTCTATGTTTCCTCAGCACTTCAGTTTTTTAATGATGTCATTAACAGTTTATAGTGCAATATAGAGAAGGGAAGCATTTCACAAGCTGTCTTATTACAAAACCACAGATGAAATCAGTGATCTTTCTTGAATAACCAGTTTCTTGCAATATGTTTGAAACGGCAAGCTGAATGACTAGGTGCCTAATTGTATATACACTGGGACTGAACAAATCACCCATATTTTATGATTAATAGGCAAATCCCAATAATTTTGTCCATACAGTAGTGTAGCTATTAGAGATCATATAATCTTCTCCCAATAAATTTACTTCATGTATCAAAATATATTTCCCCCTTTTTGAAGGTAAAGTGGTTTTAATTTTTATAGACTTTTAAGGGAGATTTCCTGTCGCTTACTTCCTCAACAAATTGATAATTTCTACCAAAAGAGCTGAGAGTAGATAAGTATTGCCTTGGTGGACATCATTCTGAGCAAACATTCTGTTGTGCCTTCAAAAGTAAAGCAAAGTACAGCCCCACAAAGCAGAAACATTGCTCTCTGCTTATAAAAAGTTTGATGAAATGCTCCTCGTTCCCCAACAAAAAATATTTTGATATATGATTAAATGGGGGGTATATTCAAGCCATGCACTGCTGTGAAATTCACCTAAGTTCCAGATCTTGTCCATTAGGGACGTTTCCGCAGGTGGGTCGTATTGGCTTAAGGAGGGGACCTGGATAACACACATTGCTGGCATTGACATCCAGGTGCCTGGTCATGCCAGCCAAAGACAGGAGAGAATTACACAGAATTGGTCAAACCTGGGGGGGGGGGGGGTGTAATGAATCCACCCTTGGCAGAGTTGTTGCTGGACTGTGTGGGTTATTTTAAAAACTAGACAGAACTTCGATAAAACAGTCTAGGTGCATGTGTACAGTTCTGAACTTAACTACTCAATTTATTTATTCTTACAGATTGAATATTTTGGCACCATTTCCATTGGAACACCACCTCAATCATTTACTGTCATTTTTGATACAGGATCTGCAAACTTATGGGTTCCCTCTGTGTACTGCTCCAGCCCAGCCTGCAGTAAGTTGGGCACAAGACATTTACATTTTACATAATGCTTTGGGGAGGTTATTACAATACAAGACTTTATAAACATAAGAATTAAAGGGAAATAATTCTGGTCAAGTCACCGTTTCCTCATTTAGTTTTATGGCAGCAAATGGCAGCCATGTGGCTGTTGGCAATCATTCAGATTCGATGTGGAAATCTACTCAATTCCAAATGGCCACTGGGAGTCACGAAATTGGCAGCCATGAACATAAATGTGGAAGTGGGAACTATATGGATATAGGATCACTTTAAGAGGGTTATAAATTCAAATGTTGGAGACTTTTCTGTTTCTCTGCCAGTATTAAGTAATATTTGGAGCGCTAACTACAAGTGCAAAAAAATATTAAAATAGCGGGAATCTTATTGGGTTACAAGGAGGTCCAGGTGGGTGCAGAACTTATCCAATAGGTTATAAACATTAGTCAACGACAACCCAATATGGGCTATTCAAAGAATTGTGGAGAGCTTTACAAATAAGGCAGAGAACACTCTTACATGAGATGGAGAACTGCCCTCCATTTTAATTGTGATTGTACTTCAAACTGATTATTGGAAAGTGTTATAGTCCTAGAATGGATTGAAATGAAGATTGGGGTACAGTAAGCAACGTTTAAAGGCTGTAGAAGTTTCTTTCATTAGTTTAGTTTATACTGTACATCTGGAGACAGTGTAGCTATGAAGTACCTTGGGTCCCTCATGTAGAAATCATTCTCGGGGCCCACCCTGCAGCTTTATAGAAGTAATGTAAAAGACCACTCAATCACATAGTAAAATAATCTTACATGTCTATTAATTAAATACCAAAAGTAACTTACTAAATAGATAACAAACCCACAGAACACCCGACGCAAACCAAAACTTTTGGACCTCTTCTACTGTCCTGCTGCTAGTCAATAACTTGGGCCCACCAAGATCTTTTGGTCCAGTCCGACACAGGAGGAATGTGAATGGGGGCACTTAGTAGGTAAATGTTTCATAAATCTGCAAATCAGCCTGTGCTGGTCCAAGCCTTGGAACCATACCATGTTTCAATTCATTGTGTTTTTATGTTGGTTTTGTAATATTTTATTACCATCACTGAGGTAATCAGGTAATCTATTATCAGAGTTAGCTCTAAATCTCTAATTTGTGAAAACATTTTGAGCACACATTCATATTTGATGATTTTTCTTCTTAGCTAATCACCACAGGTTCGACCCACAGCAATCATCAACTTTCCAAGGTACCAACACCCCACTATCCATACAGTATGGTACTGGCAGCATGACTGGCATCCTGGGTTATGACACCGTGCAGGTAACAGAAGGAACATCTTTATTTGGGCTGTCCTAAACTCTATACGTCATCACATATGTTGGAAATATGTTAGAAACTAAACCAGTAACATTCTTTATGTAACTTTAGGTAGGAAACCTCCAGATCACCAATCAGATGTTTGGTCTGAGCGAGTCTGAGCCTGGCAACTTTCTCACATACTCCCCATTTGATGGTATTTTGGGACTGGCCTATCCAAGCATTGCTTCTTCTCAGGCTACACCAGTCTTCGATAACATGTGGAGCCAGGGTCTCATTCCTTATGATTATTTCTCCTTCTATCTCAGCTCGTAAGTGATTATTAACATTACAGGGTTTTTTGCCAGTTTTCGCCTTGGGACCTAAGGCCCATCAGCAGAATGGACTCTGGGGACCCTACAGTTATATTAATGCTCTGGGCACTTCTAAAGCTGTGACTAGAAAGCTGATAAAAGCATATAGTGATGATAATACTGTATATGAAGTTGGAGTCATGCTAAATATTTGGTGAAGCCAGTGTGACTTCCGCTGTGCAATGAGGTGTGGATTGCAACCTGCATCTCGGTTAGCTTTTTAGCGAACACACAAAAAGGTGCAAAAAAGTCTATTTCCTACATTTTCCCCAAAAAATCACCCGTGGTGGCACATTTTTACAGTTTAGGTACATTAATTTTCCAGTGACATTAGGATATACTTTTAAAGTTTGGAAATAACAGCACCCTATGACCTATGCTAAAAATGTCGCCATTTTTTTCTGCATAGCCCATAGGGCTCTGTTGTTTCGAAACTTAAAAATAAATATCCTTACCTCAAAAATGATGTAACTAACCTGTAAAAATGCCTCATCACTGGTACAGGTCATTTTGAGGGAAAAAGGTAGAAAAAACATTTTTTTGCACTTTTTTGTGTCTAAAAGCTAAAATGGAGATGCAGGTTGAAATCCACACTGCCTCCACCAAATATATATATTATATTTAGCATGACACCCAGTGAAATAAAGAGGAAAATGGCCATCACTAGAAAATACGACAACACAGAATTATTTTAAAGATAGCAACACTACCCATACTCAACTTAACCGAATTCTAACTATATTAATGGTGTCCTAGTTCTTAGAACAACAAAAAAAATGAATGCATAGATATACAATCACTAAAATATTGTCAGTCCATCACAACAGTCTTAAAAATCATGTTTCCCTGATGAAAAAAATGTTCACCAATGGGAGAGATATTTGGAACCACAATATTAAATATGCTGGATAGTGGGAGAAGGGGTCATTGACACAATTCAACCTTAAACGATTTCTGCCTATCTTGTGGTTTTCTTCTTCTGGTAGGAATAAAATCCAGGAGTGACAGGTTTTGGAGGGTTGATCTTCTCCATTCCAATGCCTGCCTCATAAGCCTGTCTGTGGGGAGCAGCACCATTAATCACTCTTAATATCTGATTAAAGCATTGTATGATGGGTAAAGAAATCTGCACACATTATTGTAATAGCAATAAGCTACTATGCCAGCACTCAGGGGACAGGCCACTGGATTTGAGCACAAATCCACTGTAAAAGCAGAATGGAACATTAAAAAACCTTTCGCCCCAGATTCTCGTTCCTTCAAGCAAAAGGAAGAAACATGTGTGGCTGGTCCAATAATAAGAATTCACATAAATATGCTAAATAGCAAGAGGCGAATAAGTGACTCCTCCTCTTGCTATTTAGCAACTTTTTATTATTGGACCATTTTTTGTGATAGTGTTCCTACTCTGTGATAGTGTATTCTACTCTGAGACTTTAGATTTAAAAGAATTTTCAGGCCCACTCCCACAGGCCACTTTTCTGGCTTCTGGTTTACAGCAATGTACAAAGCTCAGCCAAGAGTCATATAGAGAGTAATGGCACCTTGGACTGGCCATATACACCACACGTGCCCCTCTGGCACCCTTGATACGAGGTCTGTAGGAAAGTCCACATAAGCCGGCCTTTCTTTTAAAGCACAGAGATTATGTGGGTTAATTCACATTCATTTTGAGTTACTTTGATATAATTTTTGTCCCTTGTCCCTGCAATGGGGTAATTCTGCAATGTGGTAAATATTACACTTAAGGAGTTGGAAATAAAAGCAACCTATGGGGAGTCCAAAAATGTTTTAAGTTCACCACAGCAAGAATGTGTGGTTTCCCCATAGGCTTCTGTTGTTTCCAAAATGTGCACTTTATTCAAAACAATCTGGATTTTACCTGTAGAATTGCTCACCAATCTAAGACAGAAGAAAACATTCTATATTTTTCTTTATTGTGTGTAAAATGAGAAAGGCTCCTAAAACTCAGCTTCTCTAATGCTCTATTCACACCTCTCTGCTGCACTGAGTTGGGCAACGCAATCACAGCACAAGGAAAAATGCTGCCCATTGTTTTTATCGGTTCTGTTCACATATATCCGCTGCGTACATATGTGAACTGGCCCATTAAAAATAATGGACAGCATTTTCCTTTGCTTTGTGACTGTGTTGCCCAACACAGTGCAAGCGGGGAGTTGTGAATAGAGCCTTAAAGTTGCAAAAAATCATTTGGAAAAACTCTGTCCTGGCTAAAACTTACCAACTTCTTTCAGCTAAAATGCATTCTAGTCCTGTGGCAAAATGACCCATTTTATTTAACTCACTTGAATTCATCAGGGCAGGTCTTTTTGAATCTACTCCAAACATTCCTAAACTTTTTTCACAGCCTGCATATTTTAATTGTCCGTGGGATATTTAAAAGTAACCCCAACCCTCTCCTCAAGAGCAACCAACAGGTCATGTTTTTTGGATCCCCATATAGTTATCTCTATAATGCTACCTGGGCACTTCACCTTATTATTTCACCTGTGCATCTGTTTGAAGATATACAAGTCATAACCAGGTTGTGGTCCACGAGGAGAGGCTTGGGGAACATTTGTCTATCATAATAATAATACAGAAAATAAAAACAGGTAACATAAAAATATACTTATACAAGTATTCTTTCAAATGAAAAGTCTTTCCTAGTTCAGTTATAAACATGAACAAACTGAAAAAGAGAGAGCTACAAGCAAGTTACTATTCCAGATACTATAAATGATCTTTCATAAATCTAAACCAAATGTAATTTTAAAATATATTTATTACTAGTTTGTTAAATTAGATGGTGCAAATCAAAGACAGTTGAGAACCCATACTACTACTCTAGCAGAAGAGATTTGAATTCTTTCCACCTCAATTAGAAGCATCAGAAAAACTTACAGCAGAATGATTATTTTTAGATTTCAGTTTCCTCATGTGGTCAAATCGCCTACTAATCAAACATTCAAAAAAACATTTGTATGATCAGCTCTAGGCCCAAAAATTTTAAAAATTCCAGTGCATTTTCATAGTAATTTAATCCAAATGTATTTTTCTGAAACATTTTCTACAGAGGCCAACAAACTTTAAACATTTGGAATTCTACTGACCATCAGTATGGTAGTTGTTGTTATAAGGAGGTCGGCCTCGGTGATTACCTAGAATACTCAGATCCATGAAATGAAAAATATGCTTTCCAGCTTGAATAGTTATTATGTCCTTATATGTGTATCTTCTGTTTATATTCAGTCAAGAGCAGAGTGGCAGCTTTGTTCTGTTTGGTGGAACAGACAACCAGTATTGGAGTGGAAACCTCAACTGGATCCCTCTTAGCTCTGAATCATACTGGCAGATCACAGTGGATAGGTAAGCGCATACATACCCATGGATCTCAGCTATTGCCACTAGACTAAATAATTTACCAAACTAAATTACGCATACCATCAGAGTGGTTCACTCACAGAGTTTATTCTTTTTACCTTGTGGACAGTATCTCTGTTGGTGGACAAGTCATTGCCACTAGTTTTCAAGCTATTGTTGATACTGGAACTTCTCTTCTGTCTGGACCACCAAACCCAATTTCCAACATTCAGTATTACATTGGAGCAAGCCAGGATTCAAGTGGACAGGTGAAATTTCTATAGCTATGCTACTGAATCAACTTGATAGTTCAAAATCTAGTGCAGCTACACCTTATTGATAAATACTTTATCTTGTCTTATAGTATGTGATCAACTGCAATAACATTAGCAACATGCCAACTGTTGTGATTACTATCAATGGTATCCAGTATCCTCTGTCACCCAGTGCATATGTACGACAGGTGGGTTAGGCAACATTTCCTAAGTACTTTACATTATTGATTTTAGCAAGTTATGACCATAACTGACATGCTTTCTAATTACAGAATCAAGAAGGCTGCACTAGTGGATTCCAGGCCATGAACCTGCCAACCAACTCAGGAGATCTTTGGATCCTGGGAGATGTGTTTATCCGTCAATACTATGTAGTGTTTGACAGAGCCAATAATAATGTAGCTATGGCTCCCGTTGCATAAGCATCTGCTCTGTAACCTTTGTGTTACCCACACTCAAGAAAAATGTCATAAGCCTGAGTGTTTAGCCTGAATTACCCAAAGCAATGTTTTACTTAACACCACAATTTGTGGGTCTCCTGAAAAAAATAAACAGTTCCTCCATGAAAATGATTGCAGCAAAAATTGTGGCTGGAATGCAAAGCTCATTAAACATAAAATTTATATTTCGATAATCAAATGTTTTTTTTAACTTTATATATAAGTCCGACTTTATATATCACAGAAGCAAGAAGTTGGTTTCATAAGCATTTATATTCAATAACTTTCTAAAAGCATTAGACCTCACCTAAATAAAACCCATTTGCTGAAATGTTTTACATCCATCGACATTAGAAAAAAATTGTCCCTTTCCATTCTTGAACATGGCTGCCAGACTTTGCTCATGTCAAAGGGATATTCCAAGCAAAGGCTTATATTAGCTGCTTTCTGCTCCCCCATGCTGACTGTCAGGGGTTTGCACCTTTTATCCAATCATCATTACATGCTGCTTTACATTTCTCAATAACTCCCAGTGAACTCTGTCCTTTCTGTAGGATCTCCTCAGCAGCACAAAATGGCTAATTCAGGAATCTCACCAATTCATGAAGTCACTTCCTTTCAGGGGCCCTGAATGAAATGAATGAAAGATGCAGCTAGCGACAGCCAATATGGAGAGAGCAGAAAGCAAGCTAATTTAACAATTTGCCTGGAATATCCCTTTAAGCATAGGAGTATAAATAAAAACTTGTAATGTTGGACAATGAAGCTTTATAGACAGTCAGCATTGCAATCTGTTCCAAAGATGTTTGATGGGGTTCAAGTCCAGTCTTTCAGCAGACCAATCATTTTCTTCCAAAATGCACCTATAATAATATTTCTTTATGGACCATTGAAGCAGAAGCCCTATTACCACAGTGCTATATGCTTTAGTAATAAAACTAAAAGTAAAAAATCTCTTCACTGTAAGGGGCCAAGACCCAACTAATAACTACACATGCTGATCCATTGTATCGCTGTCTCCAGACATATTCCGATGTTTGTCCACACAGTGATAAAATAATAATATAAGCAGCCACATGCAGGTTTATATTCACTGCAGCTGGGTGAGAGGTAATTAGAGGAAACATTTTAGTATTCTTTGGTAAGGGGGGGGGGGGGGGAGTCTTACCTGAATGGCAACATCCTTTGATTTGAATCTGGGATTTGCCTACCTCATGTCTCATGGCAGGAAACCGGTCATTATTTCAACTCCTACAGCAGTGTTCCCTTAACATTCCCATTGAAAGCCACCAACAGGCCAAGTTTTGCAGATGAAGTCATTAGAATAGCAGCAGAGCTATTCTGCCGACAATGTGGGGATCCAAAAAACATGATCTGTTGGTGGCTTCAAGCAGAGGGTTGGGTAACACTGTCTTAGAAGCATTAACCCTGCTGCCTAGTTTTGCCTCCTCAGTCAGCCAGGCTTACTTGGAAAGTTCCTTCAACAGAAAACTGCGCCAAGATTTTACCAGATGTGTGGGAGGTTTGTTTCCCAAACTGCAGAAAAAGGTTTCGGTCAAAAAAACTGAAAAGCAAAAGTTTTGTTGATTCAGGGAAAAGAAGAACAATACATCATGTGAGCTTTATAATTATTTTATTATTATTGTTTATTTATTAAGTTTCATCATAGTCCGTGGTGCCATACAAGGTAGAAATTACAGGGGGTAAGACAAGTAAAATACTTATAATACAACAATAACAACAATGCATATTATACACACTGTATTATGAGTCAGATGTAAAAGAAGTGTAACTAAACAGGACAGAGGGTCCTCTGCTTGTGAGCCTACAATCTAAAAGAAAGGGGGTGCAGACAAGAGGTCAGGTCACAAAGAGTATGTACTAAGCAGGTGCTCGATGTTCGGAGGGGCGAAAAGCTTGTGGGATGGGTGCGTTAAAGGAGCACTATCGTGAAAAAATGACCCAATAATAAAAATCCATATAAATATTCTGGATGGCGGGAGGAGAGGTCACTTATACACCCAACATCAAGAAATATTCAGCCAGGCTTGTTTTTTATTTTTTTTTTATGGAAGGACGAGGAAATCGGATGACAGCCTCTGTCACCCTCATAGACTAAACCTGTCACCCCTGGATTTTATTCCTACCAGGAGAAGAAAGCTACAAGCTTGACAGGAGTTTTATTCAGTTTGGGTGTATAAGTGACCCCTGCTCTCATTAGCAAACATGTTTAAATGGGTTTTTAATATTACACAATTCGTGATAGTGCTCCTTTATGTCAGATGACAGGCTCTTCTAAATAGGTGGGTTCCAAGGGCTGAGGAGTGGCAAATTGTTTGAGGGAGGGCATTCCAGAGGAGTGGAGCTGCACATGTGAAGTCCTGGACTCAGGATTGGATGGAGATGATCAAGGTAGGAGGAGATTATGGGTAGAGCAGAGACTACCTCTTTGTTGGTATCTAGACTAGTGATGACATATGAGTGAGATTGGCTGTAGACAGATTTGAAGGCTAGGGCTAGGAATCGGAACTGAATTCTTGCAGATAGTGGGAGCTAGTGGAGTGATTGACAGAGAGGAGCAGTAGGAAATGCAGGATAACCATGATCATAGTTATCCCCAGATCATTATTCTCCTATCTACTGAATATAGATGTAGATATCTACAGTATTACAGTATTAGGCATTCAGCCCTATTTTAAAAGAAATGTCATATATCCACTAGAGTCAGTTAATGTAAGAGATTAGTCTGCTGTTTTCACCACTATCACAGTAAAGAGTAGTTTCCTGATAGATTAATTCTTTGATAAAGCGTGGGGAAATTTCCACATAGGGCAGAGATGCTCTCCATAGAACAGATGTTTTTAAATGAGTCACAGAAGTTTTCCACACTCCACACTAAAAATCCCAAGTAATCCAGAAAACTGTAAAATAGAGAATAGTAGCAAACAGTAACAGAACAGTTCAAAGTCCCATGTCATAAGCACTGTACATTATACAGGCAAGATGCACAAAAAACTGGAACACAAAAAATTGGGAACCACCTTCCAAATTGAATTAATGGTTTAGCTCTAAAAGTAGGATTAAGGTATAAAGAAGACAGTCAAGACAGGACACATACTCATGGTTGTAAGACAAAAGCTTCCTACATACAATAACGGGAAGCTACTAGTGGAGAGGGTATGGTATGGGTATATGTAGCACGCGCGGTCTGGGGGGTCTGCACCCAGGAGCGTGGGGAGTAAGTTCGGAATGCTAAGCCAAATAAGGGAACTGTGGGCACATGCGGCAATGAGGTGCTGACAAGCGTTACACATACACAGGGTAGACATTCACAGGACACAAGTCTCTTGAAGAAGGTTACTCACTTTATTTAGTTGCAAACTCCAAACAGGTACATCCAGATATAATCCACAACAGGTACTTCTTATCCACAGCTCTCAAAGACCAGTTCCCTTCTTGTGAACACAAGGCTGCAGCAGGCTTACTCCCTTTCCATGGTAGCTAGGGTCTTGCCTTACTCCTCAAGCTCCAAAGGGGTTACTCTCACTCTTTTCCCACTTAAGCAAGGTCAGATACGGGCTTTGGCTGGATTCCTCCTCTGTTTATCTGGCTCTCTCTCTCCTGCACAAGCTTCTCACTACGGTTACTACATTGATGAGCAAATGCTAGCTCCTAACTAGTGTTCTAACTCTTATAAGGTTCTATAAACTGAGAGGTTAGAGTTCCTCCTAACTGTGAGTCAGATTCGTGTATCCATCTCTCAACTGCTTCCTCAGGTGTCAGGATGCATACAGGCTCTGGCTTCCTAAACATGTTACATTTAGACTAAAACTCTTCCTTTGGCCTTTGCACTGGACCAGCTATGATTCAGCTTCTGGAAAATGAACTCTTACTTACACTAAGTGATGTGTAAGCTCTTCTACACTTACTGTTAAACTTAGACTAAAGGTAGTTCATGGGGCTAGGGGGAGACTAGGGAGGCAGGGAGGGGGTTGGGACTTTAAAAGTAGATGCCCATCCGGCCCCAAAGCAGCACGACCCACCAGGAATTCTCCCTTGTCTCCCTTTGGCCAGTCCGCCCCTGAGTGCCACTAATATATGGATTATAAACAATCCAATGGTCTGCAGCTTCTTCTGTACATACCAATCATATCTGGGACTAAATAAGTTAAACAACTATTGTCTCGGTATATTCCCTTCCTGTTAAGCCCCTGGTACATAAACTAACATCATATCTCCAAGAAACATCTGACCTTTTGCCCAAGTTGAAAAAACTGCTTTGTCCAAAAGAGTGAATGACCCGCAATATGGACATTATAATGTACGAGCATCCCTAATGAGGCAAGTTAGACTATATTTGATGTCTATATTTGATGTCTATATCCTAGCTGGTTTACATGTGTCTTCCATTGCCCTTGTGAGCTCTTTATTGGAGCTTTCCCAGGGGTTATTTTAGATTTTTCCACTTGAATTCCTAACCAGGGGGTGCAGGTACTGTTTATTGAGCTGGTTAAATTTTTCTATCTATAACCCCCCCACCCTACAATTTCCCCATTTCTTTCCTCACTCTCCTATATTTATCATTTATAGCTAGAACATGACAACCAAGCTTATGTGTCTAAACATACAAGGTCCTAACACACCCCAAATCTTTTCAGAATTACAAGCGGATATAGTATGCCTCCAGCAGATGCCTTTTTCTGCCTCCTCAATGCCTTTGTCTCTGATTCTTTTGTGCTACTGGCCCTACTAAACAAAATGGATTTTAATTGGTTTTATGAAAATCAAAGACCCTGATGGTTGTTTTTTTTTATCTTGGTGGGAACAGTACAAGGCTCTCCTATCACACTTGTGACATATTATGCCCCTTAATACAGGTCAGTAAGATTTTTTTCACGGCACTGTTACCAATGGTCTCTCATCATGCAAATGGTTGACTTCTGGGGGGCGTGGCCGGCTATGGGAGCGTGAGGTCGTGCTTGGACTGGGCTCCCGTTGGCCGTCCTGGCAATTTAACCTTTTAGAGGATTTACCCACTTGTGTGTTGCTTGCCACGCCATGGCGAAGAAGCGGAGGGGTGCCAAGACACCCTCGGGTGCACAGAGCCGGAAGATCAGTTCCTACCTGGACCGGGGTAGCTTGTCGGGCCGGGAGGGCGCCTCTTCCAAAATGGCGCCGGCCCCAGCTGCAGCTGCCGAGACCTCCCCTTGCCGTCGGGGGGCCGAGATCGGGTGGATGCGAGGTCTCTCTCGCCATCGGGGACCCCTGCTGTGGCGCGTGATGTCAGGGATAGGAGTTGCCCTCCCTTGTCTGTCCCGTTGGAGGTGAGCGGCGGCGGAGCAGCGGGGATGATTGCGGCTGTGGCGGGCGAGCCGGCGGGGACCTGCGTGCGGTCTGAGCGGAGGGCGGGGGAGAGCCTCCCCACCGCCCGAGATGTGCAGCTGTCGGGACTGGAGCCGGGAACCTGTAGAGACCGCTCTGATGTAGACGATGCCGGTGCGCTGACACGTGCGGGGGTGAGAGGGGGGGAGAAAAGCCCCCCTCCCCCTGGAGGATTGCTGGAGACACAGATTTGGTCAGCTACACAGTTGATGATGCCGGCGAGCCCAGGAATGACACAGCTGAGTTGCCCCAGCCCCGACTTGTACCCTCCCTCCCCTCTGAATGGGGGACACTCTGGCAAGCTGGGGGCCCCAGTGGAATCCCCCTGTCGCTCTTCAGTGGCTACCCCCTCTTCGTCAAGCTGGCGGGAGCCAGCCGGCCTGGGGTTCAGCCCTGGTCCGGATCTGCGATCACTGAGGGACTTCTCCGGGCTTCGGGCCGATCTGGCCCCTCCACGTGCTCCTAGGGATGCGGCAGCTGTACTCCCTCCTCTGGGTGCTTCAGGCGAGAGACTTGCGGGCGGGGCTTGGCCTGGGATGCCCCCTACCCCTGCACGGCAACAGACGACTGGTCCTCCGGAGCCTGCCTGGCCATGTGACCGGCCCCTGGCGGGGCGGAGGGGAACGGCGCTGCCTTCTCAGTATGGCGGTGAGCTGGCAGGAGCTCCCATTGGCGCCAACTCGGGCCAGCGTCCCCTACCTGTAATCTCGGGATACCCCCAGGATTCGACTCAGTTCGGCTCTCCTGGTGTGGGAGCTGCACCCACGCCTCAGAGGGATCCCCCTCCTATCACCTGTGCTCCCCAGATGGCACTGCACTCTTCCCTGGATCCCATCCTCGCAGCTCTAAAGGCGGAGCTCAAACTCTTGCCCACCAGGGATGACCTTGAGTCCTTCATCCAGAGGGTGGAAGGCGCCTTTAAAAAGGATATATCGGATCTGCAGCAGTCGGTGGGCAACCTGGACACCAGAGTCGACTCGCTGGAGCAGTTTCGAACTGAGACCGCCCAGAGGCTGGAGACGCTGGAGCGGGAACTGACCCATCAGAAGGCTATTACACAGACGGTGGTTCTGCACCTGGATGACCTTGAGAACAGGAGCCGCCCTCGGTCCCAGATCTGCAGATTTATCCCGTCCACGCGATGTTATATGCCGCCTGCACTACTACGCTGTGAAAGAGGACATTCTGGCAAAGGCCTGGGAGCGGGGTCGGATATGCTTCGATGGAGCCCCTTTACAGCTGTTTCCGGATGTGTCGCGCAGGTCTCTCATGATGAGGCGAGTCCTGAAGCCTTTGCTCTCCAAGATACGGGACTGTGGGGGGTCCTACCGTTGGGGCTACCCCTTTCATCTTGTGGTTCGTAGAAACCAACGGACCTTCACCGTGAAAACTCATGCGGACCTTCCGGGCTTGTTCACCTTCCTGGACTCTCCCCCGCTGGAGGTCCCGGATTGGAGAGACATTTCTCTTCCTTTGGGCCCCCCGCGGCCTTCAGAGGGACAGCCGCAGAGGATTCGGCGGGCGAGGGGCGGAGCCGCTGCTCGCAGAGGACTTGTCGGTGGTCCTTCCAGAGACCCCCCTGTTCGGCCAACGAAGATTAGGCGGGCTCCGCCGCCATTGGCGATACTGTTGCATGTAGTGTTGCCTCGCTGTTTATATTAAGGTTGTGTAGGCTGCACTTCGGGCTCATCGAGTGGTTCGCCGTTTGCTCAACCTGTTTGACGATTGAGCAATGTGGGTGTTCGCGAGTTGGTGCTGTTTGCATCTTCATGGGTTGTCCCCCCTTTTCCGGGGCTTCCTCCGGATGAGCTGGGGGCTGCCCCTCCGGGGCCAGTCCCGTTGAGCCCTGAACCTGCTCCTCTTTTGCGCATAGCGAGTTGTATTCTTAATTGTGTTCCCCTATATGGAGCTTGGCCTTGTAGGTCATTTCTCAATTTATTGGAACGTTTTGCTTGCTCGGTGTGTATCTCGGGCTCGCTGGGCTGCCCTCACGCATACTCTGCTGTTCTATGGAGGCCGGGTTAGGATATGCGCTTATGGGCGTTGCGTCCATCTCCTCCTTCTTGATCAACCTACCGTGCTGGACATGGTTTCCTGGTGCGGAGTGGCTCTTCACATAGGGGCAGACCCGGCGAGTCACGACTCAGTTACATACTTGTAATTACTGTACTATGCCCATGTGTAGTTTTGGTTGCTCATTCATTTGCTGGTTTTAATTTTAATTTGCCTGGCCGCCTCATATATCTGGTGTCGGGCTCTGTGTTTCTGTTGCTGGCCGTGGTGGCTGGTCTCACTTAACTAATGGCTTTGTATTCAACTAATGACTTTGAGTTTTTGTGGGTTTTGTCCTGTGCTGGGGACTTCCTCTGACAGTATAGTCGGAGGTGGTTTTCCCTGTAGGCTGGAATTGGGGATGGCCGGGGGACCCCCCCATCTCTCTCGGACCCGTCTCGTCCCCGCCATAGGTCAGGACCCTGAGGCCCCCTGAGGTGGCGTTTTGTTTGCCTTGGGTGCCTGGGGTTCGATTTTTCGGGAAAGTAGATATTCTTCCCACTTTTAGATTCCCTTTGATTTTCCCGTTTACGTAAGTTTTGCCCTTTAGGTTTTAGTTGGGTGTTTGTCTCTCCTCTGCGTGTTTCCCTTTGTTCCGCGTGCTCGTCAGTCTTTGTTTTCCTGGTGTGTTTTCCACCCTCCCCCTCTGTCCCCTCTTTCCTTCCCCTCCTATTTGTCTCTCTTGTGGGCCTGGACTCAGTTCTCTTAGGGCCCCCCCCCTTTTTCATTGAGTTGGGGGCTGCTTCTTTTGGTCTGCCATGTCTAGTGTCCAATGTACTTCCTTGAACGTTAAGGGCCTAAATTCCCCTGTTAAGCGTTCTTCCGTATTGAGTGAGTTGAAGCGTTTGGGAGCGGGAATCGCCTTTCTTCAGGAGACTCACCTTAAGGAGGGGAGAGTGCACAATTTATCCAGTCGCCACTTTCGCCACCAGTACCATGGCTTGTCCCCTGACTCTAAGTCAAGGGGGGTGGCTATCGTCCTGGCAGGTTACCTCCCCTGGACACTGGAGGAGATGATTCATGACTCGGAAGGTAGATTCCTTTTTGTAAGGGGCACTCTTTACGCTCAGAAGGTGACCCTGGCGACCTGCTATGGCCCTAGCTCGAACCAGGCCGGGTTTCTGAGGTCTACCTTGGAGAGGCTGGCGGAGTTCGCGACTGGCATTCTCCTTCTGGGAGGCGATTTCAATTGTGTTTTGGATCCTCAACTTGATACCTCTAGGGGGACCTCTGGTATACCTTATTCGGCTATTAGGAGGATTAAAGCCCTCCTGATTGAACATCAACTTTTGGATGTCTGGTGGATCGTGCATCCCAGAGAGAGGGACTATACCTACTTCTCCCCCCCTCATAATACTTATTCGCGCATTGACTGGTTCTTGGTCCCCCACAGATACGTACATCTCATTTCGCGGCCTTCCATAGGTTCAATTTCAGTCTCTGATCATGCCCCCATCTCTATCACTCTGTCGATCCCGGACTCCCCCCCCCCCCATCGGGACACTGGAGGCTTAATGGTTCCCTCCTTCAAGACCCTGAGTTCAAGGCAGAAATTCGTTCGGCAATCACTGAATTTTTTTCAGTGAACGACACTCCTGATGTCCCTCGGATGTCCCAGTGGGAGGCTCACAAGTGTGTGATTCGGGGCCTGTTAATTAGAAGGGGCGCTCACCTTAAAAAGGAGAGAGAGAAACAAATAGCTCAATTGTTGCAGGAGATCCGGACTCTAGAGACTCGGCATAAACAATCTTTGGAACCCGCTTTGTGTGCAAAATTGGCTGAACTTCGGGAGGCCCTTGGGGATGTGAGCTTCGTGAAGGTTAAGGGCCAGATTGCTAGAGGCCGTAGGTTTTTCTATGAATTTAGCAACAAAAGCGGCAGGGCCCTTGCGAGAGCCTTACGGGGGCAGCGGGCCAGAAACTACATCCCCAGCATACTGGATCCGGGTGGTACTAGGCACCATAACATAGGGGATATAGCCAAGACATTTAGGGACTTCTATGATGGCCTGTACAATATACAGCAAAACAAGTCTCAGGCTCATCAACAAAAAATCAGGGCCTATATTCAGAAATCGGGCCTTCCCCAGCTCAGGCGGGATGTGGTGGAGGCTCTCGAGGAGGAGATTGACATGAGAGAGTATTTAAAGGCCATTGGAGACATGAAGCCCGGAAAGGCGCCCGGCCCTGATGGCTTTAGCCTCGAATATTATAAGGAACTTGCGGGCACTTTGGGCCCCTATTTTATTTCGTCCTTTAGCTCCTTGAGCGATGGACTCCCTCCTCCGCGGGACACTCTTCGAGCTAGCATTGCAGTCATCCCTAAACCAGGTAAGGATCCAGCACAATGTGGCAGTTACAGGCCTATATCCCTGTTAAATTGTGATCTCAAGATTTATAATAAAATTCTGGCGGACAGATTAGCCCCTCTCCTCCCGGACCTCATACATTGGGACCAGGTGGGCTTTGTCCCGAGTCGCGAGGGGAGAGACAACACGATAAGGGTTATGGGGCTGATCCACCATGTGAGACAGACGGGGGAGGCTGCGCTGCTTCTCTCCACGGATGCCGAGAAGGCTTTCGATAGGGTGAGCTGGGCCTTCCTTGAGGAGACCCTTAGGCACATTGGGCTGGGCGACAAGATGCTTCGCCGGGTCCTGGCCTCATACACCTGCCCCTCAGCGTCCGTGGTGGTGAATGGCCTGTCCTCTCAGACTTTCCAATTATCTAACGGGACGCGGCAGGGCTGCCCGCTTTCTCCGCTCATTTTTATCCTCTCACTTGAGCCGTTCCTTAGGTTGGTCAGACGGAATGTGGATGTTGCGGGCGTGAGGGTGGGCGGGACTGAGCACAAGGCGGCAGCTTATGCTGATGATTTGATGTTCTTTGTCTCGAAGCCAGAGATTACCCTGCCAAACCTTCTTGCGGAGCTCAGGAGTTTCCAGGAGGTTTCCAATTATAAGATCAACTATCAGAAGTCCTCTGCTTTGAACATTAATGTCCCTGCGGAGAGACTACGCCGCATCACGGAAAATTTTCATTTTAAGTGGGAGCGGGAGGCTGTTACATACTTGGGTACTCGAATTCCTTCCAAACTACAAGAAACGTTTGCATTAAACTTCCCCCCTTTGTTAAAAAGACTGGAGGAAGACCTCCTGAAATGGAACAGAGGAGTCTTTTCTTGGTTCGGAAGGGTTAGTGTCGTCAAGATGAACATCCTTCTCAGGGTGCTGTACTTGTTTCAGACCCTCCCGATAGACATCCCTTCTACCTTTTTTAAGCAACTCACAGGAATGTGCACTAGGTTTGTCTGGGCTGGTCGCTCTCACCGTATGGCGGCGTCCCTTCTGACAGCTTCTAAACTTAGGGGGGGACTGGGCCTGCCGGACTGGAGGTGCTATCATGCAGCGGCTCACCTGAGCCGGGTTATGGACTGGTGCCGACATTCCACTCTGAAACAGTGGGTTCAGTTGGAAAAAGTTGCCTCCCCTTGCCCCCTCCCGGGTTTACCATGGGTCCCGTTGAATAGACTTCCACAGCTGAGCAAACACCCCACAATTGGTCCGTCCAGGAGAGTGGTGGATAGATTTTTTCCTAGGCCGGGTCTCTCCCCCGGGCAGTCCCCATTGACGCCTGTTTTGGGCCACCCTGACTTCCCGGTGGAGATAACTGGTGGCCCTTTTAAAGCTTGGATTCAGCAGAACTGTTTTCGGAGGCTCCACATGCAGGTTGGCGGCGAATGGAGGAGGCCGGAGGCCTTGGTTGATGATCTCGCCCTCAGACCCATCACGCGGTTACAGACTCTTCAGCTTTTGCACTATCAGCGGTCGCTTGAGCGCACGGCTGCCGCATCAAGGCGGCTGACACAATTTGAACAAACCTGTCTGGGTGTCGGCCACCTTCGGGGAGCCCTGTCATACTCTTATTTGTTGCTGGTGGAGCCTCCAGATGACTTTGTTCCACCCTACGTGAGGGGCTGGGAGAAGGAATTGAACAGAACCTTTACTGATGAGCAAAGGCTTGCCATGATCCAGTTGGCACATAAGAGCTCTATCTCCTGTAAATACCAGGAGACCTCTTTTAAAATTCTTTCTCGTTGGTATCGCGTCCCAACGCTATTGGCAAAAATGTTCCCTTCCTCTTCCCCCCTCTGTTGGAGGTGCTTGCATGGTAGGGGGACCATGTTACATGTTTTTTGGGAGTGTGAGAAGTTAACTGATTTCTGGAGGGGGGTGAGGGAGGTTGTTAGGAAACTGACGGATGTTGACCTCGGTGAGGATCCTGCATGCTACCTGCTTAACTTAGCTCCGGCCTCCATGAGATCGAGGCGCAGATCCCTTCTCGCCCCACTTCTGAGCGCCGCCAGAACGTGCATACCGGCTAAGTGGAAGTCCACAGAACCCCCCACTATGGCGCAGTGGCTGGCTGCGGTTAAGGAGATTTGTAGGATGGAGGAACTTAATGCCTCGCTTAAGGGGACTTTTGATAAATATAGGAGGACTTGGCAGGAGTGGGATCGCTTCACCCTCTCTTCGGAGTTTCACCTTTATACGTGATACGGCCTGGGTGGGCTACTAGTGATTTGGCTCCTTCGTTCCTCTATTCATTGTTCCCACACTGTCAAGTCTCTCTAGCTTCTTCCGTACTGTGTCTGTCCTGTCTTTCCCCCCCCCCCCCCCTTTTTTCCCCTTCCCTCCTTGTTGTCTGTCCCTGCATGGTTTGGGTATGCCCTGTTGTTTCCCCCCCCCCTTTTATTGTTGTGTTTTTGAGTTTTTTGTTTTGTTTTTTCGCTTTCTTTTTGAAAAGAAAGTTGGAGGTATGGGTTGCAGTTGCTGGAGTCGGTTGCTATACGGATTCATTGCCTAGAGTGTGGGGGTGCGGGGCCGGATGCGGCTCTGTACTTTCTCCTTATGCTTTTTGACCATTGGTAACTGATATCGTATGACTCTGTCTATATGCTTAATGCTCTGTGTATTCCTATGTGGCACTGCCAAGCACTGTAATTCTTGCTTCCTTCAATAAAAACGTTTAATTATAAAAAAAAAAAAAAAAAAAAAATGGTTGACTTCTGCTTTGCGGATACTCTAACTGTGATAAATCAACATAATTTACCCTTCTCTTGTTTAGGTTTTGGAGCTGGGCAAAAACTTTTATTTAGAGCAACTCTAGATCAGTTTGGAGAGAAGATAACCCACTCATACCGTATACTTCGCCCTATAAGACACACTTATTTTTGCCCAAAAGTGGGGGGAAAATGTTCGTGCGCCTTATCGGGCGAATGTAAAAAAAAATTCACCCGTTCCCCGCGCTCCCGCGTTGCCTGTCACACTGCGAGAAGCCAGATGAAGACAGAGGATCGGCAGGCTCTGTACCCGACTCTGCCGCCGCTATCGCTGTCTTTTCTGGCAGCGACAGCAGCGGTGGGGCCAGAGACAGTGCCTGCCGCTCCTCCATCTGCTGCCTCTTCCAGCTGGGGCCCAGCAGGTGGGTGACTCGGTGCAGGCCACGCCCAGCCGCTGCCCTGACCTGGGTGTTTGTCCATGCCCAGGAAGAGGCAGCAGATGGTGGAGCTGTGGACGCTCTGGCCCTGCCGCTGCTATTGCTGCCTGAAAAGACAGCGATGGCAGTGGTGGGGCCGGGACAAAACCCCCCACTGCTTCTTACGGCCAGCTCTGTGAATTGGGTGGGCGGGGCCTGTGCCGACGCTGACGCGGCGCAGGCCACGCCCACCTGATTCACGGAGCCTGCTGCTCAGCGGAGCAGTGTCAGCGCAGAGGTGAGTTTTACTTTTTTTTTTTTTTTTTTACTTATGCCGACTGCTTATGGAAATGGGGGGGGGAGGGGGATGCCACACAGCCAATGGGAATGGGGATAGAGGCATGCCACACAGCCAATGGGAATGGGGAGAGAGGGATGCCACACAGCCAATCGGAATGGGGAAGGGGGATGCCACACAGCCAATGGGAATGGGGGGAGGGGGATGCCATACTGCCAATAGGAATGGGGGGAGGGGGATGCCACACTGCCAGTGGGAATGGGGGGAGGGGGGTGCCACACTGCCAATGGGAATGGGGGGAGAGGGATGCCACACAGCCTATGATAATGGGGGGAGGGGGATGCCACACTGCCAATGGGAATGGGGGAGGGGGATGCCACACAGCCTATGATAATGGGGGGAGGGGGATGCCACACTGCCAATGGGAATGGGGGGAGGGGGTGTCACACAGCCTATGATAATGGGGGGAGGGGGATGCCACACAGCAAAAAACACACAAAATACCGACAATTGGTTAATTGCTGGGCTGGCCAATAAGCATACATATATAAGCAAAAAAAGAAAAATATTTTAATGATAGTGCACAGGGGCACACAATGCATATGACAGACAAGACCTAAAGACACACATGAATTAAAATCGCAATGCGAGAGCACATATACAAATAAACGGAGGCCCCGGCCAGGTCAACCTGGACTCCACACTCACATACACAGACACTCCAATCATAGCAAAAAATGCTGGCCAGCGTATGAAAAAGGGATACAAAAATCTATCCTCAGTAAAAGCAAGCAATAGCATATATAGAACTCATATTTTCAGGGGGCGCCAGGCTGCTGGTGCTATCCACCTAGTCCAGTATGTAATAAATTGGCAGAAAATATATTGAATAGATTATATAGAGGCTCTGATCACAGAGCACTATGATGAAATCATGAATATCTGTCCAGCATGTATAGGTGGTAAGAGGCGGTGGCAGAATGACAGACTTGGTTAATTCATAGCTCAACACCAAAAGCATTTACAGACAATCCTGGGTGAATGAGTTTGTGTTTTTCAACATCCTGAAAACGCCTTAGGTCCCTCCACGTTAGGGTCCATATCCCTGCTGAAGATCCAATATAATCTTTCAAACGGAGCAGCAGGGGGCATGTAACACAACACTCAGACATCAAATACCCTGACGAAGCTCCCGAGTAGGAGCGAAACAGCTGTTGGTTGGGGCCCCCGACCACACTCACTGCACGTGCTCGCCCATAGCATGGCCGCACTTGCAAGCAGGCTCTAGCGCTGTTACTCTTTTGGCGGGAACGGCCAGACAAAGGAAAAGTGACAAGACTGCTGGCGGCTCATGCCGCAACAACAGACCTGAATGACCTGAGGAACCTCTTATGGAGACAGGATGGGGATGCTCCCTGCATGCCGGTACCGGCCCTCAAAGGAGACCGCAAGTATTTGATGTCTGAGTGTCATTCTGCCACCGCCTCTTACCACCTATACATGCTGGACAGATATTCATGATTTCATCATAGTGCTCTGTGATCAGAGCCTCTATATAATCTATTCAATATATTTTCTGCCAATTTATTACATACTGGACTAGGTGGATAGCACCAGCAGCCTGGCGCCCCCTGAAAATATGAGTTCTATATATGCTATTGCTTGCTTTTACTGAGGATAGATTTTTGTATCCCTTTTTCATACGCTGGCCAGCATTTTTTGCTATGATTGGAGTGTCTGTGTATGTGAGTGTGGAGTCCAGGTTGACCTGGCCGGGGCCTCCGTTTATTTGTATATGTGCTCTCGCATTGCGATTTTAATTCATGTGTGTCTTTAGGTCTTGTCTGTCATATGCATTGTGTGCCCCTGTGCACTATCATTAAAATATTTTTCTTTTTTTGCTTATATATGTATGCTTATTGGCCAGCCCAGCAATTAACCAATTGTCGGTATTTTGTGTGTTTTTTGCAGTAGTAGGGTGGTTAGCTGGGCGCCCCATATCTATATGGTTAAAGGGGCAGTGCCTACATACCAATATATTAATATTTTCTAGGGGTGTCTCCCATTTTCTCTCTTTTTTTAAAGTTTCACGGATGCCACACAGCCTAGGATAATGGGGGGAGGGGGATGCCACACAGCCTAGGATAATGGGGGGAGGGGGATGCCACACTGCCTATGGTATTGGGGGGGCACACTGCCTATATGGGGAATAGGAGGGGGGAATGCTACACTGCTTATGATTATGGGGTGCACACTGCCTCTATGGGAATTGAAGGGGGGATGCCACACTGGGTATATGGGGAATGGGAGGGGGAATGCCACACTGCCTATATGGGGAATGGGAGGAGGGATGCCACACTGGGTATATAGGGAATGGGAGGGGGAATGCCACACTGCCTATATGGGCGATGGGGGGGGGAATTGGGTATATGGGGAATGGGATGGGGGCATGCTACACTGTCTATGGAATGGGGGCATCCCACATGGCCTATGGGGATGGGATGAGGGAATGCCACACTGTCTGTAATGGTGCGTTTTTGCTTTAACATTTTTTTTTCTTATTTTCCTTCCCCAAATCCTAGGTGCGTCTTATGGGTGGGTGCGTCCTATAGGGAGAAAAATATGGTACTTTTTACGCCCACCCACATAACACATTTTCTCGTATTGATTATATTTTTCTTCGGTTCACATTCAATCTTCTTAAACCTTAAAGAGTCAAGCACATACTTTCTATTTACTTGATTCTCTGTTTGGTAAGTATAAAGCACGTAGAATCAACATTCTTGCTATTTCCCTCACTAGCGAAAAAAATAAAGCTCACCTCTGTCCTGGCTTAAGCACCAGGTCTCTCCTCTTCATCCATGAGACCTTCTCAGTCACTGCTGCATGGAGGGGCCTTTTATACCGAGATTGAGTAAATAAAAAAATAAAACACAGCCCCCATGTTTTAGAAAGAAAACAATTTAAGGGCTTAACCCTTGAGAGTTCACATAGTAGTTGTATTTCATTTGAAACTGACATAAAACACTCTTTTAAGTTTAGGCTGTCTCCTGGGCAGGAATGGGTGTATACAAATGTTGTACTGTTGTAATCGGGGGGAATGCGTCTTTTACACGCCATATGATTTTTTGAACATTTTTTATTAAAGGAAAAGCCTCCACATTTTAAAACAAGAGGCGGTGACAAAGTTCTAAGTAGGCTGGCGCTGAAAGGGTTAATTAGATTAGTAAATATTACTCCCATTTCTTGGACGGATCCCACTTTGATATCAGTCATATTCCCTGACCCACCAACAGCAGATATAAATTGGTCCCTCTTGGCTGAACCGATTTCTGATTGATCCGCCATCTGATCAATATGCAAAGCCATGGAAGTCTTCATATGTTTTTCAGACGTTTTTGGTAGATCGTCAGAAAATTCTTCCAAAAGTTTCAAAAAGCTTCCTGGAGAGGCTTCTTTCTAAAGGTGGTTCTTCAAAAAGGATTCCAAAGTTCTCCTGGAGAGGCTTTAAAATTCTTCTGGAGGTTCTTCCAAGGTTATCCTGGTCCAGTAATCTTCATTGCTGAGGCAAGAGGGAGGGGATTGCAACTCATTCTCTGTGGGCGTTCAAGCCATAGAGACCTTAGGCTTTGGGTAAATTAGTGTCAGGTATGTGAAATTCACATGGTTGGCGTTTAAAGTGGATCAAAACCCAGGATTTTGACTGAACTGGGCTTGACTAGATCTCTGCTTTCTTTTCTAACCATATTTGGTAGACCAATCAGAAATGGTACAAGGGTTGTAATAAGCTAGGCACTTTGGCTTGATGGCTAGTGTATATTGGTGCGCAAAACAAACTGGTTATGCTCAAAGGAGCACTATCGAGAATTTTTGATGGGAGCATAGATTAAAATGGTACTTGTAATGTACGTAAATGTTGGACTGAGCATTCAATTTATGGGTGAAAAATAAGTGTATGTTCTTCCACTGTAGAGCAGCAGCTGCTGCAAAATCTGGTGGGGTGACACCTGGCGTCACCTGGGACTGAACCACATGCAGTGTGGGGGAGAACTCTCAGACACTGCATAGTGAGGTGAGAGGCTCACCATGCTGGAGGGAAGGTGGGGAGAGGAGGGAGTTACAGAGTAAGTGGGCGGAGTTTGAGTCCCTCCGTGCTATGTTGCCCATCACATAGCAGAGTAAAGAAGTGGGCTGTCAGAGCAACACCACTTGAAAAGGAAGGAGAGGGGTATTGAGTTGGTTCCTGCGATGTTGCCTGTGTGGAGAGGGAAATAGAGGGGGGAGAGAGAGGGGAGAGGTCCGGTAGGTTACTGATAAGCTCAGTAGTTTTAGATAGACACTAGTCCCAATTATTGCATTCAAAATCACACTGAATAGCTCACTTGATAATGTGTTTGCCTTACATTCATGAGGTTTACAGTTCTAATCCTGGTTCCTACTTATTCATTTTTTAATTTTCCCATTTTTTCCAGAATTGTATTTCTCTGCTCTCCACATTTATTATTTTGATGCTTTTTCTCATGTTATCTCTGCTGCTGTCTGAAGGAGAAAGACTGCGGGGAGAGAAATAGACTGTATTGTGGAACATTGCTTCATAGTTGTTATATTATAAAGTTTCACTTGCCTTTAGCAGGCAGAATGACTCAACTGTTAGAGCTTTGACTTTTAAACCATAAAATCTTTTCTTTCACTTTTTTCCACAATTGCATTTTTCTATTCTCATCTTGTTTTTGTTGCTCTCCAGATTTTTTATTTTGCCAGTTTGTCTTTCTTTTTACTGCTGCTGTCTGAAGTATGTTTCCATTTCCCATTTTCTCTTCTTTTCAGCTTTGTGTGTTTCAAGCAGAACAAAGCCCAGGATTTTCACTATCCCTAACTTTTTCTTGCCCCGCTATGTGAACCCCCAGCTCACCTGTCAAAATTTACCTTTCCCTGTCCCATGGCGCATGCAAAGGCTCTCATCCAATCAGCGCTGTTTGCACACAGAGCTTGGCAATCAGGACCCAGAGCAGCATTCCTGGGCACTCGGCCTATATGAATGGCTATCTGTGGGAGCTCGCCTCATTCCGGGGATGCCTAGGATGCGGTCTGCACAGTCATTCAAAGTAGATTTTGTTTTTCAGTCAGTTAGTTTTGTAGAGATTGTATATATTTAGTCAGTGGTGGTCTCATCACAGAAGCAGCACCTCACACACCGCCAGGTACAGCTCCTGCCTGGGAGGAAAGCTGGAGCAAGTTTACTGCAGCTGTTGCTAGGAGACCAGTGGGCTAAATGCGGCGGCTCTCTATCACCTTACTGAATAAAACCTAGCTGATCCCCCCCCCCCCCCTCCATTTAGCAAATGGACCGAGGCATTTTTTATTTTACAATTTAAAAGTAAGGCATAGATGTTTTTTCTTTTCTATTGCCACATTATTTATACACGTTAGAAGCTATTGTGTGGTTATTTAATTATTTAGCCTTTTTAATGCAAATTTTCAGAGTGTTCTCAACATTTAATAAAAATTAAGAAAATCTATATAAGACTGAAGAACTGTTGGACACAAATCGTTTCTCTTTTTTTTTTACTCTTTGATCCTTCCTAAATTACTGGAGGTTGAAAGTGCTTGCAAGGTCACTCTGCAGGAAATTTGTTTGGCTAACAAGTAGCTGAAGGTTGCTAAGCAACCTGGGCCCGAAGACTTTTTAGTCTTATATTACAAAACATTTTGTAACAGACTCGCACCTTATCTTCTTAACACTTTCAACTCTATTTGTAAGGGCGATATATGGGTTAGAGTGTCTCTTTTTGCAACCATTTCAATGATTCCCAAACGTTTGTCTTTTGACACTATTTGGTCGAATTTTAGGCCAATTTATTTGATACATATTGACATTAAATTATTAGCAAAAATATTAGTCACATGTTTGAATGATTTAATCTCATAGCCAAAGATCAAGCAGGTTTTATTCCACATCGCCAAGTAGGGGAAAACATAGGGTGCATTTATAATTTAATATATATATACTTAAAGGGTAATTCCACTTTCAATGCCATTTTTAAAAGTTTCCATTATCGTGGGACAAAGTGATGTGCGCAAGGTGCTGAACTTATAGGTTCATTTTTTTCTTTTCTCTGCAGCTCAGCGTTATAAAAGAAAACAGCTTTCTTTAGCAACAATGTGTTTATGCAATATACACCAAAGTGGTGTTTTGGAGTACATATCAGCGCCTTCCCTGATAAGTAGATCACAGGTATAGTGGGACAATCCTAACACAAATGTCTATTCTACATCCTGGGAGCGGAACACCAAAAACATGAAAAACCTGGAGTTTTACCTAAAGTAATAAAAAATTCATGCTATTAGTGCTTGATATACGCAAAGCTTATGATACTGTTTCATGAGATTTTTTGCAGTTGGCCCTCAAAAACTGGGCTTTTGTCCTAATTTTCTCAAATTGGTCAGCTCACTTTACTTTGATCCCAACGCATATATTAAAGTGGACCAACACCCTCCTTGATCAGACCAGGAATCTATAAGATCCCTCCCCGCGGTCATCCAAAATCGGGATGTCCCACTGTGTGAAACGCCCCAGGACGCCCGCTAACCATACCATACCCCCCGGTCCAACGGCGCATGCACGGGCCGTGGCCGCATCTCACGCTTCTCTCTAGCAGGGCACGTGCTTGGAGCCGCTAAGGTTTGACGCCTCTTTGACGCGCATACCACAGCGGCTCCAAGCGCACTGATTGGACGAGCGGCCGTGCATGCACCATAGGAGCGGGGTGAGGTGAGTTGATCTGGACATTCCGGGGGGTTTCACCTGATCGGGGTGCCCCGCAGAAGTGGACCAAAACCCAGGATAGTGAAAATCCTGGGTGTTGGTCCACTTTAAATACAGTGAACAGAAGTCAGAGAGGTTCCAAACTGAGAAAAGTTACTCAGTGAGGATTCCTCTTATCTCCATTGTTTTTACCCTAGTTATAGAGCTTCTTGCCCAGGCTATTAGGCAAGAACCAAATATATCTCGGACCGAAGCAGGGCTCTATGAACATAAGATATGTTTGTTTGCTGTTGGTATAGCATACTGATATTTTGCTCTACCTAACTAATCCACTATCACACTTCACAATTTGCTGATGGTGCAACAGATTCTAAAAATTCTGGAAGCTACTGTAACTTTTTAAATCTTTTAAAAAACAACAAACATGAAATCTGAAAAACCTATATGGGTTTTAAGCCTTTTATGGCTCTCTTCTCCCTGCAATAGTCCTGGGGTGAGTACTGGTTGTGGAGGGACTAGGCTTCCACTGCTAGCAAAGTAGACCCCAGGACCGAATCCGCGACCCAGGAAGCCCAGAATCTAAGGGTGACCTTTACTAGAGCTCCTGTGAGGGAAGATAGGTCATAGGTCATGCCCTGAGTAGCCAAGCACCTGAGCAGACAGCAGTGGCCACCTGATTGGAGCCTGGAAAGACATATAAGGGGGTTGAAGCCAAGGTTAGTTGTCACAAGCTCAGATACAGATTCAACGGTAATAGCCAATGTCATGCACTGGTTTATCCAGATCCAGCAGAGGGGTGTTCAGACAACAAAGTCTAGAGCCAAAGCCGAAGATCATACATGGGTTGAACCAAGGTTTTGCTGATCTAAGATACAAAGAAGACAGAGTGGCACAGCAGAATAACATAGGAATCTTCTGGCATACTGATGCCAGAGACTTCCTTATAAAACCTAGCAGGATTGGGTCTCTGTTAGTCAGTTGGCAAGCACACCTGTTACCTAATTAGCTTGCCCTCGCTGGTAAGCTGACAGGCATACCTGAATAGCCAGCTTTTCCCTAGTTCACATGACTTTCCTCTAGTCAGCTGACAATTAGCACATGGATGATAGTTAAACGTGTGTGCACACCATTAGCTGTATTCAATAACCCTGCACATGCACCATTAGCTATATTCCATGCATGTGCTCGATTGGCAATATTTTTTACATGTGCAACAGCAGACTTTAGCGCATGTGAACCCTGAGCCCAGGGACTGGACAAATCCGGGTGCTCCTGCGCAGACATGCATGACAGTATATGACACTCCCTTATATAAAACATTGGGTAATTCCAATACAGCACACTCTCTTAAAGTTTAAAACATTTGAAACAGCATAAAGAAAAAAACTAGGTTAAAGTGTTTAGCAAGTCAAAAGTTAAAAAAATAAACATTAGTAGCTTACCTTTCATTAAGTAGTCTCCATCCCACTGACCTGGTCCATCAATCAACCTTCAGTGGACCAAGATTGGCCTCTCTCTGCAGCTCTGAAACCCCTCCTCTTACACTCATCACAGTGTGCTTACATCACATTGCTGTTACCACACCCACTGTTTCTCTTCATGTTTCTATGAATCTCCAATTATCTAATACTTTTAACTTCACTTAGGAACTACAGGGTCTTTTTGAAAATGGATTGAGGTTTAGGACAGTGCAACATGTAGCCCGAGACAATGGGACAACAATCAGGCTTGCCTTTAGTATAACTTTAATGTCATATTATCACCCAGCAATTTTTGCTAACCTTGAATTTCCTGTGGCTATGTCCTCCCCTAATCTATATGCTTGGTGGGAAGAGGTAGGTTTATATAAAGTCCATGACTTGATCCATCTGGGGGTGGGGGGATTTCCTTGCATGAGTTGAAGAAAAAGCAGAAAATGACTGCTACTTAATTCTTTCAATCTTTCCCAATATGGTGCACGAAATCCACTTTATATCTTATATCATAGCAAGCTTCATTCTCTCTTTTACCTATGTGAACAGGTGGCATGAAGATCTGGGAATAGTGTTAACAAAAGTAGAGTGGTGCCAGGTCTGATACACAAGCAATGAAATGTAATGTAATGTAATCTTATCATAGATAAGATCTCCGCTATTTTTCCAAAATTGTGGTAAGGAGGGTTCTCTTTTTCACAAAGTTTTTCAGATCCTTTTTAGTATACTGGGCCTAAAGTTTAAAAGAACCCCATTTGTGGCCTTACTGGGGACTAAACCAATTAGCTGTTCTAAGAACCATAATAAAAAAAAAAGACATGGAGGCTGATTTACTACTAGCGCCACATATCGGCATGTGAACTACACAAAGAGGCCACCAGATTGGCCCATAGGCACCCACTATAAAAGACCGCACTACATAAATATGTACTATAAAATATATATCTTTACTTAAATTCCATCCAATATAAACACCTGTGCTCAAAAAAAAAAAAAAAAAAAAAAAAAAAATATATATATATATATATATATATATATATATATATATATATAAAAGGAAAGTGTTATAATATACCAAATTAACGTAACCATTTGACGGCCTGCCTTGAGGGGAACCTGGACCAGATACTACTAATAGTGATATAGTTCCATTCTATCTTTATTTCCTGGCCCCGGTTTTTCTATTTTTATATTATTCTATTTTGTAGTACAATATTTGCTTGGTTTGCACAATTTTTGTATTTTTGAACAATATATTTGAATTTCAGGGCACGATTTTGCACAGACTAGCACTTTATTCACTTATTATAGAAACTAGGATTTGTTTTGCTTTTGTACTAGGAATGATCTTGTGGACTTTTAACTATTAACTGACACTATTGCACTTTAATTATAATTGTATTTATTTAGTCTTATTTATACTGGGGTCATGGATTAAAAACATTTTATGAATTTGGATATTGTGCAATAATTACATTTGTTAGTCAATTAGGTCCTGATTTCCTGGGCAGTTGTCTTTTTGTGTGTTTTTAAAATTGTTTTAAATGTTTATGTAGATGGTCATGTTTTATGTATTCTGCGATGGAATTTAATTAAAGATATATATTTATGGTACATATTTATGTAGTGCGGTCTTTTATAGTGGGTGCCTATGGGCCAATCTGGTGGCCTCTTTGTGTAGTTTGTATATTTTCTTGACACATGAGGGTCGATTCAAAGAAACATGTAACAGCTTTGATTTTGGTGCCGATCATCCTATTTTTCCCGTACGCTCGTGCGTTCGTATGAACTTGCGAGTGATTCTATAAGCAAATACGTTTCTATCCTAAAATGTACGTCCGTTCGTATGGCAGTTCGGGAATCAGACCTATGTCAGTTTCCATCCTGAATTTTCCGTTTCATTTCTCAGGTTGCAACATTGGTTTTGCCCTTTTTCCTTTTTTGTCTGGACGTAAATCCTTCTGATCTTGTGGCTGCGCACTACAAACTTACCTCATTAAAGTGCATTCTAAATATTTGGTCTTTTATTTTTCTTTATTTCATTAATTTTGTATTAACCAACCATTAATGAATGCATTTGCATAAGTAAATCTTACTTTGTTTAATTTTTAGTTAACTTGCATTTTTTACTTGTGGATTTAATTTTAATATTTTGGCTTCAAATGGTACAACTTAACATTTTGGGTGTGGTTACCCACACCCTCTACATACAGATTTGCTCTCAAAAATTAAAAAACACCCAGCAACTTCTGCATGTTATGAGCCTAGAAACAGCCAAGATGGCGGCTCAGGTATTCTCGGGCAGCCTGCAAACAGAAAGGGCTTTGTGACTGTGTTGCTCTGCATTCTTTGATTTCTGACCTTTCCGTGCCCCCAGCTCTGCTGTGTCTGTGCAAAATACAGCAGTAACCCACATCCTGCACTTTATCCCGCTCTCCTCTCCTCAGTAAGTGTGATGCATCTGACCAAAGATGTGCTTAAATAATTAAACAAAGCAAAGGTAAACAACTACACCAATAAATGCAATCTAAAAATATTATTCTAGTACATCAATTTAAAAATAAATAACAAAGGACATAAGTTTCTTTAATTAACGCAAATATATTGCAAAATAAAGGTTTACATGCAAAGGACTAATTAAGGTCCACATTAAAATGATTTTATAAGGCATACATGAATCAGGTATGCATTGCCATACAATTTATGTCCTCGGCCATGCTGATACATGCAGTTCATTGGAGCTCAAGACGCGCAGACTCCTCCACATAGCCAAAAAACCTGTTCAAGAACAGCAATCCGACTGCTAAAAGGTGTCGGCAGTGGCTTTCTTTTAAAACGTATTTAGAGGTTTGAAAACTGTTCTCTGAATCACACCTAAACACATCCAATTATCCTAAGTTTTACGTTTTGATCCTAAGTTTTACGTTTTGATCCTAAAATTTAGGAACGAACTTCCGATGATCGTAAGAGCATATACGCATTCGTACGTAGGCTCGTGCGAGTCGGAAATGGCCAAAAAAACAGGAAAAAATGACACCCACCCAAACTTACGATTCTCGATCCGAAATCAATTAACTTTTGCTCTTTGAATCGAGGGGATGGTGTCTTGGGCCCACTTTTGGCCAGCACACTATTGTTACTTAAGCAGTGCGGAATCCCGTATTGTTGTTTTTGTCTTACATATCGGCATGTGAGCGCCTGTATAGCTGCGCTCAGAGTGACCGCTAGTAAACGCTGTAAGCGGGTATCGGGCGCTGTAACCTAGCGCTGCGGTCGCTGTAGTAACCTGTAGTAACCATGAACTTGCGAGTGATTCTATAAGCAAATACGTTTCTATCCTAAAATGTACGTCCGTTCGTATGGCAGTTCGGGAATCAGACCTATGTCAGTTTCCATCCTGAATTTTCCGTTTCATTTCTCAGGTTGCAACATTGGTTTTGCCCTTTTTCCTTTTTTGTCTGGACGTAAATCCTTCTGATCTTGTGGCTGCGCACTACAAACTTACCTCATTAAAGTGCATTCTAAATATTTGGTCTTTTATTTTTCTTTATTTCATTAATTTTGTATTAACCAACCATTAATGAATGCATTTGCATAAGTAAATCTTACTTTGTTTAATTTTTAGTTAACTTGCATTTTTTACTTGTGGATTTAATTTTAATATTTTGGCTTCAAATGGTACAACTTAACATTTTGGGTGTGGTTACCCTCACCCTCTACATACAGATTTGCTCTCAAAAATTAAAAAACACCCAGCAACTTCTGCATGTTATGAGCCTAGAAACAGCCAAGATGGCGGCTCAGGTATTCTCGGGCAGCCTGCAAACAGAAAGGGCTTTGTGACTGTGTTGCTCTGCATTCTTTGATTTCTGACCTTTCCGTGCCCCCAGCTCTGCTGTGTCTGTGCAAAATACAGCAGTAACCCACATCCTGCACTTTATCCCGCTCTCCTCTCCTCAGTAAGTGTGATGCATCTGACCAAAGATGTGCTTAAATAATTAAACAAAGCAAAGGTAAACAACTACACCAATAAATGCAATCTAAAAATATTATTCTAGTACATCAATTTAAAAATAAATAACAAAGGACATAAGTTTCTTTAATTAACGCAAATATATTGCAAAATAAAGGTTTACATGCAAAGGACTAATTAAGGTCCACATTAAAATGATTTTATAAGGCATACATGAATCAGGTATGCATTGCCATACAATTTATGGCCTCGGCCATGCTGATACATGCAGTTCATTGGAGCTCAAGACGCGCAGACTCCTCCACATAGCCAAAAAACCTGTTCAAGAACAGCAATCCGACTGCTAAAAGGTGTCGGCAGTGGCTTTCTTTTAAAACGTATTTAGAGGTTTGAAAACTGTTCTCTGAATCACACCTAAACACATCCAATTATCCTAAGTTTTACGTTTTGATCCTAAGTTTTACGTTTTGATCCTAAAATTTAGGAACGAACTTCCGATGATCGTAAGAGCATATACGCATTCGTACGTAGGCTCGTGCGAGTCGGAAATGGCCAAAAAAACAGGAAAAAATGACACCCACCCAAACTTACGATTCTCGATCCGAAATCAATTAACTTTTGCTCTTTGAATCGAGGGGATGGTGTCTTGGGCCCACTTTTGGCCAGCACACTATTGTTACTTAAGCAGTGCGGAATCCCGTATTGTTGTTTTTGTCTTACATATCGGCATGTGAGCGCCTGTATAGCTGCGCTCAGAGTGACCGCTAGTAAACGCTGTAAGCGGGTATCGGGCGCTGTAACCTAGCGCTGCGGTCGCTGTAGTAACCTGTAGTAACCATGAACTTGCGAGTGATTCTATAAGCAAATACGTTTCTATCCTAAAATGTACGTCCGTTCGTATGGCAGTTCGGGAATCAGACCTATGTCAGTTTCCATCCTGAATTTTCCGTTTCATTTCTCAGGTTGCAACATTGGTTTTGCCCTTTTTCCTTTTTTGTCTGGACGTAAATCCTTCTGATCTTGTGGCTGCGCACTACAAACTTACCTCATTAAAGTGCATTCTAAATATTTGGTCTTTTATTTTTCTTTATTTCATTAATTTTGTATTAACCAACCATTAATGAATGCATTTGCATAAGTAAATCTTACTTTGTTTAATTTTTAGTTAACTTGCATTTTTTACTTGTGGATTTAATTTTAATATTTTGGCTTCAAATGGTACAACTTAACATTTTGGGTGTGGTTACCCACACCCTCTACATACAGATTTGCTCTCAAAAATTAAAAAACACCCAGCAACTTCTGCATGTTATGAGCCTAGAAACAGCCAAGATGGCGGCTCAGGTATTCTCGGGCAGCCTGCAAACAGAAAGGGCCTTGTGACTGTGTTGCTCTGCATTCTTTGATTTCTGACCTTTCCGTGCCCCCAGCTCTGCTGTGTCTGTGCAAAATACAGCAGTAACCCACATCCTGCACTTTATCCCGCTCTCCTCTCCTCAGTAAGTGTGATGCATCTGACCAAAGATGTGCTTAAATAATTAAACAAAGCAAAGGTAAACAACTACACCAATAAATGCAATCTAAAAATATTATTCTAGTACATCAATTTAAAAATAAATAACAAAGGACATAAGTTTCTTTAATTAACGCAAATATATTGCAAAATAAAGGTTTACATGCAAAGGACTAATTAAGGTCCACATTAAAATGATTTTATAAGGCATACATGAATCAGGTATGCATTGCCATACAATTTATGGCCTCGGCCATGCTGATACATGCAGTTCATTGGAGCTCAAGACGCGCAGACTCCTCCACATAGCCAAAAAACCTGTTCAAGAACAGCAATCCGACTGCTAAAAGGTGTCGGCAGTGGCTTTCTTTTAAAACGTATTTAGAGGTTTGAAAACTGTTCTCTGAATCACACCTAAACACATCCAATTATCCTAAGTTTTACGTTTTGATCCTAAGTTTTACGTTTTGATCCTAAAATTTAGGAACGAACTTCCGATGATCGTAAGAGCATATACGCATTCGTACGTAGGCTCGTGCGAGTCGGAAATGGCCAAAAAAACAGGAAAAAATGACTAACACCCACCCAAACTTACGATTCTCGATCCGAAATCAATTAACTTTTGCTCTTTGAATCGAGGGGATGGTGTCTTGGGCCCACTTTTGGCCAGCACACTATTGTTACTTAAGCAGTGCGGAATCCCGTATTGTTGTTTTTGTCTTACATATCGGCATGTGAGCGCCTGTATAGCTGCGCTCAGAGTGACCGCTAGTAAACGCTGTAAGCGGGTATCGGGCGCTGTAACCTAGCGCTGCGGTCGCTGTAGTAACCTGGCCGGCATTAATGAATGTGATGTGTGTTGGGCGCTCTAACAACAGTATAACGCTGCAGCGAGCGATAGGTAGCGCCATCTCAGTACGTCCGGCACTCAGCGCCGTACTTAACACCATACTTAAGAAAAAACTACACACACAACGCCGGCACTCTAAAGCTGGGATCTGTAGCATAGAGCGCCAGACGCTCTGTGATCAAAGTCTGTTTGACATGTGGTTTCTCATACAGCGCCCAGCGTTAAGAAAGATGCTATCCTTTCTTAAAGGAGCACTATCACGAAAAAATGGACCAATAATAAAAATCCATATAAATATGCATGATGGTGGGAGGACAGGTCACTTATACACACGACATCAAGAAATATCAAGCCAGGCTTGTTTCTTTTATTTTAATGGAAGGAAAAGAACAGCCGGAGTGACAGGCTCTCTCACCCCTCATAGACTAAGAGGCTGATTCATTAATAGCGGCAGGTAGCGACAGATGAGCGTCTGTAGCAGGCATTTTCAGAGCGCCCGCTAGTAGTTGCTGTGCTCGGCCGTGGGTGGCTACTTCATAGTGACTCAGTCGCTGTTCAGTAATGTTGAATACATTGTGAGGAGTCGCTATTTGACCAGTACAGCGCTATATGGGAGCGCATGTTAGCGACTGCACATAGCGACCGACTCACACCATATTCAGTAAAAAAACAGCCTCACAAATCCCTGGCGCTGAAAAATGCTTGTTTGAAGCCCACAGCGCTGGAGGCGGTGTGTTTAAAGTGTGTTTTCCAGCATCTATCCACTAGTAACAAAGCGAAAACATATGGATTTACATTGTAACCACATTGTAACATGAACACTTTAATGGCAGACCTGTAATGTCATTTCTGAAGAAATTTTTAAAAAATCATAAAAATTTGAAAAAACAGCTTTTTCAATGTCAGAAGAGGTCACATAATTTTTTGTTATTTTTTGGCCAAAAAAAAAAACCTGGTTTAAAGAGACACAAGCTCCCACAAGCTTCATGGGAGTTTTATTCAGTTTGGGTGTAAAAGTGACTTGTCCTCTCATTAACCAATGTGTTTTTATGGATTTTTAACATTACACAATTTTACGATAGTGCTCCTTTAGATAACCCCCATAGTGGAAGCAGAATATTCCTATCCAGGAAGTGTTTTCTAGAATGGCAAACACTTTCTTCGGATTCTGTACAGCACTTTGAGAATATGGGATCCTTGGCTTTTAGTTATATTGACTGAAGATTAGCTGATTATATGACAGATTAGCTTTAACCAAATAAGGCAGGAGGATTAGTTAGCTTTTGGTCTTGATTTAGGGACCTTTTATTGTTTTACTTTTTTCTCTTTTACTTATTTTAAATTTGGTGGAGCAAAATTATTCTCCAAAGTATGGTAGGCAGGAGAAAGGAGGGGCAGTCAGATGAACAGTCAGCAAAGCAATCATTATTTTGTTGGGATGGGTGAAGCCGCTGAAGTTTTGGCTTTACAAGTTCAGCCGAACTTGCTGCAAAAGTCAGTTTCAGGTCGCCGAACCTGAACCCCAGAGCAGTTAATAGGGACTCAAACTTTGGGGCCCAAAAATGGCAGTACAGTGGGGGTAACAAATGCTAGAGGGGTGGGGGGGGAAAGTACAGAAAACAAAAAAAAATAAGAAATATAAATTAATAAATAAATAAAAAAGATAAAGTTTTTCCCATGTTTATTTCGTTCCCACAGCAAGCAAGTACCCACCGGGTTTATTTTTTTATATTGTTTGGTAATTTTTTGGGCATGTTTGGTTTGATACAATTTTTATCTAATGAGGAATAGCCTGACTTTTTATTTTTTAATTGTATTTTTTCATTTTTTCGTTTTAAGTGTTTACTAAATGCTGCTTGTAATTCATTCAATGCATTCAATTTAACATTGCAACTGCATTTTTGGTAAGATACAATTTTTATCTAAGGAAAAATTTTATTTTTTCAGTTTTAAGTGTTTTACTAAATGCTGCTTATAAAAGGCATTCAATTTAACATTGAAACTGCCTGCGGGTTTATTTTTTAATAGTTTTTGGAAATTATTTTGACATTTTCAGTTACATGTTTGTCTGAATTTTTTTGTTGTTTTTTTGTCACTTTTCCTTGTTTTAATGAATGCCACTTAAGCAAATTATAAAAGAATATAAAATAATAAACCTGCAGACAGTATCAATGTTAAATTGAATGCAACATTGAAAACTGAAAAAATACCATTAAAAAATAAAAAGTCAGACTATTAGATAAAAATTGCATCAAATGAAAAATGGCGAGAATTCTTTCATTTCTCGCTCAAAATATGCCATTTCTTGCTTAAATAGGGCTGGATTCCCAGACGAGAACTGGAAACTGCAAGGTACGAGATATCTTCAACAGAATGTCTCACATGTCTCTGAATGATGAGAGCATCAGAATTGTTTTGTGTGAGTATGTTCTTGTACAGAATCCAAGTTGTTTCCAACCCATGCTGAACAGAGCCTAATGCCAAAACTAACATACAAAGACTACATTCTTCAGGTAATCTTCTGAGATTGTGTGTGTTACACTTTTGAAGTCAATGGAGACCTAAATTTGGGCAACCAAAATGGCTATAAAATAGGGGTAGCACAGACTAGAGGGCTGCAAATCGAGGGGGAACACAAGGTGATTGGCCTGCACAACATGGGCTGGTGAAGGTACTCAATATAATAACAGAAAACTAAAAAAAAGAGCATAGATGTATTGACTGAATCAGTAAGGGGGGTCCATTTCCAAAGCCAACTGTTTATTTAATTTCCTTCCATGGACAGGTGACTCACATAAGGAGAGACAGTCAAGGACAAAGGAACCTCTGCTAACTGTCCTTTTCAGGGGCAGGTGACTGATATACAGGCCACTGTAAGTAACTTCAAAAATGAAGAAATTAGCAAATTAGGGACAGAGGCATGGCCATGGTGCTGCTGCTGAGGCTGCTGGGCCAGCATTGCATCTGAGTGGGGGCACATGGAGCCAGTGGTACCATAGTGCTCTCTTTCCCTACCACCCCCTCTCCATGTTCTCATCTCTACTTTTTATTGAACCATAAGGGCTAAATCTACTCACATGAATCTTCCCTTTCAATTTTGGTTCACAAGACTAGCCACTACTCAATACTCTTAGGATGTTATACATTCCCGCCCCCCTACACTGGCAAAACTTAAAGGAAGAGGTTTATTAACACATTGACAGTGTAATACACTTATTTTGCATCATTTAAAAAGGCAAATTGAGTTGGTTATTGGCTTATTGACACTGGATTATGTTCCTTCCTATTGAACCCTCTGTTGTTAGATATACCACTTGCTTTTGTCAACCTGCAAAATCAACAATGAAAACTTATTGTGTATTAAAAAAAAACTGTGCTTGTCTCAGATCAGGTGGAGATGACAAGCACAGGGTAAAACTGTATGTGACATTACAGGTTTACAAGTTGAACCCCGGAAGCCTGAATGACATTAAGGCGGAGGGCACTGGGAGGGCCACCCAGTATAGGACCAGAGATGCAGTCTGACAATTTAAAAATATCTGAAAACAAACAAAAAATTTTAAAAATGGATTATCAAGTACTAATAGAGATGAAAAAAAACTTTGGTACAACAATTGAAAGTTCTTTTCCACTAGGAAAGTTGCATATTATTGGCTAAACAAGTCAGGAGTATACAAAGCCAGATGGGAGTATTCCTGTGAAGCGAGGAAAATAGAAGAAAAGGTCACACACTGTTTTTATTTAGAAAATTACATATCAAAATGTAAAAATAGATTGTATACATTACTTAGGATATACTGTTTCAAGGAGTTTTGTAGGAGATCCACATTCCTTCAATACATAACGGTCTGGAGCAAGGGTTCTCAACCATTTTTCTACTACCACTTTCCATTTCACAGTTATCTCAAGTACCACCCTCCCACCACTGGTACAAATTACACCAGGAGAGTGGGGGTCCTATGCTGGCCCAGAATGCAAGCTTTTCTGACTGCAATGCCATCATCCCAATATGCTCCACCCCTGCACTTCTGTAAGCTTGTTGGCTTGGTTGTCTGGCACATCCTATTAGAGAGGTAGCTTGTCTGCAATGCCTTTTGTTCCATCACTTTCACCCCAGCAGTCTTGAGGGTGGCTTGAGTACCACCAATGGCACTTGTACCACTGGTTTGGAACCCCTAGTCTAGAGCAACGGACGTGGACATGGTAATATTACTTTTGAAGTTAGAAATTTTGCTAAAATAATGTTAATATAAGAATTGGGAGTAGTATTTGGGGCTGGGTAACAAAGAGGAGCTTTACATAAGCATATGCTGCTACTTTGTACTCTTATTTCTCCTATATGTGCTCTTGAGCTATCCCTTTTTATGGATGTGTTGAAGGGAGGGATCTAGCTACAGTGTAAATAAGGGGCAACGCTTGCCTTGTCTGGCTTCCAATCATCCAATGCCAGCACACACATTATTTACTTCGCTAAGGGGCTAAATATAAGGCAAGAACATTTTTTTATGTTCTCTCCAAATTACATGTGCAGAAAAATAACTCTGACTCAGGGCCAGGCCTCCTTGTCAAACGCATTTTGGTGTCTGTTGAAAGGAAGATTGTGCCTATCCTCTTGGAGCTCAAATTGTTTTCTTTTTGGGTGTCATTAAAATTGATTTTAATGGCTTCTTTTGCTTAACAGTGTGCAATTTGGACTCCAGCAACTAAAATGTATCTGAAACACACTGTAAAGTTTGTCCCCAGCATTGATTTCTTGTAACTGTAATGAAACAATTCTGACCAGTGCTGGAAAAATACAGCGCCAAAGATTTCAAGGAGGAAAGAATTCATAAATATGCCTGAGAGGGCCGGAATAATGGCAGTACAAAGTAGCACTCACTGGCACTGGGATAATCGGCCGACGCGTTCAATAGGCAATGACATACCTAAGTGCAACAATCAAAGCTAATTTGTAATTTACAGTTTAGCAGCTGCTCCAGTACACAGCACAACGCCAGAAAGATGGGAATGCAGGCGCCCTGAAGCTGGTGCTATAACATACAATGCACAACTCATGGATTGCTAGTGGGTCAATTAAAATTATGATATGCACAGTACCTTGAAATGTTTGATGGAACCCCCAGGAATCCTACACCAGAAGCCCCTCTTTGTGAACCCCCCCCTGGGGCGCCGGTAATTTTATCTGATCCCGGCGGGTCCCTTGACATGCCTTCGCCAATGGCCTCATCCCTGGCTTCTCTGCAGCTGTGTGCGTTCGCCTTTTTGAATGGCCAGCCAGCAGCCTTTTGTCAAAGCGGCACTTTTGAGAGAGCCAACAGGCTCTCACAACAAGCGCTGCAGGGCATGGCGTCGGCGGTGAAAAACCTGGTGAAAACCGGCCCACCACTGAGCCAACAGCAGCGCACGGCTGCTCGAACTACCATTTCGGGAACCATTTCTGGGTTTCCATCCACTTTAATGGACCACAATAAATGCTTTACTGAAGTGCTGGCATCTGACATACTATTACTGTTAAGAGTCAAGGAGTTGCAAACCAAGAGCAGAAGACTGTGTATAATGAGTGAGTTGGGATAGCACTGAAGGTCCAATGTCACAGTAACCTCCTCCCCCGGCACTGAGGCAGGATGGGGGGGTTACAAAAAAAAATTCCTTACCTCTTCTGGATTCCAGTGCTGTTTCTGGCACATGGGTGTCAGCCACACAGAGGCTGCACAGAACAGCTTCCCCTGCACTTGTGTGCGCCTGTCTGCCCATTCCTGGGAACACCTCCAAGATGGCTGCTCCCAATGCCTGAAACTCCAGGAGAATGGCACTGGATTCCAGGCAGGGTAAGGATTTTTGTTTGTAACCACCCCCGTCCTGCCTCAGCACCAGGGCCAGAAGGGGGTTACTGTGACACTTGACTTCTGCTTTAATGGTACTAATGGACAGGGGCGTAGCTATAGGGGTCGCAGGGGTCGCCATTGCGACCGGGCCCCTAAGCCAGGGGGGCCTGCAGGGCCCCCCCTGCCCACTGTAACTGTCTGTTCCCCCTGCCCACTGTTCCCTGACAGCGCCGCCGCCACCACACCACTGCTACCTTCCTCATAGCAATACACCCCTCAACTCTGCCTGACGTCATGTCCGGCGGACACAGCAAAGAGCCCGCCTGTACCGAGCTGCTATTGGCCGCTTAGCTGACTGGCTTTGTGAGCTGATTGGCTGCAAGCTCTGGTCGGCAGGCGCTTTCCTTTTTGCCAGACACTGGTATGGCGGCTATCGGTGTACACTTGGGCTGCACGTGTGCCTGTGTGGCTGTCTATAAGGTACAGTGATCCCAGGGTGGGCGGACTATGAGGGGTGTATGGGTGCTGCATGACAGCTAGGGGAGGGTGGACTGAATGAATGACTCTCATGCCATTGTAGAGCCCTCACTGCCGACTCATGCTCTCTATGTGAAGAACACTGCATCAGATTCACAGAGACCCTATTGTAACCTACCCCCTCCCATCATCAGTCAGCCAGGCCTTCCCTCTACCCATCTGCTGATGGGGGACAGGAAACTGCTGCGGCATCTGTACTGCCTCCAATAGGAGACATTCTGCCAGGCATTGCTCTGTTATTTCCTGTCTGTCTCCATCATACAGCATTCCTTGACTGATTTTGGCTTCCTGTGGATCTTTAAAGCAGACTATAACCATAGTAATCCAGCTCTAGAGTCTTAAAGTGGCTCGAAACCCCCCATGCCCCAATGGCCCTGGAATCTTATAGATGAATTCCCTCTCCTGGGGCATCTAGAATTGGGATGTCCTGCTGTGTGAAACCCCCTAAGTTGCCCGGAAACTCGCCTTCTTTCCTGGTTCAATGGCACGTGCGCGAGATGTGGCTGCATCCCCGCTATTCCTTTAGCAGGGCATATGCCCGCATCAGGCATTTGTGAATGGCCGTTGTGGGCACGCTCCCTGTTAGAGGGTAGCAGGGGATGTGGCTGCCAGCGTGCTCGTACCCAAGCGTGCAGATTAGACGAGAGGGCTGTTCATGCGATGTAGGACCGGGGAAGGGTGAGTGAGATGGGACAACCTGGGGAGTTTCACACAGCGGGGCATCCCTGATCGGGGTGCCCTCGGGGCAAGAACCAAGGCTAGTCAAAATCCTGGGTTTTGGTCCACTTTAAAGACTCTGGGGCTGGCTCATGGTTTACCCCTGCACAGGGGCGTAGCTATAGGGGTCGCAAGGGTCGCCATTGCGACTGGGTCGGGCAGGGCCCAGAGGAGAGACAGAAGGTCTGGTGGGGCGGGGCTGGAGGAATGAGAAGGTCAGGTCATGTCACGGGCTCACTGGCAGGAGGCTGTCGGTGGCGCCTCCCAGGCGGCGCGCCGGCGCACAGTGAGCACGTGCAGCTACACGGGGGAGCGCCTGCGCCCGCGGATTCACGCTGAAGGGGACTGCCAGACTGGAGCACGGAGAGCCGGCGGCCCGGCGCCGCTCATTATAAGGTAGGTCGCTGTCACTGATGATGGGGGGGGGGCCAGTTTGACTCCTCGCATCGGGGCCCACAAGACTTTAGCTACGCCCCTGCTAATGGATATACATATTTGTAACTGTACTCAAAAGCTGGCTGCTGAAACAACTAGCTGGGACGGCATCACACTCATGTGACACAGATGTCTCTAAAATTGAGTAGAGACCAGCCCAGTACAGGAGCCATTGAAAAACTGAATAATAAGATGCTTAAAACTGCATTATTATTATTATTGTTTATTAATAACGCGCCATATTCTTCCATGATGCAGCACAATGTAGAATTACAGGTTTGTGGCCTGTAAACTCACCACAGAAATCAATCCCACAGCACGTGCAGGGCCCCTGGCAAAAAAAACTGGAGTCATTTTATTATTGTTTATTTATAAAGCACCAACATCTTCCATGACGCTGTACAATTAGAATTACAAATAGGGTAAAACATTTCATGAGAATTATCAGTCATGTGACAGAAATGCACAAATACATAAGCGCTGATTCAGCACACACTGTGAGAATTGTAAGATGAAAAAAATGTTTTAGCTGTGCAAACATTTAAATAACTCCCACAGCAAAAAATGGTGCCGAATTTCACTACGGAAAAAAATGATATCATACATTTTTTCCTCACAATAAAGTGAGAAAAAACATTCTCAATGTGCTGAATCAGCAATCTAGTCACACTGAAATACCCTATTATATGAGAGAGGGTGTGGTGCCATTACAGGCTTACAATCCAAAGGCTAGGAAAGGAAGTTGCAATAGTGGGTTTATTATACTTTTGACCTCAAAGTTAATGGGCACATTCCTTTTCATAAAAAAGCAAGTAAATCTTTATAGGCCCAAAATTACCAAATATGAATGATTCCCCAATTAATCCCTAACCATCTTTTTATAAATGACCCTAATTAAATATCTGCAGTGGAAATGGGCAGGCTGATTCATTACTAGCGCCAGGTATCGGCAGATAAGCGTCTGTACTGGTGCTAAGAGCGACCGCTAGTATACACCGTGATCGGCAATCGGGCGATGTAACAGAGCGCCTCAGTCGCTGCAGTAACCTAGCCAGCATTGATAAATGAGATGTATGTTGGGCGTTCTAACACCAGTACAGCGCTGCAGGGAGCGAAAGGTAGTGCCAGCTAATTGCGACCGACTCTCAGCGACTCACACTATATTCAACAAAAAAACTCACGCAGCGTAGGCGCTCTAGATTTGGTCGCTATAGCATTGAGCGGCAGACGCTGTGTGATTAAAGTCTGTTTTTGAACACATATCCACCAGTAACAAAGCAAAAACACATGGAATTACATTGTTGTAACATTGTGACAATAATTCTTTATTGCCAGACCTGCAATGACAATTCTGCATAAAAATATAAAATAACAAAAATGTTTTCAAAAATGACTTTTTCTAGGCCAGGAGAGGTGACACAATAATTTGAGAGAAAAAAAAAATTAAAAACAAAAAACCCTGTTTAAACAGACATTGAAATGTATGGGGGAGCGACAGTGAGCGACAGGTAATACCTGGCGCTATACACTGAGCCACCTGTAATGATGAATCGCACGCTAGATGGCACTGAGTCGCTCACCAGATTCGCTTTCATAAATGTGGTTTTGCGTACAGCGCCCGGCGTTCACAGACGCTGCCTGTCGCTACTAGGCACTACCTGGCGCTATCGCTTGATGAATAAACCCCATAGTGTCACAGCACGCTTACCTGCCGTTCATTCCCGCAGCGTCCTTGAGCGATGCGAGCGGCTGGCCGGGACTCTTCCTGTCTGGTAGCTGCATCCATGTCAAACGCTGGCTCGGACGGCATCAGCTCGAACGGCACCGAGCTAGTCCTATTCCTTCCTTCCCCGCCGCATCACCTGTCTCTCGGCTTGTGCTTGCGCGCAGCATGGCCACTGGAGGCTGAATTATAGGGCCAATGAGCCCTCAGGGGCAAAACGACCTTAAGGTTTAAACTGGGAAATCAGTCCAAAGATTGTAATAGCACCAATTATGTACATTCTTTTTGTCCAATCCCGGTTGGTTCAGCCCTTTAAAGGTTTTACCCCCCCCCCCAGTGTGTCACTGCCCATGGTAGTGTTTAGCTGGGTGTGCTATTCCTGGGTTCCTGTAATGTTACCCGTTGCCGACCTTGCTAGCCTGACTATCCGGACCGCCACCTGTATCGATCTCGGCCTGAATCACGACAACAAACCCGTCTTATCCCTGGTGCCGCAAAGCTCTCTGATCTCTTGGTTTGACCATTGGTGTGACCTCTGACCTTTCCTGTTTTCTCCCTTAGAGTTCCCAGAACTGTGTTGCTGTACTTACCTCGGCTACCCGAGTTCACCCAGTCTTACCTTCAGTTCATCCGTCTTCACCCCCCTGAACCCCTTTGAGCTAATAAGTCCTGGGGGCAAATCTGGCGAGGCGTTTAAAGCGCACTGGCAAATGGGTGCTTGGCTAAAGGTGAAGCTAGCTGCAGAGATTGGGGGTTGTAGGCTCACAAAGAAGATGGGTGTTCCAGGGCTTGCCGTAAGGTACAGGGTCTATTTGTCCAAAATGACAAAAAAAAGTCCAACAATGGCAAAAATAAGGAAGCAAGCAGCTGACCTGAAGCCTGTCCCATGTGCCTTTCCTCCATTTCCTGCAGTGCTCCATTCCATCCCTCCATGACCACCAACCAATGTGGTCACACAGCCCCCCCAGTCCCTCAGAGCTCTAAGTGTAAGCGAGCCTGTGTTTTTGCTGCCGACTCACATTGCCCATCACAATCCATGCCCAGAAATGAAAGCAGCTACATCTCATAAGGTAATATATAAGAATGAGATATTTTTCAATGCTTTTATATGGTGGATTTTACACTGCTTCCATGAGGGATGGGGGGCTAGATACTATGTGCCTGTACCTGCTCCCCACAATCCTTACCTTTCATGTTGGGAGGGATGCAATTTATGATTGGCTTCTGACGTCCATGTAAGTGCAGACAACCTTAAATGACTTGTTAGTTGACCAATGACTTCAGAGGTGGGGCCTCTGCTACTGCATTGATTGTGTGACTAACAAGTCACTCAAGATTCTAGCAGTACAGCAGCAGTTATACAGGAGCGCGGTCTCACCATGATGGTGGCAAGCAGATATCTTTTAATTTGACTCTCTAAATTAGGCTTGTTTAGGGGGGCAATAGGGGTTTAGAGTTAAATAATTCCATTCCAGGCAAAGGGTTAAATTAGCCTGCTTTCATACTGGCAGACAGAGACTGCATTTATCTAATACTAGCACTTTGTAGTCCCTGATAAACCCTAAGAACTTGCTCCCTTCTGCTGACTAATTTTTCAGGGCCCCCCCCAAAATGAATCGACCTCTGAAGGGACCCTTGCGTTGAAACATGCATGGATGAGTCATTATGAGCTACTGAGGAATTCACTGGAAGTTATTGAGAAATATAAAGCAGGCTGAATGATGTCTGGATGAAAGATGCAGCTCTAAGCGAGCTAATTTAACACTTTGCTTGAAATATTCCTTTAAAAAGATGGCAAACCCACATAGAAAATAAAAAAGCCTGTTACCTTCTCTCCCCTGCCACAGCTCCTGGCGCTCCCAGTTTCTGAGACTGGAGCTCCCAGTCTTTTTGTGCGATATACCCACCTGTCTCTATTCATTTCAATGAATCCGGGGGGGGGGGGTTCACAGGCTCTATGCAGGGGCGTAACTTGAGGGGGTGTATTGGGGAACCCCATCATTGTTGCTCCTCCACCTTATATATTATACTTGTGCTAACTTTGCATTATTTAGATAAATGTATCCCCGCTGTTTGAGTCCTTGGTTGTCTAGCTGCATCTAACTGAGTTAAAAGACAGAAAAAGATTACTGTATGAGCAATTGAAAGGGTTCCATTTAATGTTCACACCAGGGCCCTGTCACACTTAGGGATTTATTTAGGAAACCCTTAGGCCACGTAGTGCCAGATGAGTGTCAGGTGAATGTCAGGTCCCAGTGCAAAAGGTGTAGTTGGGCAGGCTGATTCATTACTAGCGCCAGGTATCGGCAAGTGAGCGTCTGTATAGCAGCACTTAGAGCGACCGCTAGTAGACGCTGTGATCGGCTATCAGGAGCTGTAACAGAGCGCCTCAGTCGCTGTACTAACCTTGCCGGCATTGATGAATGAGATGTATGTGGGCCGTTCTAACACCAGTACAGTGCTGCAGGGAGCGAAAGGTAGCACCAGTTCATTGCGACCAACTCTCAGCGACTCACACCATATTTATCAAAAAAACAGACACACAGAGCGTCAGCGCTCTGGATCTGGTCGCTATAGCATAGAGCGCCAGACGCTGTGTGATTAAAGTCTGTTTTTGAACACATATCCACCAGTAACAAAGCGAAAATACATGGAATTACATTATTGTAACATTGTGACATTAACACTTTAATGCCAGACCTGTAATGATAAATCTGCATAAAAATATAAAAATTCTAAAAAGTTTTCAAAAATGACTTTTTCTAGGCCAGGAGAGGTCACACAAATATTTGAGAGAAAAAAAACAAAATAAAACCAAAAACCCTGTTTAAACAGAAGAAAAGGAACGTCCATTAAAAAGTATGGGAGAGCGACAGGTAGAAGCTAGAGCTCCGGCGCTATACGCTGAGCTGCCTGCAATGATGAATCGTACGCTACATGGCACTGTTAGAGTCGCTCACCAGCATCGCCTTCATAAATGGGGTATTGCGTACAGTGCCCAGCGTTCACCAGACGCTGCCTGTCGCTATGAGGCACTACCTGCCGCTATACCTTAATGAATAAACCCCAAAGAGTGTCTGTGATAGCGCCAGTTAGTGCCCCGTCTATCATCAGCACCAGTGATGGAATGAGTGCTGGCGCTGAGTTCCCTACAGATAAGACCAGCCCGTTACCCTGCACTGTCTGGCCTGATCCCATACATTTCAATGGACTCTGTAGATGCAGGGCTCCAAGGTTTAATTCTTCACCAACCAATGTGGTCACACAGCCACCCCAGTACCTCCAAGCTCTTAGTGTAAGCAAGCCACAGTGTTTTTGCCGCCGGCTCACATTGCCCATAACTAGGCATGAGCGAATCGATCCGGACGAACCCGGATTAGTTCTGAATTTCTTGGAAAATTCGATTCTGAACGAATCCGAATTCGAATTCCTCGCGATTCGATGGATCGAAGTTTTCTTTTAAACTCCATTTATTTCAATTACAGGCATTCTAAAATGGTGGATGAACATGTCCAGACATACCCCCTGGGGCAAGGTATCATGGGTAAGTCACATGCAGCCTATCAGCAGCCAGGAAGCCCGGTGACGTCACCGTGCTATATAAAGCGGCGGCCATCTTGCTTGTGCGCATTTCAGCCTTGCATTGCGGCCAGAGCACAGCTAGTTAGAGACAGGGACAGAGAGTTAGAGATAGGTAGGGAGAGTCAGAGAGTCCGACAGAGAGGCAGAAAGAGAGGTAGACAGAGCCAGGGAAAGATAGTGAAAGATAGGGAAAAACGGAACGATCCAGGCAGGGACAGCATTGAAGTGACAGGGAAATTTTTTTTTTTTTTGTTTTTATTTTCATTAGCCAGATCATTTTTCAATTCAATTTCAGTTCTTTATGCTGTAAATCTGCCTTGCCACTGTGCATCCCATCTATGCAGTGGCATATTTAACCCTATCTGTTACACACAAGCATTTATCATAATATATAACTGGATTAGTTTAAATATGTTTTGGTCTGCCTTTAACAAAAAAAAAACACCAGGCTGCAGGGCATCCCAAACCTGCATTAGGCAGCCTATCTGTTATACTAAATATGCTTGTTGATCCTTCCTCAGCTGAATCTGAGCATTGCATTTTGAATTGGTTTTTGGTCTGCCTTTAACAAAAAAAACACCAGGCCGCAGGGCATCCCAAACCTGCATTAGGCAGCCTATCTGTTATACTAAATACGCTTGTTGATCCTTCCTCAGCTGAATCTGAGCATTGCATTTTGAATTGGTTTTTGGTCTGCCTTTAACAAAAAAAACACCAGGCCGCAGGGCCTCCCAAACCTGCATTAGGCAGCCTATCTGTTATACTAAATACGCTTGTTGATCCTTCCTTAGCTGAATCTGAGCATTGAATTTTGAATTGGTTTTTGGTCTGCCTTTAACAAAAAAAACACCGGGCCGCAGGGCCTCCCAAACTTGCATTAGGCAGCCTATCTGTTACACTAAATACGCTTGTTGATCCTTCCTCAGCTGAATCTGAGCATTGCATTTTGAATTGGTTTTTGGTCTGCCTTTAACAAAAAAAACACCAGGCCGCAGGGCCTCCCAAACTTGCATTGGGCAGCATATCTGTTATACTAAATACGCTTGTTGATCCTTCCTCAGCTGAATCTGAGCTTTGCATTTTGAATTGGTTTTTGGTCTGCCTTTAACAAAAAAAACACCAGGCCGCAGGGCATCCCAAACCTGCATTAGGCAGCCTATCTGTTATACTAAATACGCTTGTTGATCCTTCCTCAGCTGAATCTGAGCATTGGATTTTGAATTGGTTTTTGGTCTGCCTTTAACAAAAAAAACACCAGGCCGCAGGGCATCTCAAACCTGCATTAGGCAGCCTATCTGTTATACTAAATACGCTTGTTGATCCTTCCTCAGCTGAATCTGAGCATTGCATTTTGAATTGGTTTTTGGTCTGCCTTTAACAAAAAAAAACACCAGGCCGCAGGGCATCCCAAACCTGCATTAGGCAGCCTCTCTGTTATCCAAAATACGCTTGTTGATCCTTCTTCAGCTGAATCAGAGCATTGCATTTTGAATTGGTTTTTGGTCTGCCTTTAACAAAAAAAACACCAGGCCGCAGGGCCTCCCAAACCTGCATTAGGCAGCCTATCTGTTATACTAAATACGCTTGTTGATCCTTCCTTAGCTGAATCTGAGCATTGCATTTTGAATTGGTTTTTGGTCTGCCTTTAACAAAAAAAACACCAGGCCGCAGGGCCTCCCAAACTTGCATTAGGCAGCCTATCTGTTACACTAAATACGCTTGTTGATCCTTCCTCAGCTGAATCTGAGCATTGCATTTTGAATTGGTTTTTGGTCTGCCTTTAACAAAAAAAACACCAGGCCGCAGGGCCTCCCAAACTGCATTGGGCAGCATATCTGTTATACTAAATACGCTTGTTGATCCTTCCTCAGCTGAATCTGAGCTTTGCATTTTGAATTGGTTTTTGGTCTGCCTTTAACAAAAAAAACACCAGGCCGCAGGGCATCCCAAACCTGCATTAGGCAGCCTATCTGTTATACTAAATACGCTTGTTGATCCTTCCTCAGCTGAATCTGAGCATTGGATTTTGAATTGGTTTTTGGTCTGCCTTTAACAAAAAAAACACCAGGCCGCAGGGCATCTCAAACCTGCATTAGGCAGCCTATCTGTTATACTAAATACGCTTGTTGATCCTTCCTCAGCTGAATCTGAGCATTGCATTTTGAATTGGTTTTTGGTCTGCCTTTAACAAAAAAAAACACCAGGCCGCAGGGCATCCCAAACCTGCATTAGGCAGCCTATCTGTTATACAAAATACGCTTGTTGATCCTTCTTCAGCTGAATCAGAGCATTGCATTTTGAATTGGTTTTTGGTCTGCCTTTAACAAAAAAAACACCAGGCCGCAGGGCATCCCAAACCTGCATTAGGCAGCCTATCTGTTATACTAAATACGCTTGTTGATCCTTCCTCAGCTGAATCTGAGCATTGCATTTTGAATTGGTTTTTGGTCTGCCTTTAACAAAAAAAACACCAGGCCGCAGGGCATCCCAAACCTGCATTAGGCAACCTATCTGTTATACTAAATACGCTTGTTGATCCTTCCTCAGCTGAATCTGAGCATTGCATTTTGAATTGGTTTTTGGTCTGCCTTTAACAAAAAAAACACCGGGCCGCAGGGCATCCCAAACTTGCATTAGGCAGCCTATCTGTTACACTAAATACGCTTGTTGATCCTTCCTCAGCTGAATCTGAGCATTGCATTTTGAATTGGTTTTTGGTCTGCCTTTAACAAAAAAAACACCAGGCCGCAGGGCCTCCCAAACTTGCATTGGGCAGCATATCTGTTATACTAAATACGCTTGTTGATCCTTCCTCAGCTGAATCTGAGCTTTGCATTTTGAATTGGTTTTTGGTCTGCCTTTAACAAAAAAAACACCAGGCCGCAGGGCATCCCAAACCTGCATTAGGCAGCCTATCTGTTATACTAAATACGCTTGTTGATCCTTCCTCAGCTGAATCTGAGCATTGGATTTTGAATTGGTTTTTGGTCTGCCTTTAACAAAAAAAACACCAGGCCGCAGGGCATCTCAAACCTGCATTAGGCAGCCTATCTGTTATACTAAATACGCTTGTTGATCCTTCCTCAGCTGAATCTGAGCATTGCATTTTGAATTGGTTTTTGGTCTGCCTTTAACAAAAAAAACACCAGGCCGCAGGGCATCCCAAACCTGCATTAGGCAGCCTCTCTGTTATCCAAAATACGCTTGTTGATCCTTCTTCAGCTGAATCAGAGCATTGCATTTTGAATTGGTTTTTGGTCTGCCTTTAACAAAAAAAACACCAGGCCGCAGGGCCTCCCAAACCTGCATTAGGCAGCCTATCTGTTATACTAAATACGCTTGTTGATCCTTCCTTAGCTGAATCTGAGCATTGCATTTTGAATTGGTTTTTGGTCTGCCTTTAACAAAAAAAACACCAGGCCGCAGGGCCTCCCAAACTTGCATTAGGCAGCCTATCTGTTACACTAAATACGCTTGTTGATCCTTCCTCAGCTGAATCTGAGCATTGCATTTTGAATTGGTTTTTGGTCTGCCTTTAACAAAAAAAACACCAGGCCGCAGGGCCTCCCAAACTGCATTGGGCAGCATATCTGTTATACTAAATACGCTTGTTGATCCTTCCTCAGCTGAATCTGAGCTTTGCATTTTGAATTGGTTTTTGGTCTGCCTTTAACAAAAAAAACACCAGGCCGCAGGGCATCCCAAACCTGCATTAGGCAGCCTATCTGTTATACTAAATACGCTTGTTGATCCTTCCTCAGCTGAATCTGAGCATTGGATTTTGAATTGGTTTTTGGTCTGCCTTTAACAAAAAAAACACCAGGCCGCAGGGCATCTCAAACCTGCATTAGGCAGCCTATCTGTTATACTAAATACGCTTGTTGATCCTTCCTCAGCTGAATCTGAGCATTGCATTTTGAATTGGTTTTTGGTCTGCCTTTAACAAAAAAAAACACCAGGCCGCAGGGCATCCCAAACCTGCATTAGGCAGCCTATCTGTTATACAAAATACGCTTGTTGATCCTTCTTCAGCTGAATCAGAGCATTGCATTTTGAATTGGTTTTTGGTCTGCCTTTAACAAAAAAAACACCAGGCCGCAGGGCATCCCAAACCTGCATTAGGCAGCCTATCTGTTATACTAAATACGCTTGTTGATCCTTCCTCAGCTGAATCTGAGCATTGCATTTTGAATTGGTTTTTGGTCTGCCTTTAACAAAAAAAACACCAGGCCGCAGGGCATCCCAAACCTGCATTAGGCAACCTATCTGTTATACTAAATACGCTTGTTGATCCTTCCTCAGCTGAATCTGAGCATTGCATTTTGAATTGGTTTTTGGTCTGCCTTTAACAAAAAAAACACCAGGCCGCAGGGCATCCCAAACCTGCATTAGGCAGCATATCTATTATACTAAATACGCTTGTTGATCCTTCCTCAGCTGAATCTGAGCATTGCATTTTGAATTGGTTTTTGGTCTGCCTTTAACAAAAAAAACACCAGGCCGCAGGGCCTCCCAAACCTGCATTAGGCAGCCTATCTGTTATACTAAATACGCTTGTTGATCCTTCCTCAGCTGAATCTGAGCATTGCATTTTGAATTGGTTTTTGGTCTGCCTTTAACAAAAAAAACACCAGGCCGCAGGGCATCCCAAACCTGCATTAGGCAGCCTATCTGTTATACTATTAATTAATTGTATGTTGAAAACATACAATAAAAAGTTTCCCATAATCCCATAAAAATATTAGCCAGCCTGGGGGCAAATTTAGCCCCCATAGCCACACCTCTTATTTGTAAATAATAACTATTGTTAAACCAGAATTAATTATGTGAAAGTGCAAATTGGAAACAATCCATGAGAAATTCCACTTGGAAAAGCAACAGCTCAGTATCATGCATAAGATAATATCGTAACGCCTCCAACCCTTTCTCGTGGGGGATGTTAGTGTATAATGACACAACATCAATGGTTATTAAAAGAGTGTTCTCACTTACAGTTATGTCCTCTAAAATTCCCAACACTTGTTGGCTATCCTTTAAGTATGATGGGAGTTTAGCGACTATTGGTTGAAGAAAGAAGTCCAAATATTTTCCCAAATTGCTCGTAATGGATCGCTGCTTTACTAGAAAAGAGAGACGCTCCACAGTGCCTGTAGCTCATGATTAAGTTGTCAGGTGACGACGAAACGCGTTGGGCGGGGCCAGTACTGTGAGGCGTCACTACGTAGCTACACAGAGGAGAGACAGCAAGTGCTCCCGTGTCCGGCGGCCGAGGAGACGAGGAGGAACGCGCAGCTGCATCACAGATTGACACTAAGCTGAAAGTAGCGTGTATGGGGATACAAAAGGTCTTTACAGCGCGCCTCCCAGTATAGCGTCTGAAGTTTGAAACTTGATTTTGAAAACGTGTTTTTATCTTAATGCTGGTAAGCATATTAAATGTGGGCAGGAGCTCTTATTTTGTGAAGATATCACGCCATGTGTTTTCATTTGCTTGCTTTCATGTTATAAATCTTTGGAGTGGAAGAGATTTAAGGAGTTCTGAAAGATAAGGAGTATTTAAAAGCTACTAATATTGCTCAAATATACCCTAATTGATGAAAGGCACGCAGAAGTTTTTTTGACACCCTAAAGAGGATCTAAACTATCTCGCAAGTTGTTCATTTGCATCTGGTACGTGATTTAATAGATGGTTGTGGGAGTTGTCACCAATTATCATCTTTGTTGGAAATACACACAATAGGTGGATTTGTTATAATCAAGAGGAAAAGTGTTTTTGTATTGAAGGAGAAAGTAATGTCCCGCGGAGTGGTGATGTTTTCAACATACAATTAATTAATTTTGCAATACAGACTGATCCAACAAAGTTTGAGTACTCCAGCAGGGACTTTTAAGTTTAATAATTATTTCTGATTTAATTTTTATTTAACCCATCTTTCACTAATTAATATGTGTTGTAAGCGCGGTGTTTGATGAAATTAATGGTTTTATCACTAGTTCACTATCTGTTATACTAAATACACTTGTTGATCCTTCCTCAGCTGAATCTGAGCATTGCATTTTGAATTGGTTTTTGGTCTGCCTTTAACAAAAAAAACACCAGGCCGCAGGGCATCCCAAACCTGCATTAGGCAGCCTATCTGTTATACAAAATACGCTTGTTGATCCTTCTTCAGCTGAATCAGAGCATTGCATTTTGAATTGGTTTTTGGTCTGCCTTTAACATAAAAAACACCAGGCCACAGGGCATCCCAAACCTGCATTAGGCAGCCTATCTGTTATACTAAATACGCTTGTTGATCCTTCCTCAGCTGAATCTGAGCATTGCATTTTGAATTGGTTTTTGGTCTGCCTTTAACAAAAAAAAACACCAGGCCGCAGGGCCTCCCAAACCTGCATTAGGCAGCCTATCTGTTATACTAAATACGCTTGTTGATCCTTCCTCAGCTGAATCTGAGCATTGCATTTTGAATTGGTTTTTGGTCTGCCTTTAACAAAAAAAACACCAGGCCGCAGGGCATCCCAAACCTGCATTAGGCAGCCTATCTGTTATACTAAATACGCTTGTTGATCCTTCCTCAGCTGAATCTGAGCATTGCATTTTGAATAGGTTTTTGGTCTGCCTTTAACAAAAAAAACACCAGGCCGCAGGGCATCCCAAACCTGCATTAGGCAGCATATCTATTATACTAAATACGCTTGTTGATCCTTCCTCAGCTGAATCTGAGCATTGCATTTTGAATTGGTTTTTGGTCTGCCTTTAACAAAAAAAACACCAGGCCGCAGGGCCTCCCAAACCTGCATTAGGCAGCCTATCTGTTATACTAAATACGCTTGTTGATCCTTCCTCAGCTGAATGTGAGCATTGCATTTTGAATTGGTTTTTGGTCTGCCTTTAACAAATAAAACACCAGGCCGCAGGGCATCCCAAACCAGCACATCACCCTATCTTTTATACTAAATAAGCTTGTTCAGCCTCAGTTTTATTAAGCTATTGCATTTTTAATTGTTTTTTGTCCTGCTGTCAAAACACTAGCCCACATGGGCATCCCAAACCAGCACATGTCACCCTATCTGTTATACTAAATAAGCTTCTACAGGCTTTTTTTATTTATTTATTTATTTTTATATAGAGCTGTAATAGATTATATAGTGAGGTAAATTCACAATTTTTCACCATTATATAGAGAATCCCACTGTGGAAATCTGAGGAGCAATAGTTTATACAGCATTGTGAGTAAATTCGCTGTTTTGCACTATTATATATATCAACCTAAATCCCTGTGTAAATCTGAGGTGCAATAGTTTATATTGTGAGGTAAAATTGCCATTTTATAGAGCAGGCCCTGTCTGAAAATCTCATTTTGCAATCTATGTTATATTGTGAGCTAAATTCGCCATGTTGCACCATTCTTTAGAGTGGCCCTCCTGTGTAAATCAGAGAAGCAATAGTTTATATTGGACAATACATTTGCCCTGTTTTGCACCATTATATGGAGCAGCAATAGTTTATATTGTAGGTAAATTCATGGTTTTGCACCATTACATAGAGCAGCCCCTATATAAACCTGAGAAATAGGTTATATTGTGTGAATTAAATCCGCTCTTGGCTTTGTAGAATTATATAGAGCAGCTCCTGTGTCAATCTGAGGGGCAATAGCTTATACTGTGAGGTAAATTTGCCATTTTGCAGCATTATATAGAGAAGGTCCTATGTAAATCTGAGGGGCAATAGCTTATATTGTGAGGTAAATTTGCCATTTTGCAGCATAATATAGAGCAGGCCCTGTGTAAATCTGAGGGGCAATAGCTTATATTGTGAGGTAAATTTGCCATTTTGCAGCATAATATAGAGCAGCCCCTGTGTAAATCTGAGGGGCATTAGCTTATATAGTGAGGTAAATTTGCCATTTTGCAGCATTATATAGAGCAGGCCCTGTGCAAATCTGAGGGGCAATAGCTTATATTGTGAGGTAAATTTGCCGTTTTGCAACATAATATAGAGCAGCCCCTGTGTAAATCTGAGGGGCAATAGCTTGTACTGTGAGGTAAATTTGCCATTTTGCAGCATAATATACAGCAGGCCCTGTGTAAATCTGAGGGGCAATAGCTTATATTGTGAGGTAAATTTGCCATTTTGCAGCATAATATAGAGCAGCCCAGTTGCCATCTAAATCAACTACTGGCCGGGCAGGACAGCTTTTCCAGGGCAAACTCTGCTAGTTGCGGCCACAAGTCAAGTTTGGCTTCCCAGAAGTCCAGCGGATCCTCAAGCTGTGTTGGCATGGTCATGCCAAGGTATGACATGACCTGCTGGTTCAGGTCCTGCTCCAGGTCTTCCTGCTGCTCATGAGTAGACTCACTATGCGGGTGTAGAAAGCTACTCATTAGCGACTGAAGACTGAGGCTGCTGCTGATGGAGCTGCTGCTGCTGCCACCCCCACCCCCCCCCCCCGGCAGCCATGGCAGTGGAAGGTGAGCGCAGAGGTCCCCCCGAGTCAGACCTGCGAGAGTATGGACCATGGTGCAGATAGACATCGCCCAACTGACTACGTAGGATGTCTCTGTAGTAGGTCAGTTTGTCCTCCCTCTCAGTGGGTGTAAAAAATGCCCCCATTTTGTGCCAGAAGCGAGAGTCCAATAAGGTGGAGAGCCAGAAGTCATCCCGCTGACAAATGGAGACAATTCTGTGGTCACTACGCAAGCACGTGAGCATGCATTGTGCCATTTGTGCAAGTAACTCGGAGGGACTACCTGTCCCCATCTCCACTGCAAACTGCCACGGTGTGTCTGGGTCCTCTGTCTCGCCTTCCTCACAACCCTCTAGCTCCTCTGGCTGCTCCTGCTCCTCCTCTCCTGTCAGATGACTAGATAAAATGGTCATTTTGTCAAACCTAAACTGTGCTTCGCTGTGCCCCACCCCCTCCTCCTCCTCCATTTCAGCCCCCACAGGCTTCATGTGGCTGTGAAATGTATGCGCCATGTCTCTAGTGCCCTGACCAGCCATGGTTTCCAACATGTGTTGTAGTACATAAAGCAGTGGAATCTCATCGTTCATCTCATAGTCCTGGCAACTGACTAAGGCCTTCCTCAAAGGGCCTGAGCAAACGGCAGGTGTCACGTATGAGCTGCCACTGGTTTACATTGAAGTTACACAGGGGAGTCCCCCTATCCGTTTGGATCATCAAGAAATCCGTGATGGCTTTTCTCTGTTCCTATAGTCGATCCTGCATATGGAGGGTGGAATTCCAACGGGTGGAAACATCGCAAATCAGACTATCTTGGGGGATACCGTTCTGACGCTGAAGCTCAAGAAGGGTGTGCTTGGCGGTGTAGGAGTGCCTGAAGTGCATGCAAAGTTTCCTTCCCGTTGTTAGGATGTCTTTCAGATGGGGGGAAGACTTCAGAAAACGCTTGACAACTAGATTGAACACGTGTGCCATGGCAGGACGCATGGCTCAGGCTTCCTTGTTGCAGCGCAGACAAGATGTTCTTCCCAGTGTCAGTCACCATGGGTCCCATTTGCAGTTTTCGTGGAGTAAGCCATGATTTCATGTATTGAGTTCTCATTTTTAGCAGTTCCTCCCATGTGTGACTCTGTTGCTCAAGGCAAACCATGTGAAGAACAGCATGAAACCACCGTGTCCTGCACACATGGTAGGCTGGAAGAGCACTGGGAACAAAAAAAAAACAAAAATTAAAAAAAAGAGAAAAAATAAATATTTAGAAAAAAAAGTAAAAAAAAAATTAAAAAAAAATTGTACAAAAATGCACAAAATATTAAAAGGCAATGGAAAAAAAATATATAAAAAAAAAAAAATATATATATATATATATATATATATATATATATATATATATATATATATATATATGTGTGTTTCTAAAAATACAAAATATTAAAAAAAAAACAATACAAAATTAACCAAAAAAAAAAAAATGTTGATACATTTTATATGTTACTGTTTTTATGTTATATGTTATTGTTGCTATGTTATATGTTATTGTTGCTATGTTATATGTTATTATATGTTATTATTATAAATATGTTCAAATAAGATAAATGTTAACTATTAATATGTAATTGACAATTTGCCACTTTTCTCTGTGACACCATTGCTAAGTGCAAGTGCACTGTCACAGGCACAAAGGCCTAGGAGCGTGGAGGCCACAGCGGAGGGACCTGTCCAAGTTGCTTTTGTGGTTGTGCAGGAACCACAATCACCCAGTGGTCCTAAAAGGATATTTATTGTCCCTGACCATAGTTACAGCTCCAGACGTAGGCACTGCTGTGCACTTTGGTACACACTGACAGGCTAAAGGACTGCCCCACCTTCTTTTCAACAAAATTGTACAGGGCTGGTACTGCCTTCTTCGCAAAGAAATGACAGCATGGGACTCTCCACCTCGGCTCGGCACAAGCCATCAGTTCTCTGAAAGGTCCACCAACTCAAAAGGGAGGGACTGCAGCACCAGCAACTTATAGGAGCACATTTAGCTTCTGCACGTTGGATGAGTGGGCACATACTGTTGTCTCTTGGACATGGCTTGGCAATGGATTGCTGGCGGAATGACTGACTCGGATTAAGAGGAGGAGGAGCAGCTGGAGCAACAGAGGATGGGTATGACACACAGGAGGTGGTGGAGCTTTGGCTGGCTGGAACAGAGAGTGGTGTGCCACTGGGTAATGCAGCAGGCTGGACCACCACTTTGGAGCCAACTCTCCCAGGCCGCTTTATGGTGACGCTGCAAATGTTGATGCAGGGCTGTGGGTCCAACATTGGGACCCTGGCCACACTTCACCTTCTGCCTACACATCTTTCATATAGTCATGTTAACCTCCTGCGGGTGAAAAACTGCAACATGGGCTTGTAGCTGATTTCTCCTACCAACAGTCCGCACTTATTCACTGATGCTGCTGCCGCCGCCAACTCCAAGGACCCTCTTCCACTACCTCCTGGGAAGATAGCCTGCCGCGTGAGTGGTCTACCCCGAGCACATTTGCCTCCATACTTTCCCCTTCTGCCACCATGCTGGCCGCTAAATCTGTCACTCTCCATCACTCCAAGCCTTTAAAAGTGCCCTCAAAACTCACTGATGTCCTCCTCAGGTTCCTCAACAGTGTCTGCTTAAGGAGCCAAAATGCTTGCAACACCTCCTCCCACGACACTCTCCTTATCACTACTTGCCCGCCTAGTGGAAGAAGCGGCAAGTGTCTCCTCCACTTCTTGGCTGGCCAGTAGCTGCTGATTTTTCTGATTATCAGATTGTCCTCACTGAATAGTGGAGCTGAACCCAAAGCATAACATACAACAGACAGATGACTGGGGGTGTCAGATGTCACTTGTGATGCAGTGGATGATCGTGTTAACCAATGGATGGCGGCAGACACGACCGCTAGCTGATCCCGGGAGATCAGGCCTCTCACTGAGACTCCTGCTGCCACTCACCCCTATTCTGCAGAGACCTCTGCTTGATGAAATGAGGCCTTATATGTTACTATGTTACTAATATGTTACTATGTTACTAATATGTTACTAATCCGTCACTCTCCATGTATTTTTTGAGAGAATGGCCTGCGTGGAAATGAATTGGGCATGGATCAGCCAAGATTTCCACCCACCAATGCCTGATGCAATAGAGTAAATTGATGATGGGGCCAGACCAACACTAAAGAAATATGGATCGTGTAAAACAGATTTAAGGCGCTGCTCTCCAGTTACAGACATTCCTCCGCATCAGACCACAAGTAATTATTGAGAAAATGCTTTACGTTACTCTTACTTTTTATTAATATTCTTCGGATAAGATATATGTGCCGAAAATCTGTATATGTTCTCTTCATGCTGTTGCCAACTCTAGGGCGTGTCTTGCTTTTGGCAATTTTGGACTCCTGCTGCTGCTTGCAACTCCAGGGTGTGATTCATCCAATTTTTGGGCACCTGCTGCCAACTCCAGTGTCTCTTTCAAGCTATGTTTGGGCTCCTGCTGCTGCTGCTTGCAACTCCAGGGTGTGAGTCATCCAATTTTTTGGCTCCTGCTGCCAACTCCAGTGTCTCTTTCAAGCTATGTTTGGGCTCCTGCTGCTGCTTGCAACTCCAGGTTGTGATTCATCCAATTTTTGGGCTCCTGCTGCCAACTCCAGTGTCTCTTTCAAGCTATGTTTGTGCTGCTCCTGCTGCTGCTGCTGTTACTTGCAACTCCAGGGTGTGATTCATCCAATTTTTGGGCTCCTGCTGCCAACTCCAGTGTCGCTTTCAAGCTATGTTTGGGCTCCTGCTGCTGCTGCTTGCAACTCCAGGGTGTGAGTCATCCAATTTTTGGGCTCCTGCAGCCAAATCCAGTGTCTCTTTCAAGCTATGTTTGGGCTCCTGCTGCTGCTGCTGCTGCTTGCAACTCCAGGGTGTGATTCATCCAATTTTTGGGCTCCTGCTGCCAACTCCAGTGTGTCTTTCAAGCTATGTTTGGGCTCCTGCTGCTGCTGCTTGCAACTCCAGGGTGTGATTCAGCCAATTTTTGTGCTCCTGCTGCCAACTCCAGTGTCTCTTTCAAGCTATGTTTGGGCTCCTGCTGCTGCTGCTGCTTGCAACTCCAGGGTGTGATTCATCCAATTTTTGGGCTCCTGCTGCCAACTCCAGTGTCTCTTTCAAGCTATGTTTGGGCTCCTGCTGCTGCTTGCAACTCCAGGGTGTGATTCATCCAATTTTTGGGCTCCTGATGCCAACTCCAGTGTCTCTTTCAAGCCATGTTTGGGCTCCTGCTGCTGCTGCTTGCAACTCCAGGGTGGGATTCATCCAATTTTTGGGCTCCTGCTGCCAACTCCAGTGTGTCTTTCAAGCTATGTTTGGGCTCCTGCTGCTGCTTGCAACTCCAGGGTGTGATTCAGCCAATTTTTGGGCTCCTGCTGCCAACTCCAGTGTCTCTTTCAAGCTATGTTCGGGCTCCTGCTGCTGCTGCTGCTTGCAACTCCAGGGTGTGATTCATCCAATTCTTGGGCTCCTGCAGCCAACTCCAGTGTCTCTTTAAAGCAATGGTTGTGCTCCTGCTGCTTGCAAATCCAGGGTGTGATTCAGCCAATTTTTGGGCTCCTGCTGCCAACTCCAGTGTCTCTTTCAAGCTATGTTTGGGCTGTTGCTGCTGCTGCTGCTTGCGACTCCAGGGTGTGATTCATCCAATTTTTGGGCTCCTGCTGCCAACTCCAGTGTCTCTTTCAAGCTATGTTTGGGCTCCTGCTGCTGCTTGCAACTCCAGGGTGTGATTCATCCAATTTTGGGCTCCTGCTGCCAAATCCAGTGTCTCTTTCAAGCTATGTTTGGGCTCCTGCTGCTGCTGCTTGCAACTCCAGGGTGGGATTCATCCAATTTTTGGGCTCCTGCTGCCAACTACAGTGTCTCTTTCAAGCTATGTTTGGGCTCCTGCTGCTGCTGCTGCTTGCAACTCCAGGGTGTGATTCATCCAATTTTTGGGCTCCTGCAGCCAAATCCAGTGTCTCTTTAAAGCAATGTTTGTGCTGCTGCTGCTGCTTGCAACTCCAGGGTGTGATTCATTCAATTTTTGGGCTCCTGCAGCCAACTCCAGTGTCTCTTTAAAGCTATGTTTGGGCTCCTGCAGCAGCTGCTGCTGCTGCTGCTTGCGACTCCAGGGTGTGATTCAGCTAATTTTTGGGCTCCTGCTGCTGCCAGCTCCAGGGTGTGTTTTTCAGGCATTATAGGGGCCCCTCATAGTGATGCAACCTCAACTCTCTGCAATTGTGCCGCTTTGCGATTCTATTAGCGATGCCTCCGATCTGCATGTGATAATTATTTATAGTATTATTTCACTAACCCAGCACACGTCCTATGCGTGTTACAGCAAGGCAGAATGGTTTACAACCCTATTGAGGCTCTAGGAGGCTCAGAAATAGCCGTTTTTAATAGCGATTTGTCGCGAATAAATTTGGGTCAAAACGATTTTTGTCGGAAAGTTCGCTCATCTCTACCCATAACAATCCATGCCCAGAAATGAAAACAAAGTCATCAGCTTCATATCATAAGGTAATATATAAGAATGAGGTATTTTTTAATGCTTTTATATGGTGGATTTTACACTGCTTCCACGAGGGATAGGGGGTTTAGATACTATGTGCCTGTACCTGCTCCCCACAATCCTTACCTTTCATGTTGGGAGGGATGCAATTTATGCTTGGCTTTTGACTTCCATGTAAGTGCAGACAACCTTGAATGACTTGTGGGCTGGAATTTCAATAGGCTAGAATGGTTACAATTATTTTGGCCACTTTTGTTAATTTTTTATTTGGCTGGTGCATGTGCCACAGGATGCCTGGGCTGTTTGGAATTGTTTTTCGAAGTTTTCTGCTGCTCTGCAAACTTGTGATTTGGGTTGTGCAAATCATGTGCCCTGTCTTTCATGGGTCTCCAATGCAATTCCCAGTGTTTTTTAAACTTTTTTGTCCCCAGACCCCTAAAATTTAAAAATGGGGTTTACTACAGATGCAGGGTGCCTGGAATTCCCTTCTGACAAACGCACACTGAGGCCCTTATTTAAGAAGGGATAGCGTCAGGTAGTGGCTGGTTAATAAGAGGTAGCGACAGGTAGCGACTAGTGAACGTCGGACACGGCACGCAATTAAACATTTATCAAGCAGAATCTGTTTAGCGACTGGGATAGCGCCATGTAGCGTCTGATTCATCATTTTCAGAGCCTCAGCGAACAGCGCCGGCGTTCAGCCTTGCACAGCGCCAGGTATGACCTCTCGCTACCTGTCGCTCTCCCATACATTTCAATGGACGAACCTTTTCTTCTCTTTAAATGGGGTATTTGTGTTTTGTTTTTTTTTCAAAAAAATCACAAATAATTCTGTGACCTCTTCTGCCATTGAAATAGCAGTTTTTTCACAATTTTTTCATTTTTTATATATTTCTTCAGAAATGACATTACGGGTCTGCCATTAAAGTGTTCATGTTATAATGTTGCTACAATGTAATTTCATATGTTTTCGCTTTGTTACTAGTGGATAGATGCTGAAAAACAAACTTTAAACACACCGCCTCCTGCGCTCTGGGCTTCAAACAAACATTTTTCAGCGCCAGAGATTTGTGAGGCTGTTTTTTTGCTGAATATGGTGTGAGTCGGTCGCTATGAGCAGTCGCTAACATGCGCTCCCATACAGCGCTGTACTGGTCAAATAGCGACTCCTCACAATGTATTTAACATTACTGCACAGCAACTGAGTCGCTATGAACTAGCGACCCACAGCTGAGCACAGTGACTACTAGCGGGCGCTCTGAAAATGCCTGCTACAGACGCTCATCTATCGCTACCTGCCGCTAATGATGAATCTGCCTGCGAGGCTCTGTGTTTTTTTAATGGTCTTCAGCGCTCCCAGCTTGCGCTAGAGGTAGCAGCCGCATCGGCTTTGAAAAGCTGCGCACTGCGCCAACTCCTGGGAGGGAGTGCGGGCATATGGCTGCCTTGCTTCCCTTCGCTGACTAGTGTGGGTGCTCATCTGGAACCTGCAGAAAGAATATATAAATAAGGCTCCTATTTTTGCCACTGGCTCTATGGCTGTCACGGAGGAGCAGTGCCATGGCCAACAGTGAGCGATAATCATCGCCCAATAGGGGGTTGAGTTCTGACTGAACAAGGGCATGCGCATGAACCAGGGGATCATGGATTGAGAGGTTTTACACTCCTGGGGCCCCTGCAATGTGAAGCAAAACTCAGAAAAGTGAATAAAATGTCTGTTTTTAAGTGAGTTTATGTGTCTAATTATTGATGAATTATTTCGTCTTTGCTTTCTATTCTATTTTTTCTGGGACTTGATGTTTTGTAATAAAAAAATTAAATGCACATTTAACAATAAAATAGTTTTGTCATTGTACATATTTAGGATGCAAGTTAACTTCTGTGGACACTATTTCACGTTTTCATGTCTTGGCTATTATTTTTCTGATTGCCTGGGGAGAGCAGCAGATACATGGGTGTTCTGGTAAAATAATAATAATAAAAATGTATATATATATATATATATATATATAGTTAATTTTTGAATGGCCCGTTTTATCTTTAACTTTATATATCTTTATATCTTTATTCCACTGAACTACTGAATTTGTTTCTTCCTTGTATGTATCTTTGGCACAGTCTATTATAATATGATAATCAGTTCTAAATGTCTGATTTGGCAGCCTGTCACGTTTTACACAAGGTGACGGAAGATTTTCCATTAGATTCAATTGTGGAAGGACAAGGGAGTGGCTGCATGACGGTGTATATATACAAGCAGAACACTGATATCCACCTTTACATCCACTGACAATTTTTTCTCCTATTCTTTGTAGAGGAAACTGGGATCTATGAAGATTCTTCTCCTGTTGGGGCTGGTGGCTTTGGTACAATGCAGCCTGGTGAAGTACGTACTCAAACATAGTTTTTAAGGTTACTTATTAATATACTGAACAGATAGTGTCTTATAAGAAGTCAAATATTTTCATTACTGCAACGTTTCATCATGTTATAGGATTCCTCTGAGAAAGGGAGAATCTCTCCGCTCCCGGTTAAAAAGACTCGGATTGTTGGGTGACTACTTAAAGAAATATCCCTACAATCTGGCATCCAAGTACAACCCATCCGTGTCTCAGACCACTATGCAACCTTTGCAGAATTACTTGGATGTGAGTAGAGTTTGTATATTTTTTTGTGCAGGAAATATTAATGTTATTCTGTACATGTTTAATGTGAAACTGTATTGCCACGCTGGGGGTTATCCAAACGATACCAGAGCCTCTGCTGAGTTTTGAGAGACTTTTTTGCTAAACACATAAAAAAACTTTTTTAAAGAAAATTCACTGCACATGTGATGTGGAATTTCTACAGTTGAGGTTCAGGATGTTTCTAATGACATATATATTTTATTTTGAAAAGTCTGGAAATAACAGCAGCCTATTGGGAATCCCAGAAATATGATTGGATTCTCTATTGATTGTTTCTTAGTTTGTTTATTTTAGTTTTTCTTAACAGAAAGGTTTTTTTTCTTTTATGGTGTGTTTGGTCTTCTAGAGGCTCCCAGAAGTCAGCCCCCAAAAACTGCAGAAATCATTTTGATAATCCTCCCTGTCTATTGTATATACGTTACTATTATTATAGTATGGTAAGATGTTTCATCCCAATACAATGCCATATAGCACACATGCTCAACCTGCAGCCTGGGGGCCACATGTGGCCCTCAAAGCCATCTGATGTGGCCACTGACCTGCTGTGGGGAAAGTGGGAGGTGTAAATAGAACTTGAGTCTAGAGGTTTATTAAAGGTACAGTATGCATGGGTGACTGCACTGAGAGCGATATAGGAGGGGCATATTGGCAAATAGAGGTGGCAGTGGTGCTTTAGCGGAACACAGTGACATTAATTATACAACTCCAACCCTTAGTGAAATCTTTGGCACAAATATTTGGGTAAAATTGTTTATCTGTATTAATTGTATGCTTAGCAATATTGGGAGCTTAGATGGGTTGAGTATTGGGAACATGTTTAAGATGTGGGACTGATGGGAGAGAGCTAAGATACGGGATCCATATATTCAGAGTATGTGCAGTGCCAGCATGTGGGGATTGTTGCATATGTATGTAGGGTTGTAGTGGAAAGACATTCAAGTGGGGTTGTGTTGACAGTGGGTATCCTGATTGCTGTAGAAAATCTGCATTATGCTATTTCAAATCAAAAAAATCTGAACCTATTTATTGAGGCCTGCGACCAGGCTCCAGATCATTTCAGTGGTCCGCGCTTGAAAAAAGGTTGAGCACCACTGCCATACAGCAGTGGTGATGATGAAAAAACATATCACTGTTCATATAACATTTACAGTATAGTGAGTAAAAATACCATTCTGTGAATACTCAGCTTGTAGAATGGGTATTATAAGTATGCAGCACGCCCTGTTCCCTCCCACCCTGAGTTTTTGTTCTTGGATCCTCTATATGGTGAATGTTTCCTGGTTAATATTGTTAATCTTGTTATTGGCTTCTCCTGGTTCCCTTACTGCTTTTTTATACTGGGGAATTTAGTGGGAGGTCCCGGGTATAAAAGGACCGGGAGGGGCCTCTTTTTTGCCATCTCTGCAGTAAAGCGGCCTCTTGTGGACTATATCCCAGACGTAATGAATAATTACTGGAGCAGGGCGTGCTGCATACTTGGAATATAGAAAAAGACCAGTCACGCATGTTGCTTGGATGGATAAATTAAATAACAACAATATGTGTAAAGCGAACCAGAACCCTTTAGTCCTGGCCTTGAACTCCACTGGTGGTAGCAAACCTTCCCTCTGGTGGTACTTATAGCCATGGGAAGGGCTAGTGACCCCGCAGACATATGGGTCGATCTACTAGGCCCCTCACTAATGCATGAGCTCCTCATGCACGCACAGCAAACAACCCACCTCCTTTAATTGTTTAAAGAGGAACAGAACCTGGGATTATGATTATCCTGGGTTTTGTTCCATGCCCCTAAATCAGGATGCTTCGTTGTGTGAAACCCCCAGATCGCCCAGTACAAACTCACCTTTCCTGGTCCTAAGGTGCATGCACGGGCTTTCACCCAGAGCTGTTTTCAATGCATATTAATGATCGGCAAACAGTTCTACGCTTGGCAATCAGGAGCTAAAACAGCCGTATCCCCAGCAGCGAGCACGCTCCCACCCAGGGGCGGGCTGGCCATAGGGCATACCAGGCACAATCCCGGTAGGCCAGCACATGGGAGAGCCGAAGGTGGAGGCCGATGAGCAGAGCAGTGTAATAAGTGGAGGGCCTCCACCTATTACACTGCTCTGCGCATCAGCCGCTGTTATAACATTGGCTCCGCTCAAGCTCGGCATCAGCAATTACACTTACAGGACGGGGAAGCAGAGGAGTTGTCATAGATCTGTGTCATGTAACAGAGCAGGATATCTGTGCACACTGCTGCCCCCTAGTGACAGCCTTTCCTAGGAGCTTGAGGTCAGTGGATGCTTCTCACCAAGTTCTGCCATTTGTAACTCGGCTGCAGGGATGTGCTGCTGCTTCTGCCACAAGGTAAAGCCTTTCCTTTGTGTGTCCTCCCTCATGGCAGTTTATAAGGGAAAGTTTAGATGTTCAACCCCCACATCTGTGTCCAAATCTGATCTTCCCCCGACTGATCTGTGTCCAAATCTGATCTGCCCCCCAACTGATCTGTGTCCAAATCTGATCTGCCCCCGACCGTTCTGTGTCCAAATCTGATCTTCCCCCGACTGATCTGTGTCCAAATCTGATCTTCCCCCGACTGATCTGTGTCCAAATCTGATCTGCCCCCGACTGATCTGTGTCCAAATCTGATCTGCCCCCAACCATTCTGTGTCCAAATCTGATCTGCTCCCCGACTGATCTGTGTGCAAATCTAATCTGTCCCCCGACCGTTCTGTGTCCAAATCTGATCTGCCCCCGACTGATATGTATCCAAATCTGATCTGCCCCCGACTGATATGTATCCAAATCTGATCTTCCCCCGACCGATCTGTGTCCAAATCTGATCTGCCCCCCCTACTGATCTGTGTCCAAATCTGATCTGCCCCCGACCGCTCTGTGTCCAAATCTGATCTTCCCCCGACCGATCTGTGTCCAAATCTGATCTGTCCCCCGACCGTTCTGTGTCCGAATCTGATCTGCCCCAGACCGCTCTGTGTCCAAATCTGATCTGCTCCCCGACTGATCTTTGTCCAAATCTAATCTGCCCCCCCGACCGTTCTGTGTCCAAATCTGATCTTCCCCCGACTGTTCTGTGTCCAAATCTGATCTTCCCCCCGACCGATCTGTGTCCAAATCTGATCTGCCCCCAACCGTTCTGTGTCCAAATCTGATTTGCCCCTGACCGTTCTGTGTCCAAATCTGATCTGCCACCAACTGATCTATATACTAAACTAAATAGTGCTGCTAACTGTTCTGTACCCTGCTTTATCCACTACTGACTCATCTGTGTCCAAATGCATACCTTCTAACTTTTCAGTGTGGGAAATAGGGACAGTTGTTAAATTAAGCTTGTAAAGTGGGATGCCCCCCTCTGCCTGTAAAGCTGGATGCCCCCCTCTGCCTGTAAAGCTGGATGCCTCTCTCAGCCTGTAAAGTTGGATGCCCCTCTCAGCCTGTAAAGTTGGATGCCCCTCTCAGCCTGTAAAGTAGGATGCCCCTCTCAGCCTGTAAAGTGAGATGCCCCTCTCAGCCTGTAATGAGGGATGCCCCTCTCAGCCTGTAATGAGGGATGCCCTTCTCAGCCTGTAATGAGGGATGCCCTATATATATATATATATATATATATATATATATATATATAAAATGATGTGACATTAATATACTATATTGTCCCAGTCTGCCCCTGCTCCCACCCCAACCTATCTGAATGACTGTGGGGGAGCGTGCACACAGCCCCAAGATGCTGTAGATGTGAGTTTTGCAGTGACCCAGGGGAGTCCACACAGCGGTGCACCATTTTTTGGGATGCCTCAGGGTAAGGCCAGTCGCGGGGCCTGTGATCTTTTAGCGTTAAAGTGGAACAAACTATGATTTTGGCTATCTTAGGTAAGTGATTGTCCATAATCACTTACCTCTTCATGGTCCAATGGAGCATGCGCAGGCTATCAGGCCATTTCCAGTGACTATGTCATTAAGTGGCGCATGCTTGCTTTCCAGCCTATCTGAATGGCTGGGGTAGGGGCATGCACGCAACACAAAGATGCAGGGGATGAGGCCGCTCTTGCTCCATATACTTAACAGTCAATTACTGAATAAAATAGTCATTGCAAAGGGATCTGATTGAATGAGAGCCTGTACATGCACCCTGGGGCCCGGAAGAGGTGAGTGATTATGGGTAATCTGTTTTTTTACAGCCCTGGAATCATTTAGATTAGGATGCCCCAGGGGAAAGCCAGCAGGCAGACCTGTAATGTTTAAGATTCCAGGATTCCAGGCCTCTCAGGGTTTTGTTCCGCCACAATTGGTGATATTTCCCCTTGGTCCCTTCCCTGCACCTCAAATGCCAAGTTCCAACCTCCAACCTCCAACCCCCATTCATGCACACACAATATACACAGCTCCCCCCAAACATTATTATCATCCAATTAAAAAAAGCATATATAAGTTTCTCCCCCCCCCCCCCCCCCCCCCTTGTAGCCTGGTCCCAAATCCCCATCTGCTCCCGCTTTACCTCTCTCCGGGCTCTGGGGAGAGCAAGCGAGCAGACCCCGCAGCAGCCAGTCAAGTGCCTTCTCCTGCGCTGGGTGACATCACAGCAAGTGGGAGGAGCTGGGTTGTGCCACTCTCATGTGCAGTAAGGCAGCCTAACCAAATGGGCCAGAAAGGCAAGCAAGGGGGGCCGCTGCCTGGGGGGACCTGGCCGGATCTATTAATTGGCCACAGGGCAAACACGTGGGCCCCCACCAAAGCAAGGACCTAGGGTTGCCTTGTTCTGCATACAGCCCTGGGTACAGGGTAAAAACATGACTTTTACTAATATAAAACATAAAACCAAAACTTCCCCTGGTATAATAATCACAATAGGTCACCCTCGCCTCCAGCATGAGGATTGTGGTGACGCGTTTCAGGCTCAAAAAGACCTTCACCAGGAGACGTTTTGATTTTGATTTTAAATTAGCAAAGTAAAAGTAACATTTTATTGGATCAAGCCGAATTACTCTGAACTAGATTTTGTTTTGTGCTAAAGGCATGATGTAAGGGGTTGCACCAGTAGTTCAGGGTGCATGGCTGGCCCTAAATGGCTTTTTGAGACATTAACACCAGAGTGTTAATGAGGGATTCTTAGTGGATACCTCAGAAAGGAAATGTAGAGTGTCAATGCATTAGGCAATGACTCCACCACTTCCCACCACCATCATATTGAATATTTTCTTTGGTTTTAGAAAGCATGGAAGGGATAGGTAAGCTATCTTTATTCCAATACTGTTGTACCAGTCAGGCACTAAGGGGACAGTCATAGGTCTGCAGCTAATAAGGTTCCTGTTGTAGTAGGGCAGGAAAAAAGGCCACATATAACAAATGCATAGGAATTAAAGAGGACCAAATCTCATTTAAATTAGCTGGAGTTCTTTACAAACATCCCAATTTAGAACGAACCACACTGTGGGATTGAGAATTGAGGTGAAATACACCCCCTGGATCTAGTCTAGTCTGGGTTTTGGTCCACTTTAAACTTTTCTTACAGTATCTAAAACTGAAAAATTACATTTTACTGAAGAATCACTTAAAGAAGGTGTATCATAAAACATCCATATAAAATGTTGGCTAATTAGAGGAGAAGTCCCTTGAACTGAATAAACACACTAAAGCTTGTGGGTTCTACTCCTGGTAGGAATAAAATCTGGGTCTGACAGGTTTGAGTGTATTAGGGGGTAGAGAGCCAGCCCCCCCATTTCCTCTTCCTTCCATTAAAAGAAAGAAACATGCCTGGCTGGGTGCAGAGTATAAAAGTGTCCCCTCCACCCACCATCCAACATACTTATATAGATTTTTAGCATCGGACCATTTTTTCGCGTTGATCCTCCTTTAAAGGCTCTGTCTGGGCAAAAACAAAAACGTACTGTACCTCTTCCAAAGCTGCCTCGCCGAGGTCCAACAGGCTACTCCCCGTGTGTTCTCAAGATCATGTGCCGCAGTGTACTCAGAAAGTGTCAGCTCATTAAGGCTATGTCTGACATAACATCTCTTTTACTGCCAGTTGTGATGGAGGTGGGGTCAGGAGCTCATCCAATAATTAGCTTGTAAATGGTGGACAAGGAATCCCCTGGCACAAACACGCCCTAGGACAGTGTTCCCCAACCCTCTCCTGGAGAGCCACCAACAGGTAAACACAGACACACAGAGGGAGTAATAAGTTAGGCAGGGCTATAGAGCTGGCCATGTGAAGATGATGTGGTGGTGGCTCTACAGGAGCCTACTTGAGTATTAGCCTGAGGGACCAAAGCGGGGCAGCCCCCGAGGGCTTTCATATTTATTCAGACAGAGCCTTTAAAACTGTTCAAAACGGCTTTTCTATCATAAAAACTGTACTGTAATTAATCTCACTATAAAGAGCAAATATATAATTATTATTTGACTGCGATTTCCGTTTCCTTTGAGAAGTTAACAGGCTACGTGTAATTGTGAAAATGTTATAAAGTACATTTCATTTCTGAATGACTCATAGTTATCTCTCTGGTCAGGCTGAATATTTTGGCACTATCTCCATTGGAACACCCCGTCAGTCCTTCACCGTCATCTTTGATACCGGATCAGCAAACTTGTGGGTTCCATCTGTGAGCTGTACCAACTACAGCATAAGCCCAGCCTGCTGTAAGTACTGCATACACTTGAGGCTCTGACCCAGGGCTGGCTCCAGGTTTATGTGGGCCCTTGGGGGGCATGGTCACAGTGGGCCCCTTTATGGTGAGGAGTCGCTTCACATCACTGAGGGACGTTTTAAATTCTGGATACCCCCTAAGGATCATGCTATTTGGACCAAAACTCTAATTTTGGTCTACTTCGAAGCACACCAAACCCCTTTAAACCTGACCTTAGAGTCTAAAAGAATCTAGATTCTCCTGATTTTGGATGCCCCTGTGTGCCCCCCCCCTTTGTTCATTACTTTCCTTGAACTGGTAAAGGCCCTGTGTCGCCAGTTTAAGGTTAACAGCCAAACCAGGGGGGTTCTTTCACAAACAGGGGCATCCCAAATTGAGATGCCCCTGTAAAGCAGACCAAAACTCAAAGGGGTGGAATTGCTTGCATAGTGGGCATGCCAGCGATCCCAGGGGGTCTCACACAGTAGGGTATCACAGATTGGGATGCTCCAGGGATAGGAAATCAGCTGGGGTGGGAAATTTAAAAGCAGAACAAAACCCAGCACTTCCTCCCCTGGAATCTAAATCAAGATGTCCTGTAGTGTGGACCCCGCCATTCAAGGAGATGTGGGCACCAGCTGTAGCGCTGCCCTTCCAGTCCACCGCCGGTCAAGCACCGACACACACCCCAAATACCGGCCCTGTCAGTGGGCCCCCCTGGAGGGACAGGGCCCCCGGCAGCTGCCCTGCCTTGCCAGGTGCTGAAGCTGGCCCTGCTCTGACCTCACAAATGCTCTTCTGGCTGACTGGGCAACAATTCCCACTGACACTGTATTAGCTGCAATGGAGGAAGGAAGCAACTCCAAATTAAAGCTACAATATTTTATAGCGTATGAATACATGTAGTATAAAGACAAAAATTTGGTCAAGCTATTTACATTTGATTTAAAGCGGACCAACAGTCAAAAATAACTTAAACGGGACCAACACAACAAACAGTGTTCGTATCCAGTGCAATTTAGATTTTACACATAAAAATTAATTTACCCTTTTCTATGTCCTGCCGTGGTAAATTTTAAAAAAAGCCGTGGCGGTTCATGTATCTGTAGGCCACCCGCAAACAGAAAGTGCTGCTGGATTTTCTGTTACTGTGCACTGTCAGTTATGTCAGTTGAATTCAAGCCGCACTACAGCTAAGATGCTGGCAAAGGAATGTAAAAAATGGCCACTACCACTAGAAAATCGGTGAGGTGGTGTTTCAGCTTTGAATAGATGCAGAAGCAAATGTAAGTAAATGCTGATATTGCTTCAGTGCGTGCAGATGGGTCAAGTGAGTTTGGGGGAGTTTTTTTTCCAACTGTGCCAGGCTGTTGGTCCGGTTTAAACAACATCTGATTTGTTAAGATTGCCCAGGTGATTGCTCAGACAGATTAACATGGTTAAATGTTTCTAGGGGCCCAATGAGACCGGGTTTACCATCAAATGTTGCTATGGTTCCCCATTATTTGTAGTCACCCTGTGTAGTTTAGTGGCAGGTATATCTTATACAGTCACTGGTTTATCTGAAGCTCTCAAATTAATTTGTTTAACTAATATATTAGGTAAAGCCAGTGGTGTTATGCCCTATAACTTTACAATGGTCAATGTTATATAAATCTGCAACCCCATTCATCTTCCTTTTACTTCCTAGACAATCACGCAAAGTTCAATCCAAAGCTATCATCAACTTTTCAATCTACCAACACTACAATATTCATCCAGTATGGCACTGGCAGTATGTATGGCGTTCTGGGATATGACACTGTGCAGGTAGTTAAAAATCTAACAAAATCTTAGGTGTATTGTATTCTATATTAAAATCCATCATTTATTTATATTTATAATCCTCTTATTTTGTAACCCTAGATAGGAGCGACCAACATCACCAGTCAGGTTTTTGGTCTGGCTGAATATGAGCCTGGTTCATTCTTTTACTATTGTCCATTTGATGGAATCTTGGGACTGGCCTATCCAAGCATCGCTTCTTCTGACGCTACACCAGTTTTTGATAATATGTGGACCGAGGGTCTCATTCCTCAGTATAGCTTCTCTGTTTATCTCAGCTCGTAAGTAAAATGTTAGAATAGTCTTGTTCTGTAGGAACAAAAGTGACCTAATGGGGAAGATGTAGAGCGATTATGGGCCCGATTTATCAAGCACTTCTGCCAGACTAAGCCATATTGGTGGAAATTTGGGTGGTTCAAAATGTAATTTATATATATATATATATATATATATATATATATATATATATATATATATAAATTTTATTATACTGGCACATATTGATGCACTGCAAAAACACATTTGCAGTGCAGCAACATGCTGAAAAAATGATAAATTATATTTTGCACTACTCGAATTTGCACTAATGTGTCGTATTCTGCCAAAAGTGCTTAATAAATCAGGCACTTTAGTTATTATGTTCTAAATTACAATAGTGGAACACATATGCAGCAATTATTTACGCTAATAAGCTAATTTGGCACAAAGGTCACTGAAACACTTTACATATTTTAAATGTAACGCGTCAAGTTAAACCATTGCTACATATGTAAAAGAAATAGATTTTACACTGGAAAAGTGCAGTACAAGCCCATGCAAAGATGGGTTGAGTCGGTGAACTTGGGGGGTTTCACACAACAGGACAAGGACCAATCACCAGGATAGTGAAATTTCTGGTGATCGGTCAACTTTAAAACTTAAACGGTGATTTTATATTTAATATCACCAATCGGACAGCGGAATGAAATAGTTATCATGGACCATTTTACAGAGGCAGACACATAAGTAGGCCTCTTCCTTTCCACCAATCTCTTTTCGGGGGGGGGGGGGGTGCAATAGTTCTTGCTCTGAGATTATTCAGGGGGTTACTGGACCCACTGGTTCTGGTAGCCAGGTCAGGGCTCAGATCTCCAAAAACTGCACATTGTTATGTATTAATCTAGTCCACATAAAGTTTTTGTTGATTTATAGCTGCCCTCCCCACCCCCACATAAAAAATGTACTAATTGATTATTGGAATGTAGCATTGTGACAGGTTTGGGGTTGGCATTCAGATTGCTGGAGCCCTCCCATGCATAGACCTCAACATAGACCTACAATCTTTACCCAAACCGGCAAAATGCAGCCCTGCCATGCCCACAAGCTGGGAAACAGAAAGAATGGCCCATGTGAGCATCGACAGCCAATCCGGAGCTGCATTTCGCCTGGGGATCACGCTTCAGGTAAGGATTGTGGGGGGTTGCAGGATCAATGTGTGGGAGTTGGGCTCTAGTAATCTGGATGACCCCTGAGCCTGTCACAATGCACCCCACACCCATTATGTAGAACATAGGTCTAGGAAATCTTTAAGATACAAATACAAGTGTACTACAGATTGCTTATTTGTTCTCTATTATTTAATATTGTATAGTATAGTATATGTATAGTAATAGAATACCTATACACACATCCAAGTTCTTGATTCACATCATCCAATTTTTTAGATTTTCTTTTTGGAAATACTCTCAATCTCTTCTTGACTAATATTATAGATGTTGCAATATAATATGAAGGATATTTACCTCGAGTGAAGAGCAATGGGAAGATCGTCGAAACATGCTAACATTATTAGGGCAAATTCAGACTGGTTTGCAGCTACAAATACTAGGCAGAGAATTTCTGATCTAATGGCCTCGATTCAATAAAGGTAGAAAAAAATTCTCATGATAGTAAAAAATTCAATTCATGAGAAAAAAGCATGAGAATGTCACTGTTACTGAATCACTAGATAAAAAGACAATGAAAGTCAATGGCAGCTTTTACTGCAGTGTAAAGTAGAAAGTAGTAAACAGTTCTCTACTTTTCTTAGTAGTAAAAAAGTGCCATTGACTTTCATTGTTTTCTTAGCTGGTGATTCAGCAACAGTGAAATTCTCAGGCTTTTTTCTCATGAATTGAATCTTTTACTACCATGAGAATTTTTTTCTACCTTTATTGAATCGAGGCCAATGTCTTTTCCTCCTTAAAACAAGGCATGTGATTTGAACTCCAAACAAGGCTATTTACTTCGGGGAGGCCGATCAATAGCGCCAGGTAGCGACAGATGAGCGACTGTAGCGTGATTTTTTCAGCGCCAGCCAGTATTCGCTGTGCTTGGCCGGCATTAGCTTGATGACAGCGACTCAGTCGGTGTGCGGTAATGTTGAATACGGGCTGGGGGGTCGCTGTTTCACAGGTCCAGCGTTGTATGTGAGCGCCTGACAACGAATGGCCAGAGCGAACGGCTAGCTTCATATTCATCAAAAAATCACGCTCCGAATGTGCTGTCGCTGTCCATTCCTTGTTTAAACCCCAGAGCGCTGGCGGCGATCTGTATTAACTAGTTTTTAACCCCTAAACAACCATATTTTTTGAATGTAACATTATACATGTTTTTAGAATCATTTTGTTATATGAATACATTAATCTCAGACCTGTTAGATCAATTCTGCACATATTTTTTTTTTTTTTACTTAAAAATAAATCCTAACATTGCAGAAGTGTTCTCCGATTTTTTGACATTAAAAAAATTAAAAAAAAAATTATTACCAATTAAACATGAATTATTATAGATTGCTCCATTGAAATGCATTGGACATCGCCAGGGAGCGACAGCTCATACCTGGCGCTGTGAGGGAATTTGCAGCGCCGCTGTTCGGTCCAGGCGGCTTCATGATGAATGTCGCGCTAGCCGTCGCTCTCGCCGGCGCTAGCCTCATTTTGCTTGATAAATGCGTCATTGTGACCGCCGCCGGGCGTACTTGAGTCGGTAGTCGCCGTTAGCTGCCGCTACCTGGCGCTCGTCAGACACTACCTGGCGCTATCGCTTGATGAATAAGGGCATAAGTTAGTCTAATAAGACCACATTCAATATTTTACAATAATCAATGTCATTCTACATTCTACATAAATATGGTTGAAAAAAAGACACATGTTCATCAATTTAAACTCAATTATGTTTTATTTTTTTACAGATAATGGCTAATAGTAACAGTTAATGTTATTTTCTTCTAAAAAAACATCTAATCCTTTCTTGAAGCTGGCAGCTGTTGATGCTGTAACACAATCTGTCAGAGGCTATACCACAGATTTATAGGTTATATGAAAAAGAAATGTTGCCTCTGGCAAATGAATTTATCAAGCACGGATTTATCAAGCACTCTCTGCCAAACTTTGTGCCGATAGTGGAAATTAGAGTGATGCAAAATATAGTTTATATCTTTTTTTACATTGGCGCATGTTGCTTCACTGCAAGAAACACATTTACTAAAATATTAGTGGTGTGGCAACATGCTAAAAAAAATATAAATTATATTTTGCACCACTCTAATTTATACTGATGTGGCGTAATCTGGCAAATAGTTCTTGATTAATTAGGCTCTTTATCTCTCTAGGTCGGAGAGGGTGTCCCCTTGTCTTTAAAGAGGATTTTACTTAAAAAAGATTTTCTCCATATTTTTTGTATTGGCAATTTACATATTTATACAAGTTAATCACGTCCCCCCCTTATACATTTTCTCTCAAGACTAAATACATTTCATTCCTTTCATATTTTCCATAGTCAGTGTTCCTGGACGGCATATTCCAGATGAGGGCATGCCAGAGGCAATATTACATCCCTATCCAGGATTCCATGCCTCTTTTATTGCATGATAGTATCTTGGTGGCCTTGGAAGCAGCTGCTTGACATTGCATACTCTTATTTAGCCTGTGATCTACCAGTACCCCCAGATCCTTCTCAACATGTGATTCACCCAGCTTTACTCCCCCGAGGACATATGTGGCCTGCCAATTATTAGACCCAGAGTGCATTCATTAACATTACTCTACATTGAGCCTAATTTGGCAAGTGGATGTCTGGACACCTAATGAGGGACATGTAAACTATTAACTATTAACAAACTATTTGAAGCCGGTGTGACTTGCAGTGTGCATTGTGGTGTGGATTGCAACCTGCATCTCAGAGAGCTTTTCAGCATTAACACACAAAAAAGTGTGTGTTCCCCCAAAATCACCTATACCTGTGATGAGGCATTTTCCAGGTGAGGTACATTATATATCCAATAAGGTAAGTATTTTGTTATAGATATTTTTTAAAGTTTGGAAATAACATCACCACCTTGTGAGCTATGCTAACAAATTTGCCACATTTTTATGCATAGCCCACAGGGTGCTATTGTTTCCAAAGTGAAAAAATATCCTTACTGCATAGGAAAAATGATGTACTGCACATGTAAAATTTCCCCATCACAGGTAAAGGTCATTCTTGGGTACAAAAGGGCATTAAGTCTTTTTTTACACTTTTTTGTGTCTAAACGCTAAAAAGATCACCGGGATGCAGGCTGCAATCCACAACACGCTCCAGACTGCAAGTCACATTGCCTTCACCAAATAATTAGTACCCCCCCAATGTGTGCAAATCGACCTGAAACTTGCGTACACTGAGCTAAAGAACCCATTTAGCAGGTCCACCTTCTCTTAACCCCCTAAATCATCTCCCTATTAACATTAGTTAGGGCAGTTACCAGTTCTGCTCTTATTTCCCTTGAATTTATATATTAAAAGGAAAGTTTAGTGTTGGTTTTGCTTTCATTTGCCACATCTTTCACGTTGTGCTTTTGCTAGCTTTATTTTTTTGCATGCTTTATTAATTGCTTTATACTTTCCAAAGGTTAATGCTAAGAGGTCAGCTTTGTAATTTTGAAATGCCATTTTCTTCCAGCGGCACTCAATTTAACAAACCAAAAAACAACCGTCCTGTGTGTATTTTATCCCTAGCTATATATAGTTCGCAGTGACAAGAGCTGCACCAGTTTATAAGACCCCATAAGGAACAATGGGCAGAACTGTATTAAAGTGTTTTATGCTTATAAATAATAGTATACAAATGTATTTGTACAGAACTTGCATTGTGACTTGTCCATACTGTAAATTCAGGACGAAATGTCACCAAATATAATTGTATTCTTTTCCTGCAAAATAAATTACCTCTGCTTTTTTTTTGCCTTACCAATGTGTAATTTAGAACTCATCAACTAAAACACAGCCTAAATGCACTGTAAAGTTTGTTCCCAGCAATAATTTTCTGTAACTGTAATGAAGAAACTGATAAGCACCAGTTAAATACAGCGCCAAACTTTTCAAAGTGGCAACATATTATAAATATGGTGTGCAGCGCCTAAAAGGCAGTGGTACAGAGTGGAGCGCACTGGCGTTGTTATAATCGCCATAATGTTCCTATAAGCGCTGACACAAGCTGGACAATACCTAGTGCACTAATCCAAGCTGATTAATTAACATTGGCTGTTGCAATTTGCAGCGCCTTTCTGTACAAATAGCAGAGTGGAAATAAAAATAGATGCCAGCAAAATTACGCTTAACGGCGTACTTATTAAATAAGGCCCAGAATGTGTGATTTTATATTCTTAAACACTGCTGTGGTTGGGATCACAGTGTACTGTCTGGTCTAGTAACAACTCCCTTCTTTAGCTCAAAGAAACCGCACGTACAAGCTGGCCTGTGGATGAATCTAATCCTGTCTATAATGACCTGTACTTCATACTGTATCTTATTATTATTATTATTAATAATAATAATAATAATAATAATAATAACATATTTGATATATTTGCATTTTTAGTCAAGGACAGAATGGCAGCTTTGTTTTGTTTGGTGGAGTAGACACCGACTATTGGAATGGAAACCTAAACTGGATCCCTCTCAGCTCTCAAACATACTGGCAGATCACAGTGGACAGGTAAGCTCAACAACATCCATAGACCGGGCCGGATTAATTATAGTGGAGGCCCCTGGGCACAAAATCTTGGGGGAGGCTCCAGATACAGTATTTTTTTCCTTCAAAATAATAGCCCAGCCAAGTAACTGATTGGTGGTTGTCTGACACCCGCCTACTTACTGGAACATCACATTTAGTCCCTTGTGCCACCCTTGTGCGGGTGCGGGCTGCTCGGGAACTCCAGCTTTGTCATTTGGGTGGGATGTAGTGTAGTCGCCCAGCTGCTCCAGCAGAAAACAGTTCCCTGCATTGAGCTGCCAGTGGCTGTGCTTGGTGGCTTATGTGCAGTGAGTGTCTGCCGATTGACAGCTCTGCAACCACCCATCACTGTAGAGTTGCTGGCACCGGCTTGGCTGCTCTAGATTCTCCATCCTGCCCTGTGGTGGCTTTGGCTGCAGGATTGCAATTACAAAAAAATGCTTGCCCAGCTTTGTTGCTGGCCCCATGGCCCATCAGACCAGAGACTGAAAAGCCTTTCGGACCAGAACATAACCCGAAGGTTGGTGGAGGCCCCCTTTGCAGGGCAAATGGTGGAGGCCCTGGAATTTGCGCCCCCTGCGCCCTCCTCATAATCCAGCCTTGTTCATAGTTCTCTGCCATTATTATTATTATGGTTTATTTATATAGCACAATCTGTAGCACTGTACAAAGTAGTAATTGCAGGTTAAAGGGACAGAGCAGGTAAAGGACAGGTTAAAACCTATAGTACATAGGCTATTGCCAACAAAATGTGAATGCCCTTACAAGCTTAAAGAATAAATGATGAGGGGTGGAGACAAAATGGGTGGATCACAAGTGGTAGGTATTGAGTCTGGTGACTCAGGCACCTGTGGAACTTAAAGAGAGTCAAACCTTGTGATTTTTGCTGGGTTTTGTTACACATCCTAGGGGCATCCCAATTTGAAATGCCCCTTCATGTGCTTTCTTCTCCAGCAATCCCATGGTGCGATGTGTAGGCTCTCCTCTTCTCAGCAGTCTATACTGTGCATATCAATGAGCAGCATAAAATGAAGAATAGAAGGAAAGCAGCAAGCATCCCTGTGGCTGTTCAGCTACTGCTGCGACTACCCAGGTCAGCCATTCAGACAAGCCATTCAGTAGTTGGAGTGATTCTGCCACGGTCTGCACATACACAGTGGGATCTCTAGGAAATGTACATTTTACAGTCAATCATTGAGGTTCACATTCGAATTTGGGGTGACCCACAAAGACAGAGACCACTGCCCCTAGTGTCTGACAAACTCTTGGCTAGTGGTTGCTCCTCTTTAAACCAGGTTATATTCTTGTCTGAAGAGGTGATTTTAAATGGCACTTTTGATACACTTGTGTGTTGGGAAGTGTAAAATTGAGCAGAGGAGGGCATTCCAGAAAAGTGGAGAGGCATGTGAGAAGTCCTGACAGGTAGGAGTGGGAGGAGGTAACCAGGGTGGAGAACAGGAGAGGGTCAGAGACACATATATAGATATTGTGGACAAAACAATGTACCAAACTAATGCACCACTCAATATTTCAATGTTTGTGCCCTGTGTACAGTGTCTCAGTCGATGGACAGGTCATTTCAAGCAATTTTCAAGCTATTGTTGACACTGGAACCTCTCTTCTGGCTGGACCATCTAATGCTATGGACGATATCATGAAATACATTGGAGCAACCCAAGATTCCTATGGAGAGGTGACACTTTCATAGCCACATAAACTAACTAAACTAGTGTGAAGTTTCAGAAATATAATTGCCAGTGTGGCAGTGTACAATGTACTGATGAATGCTTTATATTGCTTTATACTGTAGTTTACGGTTAATTGCAACAGCAAGTCACCAGATGTAGTGTTCACCATCAATGGAGTTCAGTATCCACTGCCAGCCCGCGCATATGTGCAACAGGTAAAGGTATATTAAAGTTTATTAGACTACAGAAAAACTACTTAGATGTTTTCAACAATGCTAATGTGCTTTTCTTACAGAGTGGGCAAGGGTGTTACATAGGATTCCAGTCCATGGTATTGCCATCTGGTGCAGAAGCTCTTTGGATTCTGGGAGATGTATTTATTCGTGATTTTTATGTGGTGTTTGACAGAGCTAATAATCATGTTGCTATGGCTCCAGTTGCATAAAAATGTAATTTATATATTTATGCTTTATTGTCTATCTATTCTATAACACTTAGCAACACAGATTGTTGGTTTCCCTGATATTGAAATACATCTACATTGTATGTTTTGGATTGAAATTGAAATTTGGCTTTAGGATGTCATTAAAAAATAAACATATTTAGGCATACTTAGGCATAATTAAGTTATTTTATACTTTTTTACTGGAAATGGTACTTATTAAGCTCTACTATTTAAGTTATTTTGGAGCAATGTTCTTTAAAGTGGACCAAAACCCAGGATAGTCAATAGTTTTGGCTATCCTGCGTTTTGGTCCTTTCCCCAGGGTGCCCTGCTGTGTGAAACCCCCCTGGACGCCGAGTCCAGCTCACCTCTGCCCGGTCCCAAGGCGCGTCTAAGAGCAGCCCCTCTGACAGCCGCAACCTCCTCCTCCCTTCGGGATCGGGAAGAGGTGAGCTGTGTTCGGGCGATCTGGGGGGTTTCACACAGCGTAGCACCCCCGATCGGGGTGCCCCCCGGGGAAAGGACCAAAACCCAGGATAGTCAAAATCCTGGGATTTGGTCAACTTTAAAGAGACAGTCCAGGCACTGGCAATACCAAGGCCACAAGCAGCTCTCCTGATGTCTGTCGCATGTGCCTCTCCTCCAGTACTTAGGTGCTGTGAAGAAGCCGTAGCAGGGCCCCAAAATTTGCCAACAAAAAATTTGGACAATTACTTTTAAGAAAGCATTCATAATGAAAGTATATTATATCATATCCCAAAATTAAATTCTGAGCAAGTAATAAAACATAGTCGCAAGCAAGTATGTGGAGAGACCCATGTTAGGCTTAATATAGGGGGGCTAAAGAGACCAAGTGCTGATGAGAGCCTAAAGCTCGAAACACGTGTCCACTAGTTGGATGTGTCTGGCTGTATAAAATTTAAAGCTAATCCTTGGCATTGCACCCTTAGCGTTTCTAAGGGCCTTGGATGGCACAGAGCCGTAAAGAGATGATTTGCATAGCTCCGCCTACTGCAAGGGTAGATGGGTAATGCTATCTGTCCTTGGACTGGGCACTGCGCAAATTCTAGGAAATCCACTCTTTTCCTTGAGCAAGTAATAGAAATATAAAGGCCACTTACAGTTTATTTTATCCTCCAGAGGACTAGTAAACTTAATTTAAATTTCAGAAGAGAAAATAAATTATATACAACATTACATAGGGGCAGGAATGGCCCAGATGTAGGGAATCGGCCTTGAGGGTTGCAGGTATGATGCACAGCCATGGGACATGGCTCCCCAGGGGCCGAGTTTAGGGCAGCCCACTGCTTCATGCACGTGTTCATTTCACTGCTATTCACATGTGTATAGTCACTGATATGGTGTTTACTAACTGGTGTGTCCACTGTGTTTAATTCACTTGTGTGTAGTCACAGATGTGGTGTTTATTCACTGTTGTGTTGACAGAAGTGTGTTGTTAACGGATAGGAAAAATGCAGAGGTAAAATTCCATGTGGGCCACACAATGGCCACTTTTAGCTATTACTATTATTACATTGACATGTTCCAAAAAACAATATTAAAAATAGGAAGAATTATATAACACCTATAGATATGTAACGTTCTTTCAGAAAAGTATGTTCATGCAGATAGATGAGATTGGCAAGGACTGTTTACATGTTAGAAACTGTAATATCTCACAAAAAAACGTTTTTATATAAAGAATAATTTATTTATGAGTCAATATTGATTTTTATAAAATTAACTTGATTTAATGTATTGTGTTTATTAATAAGTATTAATGTATATGAACTGAGGCAGTTTAAAATCTATTTAATTAGAATATTATATTATTATTATTTAGTACTAAATATTTTTCATGAATAAATTAAACTAAATAAGAATCATTGTTATTCTTCTTAGGAGTTTTTTCATTGTGCATCCATATTTTTGGGGCTTCCTTGACTAGGTGATAGCAGGTACTGTATTACAGTACTTTATATTTTGTGAGGTTACTTGTCCTAGGTCTCAACCTGCAGTATGTATACAGTATGTCACGATGCTCCACTGTTTAAAACCCCTGTAGCTAATGTGCGTTCAGATAGGCTGGGGGTGGGGACATGCCACAGACAAGAAGAAAGACAAGATGAAAGCCGGGGATGCGACCAGTGAGTGTGTCACATCAGCCGGCACATTTGAAGGAAGCAGTTATAAAAAATGCTGAGGTTTGTAGATGCTTTATGTGTCTGTCTATGTTCGTGGGGTGGGGTGTAAAATGGGATTACCATTTCTGGGGCCCCATGAAAAGTTGTGCCTGAGGGCTCTAAACAAAGACAAATATTTTATAGCGAAATACAGTATTAACGCACCTTGTCGGGGATGTAGAATGTAAAATCAGCACATAAAGTACCTAAGCAACTGCTGCCTTTATCAGCTAGCGTCAATTTACATTAGCAGGGGCAGGAAACGTGCGTGCTTTGAGCCAATTCTGATATGAATATTCAGAAAAGAGGCTCTACAGGTATGATTGTCAACTATAGACTGCCACTAACATGGGTACATGATCATGGACACATACATGTGCATGTCTACAAGCTTATTGTCACAAATCACATTACTCACCATTACAGCTGTGGCCTTGGTCCATGCTGCTAGAGCCTCCGGGAGATGGGTTGGGGAGAATGAGGACTGGATCCATCTGCGTGGCAACATCTATGTGTAGAATAAAAACACAACAGATACAAACTTAAGAACATAGTATGGTTTATTTAATTTGAAATCCAACTATTTAGCTGTAGGAAAGAGCTCAATGTGGATAATTATTGTAACACACTTGGCCATGTGTTAGCTATAACATAACTACTTTGCCAAACACATGAGCAAGCCCCATAATTGTTGGATCTTGTCGGACACCAGAAGACACCCTACTGTTCTAGAGTCAACATGGCCACTTCACATCACAATTGCATGTCACATTATAAAAAAAAATGATAAAGCCAGGCTACGCAGGATGCATATAGGAGTTGAGCTTTCTTAAGGTCAATCTTACCTCTACCATGCCAGTTACCAGGTAGGCCAACATTGGTGGAGGAGGTGGCGGCTCTATGAGGCCCTGAAAAATAATTTAGGACAATTGAACAAACTTTAAAACACAAGACTGTTGCAAATGACAAACAATGAAGGACACTCAACAGGGTCTGAGATATTGGTCATTTCCCAGGGAGGACTCTGAGGTGAAGGCGGGGTGTCTCTACTCCTCCAATTCCGCCCAGCAGAGCCAAAATCCGAGGGGCCACCCTCCTCCCTCTCACTCCATGAACCCTCCCTGAATCCCTTTCCTCCTCCCCACTTGAGAGTGGCCCCAGCTGTATTTTGATTCTGCCGAGCCAGACTCAGAGGAGCTGAGGCTCCACACCGCCATCACCTCAGCAGCAGGCTCCACTGAGGCTTTCACGTCATCATCCCCATCCTCTCCTGGGTCCTCGATTTGAGAGCATCAAGAAGGCCCCTCCCTCGCTGAGTCATTACAAGCACTGACTCTGGTGTGGGGGAGAACACCCTTCCCATGCTTTCCCAGAGGAGGACGCTTATCTGTGAGAAAAAAAGAAATACAGCAGGATAAAGTGTACATATCTAATAATAGTGTTTGTGTATGTGTCTTGACTTTACTAGAAGCGTAGGCATCATAGAGCCACTAGATGCCCTTGTTGTCCAGGTGTTTAAAGTCCAACCATCGCTGCCTGATGGACTTGGCCCTCAAATTTGTATTGAAGCGCCGGGACACAGTGGCCTTCACATCCTCCACGATGCTGGCCTTCTCCCTAACGGCATAGTCATACTCCTTGACGCAGAAATCCTAGATGCACAGAAAGGAAATATAAAAAGGTTAAAAAAATATTACAACTTTAAATACATATTAAATTACATTAAATGACATTTACTTAAAGTGTAATCAAAAAATACAATTTTAACAAAGAAATCTGGGTTCGTGTCCTTTTAACCTGCCATAAAGGGATTGTGGATGTGCCACTATATGAAATCCCCCAGGTTGGTAAACAAAAAAATACATTTTAACAACACCACAATTGGGGATGCCCGGGGGGTATAAATAAATACAAATCCCAGTAATATAAAATATTACTAAGATCTGTTCAATGGGTTGGGATCCCCTTTAATAACAGTACTAACTATTAAAACATTTACATGAACCCAAAAAACAAAAAAAAATCGATAATACATGTGCACTAAGCAAGAAAAATGTTAAAGTGAAAAAATTACAGCAAAAATACACAAAAACGCTAAAACCAGCCGGAAACCCTAACACATTGAAAGAAGGACACAACACAGCAAAAAAGCCATTATGAAAAAATCAGCCCAAAAACCTTACTATTTGGCGATTCACTCGGGGGTCCACCCGCTGCCTCAACTTCCTCGCAGGAGCCTCGTCTGATGATGAAGATGAGGAGCTGCTGGGGAAACGGCCCACACGTCGTCTCTGGGAAGCCATAGTTTCGCACACAGGCAAACCAGAAGTGCATAAAGCGAAACTGAAAGCAAGGTACGAACGCTATGGAATGCCCCAAGACAAGGGGGTTGATTCAGAGAGACATAAAAAGACTTTTGTTTTTGTGTCGATCTGTTTTTTTTTTTTTAATGTTCCCGCTCTCGTATGAGTGTACGAGTGATTCTAAGCATGCATCGCAAGCCTTCAGGAAAGTCTTCGCCCGTTCGTATGCCAACGAGAATGTCGTTTGTGTTACTCATGTTACAACGTAGGCTTTCGTTTTTGCCCTTTTCCATCCTCTCCTCCCACAAATCATTTACGTTTCCCGTTAGATTCTGTTTTCCTTTTACAAGAAATAATCGTCCAGACGAAAATCCTTACGACCTTAAGCCTGTGCACTACAAACTTAACTTATTAATGTGCTCGCCTACATAATTGGTTCACTCACTTGTGCTACAATGCTTAGCTAAATCACTTTGCACTTTCCTACATCTTCCATTTCCCACCCCTAAAACTCACCTAAATCACTTTGCGGTCTCATTCTTCTTTCATTTCCCACCCCAAAACTTACCTAAATCACTTCGCGGTCTCATTCTTCTTCCATTTCCCACCCCTAAAACTTACCTAAATCACTTCATGGTCTCATTCTTATTCCATTTCCCACCTCTAAAACTTACCTAAATCACTTCGCGGTCTCATTCTTATTCCATTTTCCACACCTAAAACTTACCTAAATAATTTTGCGGTCTCATTCTTCTTCCATTTCCTACCCCTAAAACTTACCTAAATCACTTTGTGGTCTCATTCTTCTTCTATTTCCCACCCCTAAAACTTACCTAAATCACTTTGCGGTCTAATTCTTATTCCATTTCCCACCCCTAAAACTTACCCAAATCACTTCGCTGTCTCATTCTTATTCCATTTCCCACCCCTAAATCTTACCCAAATCACTTTGCGGTCTCATTTTTCTTTCTTCCATTTTCCACCCCTAAAACTTACCTAAATCACTTCGCGGTCTCATTCTTCTTCCATTTCCCACCCCTAAAACTTACCTAAATCACTTTGCGGTCTCATTCTTATTCCATTTCCCACCCCTAAAACTTACCCAAATCACTTCGCTGTCTCATTCTTATTCCATTTCCCACCCCTAAATCTTACCCAAATCACTTTGCGGTCTCATTTTTCTTTCTTCCATTTTCCACCCCTAAAACTTACCTAAATCACTTCGCGGTCTCATTCTTCTTCCATTTCCCACCCCTAAAACTTACCCAAATCACTTCGCGGTCTCATTCTTCTTCCATTTCCCACCCCTAAAACTTACCTAAATCACTTTGCGGTCTCATTCTTCTTCCATTTCCCACCCCTAAAACTTACCTAAATCATTTCGCGGTCTCATTTTTATTCCATTTCCCACCCCCTAAAACGTACCTAACTCACTTTGCGGTCTCATTCTTATTCCATTTCCCACCCCTAAAACTTACCTAAATCACTTTTCGGTCTCATTCTTATTCCATTTCCCACCCCTAAAAATTACCCAAATCACTTTGCGGTCTCATTCTTCTTCCATTTCCCACCCCTAAAACTTACCCAAATCACTTCGCGGTCTCATTCTTCTTCCATTTCCCACCCCTAAAACTTACCCAAATCACTTCGCGGTCTCATTCTTCTTCCATTTCCCACCCCTAAAACTTACCCAAATCACTTCGCGGTCAGTATATTCTTGCATTTCACACCCTTAAAACTTACCCAAATCACTTTGTGGTTTCATTTTTCTTCCATTTCACACCCATAAAACTTTGTGCGAATCTTCATCTCTAAAGATTTCTTGACTCATTCGTTTTGTGGTAACCAACACTTAATTAATGTATTTCGAAAACGAAATGCCACAGAAACAGTATTTTTGTTATTAACAAATGCCACTTTATGTAGGGCTTATTTTTTTTTTAATTTTTTGGTTTAAAAATTTAACTTTTTTTTTGGGGGGGGGGGTACAAAATAAACTTTATACATGTCATAACATTTTTTAAATATTTAAAAAAATTAAAACGATATACATAGCAATGGCAGGACCCAGAACATTATTCATCTTCATCTGTGGTCCCCAACGAGTCGCGCAGCTCCTGCATGTCGGCCACCAACGCAAGGACCCTTGCACTCAGTTGTGCCACTCTGGCACGTGTGGTCCCTGTATAAAAAAGAAAACAACTTAATTTGTTGGCAAATGCATGTTTATCAGCTGGGGATGGAATGTTTATTAGGTTGCAAGCTAACTCATAAGGCCATATGTAATTATGCTAAGGAATTAATCAAAGGAAGAGGGCATATGTAATTATGCTAAGGAATTAATCAAAGGAAGAGGGCATATGTAATTATGCTAAGGAATTTATCAAAGGAAGAGGGCATATGTCATTATGTTAAAGAATTAATCAAAGGAACAGGGCATATGTCATTGTGCTAAGGAATTAATCAAAGGAACAGGGCATATGTCATTATGCTAATGCCATTGACTATGGCTTTAGGTATCTTGTGATCATGTCAATTCCCACATACTCTAAATAATATAGACATTACAACTTACTTCGTTGGTGGCCAACGTCTGCTTCGGGGACCACCCTCGGTTCTGGGACCTGCCACTGCTGGGAAGTTGAGGCTGTAGAGACATGTCAAATAGGGTCACTTCTAATGTCTGAGTCAACAGTAAGCAAATGTCAATTTAAATGTGTGTGTGACATCACCCACATTCTACCTCCTGGGCCTGATCTGCTGCAGTCCCTGCTCCAGATCCTTCACCCGCTACCGAATCATCTAGAAAAAGAGATTTAGGGAATCAGCTTTGGTTTAAATAGCATGTATGTGTGTGCGGTTACATTAAGAGCCACATACCAGAGGCTAATGGCTCCGTCCCTTGGGCTAACTCCCTGCCCACGCTGTGACGCCCGGTCTCTGCAGTAAGGTCCAGGGGCTGGTCGTAGGCCGCAACAGAGGAGGGGTAAGAACCTCCTCCTGGAGATCCACCACCTTCATTTTGTGCTGCAGATTCATGCAGCACTGGTCGGCCTGTACGCCTTCGGGTGTGTCGGATTCGGTACTCCATTTCCAACACTAGAAAAGCAAAGCATTTATAAATAAAGGCCTACCTTCTGTATTAGTTACATCTAGCATGCAATCGCTCTGTACTTACTTGGGAAATGGAGCCCGAAAAATCGCCGCACCCAGGGCATGTGGAGCCGTTTCAGGCCCGACCAATGCTGCATGATCTGATTATGTGTGAAGGTGGTGTCCGTCTCCTGCTGGATCCAGGAAACGATCTCCAGGGCGACGTTCCTCTTCTCAAACGAGTTGGGCAGGTAGTCGTACCTACGCTGAAGCATCGTCTAAAAACACAAAATATACATAGTTATTAGATCAAACTGCATACAAATATCTGTCTCAATTAGATCTGTTGCCTAAATGACATTCCCAGACACATTTCTAGCCTCAAACTATCCTTCTAGATGCAAGTGACTTGGTTCGCGAGTTTAAAAAACTTTTAAATCAAACTTTTGCTTCCTGCTCTTCCTTAAGGCCTAGCATGCATTTAGATGGCAAATTCCTTACAATACACTTACGAGCATAATCAGCTGTTGCCGGGTGAAGATCGTGGGCACCATCTTTCTTCTTGTCCGCAGCAGATAAGTAATGCCCCAGCGGCTTCCGGGTTCCGCACAGCCGGACGAACGGCCAGACGCACGTGTATGCAAACGTGTAAGCGTCATACCCAGGCATTAGTATTTAAAGGGTCCCAGACACACAGCTCTTCTCTTTGAGAGTTACAACATGCCAGCTAAAAAAGCCCTCGGTAAGGCCACACCAGCCAAGGAGGCCACCATCAAAAGGTCAAAGCGGCCTGAGGAGCCTTCATCACGTCCGACCACTCGGTCACAACTAACAACTCCGAAGGTGCTGGAAACGCACAGCCACAGTGGTCAACCCAAGGCGACATTACCCACCAAGTCCGCTAAACCCAAACCAACCAGCAAAGCCAAGGAGGGAGCGGCTAAGAAGAAGCCAACCATAAAGCAGGCAGGTACACCCGCAAGAAAGGCCACTAAGAGGGTGAGAAGCCCCAGCCCCCAAAAAACACCCTCCCCTCCTCCCTGGCCTAGCACATCCCTTCATCAAGCATGCTCCACTGGCAATGCCAGTAAGAGCCACAGGCCCAGAAGTCCCAGCCCAGCCAGCTCTGCATCTCCTGATCCACGTGTTAAACACTCCCATTAGCATGGAACAACTAGTGGCAACGCCACCAAGAGCCACAGGCCCAGAAGCCCAAGCCCAGCCAGCTCTGCATCTCCTGAGCCACGTGCAAGTACCTCCCAGGGGCATGGAACCACAAGTGGCAAGGGCACAAAGAGGCATAGGGCCAGAAGCACCACACCCTCAAGCACACCCTCTCCTCCTCGGCCAAATTTGCCACCGGCACAGGTGGCAACCAACTATCCATATGCCACATCCACACCTGGAAGTTCTGTGGCCACTCAGGCAAGGACCCCCAGTCCGTTTGCAAGTCCAGTCCATTCGTTCTCAAGCTACGTGTCCCAATATAATACACACACAAAGTAGTTTATGGCCCAGTATACCACAAGTAATGGGGACCTTATTTCAGAAGCACCACTCCTCCTCAACTAATAAGCCATCAAATATAGTTAGTTCATATCAAAAAAGATTTTTAATTCATCAGTAAATCACATTAACCCTTTCGCTGCCAGCCTACCTGAAGTTTTCGTCACCCTTGGTGCCAGACCATTTTGCACTATTTTGCGCTCCCCATGTTCATATGTGATTTTTGAAGGGATTTCCAGGGATTTCCCAGGAAAATGATATATTGTTTTTTTCAGCATAGTCTGGGCTTTAACATGAAATGTCTTGTTTGTCATTTTTTAGGTGTATTCTCAATATTCTTGGGTGAAATACCGTATTTTTCGCCCTATAAGACGCACCGGCCCATAAGACGCACCTAGGATTTGGGGGAAGAAAATAAGAAAAAAAAATTTTTAACCAAAAACGCACCATCACAGACAGTGTGGCATTCCCCTATCCAATTCCCATAGGCAGTGTGGGATGCCCCCATTCCATAGACAGTGTAGCATGCCCCCATCCCATTCCCCGTATATCCAGTGTGGCATCCCCCCCTCCCATTCCCCATATACCCATTGGCTGTGTGGGTTTCCCCCTCCCCCCATTAGTATAGGCTGTGTGGCATCCCTCTCTCCCCATTCCCATAGGCAGTGTGGCATCCCCCTCCCCCCATTAGCATGGGCTGCGTGGCATCCCCCTTTCCCCATTAGCATGGGCTGCGTGGCATCCCCCTCTCCCCATTAGCATGGGCTGTGTGGCATCCCCCTCTCCCTATTCCCATAGGCTGTGTGGCATCCCCCTCCCCCCATTCCCATAGGCTGTGTGGCATCCCCCATTCCCATAGGCTGTGTGACACCCCCCTCCCCCCATTCCCATAGGCTGTGTGGCATACCCCTCCCCCCATTCCCAAAGGCTGTGGGGCATCCCCATCCCCCCATTCCCATAGGCTGTGTGGCATCCCCATCCCCCCATTCCCAAAGGCTGTGTGGCATCCCCATCCCCCCATTCCCATAGGCAGTGTGGCATCCCCCTCCCCCCATTAGCATGGGCTGCGTGGCATCCCCCTTTCCCCATTAGCATGGGCTGCGTGGCATCCCCCTCTCCCCATTAGCATGGGCTGTGTGGCATCCCCCTCTCCCTATTCCCATAGGCTGTGTGGCATACCCCTCCCCCCATTCCCAAAGGCTGTGGGGCATCCCCATCCCCCCATTCCCATAGGCTGTGTGGCATCCCCATCCCCCCATTCCCAAAGGCTGTGTGGCATCCCCATCCCCCCATTCCCATAGGCTGTGTGGCATCCCCATCCCCCCATTCCCAAAGGCTGTGTGGCATACCCATCCCCCCATTCCCATAGGCTGTGTGGCATCCCCATCCCCCCATTCCCAAAGGCTGTGTAGCATCCCCCTCCCCCCATTCCCAAAGGCTTTGTGGCATCCCCATCCCCCCATTCCCAAAGGCTGTGTGGCACACCCCTCCCCCCATTCCCAAAGGCTTTGTGGCATCCCCATCCCCCCATTCCCAAAGGCTGTGTGGCATCCCCATCCCCCCATTCCCATAGGCTGTGTGGCATCCCCATCCCCCCATTCCCAAAGGCTGTGTGGCATACCCATCCCCCCATTCCCATAGGCTGTGTGGCATCCCCATCCCCCCATTCCCAAAGGCTGTGTAGCATCCCCCTCCCCCCATTCCCAAAGGCTTTGTGGCATCCCCATCCCCCCATTCCCAAAGGCTGTGTGGCACACCCCTCCCCCCATTCCCAAAGGCTGTGTGGCCACCCCCTCCCCCCATTCCCATAGGCTGTGTGGCATACCCATCCCACCATTCCCATAGGCTTTGTGGCATCCCCCTCCCCCCATTCCCATAGGCTGTGTGGCACACCCCTCCCCCCATTCCCAAAGGCTGTGTGGCATCCCCCTCCCCCCATTCCCATAGGCTGTGTGGCACACCCCTCCCCCCATTCCCAAAGGCTGTGTGGCATTCCCATCCCCCCATTCCCATAGGCAGTGTGGCCGCTCTCCCCCCATTCCCACCCCCCCTCCCCCCGTTAGTATAGACAGGCGCCAAAGTAAAAAAAAAAAAAAAACTTAAACTCACCTGTCCGCTGACACCGCTGAGCTGAGCGGCCGGCTCCGTGAATGGGGTGGGCGTGGCCTGCGCCGCAGCGTCGACGCAGGCCACGCCCACCCCATTCACGAGCTGGCTCTGTCCCGGCCCCGCCGCTGCGATCGCTGTCTTTTCAGGCAGCGATGACAGCGGCGGGGCCAGAGACAGAGCCCCCTGCCGCTCCTCCATCTGCTCCCCCACATGCGATCACGAAGGTCCGGGCAGCGGGTGGGCGTGGCCTGCGCCGGTGCAGGCCACGCCCACCCACTGCCGGGACCTACGTGCTCGCGTGTGTTCTGAGCCCGGCAGCAGATGGAGGAGCGGCGGGGGCTCTGTCTCTGGCCCCGCCGCTGTCATCGCTGCCTGAAAAGACAGCGATCGCAGCGGCGGGGCCGGGACAGAGCCCCCGCCGCTCCTCTGGCCTCTCGCACTGTGCCAGACAACGCGGGAGCGCCGGGGACGGGTGAGTTTTTTTTTTTTTTAATTTTTTTTTTTTTTACATTCGCCCGATAAGGCGCACTGACATTTTTCCCCCACTTTTGGGGAAAAATAAGTGCGTCTTATAGGGCGAAAAATACGGTATGTGCAAAAAAATAAAAAGAAAAATTTATTTTTTACAATTTGTAGTGTTTTTTTGTAATAAAAAATGTAAGTTTGTCAATAAAATCTTATTGCGTGTGAAACCCCAATTTCTCCCGGTTACAGCGATACCACATATATATAGGTAGACACCCTTTCCTGCCCAGGAGACTCCCCCAAACTGAAACAGCGCTTTAGGGGATTTTCAGAAAAAATACAACTGTGATATGCGCTATGCGCACCTTGCAGTTTTTCCAGAAAAACAACCCTTTACATTTGAAATACCCCCCACAAACTATATATTCTCTGGAAGTACACACCTCAGGCTTTCTATTTGTACCAGGCTTGTTGATGTGGCCACAGTTTTCTGGAAGTAATCCCTCAATGTATTCTTTGGTTGCAAAGAGTTTCCCTAAAAAAGGATAAAAAAGCAGAATCAAAGCCACATTTTCCTAAAAAAACTATTTACAAACAAGAAAAAACAAGTATAATCTGAAAAAACAACATCCCCCGAACAGAACAATATCCAACATGCATAGCTACTGTCAAGGGAAGAGTTGGCAAACACCCCAAAGTAAAGCGTGCGCATAACGGTAATTTTTCTTGAAAATTTCAGCTCTGCAAAGTGCGAACCTTGCGATTTTTCAACCAAAACAACCCTTTACATTTGGAATATCCCCCATAAACCATATATTCCCTAAAAGTACACATGTTAAGCTTTCTAAGCGTACCCAGCTTGTTGTAGTGGGCTCATCTTTCTGGAATTAATCCCTCAAAGAATTCTTTGGTTGCACAGGGTTTCCCTAAAAAAATTATAAAAAAGCTGAATAAAAAACACCTTTTCCTAAAATATAAATATGCAAACCAGAAAAAACAAGCTAAGTCTGAAAGCGCAAAGTCCCCCGAACAGAACAATACCCAACATGCATAGGTACTATTAACCCTTTTAATTGCCAGCCTACTTGAGATTTTGTCACCCTCTGTTGACAGGTCATTTTTTCCCCATTTTGCGCCATGTTTTGCGACATTTTTGCTGGAATTTTCAGGAAAATTATATAAATATATTTTTTGGAGCAGAGTTTAGGCTTTAACATGAAATGTCTTGTTTGTAAATTTTATTCTGTTTTTTACAATATTATTAAGTAAAAAAAAAAAATAAAATAAAAATTTTTTTTAGAAAATTGCCTCCTTTATTTTACATAAAAAAATGTATTTTATTAAAGAAAACCATATTGCATGTGAAAGCCCCATTTCTACCGATTAGAACGGTACCACATATTTATCGGTAGCCCCCCCCCATTCTTACCCAGGAGACCCCCCTAACTGAAACAAGTAATTTTTAACATTTACAAATAAAATACAACTACCATCCACACTACAAAGGGTTAAATCGGGAAAAAAAATGACATAGAGTCCCCCCTCCCAGGGGTGGGGTCCCCCTTACCCGAAGTAACCAGCCCGGGACCAGCTATGCAGGGCTTGTAGAAACAGGGCGCAGGGGCCAGCTTTTGTGCCCCCTGGCCCTGCAGGCTACAAAGCCCGCATAGCCCGTGGGCCCAGGCTCTTCTGCCCCCCCCTGGCCTTTGGGGAGGCAGGTAATGGGGGTGCCAAGGGTTAATGGCAAGTCACCAGCTAGTGCAGGTGACTTGCCATCCCCCCAGCCTTGTGAACTGATATAGGGGTCTCATGGACCCCTTACCAGTTCACAAGGGGTTAAATGTAAAAAAAAACACAGACACACAAAGAGAAAAAATATTTTATTATTATTTTTTTTTACTTACTTACCTCCCATCCATACTGGATCACTCTGTCCCTCGCAATCACTGGCTTCTGCTCACTTGCTAGAAGCCTTTTATAGCTGCTGGATGACAGAAAACAAAGGGTTAATTAAAAAAAAAAAACGACATAGGGTCCCCCCTCCCAGGGGAGGGGGACCCCATTTGTTTTTGGATTTTTAAGGGTTAAAAACCCTTAAAAATCCCAAAAAAAAAACGACATGGGGTCCCCCTTACCCGAAGTAACCAGCCCGGGACCAGCTATGCAGGGCTTGTAGGAACAGGGCGCAGGGGCCAGCTTTTGTGGCCCCTGGCCCTGCAGGCTACAAAGCCTGCATAGCCCGTGGGCCCGGGCTCTTCTGCCCCCCCCTGGCCTTTGGGGAGGCAGGTAATGGGGGTGCCGGGGGTTAATGGCAAGCCACCCGCTAGCGCAGGTGACTTGCCATCCCCCCAGCCTTGTGAACTGGTATAGGGGTCATGGACCCCTTACCAGTTCACAAGGGGTTAAAAGTAAAAAATAAAAACACAGACACATATTTAAAAAAATGACATTTATTATTTTTTTTTTTTACACTATACTCACCTCCAATCCTGGGTCCCACGTCACTGTCCCGCGCCGCTCTCTCAGCGCCGTCATCTGTCAGATGCCGATAGTGATCGGCGCAGGGCGGATGAGAGGAGAGAAGGCTCCGATCGGAACCTCCTCTCCTCTCACCCGCTCTGCACCGATCACCACCGGCATCTGACAGATGCCGGTGCTTGGGGAGGGTATAGGAGGAGTGGGATGACGTCATCCCGCTCCCCCCACAAAAGGCGGGGCCACCGCCTCCCATTGGAGGCGGCGGCCATCGCCACCATTACGAGCGGTGAGGACCCGGAAGAGGGTCCTCACCAAAGCCTGCGGAGCCCAGGGGGGATCGGACCCCCCCCTGGTGAAGAGAAGACGGCGGGGGCCAGGGATCGGGCGAGGAGGTGAGTCAGTGGCGCTTCTTTTTTTTTTCAATGAAGCTGAGCGCGGGGAAAACGGGGGGGGGGGCGGCCGGTTTCGGGCCCCCCCCTGAAGACGGAGGACGTCGGGGGGGCGATCGGATGCCCCCCCCAGAAAGAGGAGACCCCCAGCTTCTCAGGGATACCAGAGGTAAGTGTTTAATTTGTATTTATTTTTAACTGTTTGGGGTAAATGCCAAGCCCGTAGTTTCTACGGGCTTGGCACTTAAGTGGAGTGGAAGCAAGCACGTAGAAACTACGGGCTTGGCACTGAAAGGGTTAAAAAGAACACATACAAAACACTAATAATCACAGGACATTTAAAAAACACACACATTCCACTGCATAACTCACCCCAGCAGAAGGACACCTAATTAATCCATTCTCTGTGCCAAAATATAACAATCTTACACCACAAAAATACATACATACCAAATATATTTAAAGTGCCTATGTGCAAATAGTAAAGTGCTATGGATCAATCCAAACAACAATATGTGCTATGAACAATAAAAGAAATCACCTCAGTGAAAGATACATGAACAACCTCCTACTGAGCGAGATAATAAGCCACCCATGCGTTCCGTGACGAGCTGTCACTTTTTCAAGGTGCCACTGCCCCGTGCTGCCATCACTCCCGTTTAAATGTGCTGGAAAAGGCGCCAACATGTGTCCAATCCCCTCCCCCAGCGTGCGGCGGCCCGGCTGGCAGTCGCGCTCCCGCCGGAAGGAGAGGCCGACAGACGCCCGCGCCAGTCCAGCCCCTATGCAGATGACGTCACAGCCGAGCCCCTCGTCCTCCCCCCAGACCGGCACCAACGACACGCCCCACGTGACAGCGCCATATAACGGCGCGCAACCATGGCAACGGACGTCAGGTTGGGGGGGGGAGGAAGGGGGCAAGGCGGACGTCACTGGTGGAAGAAGAGATGTACTGAACAAAAGTTCACCGCAACAGCGAGGGCAGCACTTCAATGCCCATTCTAACCAATACATAACCCTCAAAGCAATACAATACATTAAAAACACGAAATTACATCCATATACATGTTTCTTTAGATGAACAATAAGATACCATTAAAGAATAATAATAATATACAGTATTGTGCCCTATTGTCCTGGAGAAGTGACGTGTCGTCGTCACGCAACGCGTCGACAACACACATGTGTTGGTGAGGGGGGTGAGCTGATGGCCATTATGGATAAGTGACTTGTTTATTATTGTTGTCTGTTTTTTGATCTCCTGGCTGTCCTATTAAGTTTTGTATTAACACTATATGCACTAAACATTTAGGATTACTGGCACAAGGAGTTATTTAGAATATTGAAATTATTTAAAAGGTTAGCACTATTAATTATTATTTCAGCAGGACCAGAATGTATTTATTATTTATTGATTATCAATTTATTATGGTAGCATAACGGTCATCACCTCCTTGGGGGGGTATTGCTGTGCCCTTCCCCCCTTTCCTCTCCCTCCCTTTCGCTTTTTCCTCCTAGGTTTTGTGTATATGTTTTTAATATGTTTTTAAAGTGTGTTTCTTTATGTGTATATATAACAAATATATATTTTTTTGATAAATAAAATAAACTATTATTAATTATTTATTAGTGTAGTGGTGCCTTTTCTGAGGATAAATTGTTTGGGAATAGTGGGGTTCCCTTTGTCTTGCTAATATACAGTGTTTAGAATAACACAGAACATGGCTCACAACATAACTTGTAATGTTAAGGAATCCCACCTCCAACGGAGGTAACAGACCCATCATCTCTACAGATCATACTAATCATAAATACATATCCAGACAAGCACCTCCTACATTAATGATGTGCAGCATAATCAGAAATGAACAAAAGGATAATAATAATGCCAATACTAACAACTAATCCAACCTAACCTAATGGCACCCCACACCCCCACCACCTCCCCCCCCCAATGTGCTGTCAATATTAATGATAATAATAATAATGATAATGAATAAAGTGAAAGAGATGTGATCATACTAGTACCCCATATCAATACCGAAACCAATAACCAATCCAGACATCCCCCATAATCATATCTAACTAGCCCAGGGTAAGTCTCAATTCATACAAATTGTGCACAATTATATATACATGTGCAAACACCTGCCAACCACCCCAAATGCATCCCCCCCCAAACCAACATTCCCCCCCAAAAAATCATCATGTGCATGACATCATAGTATATATACATGTGTAAAAGCAGTCAACACCAACAAAAAGACCACTCCAAGTGCAATTATTCGTGTCTTCAAATATTTCCAACATTCTGATCCTAAGACAAAAATCTCAAGACGGACCACGAATTGTTCTTCCGAGCTGCAGACGAAGCTACGTGTCCCACATTTCAACACAACAGAGCCATCCCAGAATGTCCCCCGAATTGCTTACATACAGAGATGAGCCAGAAGAGCAAGCAATAGGCTGGACATTGCGGTGAGGACAGTTGAGTGGCAGGTTTGGTGAGGCCCAAACTCTTGCATTGGCAAGTGGGCTCACACTCCATTATGACGAGCTATATGGGCGAAAATCAAAATCTACAAGCAAAATAAGAAAAGCAGAAATCTTGGAGGAGCTCACCAGACAGATCAATGCAGCGGGGGAGGAGCTCAAAGATGTGGAGCATATACAGCGCAAAATTTCTGACCTGAAGTATGCAGCACGGAAGAAAGAAAATAAACGGTGCAATTACAGGTACATGTTTGAGTTGTGAATTTGTCTGCTTGTTGTATTGACCACAATTCCCTAAATTTGCAAACCTCTATTTTTCTACCATTCCTGCAGGTTAGTAATGTTAGTGTGTATGTGAAATGTTTTAAACGTGTGAAATGAGGCTCACAGGCATATATGAACACATGCCCCTAGGGAGTGGCTTGTAGGGGAGGTTACAGTTTAAGCTGGGTGTTTAATGTCTGCGGAATGTTCCTTTTAAAACTTTGCAGCCCATAAACGACCTTGGACAGTATTTATGGTCACTATTAAAGTCTTTATATTAGCAAAGCACTGCCTGTTATGTGAATCTAGTCAATCATATACAACACTTACTTCTTTGTCTTTATCCCACTTGGGATTTAGCTGTGCTTTGGTCTAAAATACTTGATCTGGGGTCAGGGAAAGGTCTACCTAGGAAGAATGCCCACTAGCATACTCTGAAGACAAATGCTATTTGCAAGCTGAGTGTGGGCCCCTAATGGCCCCTTAGGGATGTGTGAAGCCTCATAACATGCAGTACATGCATGTTTGTATTATTTAAGTTGACCAATGTGTATGTACAGGGTGAGGCATACATATAACAGATAATGACATTCATAGTGAAGGTCACCTTGGACCGTTGGGGGAGTTGGCATTCCTGCTTGACTACGTGTTTTTTAAAGCATATGTAGTAATCCAGATCATCAATGGACTTTTGGGTGTTTACGTGCCTTTTTATTTTAAATACAGCCCAGCATCAAGCCTCAGCAAGTGTGGAAGCGTCATCCAGTTTAATCACGCCGTCAACTTCCGTGCTGCCTAGGAGCCAGGACCAGAGATTTACGGTAAGTGGACTTTGATGAAACTGCTGATGCATGTGAATGAACATGACTAATTTGCATAACAAATATATTTAGGTCCCAAACTGAACCTTTTTTTGCACATGTCCCAACAGACCCACACACTGATGGAGGAAATCCAGGAGATGGAGGAGGATGCCAGCTTGATGGGACCTTCAGAACTGACCCCCCTGGAACCTAATCTGCCACTGTCCCAACATGCTACTGCACCAAATCCTCTGCAGCAGAGTGAAGCTGGATGCATGCTGCCAGGCCATCATGGGCAGCAGGCTGAGACTGAGCCTACAGTCCCCAGTGGTAGCTCTGCTGCAGCGGATTTGCCTGCCAAGCACATCTGCGACTCTTGCTCGCCCTAGAGGTCCAGCATCTGCAGACGCTCAAACCCAGGGAATTGGTAGACGTAGTCAGCAACATCGACCAGTTTCCCAGGGAGGCACATGCCGATCCTGCAGTCAGCGTGACGCCATGGCAGCCGTTTATTTTGTCAGGTGACTCAAAGAACCACAGAGCAGCTTACTGCACAATTAGAGACATTAAATAATACATTCACCACCATGCTGACAGAACTTAGGACGAGCAACAGCCACATGGCCACCTTAAATAATAATTTCACAGCCATGCTCGAGGAAGTTCGAACTAGCAATAGAATCATGTTGGAACAGTGGCAGATTATAAATGCCACACATGCCCAGGTGATGGGCCACCTCCAAGGTCCACCACCAGGGTTTTATGGGCAACACCCATTTTAACAGCTGTTTGACCTGTATCTGCTCCACATCTTTCCTCTACATCCCCACTGTATTGACCTGTCTGGTGAGCGCTACCAAGATTGCCTTTTTCATGGCTTTGCTTGTATGATTTTGATTTTCGCCCATATAGCTCATTAGAATGCTGAGATACCCCACTAGCCAAAGCCTGAGCTAAAGCCTCACTGAACCTGCCGCTCAAGCTGCCACGCTGCAGGCTTGGGCCTAATGACATTTTGTCTGGCTCATCCTGTTTGTAGGCAAGATTGGGGGACACTCTGGGCTGGCAAACTACTACCTTGAACCATGGCAAAGATTGGACTGGACTTGCATTTGTACTGGGGGTTATTGTTTGGGTGGGCCACTGACTTACAGGCATGGATGTGGCAAAGGTATGGCTGCTTTCCACCTGTGCCTGTGGCAAATGTGGCCAAGCAGGAGAGGGTGTGTAAGTGGCCCTATGTATTACTTGCCAAATATTCACATGCAAATGGTTGCTCCCTATGTCTCTTTAGTTTATTGTTTATTGAAACTTCGACCTGGAGTGCGTTACTTTAAAACCCCTGGATGAGGCCAATTGCTATGTGCCATGAGTCTGCACCAATATATATTTTGGTTGTACTATGTATGTACATAAAGTCTGTGAGTGCCCTTCAACTCCAATTTGTCATATTTCAATAACATATATTGAATGTGAATTTAGCTGTTGTTGACTAAGTTGATGCATTAATGTTTGGGTTTTTTTGAGATTACTGAAGGTCATTCTAAAAAAACATGGCAAAAAAATGCATGAGGCTCAGATCATGTGTCAATATTTTAGTAATTAATTAATTACTATTTAAAAAAAAAACTATACAAAAGCCTTCACAAAGGCAAATGAAAGTAAAAATAAAAAAATACATGCAACAAACAAACACAGGAAAATCAAATTAGGCAAAATGGGTGTTTATCAAATTGGCCTGAACAGCTTGGCCAGAGGCACTAGGTGTGTAGTTCTCTTCTGGGTCCTGGCTGGGGGGAGAGGGGGGCAGATCCACATACCGGGGGACACGCTGGATTATGGCAAAGTTGTGGAGGACACAGCAGGCCAGTATGATATCGATGACCTTGTTGGGGTAATACTGGAGTGCCCCCCCCCGGTATGGTCCAAACACCTGAAGCAAGTTTTTAAGAGGCCAAAGGCCCCTCCACAATGGCCCGGGTTTTGCGGTGCGCCCAATTGTAGGCGTCCTGTGCCACATTCACATTCGTCATCAGCCAGGGAAGAAGCGGATAGCCAGAATCCCCTGAAATAATAATAAAATACTTACCGTACATAAATTACACATTCCAAACAAAAATTAATGGACAAGCGGGCGTTCACCCTGACTAAGAGCCTATCTTATATTTTAACCACACCCTGTACATACAGATTGCTCACCTAAAAAAAAAGCCTAACAACATCTACTGCATGTTCTGAGCCTTTAAACATCAAAGATGGCGGATGAGGGCAAATCAGGCAGCCTGCAAACAGGAATTGGCTTAGGACTGTGTTGCTCAGCATTCTGGGATGTCTTACCTTTTCAGGAACCCAGATCTGCTTTTTCTGAGCCAAACACAGCTCTAACCCGCCCCCTGCACTTTATCCCGCTCTCCTCTACTCAGTAAGTGTCATGCCTCTGAGCAAAGATAGCGCAGACCCTATCATAAAGTCAATAATAGAATTGCAGCTGAGTGTGGGGAAGAATAATAAGTAAGTTACTAGAAAGTAGAAATACATTATTTAAAAATGCTGGGAAAACAGTTTTGAAGGGTTTGTGCTTTGCTAAAGATGATGGCTAAGGTCCGGTTTAACATGTCATCAAGGGGTAAAAACAGCCATAGGTTCAGACATGGGTCATCAACTATATTCATAGACATACATTGAAAAGTGAATGACATTATTTGCATTAACTTACCAAGGAGCCATCCACCAGAGAATTCTCCAGACTCAAACCGACGGTACAATCCAGATCGTCGCAAGATGTACGCGTCATGGGATGAGCCTGGAAACCCGGCGACAATACTAAGGAACCACATGTCCGGGGCCACCACTGCTTGGACATTCAGTGAGTGGCCCATTTTGCGGTTCCTGGGAAAAAAGAAAAACAAAAAAAATTTGCAAGGCAAGGTAAACTACTCAAACACTAACTCCTAACACCCTCCAAAAACATGTTGCCCAATACAAATAACACTAAGTACATAAGTAGTTTTTTGACAAAAAAGGATATGTATGTTGGATCAACTAAAGATTAACTTTCGAATGACTAATAAAGGTCCACATAAAAATGTTTGGCTTTGGCCAACATTAAAAACATTGATGAAGCTAAAGACGGACAAATAGATCACATTGACAAATTACAAGGAGGGATTAAGCTATACACTGTAAGCTGTTTCACAGGGACAAATTACAAGGAGGGATTACGGTATACACTGTAAGCTGCTTCACAGGGACAAATTACAAGGAGGGATTAAGCTATACACTGTAAGCTGTTTCACAGGGACAAATTACAAGGAAGGATTACGGTATACACTGTAAGCTGTTTCACAGGAACAAATTACAAGGAGGGATTAAGCTATACACTGTAAGCTGTTTCACAGAGACAAATTACAAGGAGGGATTAAGCTATACACTGTAAGCTGTTTCACAGAGACAAATTACAAGAAGGGATAGTGGGCGCAGCTCACTATACAACTTATGGAGAGAAGCGCGATTAAGTCTGGTCAGCTCGAACAGCTCAGCGTCATGCATGCAATCGATATGCATGCGTCGCCGGTGCAATCTGGCCTCGGCCCTGCTGATACATGCAGTGCCTATTACCTGGAGGCGCTTATATTCCTCCACAAAGCCGCAAAACATGGTGAAAGCAAGGTATCCAAGGTCAAAATGGTCCCGTAAGGGGATCGCAAAATAAAACAGTTTTATAGGGCGGTGGTCTCTCGGCAATCAGCTCTCTGAATCAGACGCAAGCCCATCCCAATAACGTAAGTTATCTGAACAAACACAAAATATCAGATTTTGATGGGAAAATGATCCGAACTAACGCAAATGATCCGATTTAGTTTCGCGTTCATGCGCATATATGCATGAACGCGAGCGAACGTACGAATGGAAAATGGAACGTAAAAACCGAAAAAAATGACAAACACACACAAAAACATACACAGACAGCTACGAAAGTCCAGACGAATGTGTCTCTGAATCAAGGCTAAGGTATGAACACTATGGAATGCCCCGAGACAAGGTATGAACGCTATAGAATGCACTGAGATCGGAGAGCATAACATTACGATACATCTACAGGAGAGAAGAACGCCACAGCAAACGCTTTTTACTTACAGTACTTTACTTCATAACAAACAGCGCTGTTTAGCATAAAATATAGATTATAGTTACTGTAATAATAGGCTCCTAACTCCTAACATTAATACTGCTCTTCCCTGTTTGCCGCAGCGAACGCAAGGCGGTGTTCCGAACTGTTGCGCCCAAGCCTACATCACATCTAACAAGAGGACCGCGCTGGAGCCAGCGAGAGGTAGTGGCTGCTCAGTGCGTCCGGCACTCGGCGCTCAATACCATACTAAACAAAACACTAGACACACACAGCGTCGGCGCTCTAAAGCTGGGCGTTGTACCACAGAGCGCCAGACGCTGTGTGATTAAAATCTGTTTTAGAACACATGTCCACCAGTAACAAAACCTGGAATGACATTGTTTTAACACTGGAACAATAACACTTTGGTGCCAGACCTGTAATAACAATTCTGCATAAAAATATAAAAAGTCAAAAAAGTTTCTAAAAGTGTTTGTTTGCAGCCAGGAGAGGTCACACAATGATTTGAGCCAAAAAAAAGGCAAGCACGCTGTTTATACACAACTAATGAAAGCACATTGAAATGTATGGGAGAGCGCTACAGAGCAATAGGTACCACATGGTGCTCTGGAATCTGATACATGTGACGCTACATGGCACTGTTATAGTCGCTCACCAGATTTGCTTTCTTAAATGTGGTTTTGCGTACACCAGACAGCGTTCACCAGACGCTGCCTGTCGCTATCCCTTCTTAAATAACTCCCTTTGTTTGATCAATACTAAACTTTGGAAGAACTTCATCACAAAGAATCTTTTAAGGGTTATTCCACTTTCGATGGTGTTATTTAAAGTTTCCATTATTGTGTGCCAAAATGATGTCTTGCTAGGCTTATCTGTTATTTTTGTCTATTTGTTTGCAACTCTGTGTTATAAAAGAAAACAATGCATCATATTTATGTTAGCAACATACACCAAAGTGGTGATTTGAAGTACATATCGGAGATTTCCTCACTCTAGCTTGTTAATCATCTGATTGGCTAAGGCATGGACGATAGGCTTAACCCATTCTGCTGAAATTCAACTTTTTCTGTTCTTATCCGGATAGGCCAGTATGCTGCTTAGACTTGGCCAAAGCTGCTGATTATCTCACCTGCTATATTGGAAGATACTAAAACCACTCCCACTGTAACAAAACAGAGCCCTAGGAATATGAGAAATAAAATCACAGGTATAAAGGCACAATCCTCACCCAAATGGCTACTTTACATTCCTTTATAAAGATACCTCAATCGCCATCCAATCTGCTATGACCCATGCGTACAGAATTTGAATTATGACTCAAATTATGAAATCATCTCAGTATCATCATACATAAAATCACCAGATGGCCTACAATAAAATTAGAAAAGACTAGATATTGACCGAGTGTAACAAAAATAAGCTGTTCATCTAGTGCCAAAAAGACATCTAGTGACATACTTCTTACAATATAGCTAGCCATGAGAAAATCTAGGGAACAACAAATCCAATGACCCTAGGAGGTCACTTTTATTCGCTTTCTCCTAATGTATCAGCATTGGCACTAGTCACTGACAGACACATTTGAGAAAGAAGACAGCAGTAGGCCCAGCAAAGAGGAGATTCTTCATTTGTCATGGCCCTACAGCATATCCACATATCCACACAATGGACATATCCACACATATGATTGTAAAGACAGAAGAGAATTGGGTATGCACAGCTGTACTTAATCTATATTAGTAAGGTAAAGGTGCTGGCAATGAGGACAACACTTATAGAATATTATATATTAGGACCCTAGATGTGGTCCAAAAAGTCCTGCATATATACTGCCGCACACTATGATAATGTATGTAAAAAATTTTAGATTTATTAGATCATTTTAGAAAAATGACAGACAATATGACAAACTCAATGAAAAAACATATAAACATATAAAACCCCTGGAGACATTAATCCTGTTAATGGCTCTTAAATTAAATCAATATTAAATATTCTGATTCAAATTTATATATCCATTAATATAATAAGGCTATAATGCCTGTATGGTGGCGTTTCTTAGAAAGGATATTATTAATAATAATAGTGCCGTGCTATAGGGATTTATCTAAGTGAGGAAAAACCCCATAAATGAGTGCAATAAGTGCTAAAGAAGATAAAACAAAGTTGCTGAAATGAATCAGTGCAGAAAGCAGTGTGCAGAACTAGCAATGTGAAATATTATAAAGAAATCGCCATCATACAGTCAAACAAGTATTGAAAAAGATTACATCACCATCTCTACTGAGCCCAGGATCTCCAGACCAACAACCTTCCACCGACGCGTTGCGTGGCCCAATGCCACTTCGCCAGGGTGTGACACACCCTGGGCTCAATAGAGATGGTGATGTAATCTTTTTCAATACTTGTTTGACTGTATGATGGCGATTTCTTTATAATATTTCACATTGCTAACTCTGCACACTGCTTTCTGCACTGATTCATTTCAGCAACTTTGTTTTATCTTCTTTAGCACTTATTGCACTCATTTATGGCACTCTAAGCACTTTATTTTTCACTGTATGATTACCTCATCAAAAGAGGTATGAATGAGACCATTTATGGGAAAATAGACAAACCAAGCTTGAGCGGAGGTTACATCAATTTTCTGCCATACAGTACTTTTTAACACTTTTCATAAGGCAGCTTAATCATACTTCACTCCAATCATACAAACCCAGTCAACACCTTATCTCCATGAAGTTCTTGACGTCTTGATGGGTTAGGATGGATATGGATTGGAGCTAATTTCAGCAGCATATATATTTAATATTTCTTTCCTCAGCACCCATGTCTGCCAAAGCTTCCATCATGTTCAAGATATTGATTTACCAGTATATCATTTCATTAATATCAGCCAGTTTTTATTGGCTGAAGGTAACATTATTTTTACAATGCCACTGGTCTTAAAAAAGTTCAGTTTGTGCATAATAAATGGGTAGATCTTTATAATATCATTGACCTATTCCTTTATTAATTTACATGCCAGAACAACAGCCGCTATGTCCAGTGCAGTCCAGTGTTCCTCCAGGGGTAAACACCAGGCCCGTGCCATTGGGGACTGGGCTCTTCGGTACCCCCTGGCCATTGGGGTATAGGTAATAAGGGTGATAATGGCAAGTCACACCTTATTGGTTCAAGGTAGAATAAGAAAGCTAAAACACAAAAGTTTTCTTAATGCTCCCAACATTAAACTCTACTTATCTTTGCCGTCTTCATCCATCGCTGGGTGTAGTCATGCTGATGTCCGGCTCCTCTTCTTCTGGCATTTGGATAGAAAGAGTACCACTTCCTTACACACTGGCAGCTTACCAGGCTCTGAGTGCTCCCCACGCTGGCCTGGAATTGCAAGAGGAGGAGATTCCCATGGATGCCCTAAAGTATAAATACTCTTAGAGGTTAAGCATTCAGAGCTTGGCAAAGGGACTGCAAGGAAGGGGGACCCTTGTCCTACTTTCATACAAATGCTGGAGAAATGGAGAAACCCAGAGGTGCCGGAGAGCAGGAGGACGCTGCATGGTGCTGGATAAAGATGGCTGTGAGTTTAATGTTAGAGCATTAAAAAACTTTTGTTGTGGTGTTTTATTCTTACTTTTTCTACTGTGAACTAATCAGTTTGCCAGACTAGCTAGAGACTGACACTGGCAAAGGGAAGTATTGCTTTGCTATAAATAAACAGTTTCAGGGTGAATACTGGTGTGATAAATGTGAGCATGATGCAACCTTGGAAGCTCGGGTTTGGAAACTCGGGTTAGAGATATGGAGGCACAAAATACAACACTAAGGGAGATTGACAATTTTGAAAGTGGCATTCTACCCACTGAGGGAGCAGTAAATGGGGTAGAAACAAAAATAAGTAGATGGGTAAATCTAGATAACGGGAGTAGAAAGGGAGCACAGAAAAGGAAGGCCATACGTGTGTATGTGCACCCTAGCAAAATTGCCAAGTTGGGTAATGATGCCAGAGTGTGAGTCTCAGAAATAGCAGCCCTAGTGGATACTGCCTTCTCTAACAGCCGGGAGAACAGCCCAGCTAGTGAGCAGGTGGTTGGGATTGCAGGTAGGACTAAAGAGTGGTCATAGAGGATTCTATTATTAGGTGGACTGATAGAATAATACCACCTCAACGAATAGTTTGGTGTCTCCCTGTTGCCAGGGTTCAGCATGTGGTAGAAAGGGTGGATAAATTACTGGGAGGGGCTGGGGATGACCCAGCTGTTGTGGTCCATGTGGGGACCAATGACAGAATTAACGGGAGATGGAGGATTCTTAAGAATACATTTAAGGAATTAGGCTTCAAGTTGAAAAGAAGGACCTCCAAGGGTGTATTCTCTGTGCCTGTGCCATGCGCTACACAGGAATGACAGCGGGAGCTTAGAGAGTTAAACGTAGGGCTTAAAGGCGCACTATCGCAAAAAATTGGCCAATAATAAAAATACATATAAATATGGCAGGAAATATCCAGCCAGGTTTGTTTTTTTTATTTTAACGGTAGAAAGAGGAAATCACGGGTGACAGGCTCTGTCACCCCTCATAGACTAAACATGTCACCCCTGAGTTGTATTCCTACCAGTTCAGGTGTGTAAGTGACCCCTCCTCTCATTAGTCAAGGTGCTGATATGGAATTTTAATATTACACAATTTCTTGTTGGTGCTCCTTTATGTCCTGGTGCAGGGTAGAAGGATTTGGGTTCCTAGAGCACTGGCCTGACTTTTCATTGGGGTGCAAAATGTATTCTACAGATAATTTGCACTTGAATGGAAGGGGGGCTGCTGTGCTGGGTAAGAGGATAGTAGAAGGGGTGGAGGGGTATTTTAACTAGAGATGAGGGGGGGAGAGCAAGAGTGAAAACAAAGGGGAAGATAAGTTACCTAGGGCATATGATGGTGGGTAGAGAATTAGAAGGGGGAGGACTGCTATGATGGATAAGGAGATCCATGTGTTGCAAACCAGCAGTGAAACATTAGCCTATAATACTGCTGAAACTAGTGATACTAAAGCCCAACGTGTAAAACTGGATGGAAACTTAAAGTGTATGTTCATAAATACCAGAAGTCTGGCAAGTAAAGTGGGGGGGCTTGAGGTTCTGGTACTGAAAGAAAATATTGATGTTATCAGTGTGGCTGAAACATAGCTAAACTCCAAACATAACTGATCTGTCAATCTTCAAGGTTTTACTCTTTCAGAAAGATAAAGCAAATAGTAAGGGATATTTAAGGGTTTTTAATCCAAACATTGGGTCTTCCCCCAGATGTTATAAAGTGCCTGGCCAGGAACGGGGGACTACCGATACATACCTTGTAATAGGGAGAAATGGGGCTCTCACATACAATGTAGTTTTCTTTAATAAACTCTGACGCCAAAAAAATATATATACAATTTTCTTGGAAAGTCCTGCGAAAATCACAGTTAAACATAGCGCAAAATGGAGAAAAGTGACCTGTCAACAGAGGGCGACAAAATCTCAAGTAGCCCAACACTTAAGAGGGTTAAAAGTAGCCATGCATGTTGGGTATTGTTCTGCTCGGGGGACCTTGCGCTTTCAGATTTAGCTTGTTTTTTCTTGTTTGCATATTGGTAAATGTGTTTTTTATTCTGCTTTTTTATACATTTTTTTAGGGAAACCCTGTTCAACCAAAGAATTTTTAGAGGGATTACTTAGAGAAAGATGAGCTCACTACATCAATATGTGTGTACTATTTGGAAATATATGGCTTGGGGGGGGGGGGGGGGGTATTTCAAATGTACAGGGTTGCTTTGGTTGAAAAAGTGCAAGGTGTGAGCTGAAATTTTCAAGTACAATTACCCTTACATGCATACTTTACTTTGGGGTATTTGGCAACCCTACCCTTGACAGTGCCTATGCATGTTGGGTGTTGTTCTGTTTGGGGGATGTTGCTTTTTTTTGCCTTTTGCTTTTTGAGAAAAATATGGCTTTGATTCTGCTTTTTTATCCTTTTTTAGGGAGACCCTGTGCAACCAAAGAATTCATTGAGGGAAACTGTGCCCAAGACAACAAGCCTGGTACACCTAGAAAGCTGGTGTGTATTACAGGGAATACATGGTTTGTGGGGGGAGGGTTAAATGTAAAGGGTTGTTTTTCTTTCAAAACTGGAAGGTGCACAAAACCACTACAAATTGTAAAAAAAAATTATTTGTTTCTATTTTTTGGACTTATTTCACCCAAAAACATTAAGAATACAATAAAATAATTACAAACAAGACATTTCATGTCAAAACACAGACTCAGTTAAATTTAGCCACTGTTAACAATCAAAATGCAAACTTTTACCATGTATGGCGTAGCCCTCCAGGCTGCAGTGCTGACATAATATTAATACCGTTGTCAGTAACGATATTTCCGGATGGTCCAGCTTGTGAGGGGTCGACTAGATTTCTTGGAGCATGCACTTGAGCAGTTCCTGGGCGGTGTGGCTGTGTTCGCCCAGGCTCGCCAGTTGCAGGACCACGTGACAGTGACAGGCCTAGCATTGGTATTCATGGCCTAGTGGTAAGGAGGCCATCTTGTGAAACTGTATTGACACTGTGTGTGCAAATTAGCTATATATGCTTAGATTTTGGTGATGAAGGCCCCCCAAAGGGGCCCCTGAGTCCTGGTGCCCACCAAAGGATTTCCTTGGAAACCCCGTGGGTCAGTTCAAGCCTGCACACCCCTTGGGACTGTCAGACGGTTCTAGGAAGAACTACCAAACTTGGGAGTAATGTTTTCCACAAGCACAGTGTACTGATGTATTGCTGTTGTTGCTGTTGCTTCGGGGAGCACAGTCACTGCCAGTGCTTCCCTGCAAGCTGATCAGATGACTAGCAGATGGTGTACCCCTCCCAAGTGTTGTTTATTGGAACACGGGCTGGAAATGGATGCATCAGGCCAAGTAAGAAATGAATAATGGAACATATAAGCAACATTAATAAAACATATACTACTAATATTTCTCATGGGGCCAAACACCATTTACAAAAACATGGAGGTGGAATAGATGATTTAACAGTGCAGATAATAGAGAAAGTGAACGTAGACAGAAGGCGGGGATCTGGAACGAATGGTTTTAAACCACATATCCAGATCTTTTTCTTGAATACCCATAAGGTTTAAATTCCAAAGTGGATGTAGCATTGTTTAAAAATAATTAATTGTGATTTTTCCATGTGCGCAGAGTTATCCAATCACTATCAATTAATAATGAATTGTCCTTTGACATATCCCTTTTTATTATTTGTACCAGGGGGTAATTTTGTGCCGGCACAAAAAAGTTTAATTTATTCCCCCCCCCCTTCTTTTTATTGAATTTCAGGGGGGAGGGTCCGTTCCTCATACTCCCAGTTATAATTGTCTGTCTATATTTTGGCAGCCCTGGATGTGATTCGGGGGAATTACAGTTGTTTTGTCTTCTTCTTTGAGAAATTGAGATATTTTTTGTATTGATATTGTTGTTTGGTGCTCCTTTTTGGGGTGATTGTGGGTAGGGCACCTGCAGTCCCTCTTGTGAAAGTGGTTATAGAGTTTAAGTGTAGCACATTAGATTTACTAGGTGGTGCACCTCCATCTGTGGCACACATACACAACTACTCCCTGCACACAAAGACCTGTTACAATTAAAACCTGAGACATATTGCAGTGTGCTGCCCAGTGCACAGTCAGAGCAGATTGGAGTAGCTGCTCATACACTTATGTTGCTGGTCGGGTCTGAGCTTGCATTTTTTGTGCTGCACAGGGGAAGATTCTGGAGAAATTCTTCTCACACAGCCAGAACTGCTGACGCTGCATGCTGAGCCTGGGGGAGGGCTGGCACACAGCATAGCCATCATGGAGCTCTCTTGCCGCCCAGGCCTGCCCCCACACCCTCACCAAACGCCATATTAGAAGACTGACTGATTTCAGAGAGGTGACTTAGCAGCCGCCTCTCACCCCCTTCCTTACATAATAAACATTATCTGACCTGTGACAACTAAAATCTCCCAAGCCCACGCTTTTGTCCTGCCACTGGGGCTGCACCTACATTTAACCTCTGAGCCACCAATAACTAAGAGTGGCCACAGCACAACATTGAGTGGGAACTTGGCTCTTGAACCCCAACTCAGCTCCCCACCTCTCACCCTCCTTTCACTAATGAAAGAAGATAATTATGGCTACATCCCGCCATGTGTGTTATACTCTTGATCTCTCTGAGGGCTCACCTCAGCACTGGCACCTGTGCTCAGGCCCCCTTTTGGTGCCCCCCTGACTGCCTGCACCCGGGGCATGTGCCCTGCCTGCCTCCCCTAGCTATGCCCTGTTTTTATCAGTTTTTTTCTTCTGCCTATGGAGAATAGAAGGGGGAATGCCACTCTGCCTATGGGGAATGAGATGTGAGGAATATTATACTACCTATGGCGAATGGGAGGGGGGAATGCCACACTACTAATGGCGAATGGGAGAGGGGAATGCCTCCCTACCTATGGTGAATGGGAGGGGGGAATGCCTCACTACCTATGGCGATTGGGAGGGGGGAATGCCTCACTACCTATGGCGAATGGGAGGGGGGAATGCCCCACTGCCTATGGGAAATGGGAGAGAGAATGCCACACTGCCTATGGGGAATGGGAGAGAGAATGCCACACTGCCTATGGGGAATGGGAGGGGGGAATGCCTCACTACATATGGCGAATGGGAGGGGGGAATGCCTCACTACCTATGGCGAATGGGAGGGGGGAATGCCACACTGCCTATGGGAAATGGGAGAGAGAATGCCACACTGCCTATGGGGAATGGGAGGGAAAGAATGCCCCACTGCCTATGGGGAATGGGAGGGGGAAATGCCTCACTACCTATGAGGAATGGGAGGGGGGAATGCCACACTGCCTATTGGGAATGGGAGGGGGGAATGCCACACTGCCTGTGGGGAATGGGAGGGGGAATGCCACACTGCCTATGGGGAATGGGAGGGAAGAATGCCCCACTGCCTATGGGGAATGGGAGGGGGAAATGCCTCACTACCTATGAGGAATGGGAGGGGGAATGCCACACTGCCTATGGGGAATGGGAGGGAGGTGCCACACTAACTATGAGGAATGGCAGTAGGGAATGCCACACTGCCTATGGGGGATGGGGGGGAATGCCACACTGCTTCTTGGGGGGAGGGGGGGGGGGTGTTTTAGCAGGTTGGTTCAGAATATTTTTTTTTTTTATTTGCCTCCTCCAAATCCTAGGTGCGTCTTCTCCGGTGAAAAATATCTGCAGATGCTTTTTTGTGTCTCGGATATTCAATTGTTCAGATTTGCTTGGGGGAGAGCAAGATGTACTGAGTTGCTTTTATAACATAATTATATTTATTGCTTAATCCTAGACTGATTAAAAAAAAAAAAAATATATATATATATATATATATATATATAGCACACCCAAAGGAGCCTACTGGTAACTCCCCTTTGGCTGTTCAAACCCCCCCTCTTTGGTGAATGTTCCTCACCAGCGGGTGATCTCCATTCAGTATATCTCACTGTGTGAAACCCCCTTGGAATGCCATTAACTGCTACCTTGTTGGCAATCCCAAGGCACAGAAACACGCTCTTCTCTAATCAGTGGCTAGCGCTCTATTCAGCTTTACTTTACTGTCAGCAAAATCAATAGCCATTGTTTAATAAAATGAGTGGTGAATAGCTGTAAATGATGAATGTGAAGGGGGTTAAAGTATATGTCCTGAACACAGGCCCCCTCCTAACCTACCCAACTCTGGCCCGGAAAGGCAGACTCTCTGCATTCAGTGGCTGCCATGGGATGACTAACTGCTTAGCCAGTCACTGAGCAGTAGTCGCTCACCTAGTCACATTTGAGGTTCTGATTAATTGTGGAGTCTGGGTAAATCTGCCTCATTGACAGCTGACAACAAGACTAGGAAAGCTTTAACTTATGCTAACTCTTGCTTATTTTTCTTGAATGTTTTTGCTAGTAGTCGGACTCGCTACCTTTGCTCTGCTAATAGATCAAAATACCTGAACTGATTTTGCAAGCGGATGTTGGACTATATGCGATATTTGGAGAAGGCTGGGTGTGAACACTGAATATACTCTGGTTTCTCTTACGTGGGTAGGAAATTTGGTGTGGTTAGTAGTGTGGCATAGATATGAGTAGGGAACGTGGCTTAACGTGGCTTCTACCTCTTTCCCAACTTTAAAAGTTGGGAGGTATGCTTCTCGTGAGGTGTCGCGTTTTTTCTGGCCTATGCCACTTCTAGGCCATGCCCCTTCCTGGCTGTCAGGAATCCTCTCACCTCGTCCTCGCTCCCACGCCGTCCCCGGGCAGCTAGCCGCGCTGCTTCCGGCTTGCGTCTCGGCCGGGCAGCGGCTCCCGCGGCGGCTCCCGCGGCGTCTGTTCGGGCAGCGCGCCGCTTGGCCACGCCCCCTGCTCGCGACCCCGGCTCTGCTGTATGTGCTCGCGCGCGGGCGCGAGCACAGGTCTCTCATACCCTCCGGCGGCGCTGCTTCCTGCGCGCCCGCCAAAGGAAAAATTAAAGGGGCCAATCAGCCCAGGGTTCCCAGAGTGGGCCAATAGCCCACTTAGAGATGGTTGGTACTCACGCCCTCTGGGTTAATTTGACCAACCAGTTTAGTTCTCACAGTTGCACCAATCATCATCCCGTCCCAGTCTTGCCTGTCCCTATAAAGCTGATTCCCCTTCATTGGCCCATTGCCTGTGATAGTGCCTTATACCCAGTTAGTAGCTTGTCTCTAGTGAATATTTTGATCTCCCGTTGCCGACCACCGCCTGTCTTGACTATCCCCGATCTGTTTACCTGTTGCCGACCTTCGCCTGTGTTTTGACCACCCCCGATCTGATCTCCTGTTGCCGACCTCTGCTTGATCCTCGACCACGACTTGTCCAATCCTTTGTACCGCTGCCATCTCGGAACTTCTGTTGCTGACCCTAAGCCTGTTGGACCGTTATACGCTCAGCGATTGGGCTGCTCGGCACCACTTCCAGCCACGGGTTCTCCAGGCCTCTGAACAGTAAGACTCCAATCTTTGAGCCATTGAAGTCCTGGGGGCAACCGATCCCGGGCAGGCGTGCTTTGCGTCCCGGCAAGCGGGGGCTCCTATAGGTGAAGCTGGCTGCGGAGATTGGGGGTTGAGGTCTTACTGAGAGGGCTGGAGTTATCTAAGTGGATTGCTGTAGTACACGGAGCATGACACTGGCCCATACCGAACCCCCCAGCAAAGGGCAAAATCCTGGCTGTCCCACTATATATATATTTTATTTCTTTATATGGCCCTTTTTTATCTTTAACTTTATATATCTTTATTCCACTGAACTACCACATTTGTTTCCTCCTTGTATGTTTCTTTGGCACAGTTTATTATAATATGATAATCAGTTCTAAATGAATGATTTGGCTGCCTGCCATCTTTTACACAAGGTGATGGAAGATTAGATTCAATTGTCTTGAAGGACATGTGGGTGGCTGCATGACGGTGTATATATACAAGCAGGACACTAATATCCACCATTAAATCCACTGACATTTTTTCTCCTATTCTTTGTAGAGGAAACTGGGATCTATGAAGATTCTTCTCCTGTTGGGGCTGGTGGCTTTGGTACAATGCAGCCTGGTGAAGTACGTACTCACACATATTAATATGGAGCAGGTAGTGTCTTAAAGGGATTAAAATATTTCCACATTAACTGCAATGTTTCATCATGTTATAGGGTTCCTTTGAAAAAGGGGGAATCTCTCCGCTCTCGTTTAAAAAGACTCGGATTGCTGGGCGACTACTTAAAGCGATTTCCCTACAATCTGGCATCCAAGTACAACCCATCCGTGTCTCAGAACACAAAAGAGCCTTTACATAATTTCCTGGATGTGAGTAGAGTTTGTATATTTTTGCAGGAAATATTAAAGTTATACATTAATGTTTAATGTCTTTGTAGTTGTAATGACAGTCTGGGGGTTGTTCAGTTTCAGAACCTCTAGTGAGGAGTTTTGTGAGATTTTTCGCACAACACACAATAAACTGAAAATAAACTTTTAAAACTTTTTTAAGAACACCCCCCTGCACCTGTCAAGTGGAAGTGTGTCTCTAATGATGTACGTATTTTATACATTTGTAAATAACAATAGCCTATGGGGAATTCCAAAAATATATCTGGATTCCTTGACTATTTCTTATTTGTTTTTTAGCATAAGTGATTTGGACACTTTATGGTGTGTTTGATGTGAAAGGCTTCAAAGGACAAAAATGCAGAAATCATTTTGATAACCCTCCCTGTCTATATTATATTAGTTACCATTTGTATTGTATGGTAAGATACTCCATCACGGAACAATGTTATATAATGGTCGATTCATGGACGTGCGCCTGTGCATTTGCTCATGTTTTTTCGGAGTACCAAGTCGCGCTCAGGCTTTCTCCTGATTCATGGCTGCATATTTAAGGCGGAAATTTGCGTCAAAGTAGAGACTTGAGCCTGTAATTTTCTACAAGCACAAATTAGCAACTGAGTTATGGGTTGTTTAGAGGCCAAAAAGCTGACGCAAATGTGTCAATTTCAAGAGTGTTTTTCCTCCAGGAAAAAAGGTGAAGTAAACTTGCAGACTTCACTGACTAACAGGCTTATTTTATTCCCAATACACTTGCCAGCAGCATGTGGCATGTTTTTTTAGCAATGAAAGTGTCAGATGCAAGTTTTTTTGGTTTTTGGGGGATCCAAAATAATTGGTTAAAAGTTCTCCAAGTTGCAAGATACATTGCAAAATGTTTAATGATAAAAATACCATTCCAGAGCGCCAGGTATTACCTGTCGCTACCCCATACATTTCAATGGACGTTCCTTTTCTTCTGTTTAAACAGGGTTTTTTATTTTTTTTTTTTCTCTCAAATTATTGTGTGACCTCTCCTGGCCTAGAAAATGTCATTTTTGATTTTTATGCAGAATTGTATTTACAGGTCTGGCACTAAAGTGTTAATGTCACAGTGTTACGACAATGTCATTCCATCTGTTTTTGCTTTGTTACAGGTGTATATGTGTTCAAAAACAGACTATAATCACACAGCGTCTGGCGCTCTATGCTATAGTGACCAGATCCAGGGCGCCGACGCTGTGTGTGTGTAGTTTTTTGATAAGTATGGTGTGAGTGATTGAGAGTCGGTTGCACTGAGCTGGTGAAACCTTTCACTCCCTGCAGCGATGTTCTGGTGTTACAGCGCCCAACATACATCACATTCATCAATGCCGGGCAGGTTACTACAGCGACTGAGGCGCTCTGTTACAGCACCCAATACCCGCTTACAGCGTCTAATAGTGGTCGCTCTAAGCGCTACTATACAGACGCTCATCTGGTACATTTACCAATCCTGCAATCCCACAGCGCAATGTGCAGGTTGCAGCGGCATCACCGGCTTCCTGCAGCTGATGTGCGTACCCACACCTGGTATTTCTGCATGGCCAGTTTGGTCACAAATCAGCTAGAGAAGGGGTTTCCACCCAGTGGTACTATTTCCACTGGTGGTACTAGAGATCTTGTCAGGTGGTACTCTACAAGGCTGTCGTCCTGTTCTGTACCCCAACCAAACCTGATCAGTGGTACCCAAGCAGTGGTACCAGAGATATTGTACCCTATCCCATTCTGCTGCCATCTCTACTTTACCCAAGCCTGATTTTTTCCCTCCAAGTACATAACTACTCCAAAATTTGGAGTAAAACTGCAAAACTGTTTTGTGTGTTTTAACCACAGTTTTGTGTGACTGACAACCCACATGCACTACCCAGGTGATACTTGATATACATGGAACATGGAAAGTGGAACCCCTGTGATAGAGGGAAGCATTCAAACTAGAGTGTTGGGTAATGCAGTCTAATATAATTGGCTGGCGTCACCTGACAATTATGCAGATTGGAGGAGAAACTATGCATGTGCATAGACCAAAACCCAAATGAGTGAAAAACCTAGGTTTTGGTCCACTTTAAAGGAACTGTAAACTCAAATAGAAAAAAACAAGCACTTACCTCAACTCGTGTCTGGTCCACCACCTGGTTTCTGAGAATGAGGGGCACAGCGAGCATGCGCCCCAGAATTTCTTGGGCCATGATCAACGCTTGCCACTCCTGTCAATAAGCCTGTGCACAGCGTTCATTTCATTGTCGTAGAAGGGGTGTGCCAGTCACTGCCTTGGTATACCCCACCTCCATTGCAATAAATGGCACTGTACACAGGCACAATGGTGAATGTGAGAGTCAGGACAGCATATGAGGACCCCGGGAGCCCTGTTTTCGGAAACCGCGAGGTTTCTAAACGGCACACCGACTGAGACCTGCTGTGCTGGAAATAAGGTGAATGTTTTTTCCCTGAGTTTACAGTCCCTTTAAATATAATAAAGGAATGCAGTGTTTCTCAAGCAGTGATATAAATACCACTTGTATTCTGTCTGGTGGTACTTATAGCTATTGGTAAGAAGGGGCATGAAATGCTAGAGCATCTGCAGATCTGCAGAGTATAGGCCAACAAAGTAGAGTATAACTTACATAACCATAAGCATAACTTTCTCAAAGAGGATGTTTGATACTTTGATGAGTATGCCCATAACTCACTTTTCTTTCAATCCCACTGAGCTCAGAGCAGCAAGGAAAGCTGAATGGAGCATGATGCTCTGACGTAGTCCAGCTCCTTCATATATCTGACCACATAGAGGTATAGCAGTAATGTAGATGCAGCCCGTGCATATGCCAAAGGATCAAGAGAAAGGTGAGTTTACAGGTGATCCCTGCAGATAGGCATACTGGGGCATCCCTAATTGGTGTGCCACACAGAGAGGGAAATGACCAGCCCTGTAGTCTTCATGCTCTGGGCTGCTGGCTGCTGTGACACAGGTTTCCTCTATGCGTCTTGATGTCAATTCTTTTACTTCACCTGGTCTGGTCTGTGGTCTCTGGCCTCTCTCACAGTGGCGCAGGAGTAGGTGGAGGCCTTTAACATTTTTCATAATGCTTTCCCTTTTGTAGAAAACTGTAAAGGCAATGATATCAGTATAAATAGAAAATAAGTAATGTTTACCCGCCTGAGATTTCTATTTCTTCTTTTCCTTTGAGAGGTGAATACACTATGTATAGATGTGATAACAATACAAGTACATTTCATTTCTAAATGACTATTTTTTTTTGGACAGACTGAATATTTTGGCACTATCTCTATTGGAACCCCACCTCAGTCCTTCACTGTCTTGTTTGATACTAGTTCTGCAAACTTTTGGGTTCCATCTATAACCTGCACCAACTTCAATATAAACCCAGGCTGCTGTAAGTACTGCATACACTTGGGGCTGATTTACTAATATTAGGCTCGATTCAGAGAGACACAAAAAAACGTTTTCGTGCCGATCTGTTTTTTTTGTGAAATGTTTCCGTTCTCGTATGAGTGTACAAGCGATTCTGTGCATGCATTGAAAACCTTGTGTAAAGTTTCCGTCCGTTCGTACGGCAGATTACGAATTACGAGGATGTCATTTTCCATCCAGACTTTTCCGTTTCATTTCCACATGTTACAACGTAGGCTTTAGTTTTTGACCTTTTCCCATCGCATCCTCCAACGAATCCTTTACGTTTCCCGATAGATTCTGTTTCCATTTTACAAAAAATAATCGTCCAGACGGAAATCCTTACGATCTTGCGCCTGCGCACTACAAACTTAACTCATTAAAGTGCTCGCCTACATATTTGCCACCCTCACTTCTACTACAATGTTTAGCTAAATCACTTAGCACTATCCTCCATCTTCCCTTTTGGACCCTTAAAGCTCACCCAAACCACTTCTCAGTTAGGTTCTTCTTCCATTTTAGCCCCCTAAAACTTACCCAAATCACTTCTCGGTCATGTGAATATTCATCTTTATATATTTCTGGGCTCATTAGTTTTGTGTTAATGTATTTTGTAAATGAAATGACAGTGTAACATTTTTTTTTGGGATGCCATCATAAAATATAAAATGTATCAAAATTTTGAAAATTTTACATTTTACAACTATAAAAAACAAAATACATAGCAATGGCAGGCCACAGAACATTATTCTTCATCTGTGGTCCCCAACGAGTTGCGCAGCTCCTGCATCTTGCCCACCAACTGAAGGACCCTGACACTCCGTTGTGCCACTCTGGCACATGTGGTCCCTGTTAAAAAACGTAAATTAAAATATTGGTATAACCTTGTTGGGGTCATACTGCAGTGCCCCCCCCCCCCCCCCCCCCCGTATTGTCCAAACACCTAAATCTGGACTTCAAAAGCCAGAGGGCCCTCGCCACCATGGGTCAGGTTTTGCATAGTGCCCGATTAGAGAACCCCTGGCCCGCATTCTGCAGGCAAAGAACGGGCATCAGAAGCAAGGGCAGGAGTGGCACATCTTGCCGTTCCTGCGGCCAAATATAAAATAATTACACAAAGCAAAGGTAACCAACTAAAACAATAACTCCTACAACAAATTAAGATTCAAGTTCAACAATCCAAATATAATTCACAAACGACATAAGTCTAAAAATATATAGCAATTATATGGATGTGTGGAAAAATAAATGTTTACATGCTAAGGACTAATTTAGGTCAGCATTAAAATGCATCTATAAGGCATACATGAAATGTATTAATTCAGGTATGCATTGCTATACAATTTATGGCCCCGGCCATGCTGATACATGCAATGCCTTGGTGCTAAAGGCACGCAGACTCCTCCACATAGCCGCAAAACATCTTCAACAATAGCAATCCGAGCCCTCAAAGGTGCCGTAAGTGGTTTGGCAATGAAACGGATTTATAGGGTGGTGATCCGTCGGAAATCAGCTCTCTGAATCAGACGGAAACCATCCCAACAACGGAAGTTATCTGAACGAACGGAAAATTTCAGATTTGTTGAGAAAAAGCTCCCGAAATGACGTTAAACTTCCGATTTCCTTTGGATTATCGAAAGAACATATACGTCTATGTTCGAACGTTCGTGCGAGTCGAAAATGGCCAAAAAAAAAGGAAAAAATGACAAACACCCACAAAAAATCTCGATTTCAAATACGAAAACAATGACATTTGGGATTTTGAATCGAGGCTATTGTCCGGAAGCCTTTCATCCACTCCACACACCCCGCATTAGCTGCAAAGGTGGGCCACAGCTCCATATTAAATCCTGATTATTTTATAGTGTATGAGTGTTAATAGTTCTTAGACCAATTTGGCCAATCTATCTATTACTCAATTGCCTGAGTAGTTGCTCAGACGGTCTGTCATGAATAGAGCAAAGAGAATGAAGAATGAGACCATTATGGCTACTGCTACAAATTATCATACGGGCAGGCTGATTCATTATTAGCGGCAGGTAGTGACAGATGAGCGTCTGTAGCAGGCATTTCAGAGCAACTCAGTCACTGTGCAGCATTGGTTAATACGTTGTGGGGAGTCGCTATATGAGCAGTACAGCGCTGTATGGGAGCGACTGGTCAGTGCGACTGACTCACAGCATGTTCATCAAAAAAACAGCCTCACACACCACATATGTGTGGATATGTGTGCAAAAACAGCCTTTAATCACACAGCCTCCGGCGCTCTGGGCTTCAGCGAAGCATTTTTGAGCACCGGAGGCTGTGTGATTAAAGGCTGTTTTTGCACACATATCCACCAGTAACAAAGCGAAAACATATGGAATTACATTGTTATTACATTGTAACATGAACACATTAATGCCAGACCTGTAATTTCAATTCTGCATAAATATATAAAAAAATGAAAAATATTTTCAAAAATGGCTTTTTCTAGGCCAGAAGAGGTCACAACATTATTTGAGTTTATTTAAAAAAAAAAAAAAAAAAAAACCTGTTTAAAGAGAAGTAAAAGAACGTCCATTGAAATGTGTGGGAGAGCGTCAGGTACCGAGAGGTAATACGTGGCGCTCTGCAAGGCTGAATGCCGGTGCTGTACACTAAGGCTGGGATAATGATGAATCGGACGCTACATGGCGTTGTTCTAGTCGCTCACCAGATCTGGCTTCTTAAATGTGTAATTGCATGCAGTCTCCGGTGTTCACCTGACGCTACTTGACGCTACCTGCCGCTGTACAGGCACTACCTGGCACTATCCCGTCAAGATAAAGGCCCCAGGTCTTTGGTGGATTCCTTATTGTTCAGAAGCAGGCTGTCACAGCAGTTCAGAGCGGACAATGAAGGCTACTTCATTCAGAACCCAACACAAAAGCTCATTCCTGTGTGTACATAGATTAACATTTCTAGGGACCCTATAACATACAGGGTTTGCCATCAAAATGTTGCTATGGTGCCCCATTATTCTCACTCATCCTGTGTAGTTTAGTGACAGGTATATCTTATACAGTCATTGCAAATTCAAAACGCCACTTGGGCAAGTGGCTAAATAGAGCGACACTGATTTAAATATAAATATTAGGTGCACTTCCCTGTGGAGTGTACCCAAAATAATACACACAGCTAACTGTGAAGTGGCCTCCACCCACTCCCAAATCCTAACCCCACAGAGACTGACTCTTGCACTCAAAGAATCATAATTTGATAAATTTAATTGTACATACACTTAAAAACATATGTTAAAACCAAAATTTCTGTGCCACAAGAAAATGCACCACCAGGGGGAGCTCACACTCAAATGATCTGGCTAGAAAATAAATAGAATTGTTCTACCTTCTGACTATACTAAATTTATTGTGAACATATATTAATAATCCATAAAGTGTTAGTGCCTATTAAAGTGCATTCATCTCAAGTAAACAGTGCCATTAACACAAATAGTGCAAAGCAAAAAGGTCCTACAATCGAAGGTGAAGTGCAGCAGCGCAAAGAACATCACAAGTAAAATGGTGCTTACATATGGATAGCAGAGTGTCCCACCCAGGGGTGCGACCAACGCGTTTCGAGCCTCAGCAGGCTCTTGCTCACGGCCAGTATGAGACGGTGTCTTGCATCAAGTGGTGGGGGGGTGCTCCCAGCCCCCTTAAATACACACCCGCCCGTCCGCTCCCACGCCGGGTCCCCATCCTGTGTGCGCGCTCCGTCACACTCCGGACGGAAGTGCGTCGGCCCGCCCACGTGACCTGACAACGCGCACGTCACTAAGGACGCGCGTCGTGCCTGTCACTGCACCACGCCCCCCGCCGGCTGTCAACAGAGGAAACAGAGGCAACTGACGGGGGCGCACAGGGGAACTCCGGCATCGGGGCGGGGGAGCAACCACTCCCCTCCACTACGCAAACAACACAGTCACTACCTAACAGACTTAAACTATTTGTACATCAATATTATCTTAGCATATTTACAAATCATTGTTGCATTATTAATAATCCTATCCCTCCCCACATCAACACTTGACAAGGAAGCCCGCTGGGTCTCGCATTCAGCAGCTCTACCATGTCCCTCCTTATATTTTATTATTTTATTAATGGGTGCTACGTTGCTATTCTTTAACCAACATACATTATGCCCATTTTCACATGGGCTTGAAAGGGTCAAGCACCCTGACAGGTATATAAAATGTGGGCTCTAGGCCCCCCACTCACATGATTCCTTGACATCAACGCTACATTGGAACCGCTAAGTAAAAATAGGAAATTAAACACAATGAGCATACAGATCAGACGGGAACTGCCCACCTGGTGGAGATTGGATAGTAAAGGGAACCAACTAGGGGGGCAAACATTTTTTTTTCTCTTATCCCTGTATCTCCCCACCCTAAGATGTCCGGCCCATCCTTCTGTTAGAAAGGGCCGCGTTGACAGGCGCACACAGGCCAGATTACTCCATCATACATAGTGGGCCGATGACCTTCAAGTTAGTGGAGTGGTTGCTCCCCCGCCTGACTGCCCCGATGCCGGAGTTCCCCTGCGCGCCCCCGTCACTTGCCTCTGTTTCCAGTGATAGGCGGCGGGGGGCGTGGTGCAGTGACAGGCACGACGCGCGTCCTTAGTGACGTGCGCGTTGTCAGGTCACGTGGGCGGGCTGACGTACTTCCGGACGGAGTGCGGAGTGGGGACCCGGCGTGGGAGCGGACGGGCGGGTGTGTATTTAAGGGGGCCGGGAGCACCCCTCCACCACTTGATGCAAGACACCGTCTCATACTGGCCGTGAGCAAGAGCCTGCTGAGGCTCGAAACGCGTTGGTCGCACCCCTGGGGGGGACACTCTGCTATCCATATGTAAGCACCATTTTACTTGTGATGTTCTTTGCACTGCTGCACTTTACCTTCCATTGTAGAACCTTTTTGCTTTGCACTATATGTGTTAATGGCGCGGTTTACTTGAGATGAATGCACTTTAATAGGCACTGACACTTTATGGATTATTAATATATGTTCACAATAAATTTAGTATAGTCAGAAGGTAGAACAATTCTATATATTTGATAGCCAGATAATTTGAGTGTGAGCTCCCCCTGGTGGCGCATTTTCTTGTGGCACAGTAATTTTGGTTTTAACATATGTTTTTAAGTGTATGTACAATAAAATTGATCAAATTATGATGCTTTGAGTGCAAGAGTCAGTCTCTGTGGGGTTAGGATTTGGGAGTTGGTGGAGGCCATTCCACAGTTAGCTGTGTGTATTATACAGTCATTGCTTTATCTGCGACAGCAAGAAAGCTCTCAAATAAATGTAAACATGTAACCAATGTTATATAATTCTGCAACTCCATTCATCTTTTCTTACTTCCTAGCCAATCACCAAAGGTTCAATCCACAGAAATCATCAACTTTCCAAGCTAGAAACACTACAATAATGGAGTATAATGGAGCTATTGGCACCCAGGGATACGACACTGTGCAGGTAACGAAATATACTATAAAAGCTTAGGTGTACATGTGATGTTGTAAAGGTTTTATTCTAACCATACTAAACAAAATGTCTGTATATTTATAATATTGCTATTTTTTAACTGTAGATCGGAACAACTAAAATCACCCACCAGATTTTTAGTCTGGCTGAATATGAGCCTGGTTCATTCTTCTACTATTGTCCATTCGATGGAGTCCTGGGACTGGCCTCTCCAAGCATCGCTTCTTTCGATGCTTTACCAGTATTTGAAAATATGTGGACCGAGGGTCTCATTCCTCAGTATATCTTCTCTGTTTATCTCAGCTCGTAAGTATTATTTAATATTTAATATTCGAACAAACGTGTCATACAAACCAATTATTGCAACACGTGTATAAAGCACAGTAAAACATTATAATACCTACACACCCCTGCAAATGATTGATTCATGCCAATCCTTTATTACATTTTATTTTGGGAAATAATCTCAATCTCTCTATGACTACAATATGATGAATAAATCGTACAAACATTCTGGAGAATCGTACAAACATTCTCAAGGCTAGTTTGCAGACAGAAAGTCTAGAGAAAAAATCTCTGATGAGGAGCCTTATTTATGAAGCGACAACACCATACAGCTCCACTGCCTCAGCGGCGCTCAGCGTGTGATGTAAGAAACAATAAAATGGCAACGCTGATGCGGCTCTCAGCTAGCGTCTTATTTAACACTAGTGCCCAAAAGGACCTGGCGCTCTAGTTGAGGCAGCACCAAGTGAAAGCAGTGCTGTAGGTCAAGATCTCATAGAGTTCAATGAGCTGAACTGGATTGCAGTATTTTATGCTTATAATTACCGTATTTATTTTTCCCCAAAAGTGTGGGAGAAAATGTCATTGCATCTTACCGGGCGAATGAAAAAAAATTAGTAAACTTCATATATATTGCTCTAGTGTTGCTGGCCAGGCGGCCACAGCCACGGGGGGCCAGAAGATGGAGAAGCGGCAGGCGGACAGCAGGGTAACTGATCTCCACCCGCTGTCGGCACTGGCCCCGCCAGCCATGATCCACGCTGTCCATGCCGCCACTGCTTTTTCTCTGGTGACAGGCACACAGAGCAAACACCTGGCTCTGTGCAGTGGGTGGGCATGGCCGATGCTTATCGCAGGCTATGCCCACCTGCTGCAGAGAGACGGGTGTGCTGGCTTGCGCCGACGGAGAAGAAGTAGCGGGGGTGGCGGGGACAAGGTGGATCATGGACAGCGGGGACGACGCCAACAGCGGGGAAATCAGACAGGGACCAGTTACCCTGCCTCTCCGCCTGCTGCTCCTCCATCATCCTTCCACTTTTTTTTGTTTTGTTTTTTTCTTTTGCCTATGGAAAATGGGAGGGGGAATGCCACACTGCCTATGGGAAATGGGAGGACGGGGAATACCGCACTGCCTATATAGGGAATGGGATGGGGGGAAGCCACACTGCCTATGGTGAATGGGAAGGGGGATGCCACACTGCCAATGGGGTATGGGAGGACAGGGAATGCCACACTGCCTATATAGGGAATGGGATGGGCGTGAAGCCACACTGCCTATATGGGGAATGGAAGGTGGGAAGCCACACTGCCTATGGTGAATGGGAGGATGGGGAATGGCACACTGCCTATATGGGGAATGGGATGGGCGTGAAGCCACACTGCCTATATGGGGAATGGAAGGTGGGAAGCCACACTGCCTATGGTGAATGGGAGGATGGGGAATGCCACACTGCCTATATGGGGAATGGGAGGGGGGATGCCACACTCCCTTTACAGGGAATGGTAGGGGGTATGCCACACTGCCTATGGGGAAGGCTGCCTGTAAGTGGAGGATTCTGCACCTTGACTATTTTTTGGTTCTTGGGGGGGGGGGGGGGGGGGTGCTTGAGCACAGCATTTGGTTCAGGATTTATTTTTTCCTTTTTTTCTCCTCCAAATCCTAGGTGCATCTTATGGGGAGAAATACAGTGATAATACACACATTTTATTGTAGAGAACTTGCATTGTGACTTGTCAATTAGTCATCATTAGTTTGCTGGAGACTATTCCACAGACTGGTAAAAAAAAGGATTGTCTATGGGAATTGAGGGAGTTCCCCTTGACCTTAGAGGGAATTTTACTTAAAAAAGTTTTTTTCTTCATATTTTTTGTATTGAATATATATATATATATATATATATACTTATATTCCCACTTCATTTTCTCCTCTCGAGACTAAATACTTTAATTCCTGTAATGTTTCTTCATACCTAAGATCCTTCACCAAATGGTGCCCAGAACTGGACGGCCAATTCCAAACCACACCAGTACCTTGTGAAGAGGCAATATTACATCTCTATACTGCAATCCTGATTAATGCATGACAATATCTTGGCGGACTTGCAAGCAGCTGGTCCCCATTGAAATCTATGGACCCAAACTTTAGAAGGGTGTCTGTGGCGGGAGGGGGGGCAATGCAGAGTGTGCAGCCGGAAGCACTGCTGTAACAGACCTCGGCCCTGCGCCTCCTTGCATGAGTAAGGACACTTTTATTAATAATAATAATAATAATAATAATTGCATACATTTTCTTTTTTAGTCAAGGACAGAGTGGCAGCTTTATTTTGTTTGGTGGAGTAGACTACAGCTTTTGGAATGGAAACATAAACTGGATCCCTGTCAGCTCGCAAACATACTGGCAGATCACAGTGGACAGGTAAACTCTGAAATATCCATAGATCTCAGATATTATTATAATTATCATGTGATTTTTCCTTTTGTAGCACTGTACACAGTAGTAATTACAGACATGGTTTGTGCCCTGTGTGTGATTTAAGTAAAAGAGGAACAAAACCCATGATTACACTCCTTTTTGTGTGAAACCTTTCAGGAACACACACTGTGGGCCTTATTCATGAAGGGATAGTGTCAGGTAGTGCCTTGTAAATGACAGGTAGCGACAGGTAGCGGCAGGTGAACGCCGGACACGGCACGCAATTACACATTTATCAAGCAGAATCTGTTGAGCGACTGGGATAACGCCATGTAGCGTCAGATTCATCATTATCCCAGCCTCAGCGAACAGTGCCGGCGTTCAGCCTTGCACAGCGCCAGGTATGACCTCTCACTACCTGTCGCTCTCCCATACATTTCAATGTATTTCTCTTTAAACAGGGGGTTTTTATTAATTTTATTTTTAATTCTCAAATAATGTTGTGACCTCTTCTGCCATAGAAAAGGCCATTTTAGAAATTATTTTTCAGTTTTTATATATTTATGCAGAATTGACATTACAGGTCTGGCATTAATGTGTTCATGTCACAATGTTATTACAATGTAATTCCATATGTTTTCGCTTTGTTACTGGTGGATACATGTTAAAAAGCAGCCTTTAATCACACAGCCTCTGGCGCTCTGGGCTACAGGAAAGCATTTTTGAGCGCCTGCCGTGTGTGAGGCTGTTTTTTTGATGAATATGGTGTGAGTCGCTAACATTCGCACTCTTACAGCACTGTACTGCTCATATAGCGACTCCCCACAATGTATTCATCAATGCTGCACAGCGACTGAGTCGCTCTGACCTAGCGACCCACGGCCGAGCACAGCGACTACTAGCGGGCGCTCTGAAATGCCTGCTACAGACGCTCATCTTTCGCTACCTGCCGCTAATAATGAATCAGCCTGCCTGTTTTTTTCACCGGTATTCCCATGGTGAATGTGCAGGCTCTCTACATTTCAGCGTTCAATGCTGTGCATTTTTATGAGCAGCATAGAAAGCTGAATGGAATGAGAATGGTTAGCATCCCTGCTGCTGCTTATCCCTGGCAGTGTCTACCGATGCCAGCCATTTAGGTAAGCTATTCGGCAGATGGAGGGATGCTGGGAATTCTGCCACTGTCTGTGCATACACAGTGGAAACATCAGAAAGATGTTTATTACAGTGAATCAGGGGGTTCATGTCCCAATTTGGGATGACCTACAAAGACCACTGACCCTAGTGTCTTAAAGTGGACCAAAACCCAGACCGATCTATAAGATTCCCGTACAGATCGATTCCCCCCCCCCCCCCCCGGCCATCCAAAATCCGGATGCCCGACTGTGTGAAACCCTCAGGTCTCCCCATACACTTACCTTGTTTCCCGGTTCAACAGTGCATGCACGAGCCGCAGCTGCATCCCTGCTATCCCTCTAGCAGGGCGAGTGCCCGCGGCAGGCATTTGTGAATGGCCGGCGCGGGCACGCTCCATGTTAGAGGGAAGTGGGGGGTGTCGCCGCCAGTGCGCTTGGAGCACCTGGCCTTAGACGAAGGCATAGACGAAGTGACATCTGCAGCTCCGAGCGTGCTGATTGAACAAGCGGCCGAGCATGCACCGTAGGACCGGGGAGAGGTGAGTTGGCTCGGCAATCTAGGGGGTTTCGCACAGTGGGGCACCCCCGATCAGGGTGCTCTGGGGGAAAGGACCAAAACCCAGGATAGTCAAAATCCTTGCTTTTGGTCCAATTTAAAGACTTTTGGCTGGTGGTTGCTCTTTTTTAAACCAGGTTAAATGCTTGTCTGAAAAAGTCATTTTAAAGAGCACTTTTGAAACACTGGAGCGTTGGAAAGTGTCAAATTGAGGAGGGCATTCTAGAGAATTGGAGAGGCATGTGAGAAGACCTAGAGTCGATAATGAGAGGATGCAACCAGGGTGGAGAACAAGAAAGGATCAGATACACCGCCATAGACAGCAGTGGAGGGCATTCCAGAGAATTGGAGAGGCATGTGAGAAGTCCTTACAGGTAGGAGTGGGAGGAGGTAACCAGGGTGGAGAACAGGAGAGGGTCAGAGACACAGCCATAGACATTGTGGACAAAACAATGTACCAAACTAATGCATCACTCAATATTTCAATGTTTGTGCCCTGTGTACAGTGTCTCAGTCAATGGACAGGTCATTTCAAGCAATTTTCAAGCTATTGTAGACACTGGAACCTCTCTTCTGGCTGGACCATCTAATGCTATAGACAATATCATGGAATACATTGGAGCAACCCAAGATTCATATGGAGAGGTGACACTTTCATAACCACATAAACTAACTAAACTAGTGTAATGTTTCAGAAATATAATTGCCAGTGTTTGACCCTACAATGTACTGATGAATGCTTTATATTGCTTTATACTGTAGTTTACGATTAATTGCAACAGCAAGTCACCAGATGTAGTGTTCACCATCAATGGAGTTCAGTATCCACTGCCAGCCCGCGCATATGTGCAACAGGTAAAGGTATATTAAAGTATATTAAAGTACAGAAAAATTGCTTAGATGTTTTCTACAATGCTAATGTGCTTTTCTTACAGAATGGGCAAGAGTGTGTCGTAGGATTCCAGTCCATGGTATTGCAACCTAGCGCAGAAGCTCTTTGGATTCTAGGAGATGTATTTCTTCGTGATTATTATGTGGTGTTTGACAGAGCTAATAATCATGTTGCTATGGCTCCAGTTGTATAAAAATGTAATTTATATCTTTCTGCTATATTGTCTATCTATTCTATAACACATCGACACAAATTGTTGGCTTCCCTGATATTGAAATACTTCTGTATTGTATGTTTTGGATTGAAATATGGCTTTAAGATGTCAATATAAATAAACATATTTAGGCATAACTAGTCATAATTAATTATTGTATCATGTGTTTAAACTCTACTATTTAAGTTATTTTGGACCAATGTTCTTTATAGGGACGGTCCGCAAACAGATCAAATGATGCCTGTCTCTTGTGTCTCTCATCCATTACTTGGGGTGCTGGGAAGAAGCTGCAGCTGTGCTCCAAAGTTTACCTTTTTCTATACCATTCCTCCACGGCCACACCCCAAAGTGGAGCTGATATGCCTATAAAACAATAAAGCTGTTTTACTTTAAATAAATCTTTATTATTGAGAAAAACGGATTATAGCTTATAGAAAGAATATGCATTTGGCACAAAAAGTATCATAAAAAGCAGCAATTCTTTTATAACCATACAAGTAGCTGCCCAATTTATAGACAGACGGGGAGGCCGATTCATCAATAGCGCCAGGTAGCGACAGATGAGCGACTGAAGTATGGCGCTAAGAGCGCCGCTAGCGTCAGCCGCGGGCGGTAGCGATTCGCTATAGCAGGCCTCCTCAGTCGCTACCTGGCGTTGTTGCGAACAACGCCTACATTGCTGAATATGATGTTGGCCCTCAGCTTTGTAGGCGCTGTCAGTCAGTGTGACCACGCTATTCTACACAGCGCCTGTTAGCTTTGCTGTGTCCTGGCCATCCAGTACCTTCTGAATAAAACACATTGCCACATTTGTTAAAAATTTAAAGAGTTTTTATTTTGTGTTGAAAAGGAAATTAAATTCAACCAGATATTCTAATATAAATGCCAAATAAAACATAATTAAACACATAGCCACAATTTTTTTTTTATTTTATTTGTTAAATAAAAAGGAAATACAATTAAACCACCAATGAGAAAGAAAATGAAAAGAAAAACAGAACAGAGAAAAATGGAAAATCGAAAAAGAAAAGAAAAACAGAAAAGAGAAAGGAAAATAGAAAAAGTAAATAAAAACAGAAATGAGAAAGGAAAGGAAAATAGAAAAGGAAAATAAAAACAGAACTGAGAAAGAAAAGGAAAATAAAAACAGAACTGAGAAAGCAAAGGAAAATAAAAACAGAACTGAGAAAGAAAAGGAAAATAGAAAAGGAAAATAAAAACAGAACTGAGAAAGAAAAGGAAAATAGAAAAGGAAAATAAAAACAGAACTGAGAAAGAAAAGGAAAATTAAAATAGGAATTAGAATGAAAAGGAAAATAGAAATGGAAAATAAAAACAGAACTGAGAAAGAAAAGGAAAATAGAAAAGGAAAATAAAAACAGAACTGAGAAAGAAAAGGAAAATAAAAACAGAAATGAGAAAGAAAAGGAAAATTGAAAAGGAAAATAAAAACAGAACTGAGAAAGAAAAGGAAAATAAAAACAGAACTGAGAAAGAAAAGGAAAATAGAAAAGGAAAATAAAAACAGAACAGAGAAAGAAAAGGAAAATTAAAATAGGAATTAGAATGAAAAGGAAACTTACAACAGAATTAAACACATAGCCACATGTATATATATATTTTTTTTTTTATTTTTACACTAAAAAAAAAAAAATAATAAAACAGAAATGAAATTGAAAATGAAAAGTCCAACAGAAATTCTAAAGCAAAGTAAAGTGCAGGATAGTTTTTGAAATGGAAATTAGGGATCAGGGTGCATCTCTTTGTGCCTGAAAAAATAAGAAAAGTGCAGTTAGTATATATCTTTAAAGTTGTTTTGTCGTTGCCAAAAAAAAAATGCATAACTTGATAACCAACATTGGCGTCTTACACCCCCCTTAGAGTGGTTTTCGTCATCTTACACCCCCCTTAGAGTGGTTTTGGTCATCTTACACCCCCCTTAGAGTGGTTTTGGTCATCTTACACCCCCCTTAGAGTGGTTTTGGTCATCTTACACCCCCCTTAGAGTGGTTTTGGTCATCTTACACCCCCCTTAGAGTGGTTTTGGTCATCTTACACCCCCCTTAGAGTGGTTTTGGTCATCTTACACCCCCCTTAAAGTGGTTTTGGTCATCTTACACCCCCCTTAAAGTGGTTTTGGTCATCTTACACCCCCCTTAGAGTGGTTTTGGTCATCTTACACCCCCCCTTAGAGTGGTTTGGGTCATCTTACACCCCCCTTAGAGTGTTTTTGGTCATCTTACACCCCCCTTAGAGTGGTTTTGGTCATCTTACACCCCCCCTTAGAGTGGTTTGGGTCATCTTACACCCCCCTTAAAGTGGTTTTGGTCATCTTACACCCCCCTTAGGGTGGTTTTGGTCATCTTACACCCCCCCTTAGAGTGGTTTGGGTCATCTTACACCCCCCTTAAAGTGGTTTTGGTCATCTTACACCCCCCTTAGAGTGGTTTTGGTCATCTTACACCCCCCTTAAAGTGGTTTGGGTCATCTTACACCCCCCTTAGAGTGGTTTTGGTCATCTTACACCCCCCTTAAAGTGGTTTTGGTCAACTTACACCCCCCTTAGAGTGGTTTTGGTCATCTTACACCCCCCTTAAAGTGGTTTGGGTCATCTTACACCCCGCTTAGAGTGGTTTTGGTCATCTTACACCCCCCCTTAGAGTGGTTTGGGTCATCTTACACCCCCCCTTAGAGTGGTTTGGGTCATCTTACACCCCCCTTAGTGCGTTTTTTTGCTCTTTTTGATGGGAGTTCAAATACATTTAACCAGTAGTGCAGTACTTGCATTAGAGTGAAGGGTAGTTAGCTTACCGCAAAAAAAGAAGTGATCAGCCTTTCCCTTAGCTCATCGCCAGTCTGGGTGTCCTCACTTCTATCTGCGGGCAGGTTGGGGATTTCTGGCACCAGTGCTGTCTCCTCGGGGGCTTGGATTCGGTGACAAATGCAAATGTTGTGTAGCACACAGCAGGCAAGGATGATCTTGGAAACCTTCTGTGGGCTGTAGAGCATCTCTCCTCCTGGCCGTGCCAAACAGAGAAAGCATGCTTTCAGCAGGCCGATGGTTCTTTCCACAATGCTTCTGGTCTTGCGATGCGCTGCATTGTAGCGTTCATGGGCAGAGGTCCGTGGGTTCCTGACCGGAGTCATGACCCACGTTCTCTGCCCATATCCCTTGTCCGCTGTAGAAAAAACACAAGGAGAGAGACAGCAATTAGTACTAGTACATGTTTTTTGGTGGTAGTTTGGTTAAAATTGGCTTACTAGGCCACATATTAGCAAAATACATAGACATGGTTAATTTATTACCCAGTAGCCAGCCAGCTGGCATTTCGTTGTTATCAAACTTCCGGCACAGGACTGTCCGCTGCAAGACGTAAGAATCGTGGCATGAGCCGGGGAACCCCGATCTCACCGCCCGCAGCCTCATGTCTGGGTCACAGACCACCATGATATTAAGCGAATGGAACTGCTTCCGGTTTCTGTAGGACAGCTCCTGTGCACGGGGAGGGCGGAAAGGGATATGTGTACCATCAACGCACCCTAGCACATTCGGGATCCCTCCCATCAGATAGAAAGCATGTTTTATTTTGGCAACCTCTTCCTCATCCTCAGGAAACTTGATGTAAATTGGGATTAAATCACAAATTGCCAGAACTACCTGGATTAGTATGCGGCTCATAGTAGCCTGGCTTATCCCGCTGAGGAGGGCTGAGGTTGCCTGGAAGGTCCCTCGTGCCAAAACATTAAGAGTGGCACACAGGCGTACTATGCCTGGAATGGAATGAGTGCGTTTGGTGGATGGCTCGATTTTGGTCTTAATCTGATCATATAGGGACTGTAGTGCAGCACGATTCAGACGGAAGCGGCTCCTGATCTGCTCGTCACTTAAGTCCCATACTGAAAGGCGGATTGCAAAGGAGCGGGGTGCCCTAAGCCTCACAACACCCCGCTCCCTTTCCTCCTGCTCTTTCAGCATACACATACATCCATCCACCCAGACACCATACATCACCCTCTTATCCATCACACACACTAAAGATATATACAAAAACAAAAATAACCAAAAAAAACCACTAACACACAACACACACACAAACAATCACACTCCACACACACCCGCTACAATGCAGCTCACCACAAAACCAGAACTATAGTGGTCCAAACCACCAGCCTGCTGAAAACCAGCTTTCTAAGTTAAGCACAACCAAGAGGGGAGTTGCTGCACAGCCCACAAAAGGCCCCAAAATCAAGCCTCACTTGCTGTATGCTACACAATATTTGCAGATGCCACCCAAACCAAGCTCCTAAAGAAACAGCACTGATGTCAGAAATCACCCAACAAGCCACAGAGAGTGAGGACAGAAACCAGACAGAGGCTCAAATGAGCTAAGGGAAGCGAGCACAGCACCACACCACAGCCTTTGCCACAGTGTAAGAATAGCAGAAGCTAGAACATTCCTTCCTTTTATACTTCATTTTCTAAAGTGACAGGTCCGCTTTGCCGCCTTTTGCGTCGCTCTGCTATTTCCGGGCGCCAATTAGCCGACCCAGGTGTGCGTAAAACAGAGTGCGCACGCGCACGCTAGTAGCGCTACTAGCGTACTTGAGCCGTAACTTGCGTGCATTAACGGACATGGCCCAAAAATCAGGGGTGGACCAATGAAAGGGAAGCTGATGTTTTTTTAAATAGCCGTTAGGCTAAGCACATGTCACAAGGGTTTGAGATACATCAGTCCATTGTTGGATTTGGGTGTGTGTTGTTTGTTTAATGAGGTCTGTAATTAGTTAATTGGCTAACACACATGCTTCTGTCAGTGCAGTGGAGGTGTGCCTAGAATGAACTGGGCTGTATGTGTGAATCAATTAAGTGGGCTGCTTTTGGATTGGCTGTTAGAGCACATAAAACCTGCCCAAGCCTAAGAGATTGCGATGCCATTCTGTAGTGTGCATGCGTGCTTGTGGGGTGTGTATTTGTGTGTGTGTGCAGCTACAGGATGGAGCCAAATTCAGGACATCTGCCGGCCACAGCAGGCCCGAGTAGGAGTTTGGTGGGTGCTGTGCGCAGACCTCCCTTACGGAAAAGGGCACAGCCTGAAGGTGGGGCAGCACCCCAGGCTAAGCGCCCAGGTGCCAAGAGGGAGCCTGAATTTAATTTGGCTGAGAATAATCATCTTGTGCGCCTGACACTTGCTAAATGGGAGCTGATATTTGGCTCCCAAAGCAAGTCCATAGGCAAACAAGAAAGAAGCAAACTGTGGGATGCCATTGGTGTGGAGCTTAGTAGCACAGCTCAACACCCACGTAGTGGCCCATCCTGCAGGAAACGCTTCTACACTTTGCGAGGGGCCCTTATGAAAAAGATGAATCACGATCTTGATGTGGACAGTGGGTTCATCCAGGCTCCAAAGAGTACCTACAGGCCGTATGAGGAGATGCTGAAGGCCAAAATCCCACTGGCTCGGCTGCAGGGTGTGGATCCTGGGGATGATAGCACCGGTTGGGCTGAAGGTACATATTTTCTGGCTTTTACAATAACCTAATGTTAATGTATGTGATTTGCATTTTTACATTCTGACCAACTAACAGTAGGACCTGTGAAGTATTACATTACAGCTCAAACATTTGTAACTTTTCTGTCTGTTGCTTTATGCATAGGTGCACATGCTGCTGTCCGGGATGTGCCTCAGGACACCCAAGCTCCTGCCCTTCCAGCAACCTCAAGGCTACCCCAGTCTGCCATTGAAGGTATTTACCCATAATTTGGTTGCTGGTTTTTTTTTTAACAAATGGGTGTGGGAGCAGCTCAAACAATCAAGGTTTGCCCTGTTGAGTATTAATAATATGTGCCTGCGCCCTAATTGCACGCCCACTGTAACACTCACAGCAAGTAACTAACAAGGCCCTAACATGTGTAGATATGTAGGACGCCAGAGATGTGTAGCCATATATCGGCATATCAATGTGGGAGCCACACTTGGCTTGATTAGTCAATATTAGTGAAAGAGCTGCTCACACACCTTAATGCATGTTGTATTTTGCAACGCACATTAGCTATGGCTCAATGTTGGTTTTATTTTGGCCTAGCTCCCATGCCCTTGGCCCCAGCATCTCCTCCGGATCCCACCTACTCTTTGGATGTCGGTAAGTGCATGTGTTCACCTTGCTTGATCCACTTTTACTCAAGTGCATGTGTCTCATTCCTCTTTTTTCTTGGTAGGCCAAGTGACTGGTTCATCTTTGGACCCCACTTCCGATGTTGCCGGTCAACAGGACCCTGTTGGTGTGTAGAGCAATACATAATGTATCCTTTATGCTGTTTATGTTACACTGGTTCAATTTGGTTAGTCTACTAAGCTACATGTTTGCTTGGTAAACTTGAAGATGCCTCTTGGGAGTGCTGGTTGCCTCCCCAGGGTCAGTCTATTAGTTATTTGAGTGATAGCAATGTATATTTGCGGACATATTTTTAGCCAAACATTCCCTGTAGTAGTTTGCTGATTATTTAGAGACATTTTTTTTTTTTTTTAGTTGACCCGAATATCGGAAGTGGCTGTCCAGAAAGGGCCCCTCAAGTTCCAGCTGCCAGAGATGAGGGTAAGTGGTTTGGCCTTGCTGTAGTCTGTATTTTGGCTCTAATTTTGTGCCACTTGCTTCTGGCAACTTGTGTGTCCACATGTATTTTCAAGGTCCAAGCTCGAGTGAGGACCCCACTCCAGACATCTGGGATATTGGGGGTATGTTTAATTTAAGCAATGTTTATGATGAGATTTGCAGAAATTAGTGCGTCTTAGTCCTGTAACATACATGTTAACAATCTGAGTTTAACAGAGACCTTTGGTCTAGTGTGTATTTTTGAACTTTTTAGAGGTATGGCCTCGATAGCCTAACCAGGTTACATTAGAGTTTGGCCCACAGACCTACTAACCTGATTTTCCTGTTTAGCATATGCCAACTTGCCCGACATCTCGGATGTTGAATTGCGACTCTCTGGCAGCGATACCTCGAGCCTACCTGTGCCGGAGGACACGCAGGTAACATGGCTGATGTAGACGACCTCGAAACACATTGGCATATTCGTGGGTAGTGGAAGAAGTAACATGTCACATTTCCTTTCATTGTTGTTTTGGCAGGAGGCGGAACCAGAACCCCAAGCTGGGACCTCTTCCCAAGTCCCATGTGGCCAAGCTTCAGAGGCTCAGACAAGGGTAAGTTGTATAGTGAGTGTTTATGGTAATTTTTTGGAGGGGCATAACTGCATTGGTTCTGTTTGACTAAAATGTGGTTTACTATTTGTTTAGCCTCAAACCACAGCAAGAGGAGGTGTGGCACCAACCAGTGCCGATTTCTACGAGCTAGGGGTCCGGATGCTGGAGGACTACAGTCGCCAACAGCCGCGTGATGGAACTAATGAGCGCATTGCGGCGTTGGAAAATCAGGTGCTGATGTGTCAGCAACAAAATGAGGCCCTGCAGCGCCAGGTGGACCAGTTACGGCAAAACCAAGTACAGAACCAGGACCTTGGTCGGCTGGCAAATGTAATCGAGCAATCTGTACAGCGCCAGGAAGAAGCAATACAGCGCCAGGCAGAAGCAATACAGCGGCAGGACCAAACTTTGTTGTTGCTACAACAGCTCATACAACAGCAGTCTATATTTTTTACTGCACTGTTGTCCCCCAACACCGCCCCTAGCAATGACTCCCAACCTCCCCGGCCACCCAGCCAAGAATATTAATTTGTAAACCTTTTTCTTATGATTTATGTAAATATATTTTTGAAAACCACCTCTAAATTGTGTTTATCCATACATGTGAAAGCGAAATACACAGTCATGGATGATTTGCTCAATCATCTCTAATATTATGCCACCATTTATGTGCCACATTAGTTAACATTGCTTACTATGGTGTAAACATGTACTGGCTCAAAATGGCTGCCTAATTTTAGACATAATGGTTTTTGGGAATCTAAACCTATGCTGGTCAAGGAACAACACAGTTATTTGTACAAAAAGTTGTATTTCAAAAAATTGGCCCAACACGGCCAACATAGGCCAACAAAGCCACAAACCATTGAAATGGCAGCCATCCCCCCCACCCTAACGTCTCCGATGCCTCTTCATGGCCAGCAGCATCCCTTTCATCTGTCGGAAGGCCCGCCACAGTCTGCGATGCTGGCGTATACAAGCTGTAGAGATGTGATTAAAAATAATATGTTAGAATTTGATTGGGAACTCAACATACACAGATGTAGCAATGTAATGTCAGTGTTTCTAACTTGCTAACACTCACATTAACATTGGTGAACAATGTGCCCTTAACATTTTAAATTAAAGGTTTAATATTGGCTTCAAAACATGTTAGGACCACATACCTTTACTCTTAAAGTGGACCAACACCCACAATATAGTTTATCATGGGTTTTGGGCCCATGTTGTTGCTCACAGATCTGTTTTTTCCCTGATGTGTGTATACACACAGTAATCCATAGCCACTCACCTCTCCATGCTCCAACGTGATTGGCACAAAAAACGCACGCTAACGTCTATGCAGGGAACAGGAATGTACAATCCTCTTCCGCCGCCTCTTCACGCATGTCACTCTCTGGCTGCTCATGGGGACCCGGCGGCCATTCACAGAGGCCCAGGGCGGAAAAATGCACGTCTGGAGTGGTGCGCGGGAGCCAGCGGAAGATAAGTTCCGATAATTAGGGGTTTGCTTGGTGGGTTTGACCCGCGGTACATGCACTTATCGTATGTTCCGCGGGGTGTTAGTTGTTAGTTGTTGGCAAATTAAATGTTTAATGCACATTAAACACCCTTGGTGTTGGGCCAGGCTAACTCTTGCAAAAGTAATAATGTTTATGGCCAAGTAAGGACATTTATGTCTTTAGTCCCAGCCAAACATCAGGGCCTAAGGATGATCGAAGTTTGCCCTATAATGTTATGGGTAAACACCTAATCAGCCCCATTTGGTTGTCTATACGCCACAAATAGTCCGTATGTGTCCGTAACAAGAATGTGAGGCAACTATCAAGGATGGTGACTGGCATGTTGGATTATTGTACAAACACATTTAACCTAGATGTGTGTGAAATTCACACATTGGTAACTTAAAAATTTCTACAAATGTAACTAGAAGAGAAAGGTTTCACAAGTATTTACCCATATGAATTTGGATGTACTCACCATCGCAGCTGTGGCGGTGGCCCATGCTGCTGGCCGTCCCTGGAGCTGGTGTGGGGAGGAGGAATTCTGCCTCCGTCTGCGTAGCAACATCTGTCCATAAAAAAACAAAATACAAAACAACATTTAGTGGAGCTATGACACCCGAAGATTTGACATCAATCTGGTTATTGAGTCTTACCTCAAAAAAAAAAAACTTGTTTACATACATGTTAAACGATATTTGCTAGATTCCTGGTCCATTAGTTAATGTGAAGTGTTTATGGTTGCCACATGTATCCGTTAGGAAAATCTGGCACTAACCTTTACATTGCAATGTAAATGACTCATTACCAATTTAATGGCTAATGTTACCAGTGTGCAACATGTGTTGGGCCTAACTACTTCACGTAAATTAACTATTGCTAGCACACATCATGGTGTGGCCAGAAACATAGGGGTGGTTGCCAGTTGGCTAGCACTGTAGTGTGGTTTGTGATGTTAATGTACATTAGCAAACCAGCTGAGACAATGGACCAGGAAACGTGTCTGTTAAAAGTGGTCCAAGACCCAGGATTGTTAATATTCAGTGTTTTAGTCTACTTTGGCAGAGCAACACAATTTTAGTCCGCCACCGCCCCTGCCTTCCGCACATCACTCCTCCAGTGTGTGCGCACGCGCATGCCAGTATGAAACAGAGCGCAGGCGCACACACATCTCGAGTGCCACACAGGAGGCGGGGACAATGGCTTCTGCCACCCCCAAAGAGGGAAGTAGTTTGTGGTGTTTTGTTGGGGGGTGGCCCTGGGTGAGGGATGTGATTGGGCAGGGAAGGCGCCAGAATCCAAGCAATATCATCAATGTTTGTGGGTCCACTTTAAGGAATGACATAAATTCCAAAATGAGATGGCTAACAACATACACTTACCACGACTATGCCCGAGGAGGATTTGACGCCAAAATTCCATGGAGGTGCCGCCTATATGATGCCCTGCAAATTACAGAGGAATGGCAAGGGCTAAGCACAAATGGTCAGATGAAACCTGTCACAGACTAACAATTAAAACATGTAAACTCACCAGGGGATGAAGCGCCACTTGAAGCCCAGGGAGGGCTCTGAGGAGGAGGCGGGGAGCCTCGGCTCCTCACACTCTGCTCCGAAGATCCACCAGGCAAAGGGCCACCCTCCTCCCTCTCACTCCCTGCTTGAGAGTGGCCCCTTGCCTGGTGAGAGTCCTCAGACTCAGAGTGTGAGGAGCTGAGGCTTGATCCAGCCTGCCCCCCAGCAGCACACTCCTCTGGGGCGTCATCCCCTTCCTCCCCTGGGTCCTCTAAATAGGACCCGCGGGAGGGACCCTCCCCCGATGACTCCCCCGAGTCCGCCTGCCTGGTTCGGGGGAGGAATCCCTTCCCACGTTTCCCCAGGGGAGGACGCTTATCTGTGTGGAGGGGGTGAAAGCAAATAATTAATATAAAGAGCAAAAAAGGACACAGCTTAGCAGATGATTCTGCACAAAGGCAAAAAAGAACATAAGCTTTAACTTACCTGATGCGTAGGCATCATATAGGCGGTACACGCCTTCTGGGTCCCGGCGCTTGAAATCAGACCATTTTTGCTGGATGGCCCGGATGGTCAGGTCGGTCTGGAAGCGCCGGGACACAGTGGCCTTCACCTCCATGGCAAGGCGTTTTTTAGCTCCTCGGGCATAGTCGTATTCGGCCAGGCAGAAGTCCTATGAAAACAAAAAAAACAACAAAAAAATATAAATACATGACCTCAGAACAATGTCATAAACAGTTATACAGAGACAAGATCAAAGTGGACCCACACCCAGGATTTACATTATTCTGGGTTTGGGTGCACTTTTGTGGGCCACAACTATTGTGGGTGGCCCACTGTCTGCAACCCCCTTGGAAGGCCCCAAATACACCGCTGAGGACACTCCCACGTCACTCCGCAAGCCAAACACAGCGCTCCACGCCGGTGTGGTATGCGCATCCAAGGCCCTTGGGAGGTGCATACCAGCTCAGCTGTGTCTGCACGGCAAAGTACGCATGTGGCGTTTGACTCTAACAGGGAGTGCGCCTGCACACAAAATGAAAATATGTATGGCGCAGGGGTACACCCTGCTAGAGGTAAGCGCAATAGGCATCCGCAACTCACGCATGCACAGATGGGACGGGGCAGAGGTAATTTTTAGGGCCCTCCAGGGGGGGGGGGCCATCCCAGCAGGACATCCACAATGGGGATGCCCCATGTGGAGTGTTAAATTTTGGCCTAAAAACAATACAAATTCTGCCCCTATCCCCCCTGTGTGTTTATCAATTTTTAAGGTAAAAATACATAAATAAAATACTCACTTTCACAACCTGGCCATTTACACGGCTATCCACCCGGGTGCGCCTTTGTTTCCTTGGCCCAGGAGGGGAATGGGTGGGAGGGGTGGTATTTGGGGAAGGTGAGGTAGGTGGGGGAGGTGGGGGAGGGGTGGTGGGTCCGGAATCTGAGGAGGAGCTGGGGAGGCGCATTACTCTTCGTTTTGGAGCCATATTGGAAACGCTAAGGAGGAAACAGGAACCGGAAATGACGCTAGCGACATTAGACAAAATAAAAAAAAACCTAACAAAAATACGCTCCACGCCCCAGCAACAAGCTATTCTCAGCTATGTGCAAGCTAAGTGGCGGAAAAACTAAAATGACGCTTGAAAACAAGCTAGTGGCATAAGCGCAAGACAGTTTTACCTTAAGGTGGCGTTGAAACGCAAAGGAGGATCCCGGAACCGGATATGACGCTAGCAACTGTGCTTCAAAATTCAAACACAAACATGCGCGCAGCAGGGACAAGCTAATATCAGCTATGTGCAAGCTAAGTGGCGGAAAAACATTAAAATGACGCTGCAAAACAAGCTATTGGCATAAGCGATAGACATTTTTACCTTAAGGTGGCGTTGAAACGCAAAGGAGGATCCCGGAACCGGATATGACGCAAGCAACTGTGCTTCCAAATTCAAAAACAAACATGCGCGCAACAGGGACAAGCTAATATCAGCTATGTGCACGCTAAGTGGCGGAAAAACATTAAAAGGACGCTACAAAACAAGCTAGGGCCAAAGGCGCAACGAATTATTAGCTTGATTTAGCAGGGGATTCTACATACTGTAATGCATAGGTCCTCATACACCGTTGTGCTTAAATATACAGATCTTATTCCTTCACAAAGTCATCACACAATCAAACTAGACAACTACCTGAAAATGTGGCACACATGAGAATGCATAACGGGTTGTTATGAGCTGGTACGACTGAATGTTAATCCTGCAATATGTGGCCAGGCACGCTCACAACTACAGTGTATTCATTAACAACGACTGGGGTCGCGGGAAGTGAATTCCTTGCAAATGGCAGAAGGGCACATGTATGAACAGCACAGCGCCGCACAACGCAGCGCAGCGAGGCACAGCGACGCTCGCGCCGCCACATAGCGAATTCAAACAGCGACTGCACAAACACTGACCAACACAGATTCATCAAGGACAGGGCTGCCGAATAGCTTGGGCGCTGACAATTTCTAAGAGCGAACGTGACCGCCCAACCTGACAGGCTACAAAATAGCTTTACAAGCCCCGTTTGTGTGGCAAACCAGCGATTTTGATGCCAATGAGTTTGGGTGGAGGAGATGCAATTCCCATGTCACTCACAACATTACATTGTGAAAAATAAAAAAAAAATCTAATACAGATAAATAACCAGCCAGATTCATAAAACATATCAATATAAACATGTGTTGAATTTTGGACCAAAGAAAAAAACCCCAACACCACTAAAAACAATCATTGCAGCGTCTGCCATTGAAATGTATGGGAGAGCGGCAGGTAGCGCCAGGTAATACGTGTCGCTGTGAAGGAATTTGCAGCGGCGCTGTTCGGGCCAGCCGGCTTCATGATGAATGCCGCGCTAGCCGTCGCTCTCGCCGGCGCTAGCCTCATTTAGCTTGATAAATGCGTCATTGTGACCGCCGCCGGGCGTACTTGAGTCGGTAGTCGCCGTTAGCTGCCGCTACCTGGCGCTCGTCAGACACTACCTGGCGCTATCGCTTGATGAATAAGGGCCTATGAAAGAGAAGTATAAAAAGGTAAAAAGAGACCAGATGAAGGTGTGGGACAGAAGAGGGGGGGCGAGGTGTCAGGGTGTTTTACATATATATGGGTATCACAGGTCATATAGTAAGTGCCAAAGGGATTAGCACTTATTTAGAAACGCATTATTATATCATATCCTAAAATTAAATTATGTGAAAGTAATGGAAATAAAAAGGCCAGTTACAGTTTTGTATGCAGTTCTTTAGAGCATTAGAATAAATGAAAAGCAGAAAATACAAATACAAATAAGTACAAATAGAGTAGAGTTTTATTTGGTTGTGTAAAGTAATGTTCTACATTTTTGGTTCAAATCCTTGTGTGACCTCTCCTGCCCAGCAAACAAACACTATTATTGTGTTTTTTTATGCACAGTTGTATGGGCAGGTCGGCCATTGCAGTCTCAGTGTTACAGTGTTAAAACAATGTCCTCCCATGTGTTTTCGCTGTTTCTGGTGTTTATATGTTGATATAGCTTCTGGTGCTCGACTCTAGAGCGCCCAGTTTTAGAGAGCCGGCGCTGGTTGTGTTTAGTATTTTCTTAAATATGGGCTTCAGCGCCGAGTGCTGGACACAGTTAACTGGCGCTAACTATCTTTTGGTGGAGCGTTGTCCTATTGTTAGTTGTAGTCTCGTCTTGGGCGCTTTGACCTCGAGACACCACCTATCGTTCTAGATTGGCTCTGCAGTGAATCAGGGAGAGCGCTTCTACAGCACCCCCCAGACATCACATTTATTAATGATGCACAGGATATTACAGCGTCACTTGTCCGCCCATTATGCTAGGCTATAGCGCCAGACATCCACTGGCAGTGGACGCTCTAATTGCCGCTACATAGACGCTCAAATGGCAATAGGTGGCGCTAGTCTTAAATTAGCTTCTAAATCTGGAACCAGTATGGTCAACTTTGTAAACAATTATTTTTATAAAAAGCATCAAGACTTATATTGGGGTGCATTACTTGGTATTAATAGACATGGAGCGTCTATGTAGTGGCGCTTAGAGCATCCGCTAGTAGACGCTGCAATGTACTACCATACTGATAACTGATGGTTTGGCCATGGCTGATAGAAGAAATGGATGAAATCAGAGAGAAAAGAAGGAAAGAGATAGGCTGGAATAATATGCTGTTAAAACAACATTTCTTTTTTCCTTTAAGGGTGTTACAACCCAGTGACCCTCTTACTTAGATAAAATGTCCTGGTGGTAATCAGTTGGGATCATTTGCTGCTAGAGGGTACCTGGTGTAAAAAGGTAGAGACAGAAATACAGAGGGCCACTGACCTAGGCCCTTGGTAGTTTATTAGTCAATGTAACATTCATTTGATACCTGCTATAATCTGACTTGGTTCCCTTAGATAGGCTGAAACAGGAGCATTTACCTATCAGTCATCTAATACTGCAATGCAAAACTGGACTAACCTGACGCAGCTGAAAAAAAAAAACTTGCCCCATCTGCATGTATGATACTAAATCATTGTCAGCACTTACATTTGCTCCTACATCCACTAAAAGCTGTAACGGGCCTTACCGATTTCCTTCTTGTCTTGGCCATCTATTAGAATGCGAGAGGCGTCCTTTCCCAGCACCCAGCCATGTTGCTGCCTGGATTTAACCAACACAAACCACAATGCACATCAGCAGGAAACCCAGCAGCACTTGCTACTGCAAGCTAATAGCAGGTCTATAGGGCTTCATTTTCAGGGCAAACTGACCACAGCAGGACTTACAAAAGGGTAAATACATTTTTATGTGCAGCAATCTGAATTGAACAATGTTTCTTGTACAAATCTAATTTTCATTAAGCATATCTATACTTAATCTGTTGTAAAATCTCTTTCAAGTTTCTGGCTTCTTGCTGGATCTTGGTATTCTGTACCAGTTTCGCCCCTATCTGTGTATGGGCTTTTTCAGCAGTAACGCTCCATTGCGCTAATTAGGCAAAAACATAAGACACGGAAGGGATTATCAAAATCTTAGAAAACAATAATAGGGTTCATTCAGCGTTTTGTATAATAGTTTTCATTTTTGTGCGTAAGAGCATTCGTTACACATGTTTCTTATTGATTGTAGGTGCATTCGCATGATTCAGAGCCTCCATCGGGAGCCTTTCGTTCTGTGTTCAACCCGTCCTCCAGGGTTTTTAGGGTGCTTTTCAACATACCTTGCTACGTAATGTGTCAGTGTCCAGTGAGGTCCTACTAGTTCCCTTTGGAAAACACCTGTTTTTCCCCTAATTTAATCCGTAAATTCAATTTTTTTGTATGTTTATTCGTAATGTATACGCATACGTTGGCTTGCACGCAATATATGCGAGCCTCCCTTTTTTAGTGTTTGCTATTCTTCACCCCCTGGCTCTGCTATTCCATTACTTATTCCTGTGCCAAGTCTCTTCTGCTCCAAAGTGCTTAACATGCTATTCCATGTTTGGTATGCATTCTTCTTTTCTCCTTTTCTAATGCTTACCTTTATCACTTTCATGTTTGGCATTCATTCTTCTTTTCTGCTTCCTAATGCTTACCTTTACCACTCTCTTTGCTCCAGTGAAGCTTATTCTCCTTGATAGTTGCATATTTGGGATGCCCACATGGATATAATGTAAACATTATTATAAATGAAAATTGGATGAAAGACACCCCAATGTTATTTAATTTTAAATTCTAGAACTTCGGTGTGTAGGCATACACAGTTATGTATTAGGGAAGTATAATTGTTAAAGACACACACATGTGCAGAAGGCAACATTCCACTACTGCAGTTTCCATTGTGAGATAGGTTAGGATGACTGGAATAAACTCAGAACCAAGCCGTGCCCTGCTGGATGATAGCCAAGGATCATGGCACAACAGCCCGTCTGCAAGCCTACACCAGCACACAATCAGGCAAAGTCAGAGCAGTGGCAAGCAAAGTGCTAGGGCAAGCCAAAGCAGTCCCAGCCATAGTGCAAGGCCAAGCAAGAGCTCTTCCAGCAAAAGTGCTAAGTCTAAGCAGAGCAGTGGCAGACAAAGTACTAGGGCACACCAAAGCAGTCCCAGTCATAATCCTAGGCCATGCAAGAGCTCTTCCAGGGCAAGACATAGCACCCACACAACAACCCCCCCTCACTCCTAATTTTTACCATGTCAGATGCAGCAGGGGTCTAGGGCAGCAGCAGGACAGCTCCAATCTAGATACCCCCCTCTCACCATCAGCATCCACTCCAGCCTGGTGCACCCCGGGCCAGACACCCAGTCCCCCAGCCTGCCCTGTCCAGTCACCAGCCAGTGACTAATCTACCCCCTCAGGATCTTCCTCAACACTCATAGCGCATATGTCCCCAATTCAACCACATACAGAGGGAGATAATGGCCAATCCTATGTTGGCCGACACCTGCAGTGGGGCACCATAAGTGGCAGGTTTAACGATGCCCAATGTATAGCTTTTGCAACTGGTGTATCTGACCATTTTGATCAGCTGTTTGGCGCAGTTCGAGAGCTACACCAAAACCTTTCAAGTACCACCTGCGGGAGGCCATCACCAGTAAAATTCTCAGTAGCCTAAGATTATTGTGCCATAGTGTTCACATTATACTATTATGTAATAGTGTATTGCCAACAATAAACCAAAAAAACTAAAATGACTTTTTCTTTCAGTTTAATCTCACTGAATACATGAAAAGAGGGTTTGAAGAATGCAGAACAAACCTTAAAGGCCAAGCCTTGGATCAAATTCAAATTCACATAAGCATAGACATATAAATATAGACACAAAATAACTAAAATGAGACAAGGTGATTCCAGACAGACCGACCAGAGGCACTCTGTGTGCATGGATAAACAGTTTCTGGAATATCCAACATTGCTGGAGAGGGGGACACATCTAGATATTGGGGTACCTTTTGCAGGAGGGCAAAGTTGTGTAGTACCATGCATAACACAATAATTTTAATAACTTTCTGTGGCTGGTACTGGAAGCCCCCCCCCCCTTTATGACCCGAGCAACGGATCTGGGTGCTCAGTAAGCCAAACACACGCTCAACAACAGCCCTGGTCTTCCTATGCGCCCAGCATGTGGCTGAGCCTGAGGCCGCTGAGTAGGGGTCATGAGCCATGAAAGCAGGGGGTAGCCAGAATCCCCTACAAAAAAAAAGCCACATACATCATACAAACATTGTCTCCTGAAAAAAGGGGGGTAGACAGGGGATGCATCCACAAATACACTAGATATACACGAGGCATAAATACTACAATAAAGGACTAATAACGATAGGACTTACCAAGTAGCCACCCGCCAGACAACTCCCCAGACTCAAAACGGCCATACAGACTGGAATTCCGCAGAATATATGCATCATGGGTGGAGCGTGGAAAACCAGCCATCACGCTCATAAAGGAATGGAATGTCCCATCTTATGGTTTTTGCACAAAAGACACAAAGCACACCGGTCAAGAGTAATAGAAAGGTGTAAGGTGGGGGGGGGGGGCATACCTTGTGTGACAAAAAGGACAAGGAAATGCTTAAAAACAGTATTGCTTTACTTTAGAGTAAAGCAGCTACAGTAAACAAAGGACTACTAGTTGAAGGGGAAGATTGAGTTCCACTTTACAGGAGCCAATACAATGCAAGGTGAAATAACACATTAAATATGGGAAGCTAGACTCCAAAAGTAACTACATTGCATGAAATGAAGGAGGCAAAAAGAGGATGAAAGGGAAAAAAAGACATACTTGTAGAGATACTCATCAGCGGCCAGAGGCACCAGTGCATGCATTCAATCGCACTCATGACATTGGGAATATTGCCCAGCTCATAAAGTCATAATTTAATGGCATTCCAGGCTACCATGGTGTCAGGGAAACATATGTATTTGTTCACCAAGGTATCCATGCCTTCGAGAAATTTATTGAGGGTGCGGCTGAGCGTAGGCTGGTACATGCCCACAGAGAGGGCGCCCAGCTGCTGGAATGAGCCATTCGCAAGAAACTGAAGGCAGCCAACCAATTTGGTCATACTCGCAATTGCATGCCCCTTGCTTGTGGTGGGGGGCAAACATGGCCGCAACTTACAATACAGTTTCTTGATTGAAAAATGGTTGGGTCAGCTTGAATAGCTCAATGTCCTGCATACAATCAACATCCACATGCAAAGCAAGCCGCGACATTGCAGATGCTCTACTAAGCAAGGTAATCCTCGAAGGGCTCCATAACGCTTTCCCGCACACCACAACAACACACTCTCACCAGGAAATAGAGCCCATAAGTGGAGCGTGAAATAACCCATTTTATTGGCCTCTCTCGAATGCCAAATCATGGCTACTCAAGGCTCTGAATCATGCGCAAGCCCATACTAATCACGTATTATACACATCAACATTAAAACAACATGAAGCAAATACACAGTAGATACGCAAGGCTTAAACACATGTACACAAATGCCAATATGAACAAAAAAAACACACCAGAAGCTTGAAAATGGACCAAAAAATACAAAATAATACACATACATACACTTTTTCATGTGTAAGTGCACTCAAAAGAGGCTGTGAAGCAACCTTATTATGTGTTCCGCTGTGTGAATCGAGAGTAATTGCAAGACGGACCTATGGGCACCTTCTTAAGCAGCAAAAGGAATCCCTGCATCTATGATGGTGGGAACTATGTCCTCACCTTTTGTTACAATGGTCTAAGAATAAGAGTTATCTATATTAGAGATCTCAACAACCAGAGCTATTTTAAAGCTTGATAATGTTCTGGTTTCTCACCTGGGAGTCCAACTGGGTCTCCCCTATGGGGGCCAGGCAGTGGCTGTGATTCCAGAACAGTCGGGGGTCCCGTAAGAGCAGTGTAACTGCTAAAGTGCGCTCAGGATGGAAATGACAATGTTGCATGCAGCATGTTGTCTGCCGATAACGCTAGTGCTCCCCTCCTAGTTCCGGCACCCCCTGTAACCGTGAGGGAATGGCGTAGTCTTTGGATCACCGTGCATTTACATCCCGTGTTCCCTAATCTGGAAAACACGGATGACGTCAATGACAGATGGGCCAAAAGGTCTCAAGGTGGGCGCACTGATGTCACCAGCTTGCCTCTCAGTCTCTACCCCAGTAAGGGTGGGCGGACCAGGAGGAGGGTGGGGGAAAAGTTAACTCTGGTGGCGCTGTGGCTTCTGGCCCGCATGGCCAGTGCTCTCTGTCAGTAGAAGCTGTCCCTGGGCCTCTTAAAATGGGAGGACCCAGTTTCCCCTGGTTTTTAACATTCTATAATTAAAGCAGACCTTCAACCTGAATAAGAGCCTATCTTGTATATTTCCCCCACCCTGTTCCTATAGATTGCCCACAAAATTCATCCTACCTGCATTTTTTGAGCCTTTTAACATCCAAGAAGGCGGTCCATGGAGTTTCAGGCTGCCTGCAGACAGGAACTGTCTTCTGACTATGCCTCATTCTGGGATTGCTGTCCTTTTCCTGACTCCAGCTCTGTTCTGTCTGTGCAAATGCACAGCTATAACTTGCCCCTCTGCACTTTTTTACCCCTCTCCGCAATATGTGATACTTCTGAGGCAAGATGGGGGAAGAATAATATATAAGCGACTAAAAACATAAAATATATTAATTTTAGATGCTGGGGAGTAGTTTAAGGGTTTGGGCTTTTCATTAAACCGGGCCTTCACCCTGAATAAGAGCATATCTTATATGTGTTCCCCACCTTGTACATAAAGATTGCCCACATTAAAAATCATCCTACCTGCACCTACTGCATTTTATGAGCTTTTAAATGTCCAAAATGGCAGACTGTGGAGTCTCAGGCTGCCTGCACACAGGAAGTGTATTCTGACTATGCCGCTCTGCATTCTGGGATTGCTGTCCTTTACCTGATCCCAGCTCTGCTCTGTCTGTGCAAAGCACAGCTATAACCCAGCCCCCTGTACTTTTGCCTTCTTCTCAGTATGTGATGCTTCTGAGGCAAGATGGCGGCGGCCGTATCATCCTGAACAGAGTTGCAGTCCAGTGAGGGAAAGAATAATAAGTGACTAAAAACTTTAAATATATAATAGTTAGGCTTCATTACTGAACACATAATATTGGTTTCCAGGATCTATGTCTCCAACCGGAAGGGTCAAATTAAAATAGTATCATGTCTAACAAATGTAAAAACCTAGTCAAAATAATATAATATATACTATTTCTGTTTTTGCTACAGTTGAAAGTGGACCAAAACCCACCCTTGAGTCTATGAGACTCCAGGGCAGGCATACTCGCTCCCCCTGGGGCATCCAGACTCAGGATGCCCTACTGTGTCAAACCCCTAGGTCACCTGAAAACTCACCTTCATTCCCAGTCCAACGGTGCATGCACAAGCAGCGGGCGCATCCTTCCTATCCCATTAGCAGGGTGCACGCTGTCTGTTAAAGGGTAGCGGGGGATGCAGCTGCTCGTGCTGACTGGACCAGAGGCAGCTCACGTGCGTAGGACCGAGAAAGGGCGAGTGAGATTGGGGCAAAGGGGGCAAGGACCAAAACCCAGACAAACTTTAGGTTGGTGGCTCCTGTTTTAACCAAAACTCATCTCTTTAACCAATATTCATAAAGATGGGCACTCCAACAGGTGTATAGTAATATACAAAATATTTTATTAATCACCTATAAAATTAAAAAATATACACAAGACAAGACGAATTAAAAATAAAGGTCTCCTGATAGTATGCTATTAATGATAGATGTAACCCTCAGCGCTAGCAGAACCAAAGCTGCTAAGCTGAATCCATGAAGGGGTTACATGAATCCTATATACAATAATTGAATAGATAATCCCAAATGAGGGCGGTAAATGTTAATGTACCGCGCCCTCCGGGCGCTCCCGCCCCCCTCCTTTCGCAGCCGATGACGGAGGCCGGGTCATCGCTGTGGGGGGGGGGCGTGACTGTCTGCGGGTGGGTGGGCGGCAACCCCTCACCGGGATTTCCGGTGACGGGGGCGGATGACGCGGCGCGCGGCCTGCGCCGTCGAGTACAAAGGAGTCTAGCAGAGATCATCTGGCACCCCAATCAGAAACCGTCGTGAACGGCGGAGCGCGCGGGGCATGCTGTGGTCTCCTGCCATTTACTTGCATGGGCGGTATTTACTCTATGTTATGTGGTGTTCATGATTGGTATTCACATTTTTTCACTTGGCACTTTGCAACACTGTAGTCATTTGTTACTTATGGTTTTGCCCTTGTGTTCATATGTATATTATGTATCATTAAACACTTCTTCCTGCGGACAGCAGGCATTTACTTTGTCACATTGTTTAATCCAGCAGCGTGGCGTATCATCACTTATGCCCTTATTCATCAAGCGATAGCGCCAGGTAGTGTCTGACGAGCGCCAGGTAGCGGCAGCTAACGGCGACTACCGACTCAAGTACGCCCGGCGGCGGTCACAATGACGCATTTATCCAGCAAAATGAGGCTAGCGCCGGCGAGAGCGATGGCTAGCGCGGCATTCATCATGAAGCCGCCTGGACCGAACAGCGCCGCTGCAAATTCCCTCACAGCGCCAGGTATGAGCTGTCGCTCCCTGGCGATGTCCAATGCATTTCAATGGAGCAATCTATAATTATTCCTAATTAATTGGTATTATTTTTTTTTTTGATTTTTTTAATGTCAAAAAATCGGAGACCACTTCTGCAATGTTAGGATTTATTTTTAAGTAAAAAAAAAAATTAAAAAAAATATGTGCAGAATTGATCTAACAAGTCTGAGATTAATGTATTCATATTACAAAATGATTCTAAAAACATGTATAATGTTACATTCAAAAAATATGGTTGTTTAGGGGTTAAAAACTAGTTAATACAGATCGCCGCCAGCGCTCTGGGGTTTAAACAAGGAATGGACAGCGACAGCAAATTCGGAGCGTGATTTGTTAATGAATATGAAGCTAGCCGTTCGCTCTGGCCATTCGTTGTCAGGCGCTCACATACAACGCTGGACCTGTGAAACAGCGACCCCCCAGCCCGTATTCAACATTACCGCACACCGACTGAGTCGCTGTCATCAAGCTAACGCCGGCCAAGCACAGCGAATACTGGCTGGCGCTGAAAAAATCACGCTACAGTCGCTCATCTGTCGCTACCTGGCGCTATTAATGAATCGGCCTCCCCGCTTTGAGACACGCCCGTGGCCACACATTTTTCTATATAACGGGAGAGAGTGATTTCATACGTTGTATCTGTTTCTTAATATATTTTTTGGGGGGTTATAATAGGGATAGTTTATAGCACAATTATATATATATAATTTGTTATTTATTTCACATAGTGCACATTATCATTAACATGTACCGCCCTCATTTGGGATTATCTATTCAATTATTGTATATAGGATTCATGTAACCCCTTCATGGATTCAGTTTAGCAGCTTTGGTTCTGCTAGCGCTGAGGGTTACACCTATCATTAATAGCATACTATCAGGAGACCTTTATTTTTAATTCGTCTTGTCTTGTGTATATTTTTTAATTTTATATGTGATTAATAAAATATTTTGTATATTACTATACACCTGTTGGAGTGCCCATCTTTATGAATTCCACTTTTTTTTTTTGCTTTTTCTTTGGGTCACAATTCATATAGTTGTGGAATTCTGGGAGCACCCAAGCAGCCTCTCATCTAAATTTAAAAATTTAATAGTAGTAGTGCTTCCTACCAGCAATTTTTTGTTTAACCAATATTCCGCACATCCCTCACCCCACAGGCAATAGTTTTTGGATGGGTGTGCCATTCTGTCTTTTCACCTTTTTCACCAATAGATCTGTCAATTTCCACCAATTTCCACCAATTCCCAGATTGCCAAGTGGTAGGACCAGTGATTTTATCATGAAACTTTCTTTATTCATTAACACCATCTGGGCCTGTCTGCAGGAAGTAACCCAGTCTTGATGGCCCATCATCTCTACTACTGCAACAGGTGTGCCACCCTTGGATTGTCTCTTTACAAGGCACCAGTGCACCCTCACCTGGAATATGGCGTCCAGTTCTGGGCACCCATTCATAGGAAGGAGGCTCTGACTATGGAAAGGGTGCAGAGGAGAGCCATCAAACTAATAAGAGGAATGAAGAACTTAGGCCCTTATTTAACAAGGGATAGCGACAGGTAGCGACTGGTGAGCGGCCGGTAATGACGGGCCCCGCCACGAGAACGCCGGCTCCCCTCCGCAATCACACATTTATCAAGGCAATCCTGCTTAGCGACTGAGATAGCGCCAGATAGCCACTCATTCATCATTATTCCAGCCTCAGCCCACAGCGCTAGCGTCCGACCTTGAACAGCGACAGCTATGACCTCTCGCTACCTGGCGCTCTCCAATGCATTTCAATGGAACAATCTTTAAATATTCATAATTAATTGTTATTAATGTTTTTTTTTTTCAATGTAAAAAATTCTGTGACCACTTCTGCCATGTTAGATAATTTTTTTAAGGTAAAAAAAAAAAAAAAAAATTTGTGCAGAATTGATATTACAGGTCTGATATTATTGTATTCATATTACTAAATTATTAAAAAAAATTTTTTTTTTGGGGTTTCCAAAAATATGGTTGTTTGGGGGTTAAAAAACTACTTTTAACACATCGCCGCCAGCGCTCTGGGGGTTTAAACATGCATTTCACAGCGCTTGAATTTTTTGAGCGTGATTTTTTGAGGAATATGGTGGGAGCCGGTCGCTCTGACCAGTCGCTATCATGCGCACCCAAACATCGCGGAACCTGTCAAATAGCGACTCCTCACCTTGTATTCAACATTACGGCAAACCGACTTAGTCGCTATCAACAACTGAACAACGGCCAAGCACAGCGTCTACAAGCGGGCGCTGTGAAAATACCGCTACAGTCGCTCAACTGTCGCTACCTGCCGCTATTAATGAATCGGCCTCCCCGTTATGAAGAAAGATTATGGGAATTAAATCTGTTTAGTCTTGAGAGGAGACGGCTGAGGGGGGACATGTTTAACTTGTATAAATATATATAAATGGCTCATACAAAAAATATGGAAGAAACACTATTTCAGTTAAAATTCTCTGTAAAGACAAGGGAGCACTGCCTTCGATTGGAAAAAAAGAAATTTAGTCTCTGGAGGCGACAATCATTTTTTAACATAAGAACTATAAATCTATGGAATAGCCTCCCACAGAAGCTTGTTACAGCATCAACTGCTGACAGCTTCAAAAAAGGATTAGATGCTTTTTAGAAGAAAATAGCATTAACAGTTACTATTAGCGGTTATCAGTAAAAAAATAAAAAACAAAAAAATAAAATAAATTGCTTCCCCTATAAAATTAAATAAATAGCTTCCCCTACTGCAACACCCTTGGTTGAACTTGATGGACATATGTCTTTTTTCAACCGTATTAACTATGTAACTATATGTAACTTGGGCCCTTATTTAAGAAAGGATAGCGTCAGGTAGCGCCTGGTTAATGAGAGGTAGCGACAGATAGCGACTGAACGCCGGACACGGCACGCAATTCCACATTTATCAAGCAGAATCTGTTTAGCGACTGGGATAGCGGCATGCAGCGTCTGATTCATCATTTTCACAGCCTCAGCAAACAGCGCCAGCGTTCAGCCTTGCACAGCGCCAGGTATGACCTCTCGCTACCTGTCGCTCTCCAATACATCTCAATGGATGAACCTTTTCTTATCTTTAAACCTGGTTTTTGTTTATCCCAAAAATCACTAATAATTCTGTGACCTCTTCTGACATTGAAAAGCTGTTTTTTCACATTTTTATGATTTTTTTAGAATTTCTTCAGAAATGACATTACAGGTCTGTCATTAAAGTGTTCAAGTTACAATGTGGTTACAATGTAATTCCATATGTTTTCGCTTTGTTACTAGTGGAAAGATGCTGAAAAACAGACTTTAAACAAAAGTTTAAAGTCCTGCGCTGTGGGCTTGAAACAAGCATTTTTTAGCGCCAGAGATTTGTGAGGCTGTTTTTTTGCTGAATATGGTGTGAGTCGGTCGCTATGAGCAGTCGCTAACATGCGCTCCCATACAGCGCTGTACTGGTCAAATAGCGACTCCTCACAATGTATTCAACATTACTGAACAGCGACTGAGTCGCTATGAAGTAGCGACCCACGGCCAAGCACTGCGACTTCTAGCGGGCGCTCTGAAAATGCCTGCTACAGACGCTCATCAGTCGCTACCTGCCGCTAATGATGAATCAGCCTCCCCGTAACATTCAACCTGCATTCACAACCCCCCCTCCTCCTCCTCTCATAATCATAATCCCAGATCCCACCCATCCTTTCCTATACTCCACCCACAGCCTCCCCTGAAACTCTTTTTTCCTATAACCTTAATAAGTAATGAGTTAATGTTTCAGCAATCAGCCTTCATTACTGTCTCATTACACCAGTATTCTAGGTGATCTTTGCCCTTAGACCCTGGTAATTGGTAGGAGCAAATTTTTGACTGACATGAGAATAACCATGATTCATGCCTGGGTGACAGCCATTGGTCCAACATAAACTGAACTGTTGTATCACCCTGCCAAGAACTCTACAGAAATACCCATAATGGGAACAAAAAAAGTTTCCCTAGTTATAGAGAATTAAAAAAAACAATTCCCTATGCCAGGAAGTAGGTGGCAGTTACCACACATAAAGGGGAAATGTGCTGGTTGGGATATGGACGATGGAGCGATCATTGGTGAATATTTGCCCGGGAGAATCATTATTAACAAGAAGAAAGGGGTGGGGGGAATTCCTTAGAGATATATAAACATGTGGATTAAACGAATGTGAAACCACATTAGGGAGCTGTAGAACATGAGGATAAAAATAATACCTGAAAAGCATTTAGTAGTATAATCTATGGGCCATAGATTATCACACAGTATAATAGCAAATGAGATATTAAATGCATTACTATAACTATTTTTGGCAGGACAGACCTGGGTATCTCCTGGCCATCTTGCCACAGCGGTCTCACAAAGTGTATTTTAGAAGGGTAAGCTAGAAACTATACATATAGAGATACTATACCAGAACAATTGATGAATACAATAATATTGGTGTGTAATCTTTTATAGATATTATCTCCAATTAGAGTTGTTTGATCCGCATTTTCTCCCAGAGGGGTAGGAAAGCCACACAAAGCTTGTACTACATTGAGGAAAATAATCTCTGCATGTTTTGAAACCTGTACATTTAAAGTGTCCTAGAAGGTAATACCATTGTGTTTCCAATAACCATATGCTTACAATTGAGGTTATATTTAACATAGCAATGAATCACACACAGAGTGACTAAATAACTGTTTCTCTATTCAGGTATTGAGAAAGCCGAAAGGCGAAACATGTCTACCTGTTCCATAGGAAGAGGGACAATAGTCCCTAAAATAAACAAATGAGAACTATATTGAAGTGTATCATGAACATTGAATATCTTGTGTGGATAAGTACAAATATGTGTATGAAATCATCTATTAGCAGATTATGTGTGTTTTAAAGTGGATCTAAATAAAACAAGTATTATGAAGAAAAACATTTTAAATAAGTTTGATGTGGTCAAATGATTGGGACATAGGAATGGTACCTAGCCTTAGGGCCCCAGAAGTTTTTGGAAGTGTTGTAAAAGACCCAACTTTTGAACCAATCTAATAAACAATTCAGAATATTTAAGAGAGGTCTCCTTTTGGGATGCTTTTTACAGGATCCTCTGTTTGGGTTTTTTGAAGTATTTAGTAGGCCAGGGGGTGTGAATATAGAAGGGCTCATAAATTTGAAATACGGCTCATGCAGACCTTGCACACCTTATTTTTTCCTAGCCTCTTAAGGTTTAGTGACCAATTTCATTCTACTTGTAGTGCCAGGATGAAAACTAAAGTCAATTACTTACATTGCTCATTTTCTGTACCAGGAATACTGTAGTACATTTAAGCTGCATCACTTGTCAAACTCAAGTACAGGGGGCCAGATGTGGCCCTCCAAGCCTTTTTATGTGGCCCTGTGACAGATGGTGATGGCTGGTCTGTGCCGCTTCTAGCTGAGCAGGTCATTCCAAGGCTCCTGAAACTGTTAATATGTCCTGTGTGCAGGGCTGGCTCTAGGTTTGTGGGGGCCCTTGGGCAAGAGAGTTTTAGTGGGCCCCTAAGTAGTGTGTCACATGATGTCACCTTTCAGCTCCGCTGTCACAAATGGGTCATCTTCTGCTGCTGATCGCCCTCCGGTCCTTATTTCCTTCCCTATAGCCACCAATCGTCCTCTAGTCCTTGGTGCATTATCTACTGCCACCAAGCACCTTTCACCCCTTCTGCTTGCTCCACTGCCACTAAAGACTGCATCATTGCTGTCACCTGGTTCTCGTCACCTTCTGAGCTTCCATCGATTGCCCTCCATTCCATGCCACCTTCTCCATTGTTGCTGATCATCCCCTGTTGCTAAGCCCAGCCATGAGCAGGTCTGCACACAGCACCCAGCATTTGGTGGTTCGGGTACCATGGACAAGTGTGAACCTAAGTGGGCCCCTGAAGATGGCAAGAGCCCTGGCAATTGCCCAGGTTTGCCCTGTGCTGGCGCCGGCCCTGCCTGTGTGGCACTGCCTAGTGATGCACAGGTACACTGCACTACACTGCACAGTACTGCCTCTAATCCTGCCCCAAGTCACACTGCCAATAAAAGCTGGGGGATGAAAGAATAGTGTCTGCAATTGTTCAGACTGGTTGGCAATGTGTAAAGCTGCCAGCAGCCTCTGAGTGGTTGCATCGCGGGGACCCGGTGGCATCACACACTGGCCAGCCAGGGGGAGGTGCATGGGGGACTACGTAATGGCAGCACACAGGGATTCAGGTATCACTGCCTTGACAAATGGACTGTGCGTCTCGAAACGTTGGTAATACTTTAATGGGGCGATCACTCCACTCTCTCTCTCTCTCTGTTTAGCAGCTAAGCCTTATAACTTGCAATAAGTTCATTGTACTTTTATCTTATTATGATTACATCTCATTCATATTGTCTATGTACTGTTTAGCCCAAGGGCACGCAGTCATGAGTGAAATCCAGTTACATTCCTACAAACTATTAGGTACATGAAGATGATGTTTCATATGAATCTGACCATGTGAACATTGTAGGCATTGTGCAATGCTCTGTCCAGCCTTTACCTCCAGCCTATTGGATTTCCCACTTATTGGTTCCAACTTCAAGCATAACTAAAGACTGATATCCTTTTCATTAGCCAGTATAATTCAGTATACCTGACCTTTGATTTCATGCATATCTCAATACTGATGGCTTTTTCTGATTAACAGTAATAGCAATTCATTCAAGCATACCCAAACTAGCCATATTGCTCATTATTTCCTTAACTATACAATTACTAGCCTACTGTATCACAAGAAAATAGAAAGGAACCTCTGGGCTGCAACTGGATTTCTAAACTCTCATGCAACTTGTATACTTTTTACACTGAGATTCAGAGTTTGTTAGCATCTTTTTGTAAATATGTAAAGTTTTTTCCTTTATTTACATTATTTGATTTATGATCATTTCTCTTTTTTTACAAAATACACTTCATTTAAGCCCTTTATTTTAGTGTGGTGTGCATCCTTACATCTCTAAGGAGTCTTGCCATTGTGTAATGGGCAAATTTAAAGGAATGCCCCAGTAAATGATAGCACCCACATCGTTTTGTCTTTCCAATTGGTGTGCAGCAAGCTAATTTACTTATACACCTGAGTTAAGTAGCCAAATTGATATTGTTAAACTTTGCTGTATGAGCTCACGTTAACCCTTTGCAGAGAGGAACCCATTTTTCTTAAGATAAACTTTATGACCACAGCTAAAACAAGAATGTACTTGTACTCAGTGATTTATCATCTTAATCTATTAATAAGGACATTTAATTTAAAACACGTCAGAGGCTTTATTCTTTGCTCAGGTCCTTATCTGCACTGCTTTTCATGTCTTAGAATTTGGAGTGGTGTTGAACTTTTATTTGTGTTGGGCACAATTCATTAAGATCCCGGTGAGCAGATGTCTTTTTCTGACAATTTGTTGAATAATTTAGCTACTTCAGAGGTTCTTTAACCTCAAATTAATCCAGTGAGTAAAAATGGATCCAGACTCAGATCCCGATAAGTTGAGATTAATTGACAAATTAGGAAAATATGCCCACAGCAATGAATACAGCTTTTTGCCTCAAAGCAGATATGTTGTACCATCTTAGCTATAAAAAACAGAAGATGAGGGGCATTACAATGCAGAGTAGATTTTAATGTGGGCTTTCAAAAAAATCTAGTTCTCTTTAAAGAATGCTAAAATGTATTCCCATATTTAAATATAGTAATAAAATAATTATTATTGTTTATTTATAAAGCGCCATTGTATTCCATAGCACTGTACAAAGTATATATTACAGGAGTTTGTTATATGTAACATACATAGAATACACAGGGCATTATGAGTCGTATATAACAGAAATAAGACAACAAATGCATATAATACATAAAGGATTAGATGCATGAAAACAAAACACATTGTTACAGGATTACATAAGGAGAGCAAAACCTGCCCTTGTCAGCATACAATGTAAAGTACCTACCTGCATCGCTGCCCCTACATATTATGTAATGCCCTGTGTGCTCAGGCAGTCACCAGTTCCCCATGGCCCCCCATGTTTCTCCCCCATCTTTATCATTGGCAAATTTGTCTCTCCAGCTACTGTGTTATACACAAATGTATATTCTCCAATCTGTAGTGTTTTCCCTGTTGCATATGTTCTCCTTGTTTTATGTGTAGTGTTTTAGTGTGCAGAATCCACATACCAGGTGACCTACAGTGTTGTGTTTCTCAATGTTTTGTTGCAGATAAACCCCTCCCTCCCTGCATTGTTTGTTGTTATTATTGTGTATTACTAATTGAGCTACTAACGTATCTTGTTTTTTTGTAATAAAACATTTGTGGGCAAATGTCCACCTTTTTTGGGTTTGTAGCCTAAAACAATATTACATTTGTCAACCTTTAAAAGTATTTCCCAAATTTTGTAAATCACAAAATTGGATTAAAAAGTTTAAAATATAGAAAACTAACTGCTGCTGACACTTTCATTCATAAAAAAACAAACCAGCTATTGCCAGCATGTGTTTAATGAATTAAATAAGAATGCCAGTTAGTAAAGTCTACCTTTTCCTCCTGCTTTTTGTTGGATTAAACTTCCGTATGAAAAGACCTTTGCACATATTTTCAACCCTTCAAATACCCCCTGAGTCACATACAAATGTACTCTTTGATTAAATTTGTCCAAGAAATATTACTCCATACGCAAAGTTACTGCTGAAAAGTGTCTGCTGAATCAGGAGTAAGAGGAAAAAACATTTTTACCCCTGAAAAGTGTGCACTGACTTTACTACGAACATGAATCGACCTTATTGTTGGAAGAAGTGCAATGGCCTTAGATCTGGGCCACAAAGGACAATTGTAGAAAAGATAGGAAATTGTTTTAACCCATTTTTATGTACAGGGAAAAAAGTTGTAAAAGCCATCAGGCCCATCACTATACAAACCAGTCATGGGCAAAATAAGAATATAAATTAATAACAGTATTTAAATATAGTTCAATGTGTATGTTGGCAGAGGTACTCTTACCCAAAACAATATGTTTGGGTGCAGTGGCGCCACATAACATATGTCAATGAAAGCCAGCACTCCTCATTACCAGATTTGCGTGTATTGTGCAAATATATACATGCAGTAATCAAAATCCATCCACTATGCATCCATAAGTCCAACGTTTCGGGGTGTTGATACCCCTTCATCAGGGACACACAAGAACAAAGTCAAGACTTTCATTGACACAGTATTTAAATATAAGTATCTGGATCAAAACACTGTTCTTGAAACGGGATATTCTGAACACAGTTCTTGAAACCAAGATATTCTGCCCAATGGAATATCCCAGCAGATGGTCTCACCACAAGTCATGTGTGGGAAAATATCAACACCAAAATGGGTACAAAATGTCAAAAAGTCTGTCCTCAAGGAAGAGCGTGACCAGGATAGTTCTCCAAACACCAACATCATTTGGACATTTCTACAGCCTTGTACAATCCTCTTGTATCATACATTCCTTCTCAAGAAGCAGTCCAGAGAGGGGATGCAAAGTCCAGTCATAAAACCACCAACATCATACCACACAGTCCCTCATTCAGTTATCTGATAAAAAAAGGCTGACTTATTAATAGGCCAGCACCTTTGGATTAATGTATTTCCATAAAAACAGATTATCTATAAAGTATGTGGATACATTTATATCTTGTAAAATTAGTTAGTTGTTGTACCGTGTTAGTTATCGATGTAAGCAGGAAATCCAAGGATAAGGTAATACCATTTATTGAGTTAGCTAATAAATAGTATTACCTCAACCTTGGATTTCCTATCTCCTAAAAAAATCCTAAAGAGTTATCCAAACGATTTATTAAAGTTTTAAAGTGGATGTATAGTCTACCTTGCCCTGCCACACTTCACTGCTGCTGAGGGGGTTACAACAAAAATAACTCCTTACCTCACCCAGGTTTGCACTGGAATCGCGGGGTGAACATCGCTGGATCCAAGGCGAGCTAAGGAGTTATTTTTGTTGTAACCCCCCGCACTGCTTCATTGCCAGGGGAGAGTGGTACGACTGGGGGCTTATAGGTAGACTGGGCTTCCACTTTAAGAGGCAGAGTTTTAAGAGCTTTTGATAGAAATAAAATATTAAGATAAAATAAATGCCTCAACTTTACAGCCATTCTATTCATTGTTTAGTGGGAAAGTCTGTTAAAAGAGGGAAGCGGGAAAGTGCTCTGAAAATGGAGTCTCTTTACAGTCTCTAAAATCATTTGCAGAACCCCTTGACTTTCCTTAAACCATATGAAAACATTTGTATTCCCTATAAATCGCAGACTTCATATTACCTATACCACTAAACTTGAGGAAGTAGAAGAGAAAATCATTTGTTTGCAGAAGAACAGATTGGAAAGATCAAAGAAAAGCCAAAGCACAATTAGATAAAGACATGAAATACTGTTCCTAAGCAGCATAATGCATGTTCTTGGATCCTCATTCCTCTTATAATCTACAGTAGATAAACATTGGAAATAACCTTATTTTTCAGGTAGGCATATTAAACCTCTGAATGTATTAGGTCAGAATAAAAAGTCACGAGATACATGAATGCACACGAACCTGGTGAACTATTTGAAGGACAAAATTGTAGAAAATGACATGTTTTCTTACCTAAGTAGGGCAAGAGAATTTTCACCCTGTCAGTTAAGATTATGGAAGAAAGTGTGGCGCAGCTGAAACACTCACGATAATGATATAAAAGGAGAACTTGACTATTTTCAGACATTTCATTTTTTTAACATTTTCTGGAACCCATTGCTAGATTTAGGTTAGCAAAGACATTTGTTTCAGTTGAGACTAGATTTGCATTCAATGAGCTTAACTACAGAGCAATACTTATTTTTTAAAACAAACAATTAACAAATTTTCTTACTGTCAACTCCCAAACAGAAAAGAAAAATACTCACCCATCCTTTGTTCCAGTATAGTCTGGGATTAGATGCACCAGTCTTGCTCCTCAGCGTATTCCCTGTCTCCCAATAATAAAATAGGCACTACATTAGAGTTACGGGATATATCCCCACCACCCAACAGGCCCCAGGTCACTGTTCAGCTTAATTGAATTTGTTGATAGGGGAATATTTAAGGATCATCAAAAATAAAAAAAGGAGGTGTCAGCAGGCGACGGCCAAAGAGGCTGTGGCCTCGCTGGAAGCCAGAGTGGGGACAGCATTCATTTACCCTGCACACGCTGGCCCAAGAAGTAGCAGCGGCTGCCAGAGCGGGGACAGAGGACAGCATTCATTTACCCTGTGCGTGTCGGCCCAAGAAGAAGCGGCAGCTGGCAGAGCGGGTTCAGTTCCCTGCCACCCACCCACTGCTCTTCCATCGGCTGGCCTACCAGTGGCTGCAGCGAGGTAAGGTAAGTATACCTTTTTTTTTCTTCACCATGTTTTTTGCTTCTCTCTCCAGCATCTGGGGAGTTGGGGTGATTCTGCCACATTGCGTATGGGGATGGGGAAATGCCATAATGAATAAGGGGATGGGAGGGGTGCCACACTGCCTATATGGGGAATAGGGTGGGGGAAATGCTACACTGCTTTTGGGAATGGGATGGAGTAATGCCTATGGGAACGGGAGGGGAGAATGCCACACTATCTATGAGATGGGGGAATGTCACACTACCTATGAGAAATGGGAGGGGGGAATGCCACACTGCCTATAGGGAATGGGAGGGGGGAATGCCACACTGTCCATGGGGAATGGGAGGGGGGATGCCACGCTGCCTATGAGATGGGGGAAATGCCACAATGCCTATAGGGAATGGGATGGGGGAATGTCACACTGCTTTTGGGAATAGGATGAAGGAATGCCACAGTACCTATGGGAATGGGAAGGGAGAATACCACACTGTCTATGAGATGGGGAAATGTCAAACTACCTATGGGATATGGGAGGGGGGATGCCACACTGGCTATGGGGAATGGGAGGGGGGAAGCCACACTGCCCATGGGGAATGGGAGGGGGGAATGCCACACTGCCCATGAGATGGTGGAAATGCCACAATGCCTATATTGAATGGGATGGGGGGATGCCACACTGCCCATGGGGAATGGAATTGGGGAATGCCACACTGGCCATGGCGAATAGGTGGGGGGATGCCACACTGTCTGTAATGGGGTGTTTTAGCACAACATTTGATTTAGAATTACTTTTTTTCCCCCTCCAAATCCTAGGTGCGTCTTATAGGGCGAAACATATGAGTATATACTCTAAATGCCCTATGTGAGTGACATGTAAAAAGTTAAAAAGTTAGTGGTAGTAGGTTTTTTTATACTGACTCTTGTTTCTGCTTCCTTCTAGACCACGGAAGGGGTAACATCTCTATTTTTTGTGCTAAATCAAGGAAATAATTTGTATTCCTGCTGTAAAATTCTACTGTGGAACCATCTGATTTGTTTGTTACTTTTTCCATGGTCTATCACGCTATGATAATCAGTTCTAAGTGACTTTTTTGGCAGTATTAACCTCTTTCCGCAAGGTGATGGAAGGATTCCCATTAGATTACATTTTCTTGAAGGACAAGAGGTGGATACTAGGGATGAGCGAGTCGATCCGGACGAACCCGGATTCATTCCGAATTTCATGGAAAATTCGATTCTGAACGAATCCAATTTCCCCGCGATTCGACCGATCGAAGTTTTCCTTTAAACTCCATTTATTTCAATTACAGGCATTCTAAAATGGTGGATGAACATGTCCAGACATATCCCCTGGGGCAAGGTATCATGGGTAAGTCACATGCAGCCTATCAGCAGCCAGGAAGCCCGGTGACGTCACCGTGCTATATAAAGTGGGGGCCATCTTGCTTGTGCGCATTTCAGCCTTGCATTGCAGACAGAACGGAGGTTGCTGCAGACAGGGAGAGACTTACAGACAGGCAGGGAGAGTCAGAGAGGCAGACAGAGAGGTAGACAGAGCCAGGGAAAGATAGGGAAAGATAGGGAAAAACCGGAACCATCCAGCCAGGGACAGCTTAGAAGTGACAGTGAAAATTTTTTTTCAATTCAATTTCTGTTCTTTGTGCTGTAAATCTGCCTTACTACTGTGCATGCCATCTATGCAGTGGCTTATTTAACCCTATCTGTTACACACAAGCATTTATCATAATATAACTGGATTAGTTTAAATATTTTTTGGTTTGCCTTTAACAAAAAAAACACCAGCCCACCTGGGTATCCCAAACCTGCACTTAGCAGCCTATCTGTTATACTAAATACGCTTGTTCATCCTCCTCAGCTTAATCAAAGTATTTCATTTTGAATTGTTTTTTGGTCTGCCTTTAACAAAAAAAACACCAGGCCGCAGGGCATCCCAAACCTGCACTTAGCAGCTTATCTGTTATACTAAATACGCTTGTTCATCCTCCTCAGCCTAATTAAAGTATTTCATTTTGAATTGGTTTTTGGTCTGCCTTTAACAAAAAAAACACCAGGCCGCAGGGCATCCCAAACCTGCACTTAGCAGCCTATTTGTTATACTAAATACGCTTGTTCATCCTCCTCAGCTTAATCAAAGTATTGCATTTTGAATTGGTTTTTGGTCTGCCTTTAACAAAAAAATCACCAGCCCACCTGGGTATCCCAAACCTGCACTTAGCAGCCTATCTGTTATACTAAATACGCTTGTTCATCCTCCTCAGCTTAATCAAAGTATTGTATTTTGAATTGGTTTTTGGTCTGCCTTTAACAAAAAAAACACTAGGCCGCAGGGCATCCCAAACCTGCACTTAGCAGCCTATCTTTTATACTAAATACGCTTGTTCATCCTCCTCAGCTTAATCAAAGTATTGCATTTTGAATTGGTTTTTGGTCTGCCTTTAACAAAAAAAACACCAGGCCCCAGGGCATCCCAAACCTGCACTTAGCAGCCTATCTGTTGTACTAAATACACTTGTTCATCCTCCTCAGCTTAATCAAAGTATTGTATTTTGAATTGTTTTTTGGTCTGCCTTTAACAAAAAAAAACACCAGGCCGCAGGGCATCCCAAACCTGCACTTAGCAGCCTATCTGTTATACTAAATACGCTTGTTCATCCTCCTCAGCTTGATCAAAGTATTGCATTTTGAATTGGTTTTTGGTCTGCCTTTAACAAAAAAATCACCAGCCCACCTGGGTATCCCAAACCTGCACTTAGCAGCCTGTTATACTAAATACGCTTGTTCATCCTCCTCTGCTTAATCAAAGTATTGTATTTTGAATTGGTTTTTGGTCTGCCTTTAACAAAAAAAAACACCAGGCCGCAGGGCATCCCAAACCTGCACTTAGCAGCCTATCTGTTATACTAAATACGCTTGTTTATCCTTCCTCAGATTAATCAAAGTATTTCATTTTGAATTGGTTTTTGGTCTGCCTTTAACAAACAAAAACACCAGCCCACCTGGGTATCCCAAACCTGCACTTAGCAGCCTATCTGTTATACTAAATACGCTTGTTGATCCTCCTCAGCTTAATCAAAGTATTGCATTTTGAATTGGTTTTTGGTCTGCCTTTAACAAAAAAAACACCAGCCCACCTGGGTATCCCAAACCTGCATTAGGCAGCCTCTGTTATACTAAATACGCTTGTTCATCCTTCCTCAGCGTAATCAAAGTATTGCATTTTGAATTGTTTTTTGTCCTGCTGCCAAAACACTAGGCCGCAGGGCATCCCAAACCTGCATTTTGCAGCCTGTTATACTAAATACACTTGTTCATCCTTCCTCAGCTTAATCAAAGTATTGCATTTTGAATTGGTTTTTGGTCTGCTGCCAAAACACTAGGCCGCAGGGTATCTCATATTGCCAATTTTCATAGTATCTGGTGCAGAGAAGCAGTCCCTCACTTTATTTAGCTTCTTCTTTTTAAAGTAAACACATTTTTTATCGTACCTATTGCGCATTTCAAATACATAAAAATGTCAGGCAGACAAGTGCAAGGATGTTCAAAGAGGAGTGACAGAGGCCAAGATTCAGCAGGCAGAGGTCGCAGCAGACTAGGAGCAAGTGGCAGCAGGAGTCACGGTGAGAGAACTGATCTGCCAGTATCTGCTAGCGGTCATGTCTCCACCAGTAACGCATCTGCCATGGTAGATTGGTTAATGCGCTCATCAACATCATCACAAGTTACATCTGAGACCCCCAGTCTAGGGTCAGTAGGTTCCTCTGACACAACCCTGAGTTGACATGCCCCGAGAGCAGTCCCTGTCCTCACATTACCTCCTACTCCGTTCCCTCCCCCAGCGATGTATCCTATGCTTTGGGTTCAGCTCCACATTTTAGTGAGGAGGACGATCAGATAGAGGACAGTAAGCAGCTACTTCCCAGGCAAGAAATGGAGGTGGCTTCTTTAGCTAGGCAGACAAATAGTGATGTGGAGAGTGTCGTGGGTGTTGCGAGCATTCCAGCTCCTGTGCCAGACACTGTTGAGGAAACATCAGTGACGTGCAGCCACAACTCGGTGATGATGATGATGATGAAGCCAATCGCACTTGGGAGCCGGGTGATGAAGGGGCTTCATCATCATCATCAGGAGAAGAGGGGCGCAGGTTGCCCCGGAGTCAGCAGCTGAGGCAGCAAGGTGTTAGCAGCATGGTTGGCAGTCAGCATGGGGGCACAATTGTAAAGCCTGGAGCCAAACGGGGCTGGGGTAGAGCACCTGCCGAGTGGCAGGCTACCTTATTGGGAGGTAGTGGATCAGGGGTTCCTGGAGTTGGCGACAGTAGCAGTGAATCAGTGAGACCTGTTGGTGGGAAAAGTAGCTACTCGGCAGTGTGGCAGTTTTTCCTGAAGCATCCGCAGGAGGGTAACATGGCCACATGCAAGATATGTAGGCAGAAGGTGAAGCGTAGCCAGGGTCCAAATGTTGGCACCACGGCCCTGCGTCAACATATACATATACATATACATACATATACATAAAGCAGCCTGGGAGAACCGAGGCTCCGAAGAGGTGGTCCAGCCTGCTTCCTCACCAAGTGGCACGCTGCTCCCAATTTCTCCCAGCCAATGCTCCAGCACCGCAGCCGAAGGCAGCTGTGCGTCATACCCATCCTCTGTCGCTCCTGCTCCTCCTCCTCCAAGTCATGCATCCCGCCAGCAACCCATCAGCGAAGCCATGTCCAAGAGACAGCAGTATACGCCCACTCATCCTACGGCGCAGAAGCTGAATGTGCTGCTGTCCAAGTTGCTGGTGCTGTAGTCGCTCCCTTTTCAGGTGGTTGACTCTGCACCTTTCAGAGAACTGATGGCTTGTGTAGAGCCGAGGTGGAGAGTCCCAAGCCGTCATTTCTTTGCCAAGAAGGCAGTACCAGCGCTGCACACTTTTGTTGAACAGAAGGTGAGCCAGTCCTTGAGCCTGTCCGTCTATAGCAAAGTGCATGGCAGCGCCGACGTCTGGAGCTGTAACTACGGTCAGGGACAGTACATGTCGTTTACGGCCCACTGGGTGAATGTGGTCCCTTTGCAGCAGCAGCAGCAACTTGGACAGGTCACGCCGCTTCGGCCTCCGCGCTCCCTGCCCATTGGGCCTGTGACACCGTGCGACTCGGCCTCCTCATCCTCCGCCATCTCCTCACCCTCCACTGTAGGCTCAAGTCTCAGTGCCCCTACAGTCTACCATGTGTGCAGGACACGGAGGTGTCACGCTGTGCTTCACATGGTTTGTCTTGGTGAACGGCGTCACACAGGGGAGGAACTGCTTAAATTTATTCATCAGGAAATCCAAACATGGCTTACTCCAAGAAAACTTAAAATGGGAATCATGGTTACCGACAATGGGAAGAACATTTTGTCTGCGCTGCGCCAAGGAAGCCTGACCCATGCCCCCTGCATGGCTCACGTCTTCAATCTGGTTATCAAGCGGTTTCTGAAGTGTTCCCCCTATATGCAAGACATCCTAACAACTTCAAGGAAACTTTGCATGCACTTCAGCCACTCATACACCGCCAAACACACCCTTCTTAAGCTACAGCGTCAGAACGGTAGCCCCCAACATAGTCTGATTTGCGATTTTTCCACCCGTTGGAATTCCACCCTTCCCATGTTGGACCGATTATATGAACAGAGAAAAGCCATCACGGATTTCCTGATGATCCAAGCGGATAGGGGGACTCCCCTGTGTAACTTCAATGTCAACCAGTGGCAGCTCATACGTGACAGTTGCCGTTTGCTCAGGCCCTTTGAGGAAGCCACTTTATTTGTCAGTCGGCAGGATTACAGGATGAACGATGTGATTCCACTGCTTCATGTACTACAGCACATGTTGGAAACCATGGCTGGTCAGGGCACTGGAGACATGGCCTCTACATCTTACGGCCACATGAACCCCGTTGGAGCTGAACTGGAGGAGGAGGAGGAAGAGGAGGAGGAGTGGCCCAGTGAAGCACAGTTTAGGCTTGGTGTAATGGCTGGTTTATCTAGTCAGCGACAGGAGAGGAGGAGCAGGAGCAGCCAGAGGAACTAGAGGGTTTTGAGGAAGGCGAGACAGAGGACCCGGACACATCGTGGCAGTATGCAGTGGAGATGGAGACAGGTAGTCCCTCCGAGTCACTTGCGCAAATGGCAGGAAGCATGCTCACGTGCTTGCGTAGTGACCCCAGAATTGTTTCCATTTGTCGCCGGGATGACTTCTGGCTGTCCACCTTATTGGACCCTCGCTTCCGGCACAAAATGGGGGCATTTTTTAAACCCGCCGAGAGGGAGGACAAACTGAGCTACTACAAAGACATTCTACGTAGTCAGTTGGCCAATGCCTATCTGCGCCATGGTCCATACTCTCGCAGGTCTGACTCAGGGGGACCTCTGCGCTCACCTTCCACTGCCATGGCTGCTGGGGGGGTTGGCAGGAACAGAAGCAGCAGCTCCATCAGCAGCAGCCTCAGTCTTCAGTCGCTAATGAGTAGCTTCCTACACCCACATAGTGAGGCTACTCATGAGCAGCAGGAAGACCTGGGGCAGGACCTCAACCAGCAGGTCATGTCATACCTTGACATGACCATGCCAACACACCTTGAGGATCTGCTGGACTTCTGGGCAGCCAAACTTGGCTTGTGGCCGCAACTAGCAGAGTTTGCCCTGGAAAAGCTGTCCTGCCCGGCAAGTAGCGTGCCATCTGAGCGGGTGTTTAGTGCGGCGGGGGCCATAGTTACGGCGAGGAGAACTCGTCTGTCAACTAAAAATGTGGAGAGACTCACCTTTGTCAAAATGAATCAGGGATGGATCAGCCAGGATTTCCACCCAACAATGCCTGATGCATGCGACTAGATTCAGCATGGTGCCACGTTTTACACTTTCCAAATGGTGCAAAACATATTTATGTCTTTAGGCTAATTTTTGGGCTCCTGCTGATGCCAACTTCAGGGTGTGCCTTCCAGCCAATTTTTGGCCTCCTGCTGATGTCAACTTCAGGGTGTGCCTTTCAGCCAATTTTTGGCCTCCTGCTGATGCCAACTTCAGGGTGTGCCTTTCAGCCAATTTTTGGCCTCCTGCTGCTGCTGCTGCCAACTCCAGGGTGTCTTTCAAGCAATGTTTGGGCTCCTGCGTATGCTGCTGCCAACTCCAGGGTGTGCCTTCCAGCTAATGTATGTGCTCCTGCTGCTGCCAATTCAGGGTGCCTTCCAGCCAATTTCTAGGTTCCTGTTGCTGCTGCTGCCAACTCCAGGGTGTGTCAGTCAATTTTTGGGCTCCTGCTGCGGCTGCTGCCAACTCCAGTGTCTCTTTAAAGCAATGTTTGGGCTCCTGCTGCTGCTGCTGTTTGCAACTCCAGGGTGTAATTCAGCTAATTTTTGGGCTCCTGCTGCCAACTCTAGTGTGTCTTTCAAGCTATGTTTGCGCTCCTGCTGCTGCTTGCAACTCCAGGGTGTGATTCATCCAATTTTTGGGCTCCTGCTGCCAACTCCAGTGTCTCTTTCAAGCTATGTTTGGGCTGCTGCTGCTGCTTGCAACTCCAGGATGTGATTCATCCAATTTTTGGGCTCCTGCTGCCAACTCCAGTGTCTCTTTCAAGCTATGTTTGGGCTGCTGCTGCTGCTGCTTTCAACTCCAGGGTGTGATTCATCCAATTTTTGGGCTCCTGCTGCCAACTCCAGTGTCTCTTTCAAGCTATGTTTGGGCTGCTGCTGCTGCTACTTGCAACGCCAGGGTGTGATTCATCCAATTTTTGGGCTCCTGCTGATGCCAACTTCAGGGTGTGCCTTCCAGCCAATTTTTGGCCTCCTGCTGATGCCAACTCCAGGGTGTGATTCATCCAATTTTTGGGCTCCTGCTGCCAACTCCAGTGTCTCTTTCAAGCTATGTTTGGGCTCCTGTTGCTGCTGCTTGCAACTCCAGGGTGTGATTCATCCAATTTTTGGGCTCCTGCTGCCAACTCCAGTGTCTCTTTCAAGCTATGTTTGGGCTCCTGCTGCTGCTGCTTGCAACTCCAGGGTGTGATTCATCCAATTTTTGGGCTCCTGAAGCCAACTCCAGTGTCTCTTTCAAGCTATGTTTGGGCTGCTGCTGCTTGCAACTCCAGGGTGTGATTCATCCAATTTTTGGGCTCCTGCTGCCAACTCCAGTGTCTCTTTAAAGCAATGTTTGGGCTCCTGCTGCTGCTTGCAACTCCAGGGTGTGATTCATCCAATTTTTGGGCTCCTGTTGCCAACTCCAGTGTCTCTTTAAAGCAATGTTTGGGCTCCTGCTGCTGCTTGCAACTCCAGGGTGTGATTCATCCAATTTTTAGGCTCCTGAAGCCAACTCCAGTGTCTCTTTAAATTAATGTTTGGGCTCCTGCTGCTGCTTGCAACTCCAGGGTGTGATTCATCCAATTTTTGGGCTCCTGCTGCCAACTCAAGAGTCTCTTTCAAGCTATGTTTGGGCTGCTGCTGCTGCTTGCAACTCCAGGGTATGATTCATCCAATTTTTGGGCTCCTGTTGCCAACTCCAGTGTCTCTTTAAAGCAATGTTTGGGCTCCTGCTGCTGCTTGCAACTCCAGGTTGTGATTCATCCAATTTTTGGGCTCCTGCTGCCAACTGCAGTGTCTCTTTCAAGCTATGTTTGGGCTGCTGCTGCTGCTGCTTGCAACTCCAGGGTCTGATTCATCCAATTTTTGGGCTCCTGCTGATGCCAACTTCAAGGTGTGCGTTCCAGCCAATTTTTGGCCTCCTGCTGATGCCAACTCCAGGGTGTGATTCATCCAATTTTTGGGCTCCTGCTGCCAACTCCAGTGTCTCTTTCAAGCTATGTTTTGGCCCCTCTTGCTGCTGCTTGCAACTCCAGGGTGTGATTCATCCAATTTTTGGGCTCCTGAAGCCAACTCCAGTGTCTCTTTCAAGCTATGTTTGGGCTCCTGCTGCTGCTTGCAACTCCAGGGTGTGATTCATCCAATTTTTGGGCTCCTGCTGCCAACTCCAGTGTCTCTTTAAAGCAATGTTTGGGCTCCTGCTGCTGCTTGCAACTCCAGGGTGTGATTCATCCAATTTTTGGGCTCCTGTTGCCAACTCCAGTGTCTCTTTAAAGCAATGTTTGGGCTCCTGCTGCTGCTTGCAACTCCAGGGTGTGATTCATCCAATTTTTGGGCTCCTGCAGCCAACTCCAGTGTCTCTTTCAAGCTATGCTTGGGTTCCTGCTGCTGCTGCTGCTGCTGCTGCTGCTTGCAACTCCAGGGTGTGATTCATCCAATTATTGGGCTCCTGAAGCCAACTCCAGTGTCTCTTTAAAGTAATGTTTGGGCTCCTGCTGCTGCTTGCAACTCCAGGGTGTGATTCATCCAATTTTTGGGCTCCTGCTGCCAACTCCAGTGTGTCTTTCAAGCTATGTTTGGGCTCCTGCTGCTGCTTGCAACTCCAGCGTGTCATTTAAGCTATGTTTGGTCTCCTGCTGCTGCTGCTTGCAACTCCAGGGTGTGATTCAGCCAATTTTTGGGCTCCTGCTGCCAACTGCAGTGTCTCTTTCAAGCTATGTTTGGGCTCCTGCTGCTGCTTGCAACTCCAGGGTGTGATTCAGCTAATTTTTGGGCTCCTGCTGCTGCCAGCTCCAGGGTGTGTTTTTCAGGCACTATAGGGGCCCCTCATAGTCATAGTGATGTGGCTCCTGTTGATGCCAACTTCAGGGTGTGCGTTCCAGCCAATTTTTGGCCTCCTGCTGATGCTAACTCCAGGGTGTGATTCATCCAATTTTTGGGCTCCTGCTGCCAACTCCAGTGTCTCTTTCAAGCTATGTTTGGGCTCCTGCTGCTGCTGCTTGCAACTCCAGGGTGTGATTCATCCAATTTTTGGGCTCCTGAAGCCAACTCCAGTGTCTCTTTCAAGCTATGTTTGGGCTCCTGCTGCTGCTTGCAACTCCAGGGTGTGATTCATCCAATTTTTGGGCTCCTGCTGCCAACTCCAGTGTTTCTTTCAAGCTATGTTTGGGCTCCTGCTGCTGCTGCTTGCAACTCCAGGGTGTGATTCATCCAATTTTTGGGCTCCTGCTGCCAACTCCAGTGTCTCTTTCAAGCTATGTTTGGGCTCCTGCTGCTGCTGCTTGCAACTCCAGGGTGTGATTCATCCAATTTTTGGGCTCCTGAAGCCAACTCCAGTGTCTCTTTCAAGCTATGTTTGGGCTCCTGCTGCTGCTTGCAACTCCAGGGTGTGATTCATCCAATTTTTGGGCTCCTGCTGCCAACTCCAGTGTTTCTTTCAAGCTATGTTTGGGCTCCTGCTGCTGCTGCTTGCAACTCCAGGGTGTGATTCATCCAATTTTTGGGCTCTTGCTGCCAACTCCAGTGTCTCTTTAAAGCAATGATTGGGCTCCTGCTGCTGCTTGCAACTCCAGGGTGTGATTCATCCAAGTTTTTGGGCTCCTGCTGCCAACTCAAGTGTCTCTTTCAAGCTATGTTTGGGCTGCTGCTGCTTGCAACTCCAGGGTGTGATTCATCAAATTTTTGGGCTCCTGCTGCCAACTCCAGTGTCTCTTTAAAGCAATGTTTGGGCTCCAGCTGCTGCTTGCAACTCCAGGGTGTGATTCATCCAATTTTTGGGCTCCAGCTGCCAACTCCAGTGTGTCTTTCAAGCTATGTTTGGGCTCCTGCTGCTGCTTGCAACTCCAGGGTGTCATTCAAGCTATGTTTGGTCTCCTGCTGCTGCTGCTTGCAACTCCAGGGTGTGATTCAGCCAATATTTGGGCTCCTGCTGCCAACTGCAGTGTCTCTTTCAAGCTATGGTTGGGCTCCTGCTGCTGCTTGCAACTCCAGGGTGTGATTCAGCTAATTTTTGGGCTCCTGCTGCTGCCAGCTCCAGGGTGTGTTTTTCAGGCACTATAGGGGCCCCTCATAGTCATAGTGATGTGGCTCCTGCTGATGCCAACTTCAGGGTGTGCGTTCCAGCCAATTTTTGGCCTCCTGCTGATGCTAACTCCAGGGTGTGATTCATCCAATTTTTGGGCTCCTGCTGCCAACTCCAGTGTCTCTTTCAAGCTATGTTTGGGCTCCTGCTGCTGCTGCTTGCAACTCCAGGGTGTGATTCATCCAATTTTTGGTCTCCTGAAGCCAACTCCAGTGTCTCTTTCAAGCTATGTTTGGGCTCCTGCTGCTGCTTGCAACTCCAGGGTGTGATTCATCCAATTTTTGGGCTCCTGCTGCCAACTCCAGTGTCTCTTTAAAGCAATGTTTGGGCTCCTGCTGCTGCTTGCAACTCCAGGGTGTGATTCATCCAATTTTTGGGCTCCTGTTGCCAACTCCAGTGTCTCTTTAAAGCAATGTTTGGGCTCCTGCTGCTGCTTGCAACTCCAGGGTGTGATTCATCCAATTTTTGGGCTCCTGCAGCCAACTCCAGTGTCTCTTTCAAGCTATGTTTGGGTTCCTGCTGCTGCTGCTGCTTGCAACTCCAGGGTGTGATTCATCCAATTATTGGGCTCCTGAAGCCAACTCCAGTGTCTCTTTAAAGTAATGTTTGGGCTCCTGCTGCTGCTTGCAACTCCAGGGTGTGATTCATCCAATTTTTGGGCTCCTGCTGCCAACTCCAGTGTGTCTTTCAAGCTATGTTTGGGCTCCTGCTGCTGCTTGCAACTCCAGCGTGTCATTTAAGCTATGTTTGGTCTCCTGCTGCTGCTGCTTGCAACTCCAGGGTGTGATTCAGCCAATTTTTGGGCTCCTGCTGCCAACTGCAGTGTCTCTTTCAAGCTATGTTTGGGCTCCTGCTGCTGCTTGCAACTCCAGGGTGTGATTCAGCTAATTTTTGGGCTCCTGCTGCTGCCAGCTCCAGGGTGTGTTTTTCAGGCACTATAGGGGCCCCTCATAGTCATAGTGATGTGGCTCCTGTTGATGCCAACTTCAGGGTGTGCGTTCCAGCCAATTTTTGGCCTCCTGCTGATGCTAACTCCAGGGTGTGATTCATCCAATTTTTGGGCTCCTGCTGCCAACTCCAGTGTCTCTTTCAAGCTATGTTTGGGCTCCTGCTGCTGCTGCTTGCAACTCCAGGGTGTGATTCATCCAATTTTTGGGCTCCTGAAGCCAACTCCAGTGTCTCTTTCAAGCTATGTTTGGGCTCCTGCTGCTGCTTGCAACTCCAGGGTGTGATTCATCCAATTTTTGGGCTCCTGCTGCCAACTCCAGTGTTTCTTTCAAGCTATGTTTGGGCTCCTGCTGCTGCTGCTTGCAACTCCAGGGTGTGATTCATCCAATTTTTGGGCTCCTGCTGCCAACTCCAGTGTCTCTTTCAAGCTATGTTTGGGCTCCTGCTGCTGCTGCTTGCAACTCCAGGGTGTGATTCATCCAATTTTTGGGCTCCTAAAGCCAACTCCAGTGTCTCTTTCAAGCTATGTTTGGGCTCCTGCTGCTGCTTGCAACTCCAGGGTGTGATTCATCCAATTTTTGGGCTCCTGCTGCCAACTCCAGTGTTTCTTTCAAGCTATGTTTGGGCTCCTGCTGCTGCTGCTTGCAACTCCAGGGTGTGATTCATCCAATTTGTGGGCTCTTGCTGCCAACTCCAGTGTCTCTTTAAAGCAATGATTGGGCTCCTGCTGCTGCTTGCAACTCCAGGGTGTGATTCATCCAAGTTTTTGGGCTCCTGCTGCCAACTCAAGTGTCTCTTTCAAGCTATGTTTGGGCTGCTGCTGCTTGCAACTCCAGGGTGTGATTCATCAAATTTTTGGGCTCCTACTGCCAACTCCAGTGTCTCTTTAAAGCAATGTTTGGGCTCCAGCTGCTGCTTGCAACTCCAGGGTGTGATTCATCCAATTTTTGGGCTCCTGCTGCCAACTCCAGTGTGTCTTTCAAGCTATGTTTGGGCTCCTGCTGCTGCTTGCAACTCCAGGGTGTCATTCAAGCTATGTTTGGTCTCCTGCTGCTGCTGCTTGCAACTCCAGGGTGTGATTCAGCCAATTTTTGGGCTCCTGCTGCCAACTGCAGTGTCTCTTTCAAGCTATGGTTGGGCTCCTGCTGCTGCTTGCAACTCCAGGGTGTGATTCAGCTAATTTTTGGGCTCCTGCTGCTGCCAGCTCCAGGGTGTGTTTTTCAGGCACTATAGGGGCCCCTCATAGTCATAGTGATGTGGCTCCTGCTGATGCCAACTTCAGGGTGTGCGTTCCAGCCAATTTTTGGCCTCCTGCTGATGCTAACTCCAGGGTGTGATTCATCCAATTTTTGGGCTCCTGCTGCCAACTCCAGTGTCTCTTTCAAGCTATGTTTGGGCTCCTGCTGCTGCTGCTTGCAACTCCAGGGTGTGATTCATCCAATTTTTGGTCTCCTGAAGCCAACTCCAGTGTCTCTTTCAAGCTATGTTTGGGCTCCTGCTGCTGCTTGCAACTCCAGGGTGTGATTCATCCAATTTTTGGGCTCCTGCTGCCAACTCCAGTGTTTCTTTCAAACTATGTTTGGGCTCCTGCTGCTGCTGCTTGCAACTCCAGGGTGTGATTCATCCAATTTTTGGGCTCCTGCTGCCAACTCCAGTGTCTCTTTCAAGCTATGTTTGGGCTCCTGCTGCTGCTGCTTGCAACTCCAGGGTGTGATTCATCCAATTTTTGGGCTCCTGAAGCCAACTCCAGTGTCTCTTTCAAGCTATGTTTGGGCTCCTGTTGCTGCTTGCAACTCAAGGGTGTGATTCGTCCAATTTTTGGGCTCCTGCTGCCAACTCCAGTGTTTCTTTCAAGCTATGTTTGGGCTCCTGCTGCTGCTGCTTGCAACTCCAGGGTGTGATTCATCCAATTTTTGGGCTCCTGCTGCCAACTCCAGTGTCTCTTTAAAGCAATGTTTGGGCTCCTGCTGCTGCTTGCAACTCCAGGGTGTGATTCATCCAAGTTTTTGGGCTCCTGCTGCCAACTCAAGTGTCTCTTTCAAGCTATGTTTGGGCTGCTGCTGCTTGCAACTCCAGGGTGTGATTCATCAAATTTTTGGGCTCCTGCTGCCAACTCCAGTGTCTCTTTAAAGCAATGTTTGGGCTCCTGCTGCTGCTTGCAACTCCAGGGTGTGATTCATCCAATTTTTGGGCTCCTGTTGCCAACTCCAGTGTCTCTTTAAAGCAATGTTTGGGCTCCTGCTGCTGCTTGCAACTCCAGGGTGTGATTCATCCAATTTCTGGGCTCCTGAAGCCAACTCCAGTGTCTCTTTAAATTAATGTTTGGGCTCCTGCTGCTGCTTGCAACTCCAGGGTGTGATTCATCTAATTTTTGGGCTCCTGCTGCCAACTCAAGTGTCTCTTTCAAGCTATGTTTGGGCTGCTGCTGCTGCTTGCAACTCCAGGGTGTGATTCATCCAGTTTTTGGGCTCCTGCTGCCATCTCCAGTGTCTCTTTCAAGCTATGTTTGGGCTCCTGTTGCTGCTTGCAACTCAAGGGTGTGATTCGTCCAATTTTTGGGCTCCTGCTGCCAACTCCAGTGTTTCTTTCAAGCTATGTTTGGGCTCCTGCTGCTGCTGCTTGCAACTCCAGGGTGTGATTCATCCAATTTTTGGGCTCCTGCTGCCAACTCCAGTGTCTCTTTAAAGCAATGTTTGGGCTCCTGCTGCTGCTTGCAACTCCAGGGTGTGATTCATCCAAGTTTTTGGGCTCCTGCTGCCAACTCAAGTGTCTCTTTCAAGCTATGTTTGGGCTGCTGCTGCTTGCAACTCCAGGGTGTGATTCATCAAATTTTTGGGCTCCTGCTGCCAACTCCAGTGTCTCTTTAAAGCAATGTTTGGGCTCCTGCTGCTGCTTGCAACTCCAGGGTGTGATTCATCCAATTTTTGGGCTCCTGTTGCCAACTCCAGTGTCTCTTTAAAGCAATGTTTGGGCTCCTGCTGCTGCTTGCAACTCCAGGGTGTGATTCATCCAATTTCTGGGCTCCTGAAGCCAACTCCAGTGTCTCTTTAAATTAATGTTTGGGCTCCTGCTGCTGCTTGCAACTCCAGGGTGTGATTCATCTAATTTTTGGGCTCCTGCTGCCAACTCAAGTGTCTCTTTCAAGCTATGTTTGGGCTGCTGCTGCTGCTTGCAACTCCAGGGTGTGATTCATCCAGTTTTTGGGCTCCTGCTGCCATCTCCAGTGTCTCTTTAAAGCAATGTTTGGGCTCCTGCTGCTGCTTGCAACTCCAGGGTGTGATTCATCCAATTTGTGGGCTCCTGTTGCCAACTCCAGTGTCTCTTTAAAGCAATGTTTGGGCTCCTGCTGCTGCTTGCAACTCCAGGTTGTGATTCATCCAATTTTTGGGCTCCTGCTGCCAACTGCAGTGTCTCTTTCAAGTTATGTTTGGGCTGCTGCTGCTGCTGCTTGCATTTCCAGGGTCTGATTCATCCAATTTTTGGGCTCCTGCTGATGCCAACTTCAGGGTGTGCGTTCCAGCCAATTTTTGGCCTCCTGCTGATGCCAACTCCAGGGTGTGATTCATCCAATTTTTGGGCTCCTGCTGCCAACTCCAGTGTCACTTTCAAGCTATGTTTTGGCCCCTCTTGCTGCTGCTTGCAACTACAGGGTGTGATTCATCCAATTTTTGGGCTCCTGAAGCCAACTCCAGGGTCTCTTTCAAGCTATGTTTGGGCTCCTGCTGCTGCTTGCAACTCCAGGGTGTGATTCATCCAATTTTTGGGCTCCTGCTGCCAACTCCAGTGTCTCTTTCAAGCTATGTTTCGGCTCCTGCTGCTGTTGCTTGCAACTCCAGGGTGTGATTCATCCAATTTTTGGGCTCCTGCTGCCAACTCCAGTGTCTCTTTAAAGCAATGTTTGGGCTCCTGCTGCTGCTTGCAACTCCAGGGTGTGATTCATCCAATTTTTGGGCTCCTGCAGCCAACTCCAGTGTCTCTTTCAAGCTATGTTTGGGTTCCTGCTGCTGCTGCTGCTGCTGCTGCTTGCAACTCCAGGGTGTGATTCATCCAATTTTTGGGTTCCTGAAGCCAACTCCAGTGTCTCTTTAAAGTAATGTTTGGGCTCCTGCTGCTGCTTGCAACTCCAGGGTGTCATTCAAGCTATGTTTGGTCTCCTGCTGCTGCTGCTTGCAACTCCAGGGTGTGATTCAGCCAATTTTTGGGCTCCTGCTGCCAACTCCAGTGTCTCTTTCAAGCTATGTTTGGGCTGCTGCTGCTGCTTGCAACTCCAGGGTGTGATTCATCCAATTTTTGGGCTCCTGCTGCCAACTCCAGTGTCTCTTTAAAGTAATGTTTGGGCTCCTGCTGCTGCTTGCAACTCCAGGGTGTGATTCATCCAATTCTTGGGCTCCTGCTGCCAACTCCAGTGTCTCTTTCAAGCTATGTTTGGGCTGCGGCTGCTGCTGCTTGCAACTCCAGGGTGTGATTCATCCAATTTTTGGGCTCCTGTTGCCAACTCCAGTGTCTCTTTCAAGCTATGTTTGGGCTGCTGCTGCTGCTACTTGCAACTCCAGGGTGTGATTCATCCAATTTTTGGGCTCCTGCTGATGCCAACTTCAGGGTGTGCCTTATAGGCCAATTTTTGGCCTCCTGCTGATGCCAACTCCAGGGTGTGATTCATCCAATTTTTGGGCTCCTGCTGCCAACTCCAGTGTCTCTTTCAAGCTATGTTTGGGCTCCTGCTGCTGCTGCTTGCAACTCCAGGGTGTGATTCATCCAATTTTTGGGCTCCTGCTGCCAACTCCAGTGTCTCTTTCAAGCTATGTTTGGGCTCCTGCTGCTGCTGCTTGCAACTCCAGGGTGTGATTCATCCAATTTTTGGGCTCCTGCTGCCAACTCCAGTGTCTCTTTAAAGCAATGTTTGGGCTCCTGCTGCTGCTTGCAACTCCAGGGTGTGATTCATCCAATTTTTGGGCTCCTGCTGCCAACTCCAGTGTCTCTTTAAAGCAATGTTTGGGCTCCTGCTGCTGCTTGCAACTCCAGGGTGTGATTCATCCAATTTTTGGGCTCCTGTTGCCAACTCCAGTGTCTCTTTAAAGCAATGTTTGGGCTCCTGCTGCTGCTTGCAACTCCAGGGTGTGATTCATCCAATTTTTGGGCTCCTGAAGCCAACTCTAGTGTCTCTTTAAATTAATGTTTGGGCTCCTGCTGCTGCTTGCAACTCCAGGGTGTGATTCATCCAATTTTTGGGCTCCTGCTGCCAACACAAGTGTCTCTTCCAAGCTATGTTTGGGCTGCTGCTGCTGCTTGCAACTCCAGGGTGTGATTCATCCAATTTTTGGGCTCCTGCTGCCAACTCCAGTGTCTCTTTAAAGCAATGTTTGGGCTCCTGCTGCTGCTTGCAACTCCAGGGTGTGATTCATCCAATTTTTGGGCTCCTGTTGCCAACTCCAGTGTCTCTTTAAAGCAATGTTTGGGCTCCTGCTGCTGCTTGCAACTCCAGGTTGTGACTCATCCAATTTTTGGGCTCCTGCTGCCAACTGCAGTGTCTCTTTCAAGCTATGTTTGGGCTGCTGCTGCTGCTGCTTGCAACTCCAGGGTCTGATTCATCCAATTTTTGGGCTCCTGCTGATGCCAACTTCAGGGTGTGCGTTCCAGCCAATTTTTGGCCTCCTGCTGATGCCAACTCCAGGGTGTGATTCATCCAATTTTTGGGCTCCTGCTGCCAACTCCAGTGTCTCTTTCAAGCTATGTTTTGGCCCCTCTTGCTGCTGCTTGCAACTCCAGGGTGTGATTCATCCAATTTTTGGGCTCCTGAAGCCAACTCCAGTGTCTCTTTCAAGCTATGTTTGGGCTCCTGCTGCTGCTTGCAACTCCAGGGTGTGATTCATCCAATTTTTGGGCTCCTGTTGCCAACTCCAGTGTCTCTTTAAAGCAATGTTTGGGCTCCTGCTGCTGCTTGCAACTCCAGGGTGTGATTCATCCAATTTTTGGGCTTCTGCAGCCAACTCCAGTGTCTCTTTCAAGCTATGTTTGGGTTCCTGCTGCTGCTGCTGCTGCTTGCAACTCCAGGGTGTGATTCATCCAATTTTTGGGATCCTGAAGCCAACTCCAGTGTCTCCTTAAAGTAACGTTTGGGCTCCTGCTGCTGCTTGCCACTCCAGGGTGTGATTCATCCAATTTTTGGGCTCCTGCTGCCAACTCCAGTGTGTCTTTCAAGCTATGTTTGGGCTCCTGCTGCTGCTTGCAACTCCAGGTTGTGATTCATCCAATTTTTGGGCTCCTGCTGCCAACTGCAGTGTCTCTTTCAAGCTATGTTTGGGCTGCTGCTGCTGCTGCTTGCAACTCCAGGGTCTGATTCATCCAATTTTTGGGCTCCTGCTGATGCCAACTTCAGGGTGTGCGTTCCAGCCAATTTTTGGCCTCCTGCTGATGCCAACTCCAGGGTGTGATTCATCCAATTTTTGGGCTCCTGCTGCCAACTCCAGTGTCTCTTTCAAGCTATGTTTTGGCCCCTCTTGCTGCTGCTTGCAACTCCAGGGTGCGATTCATCCAATTTTTGGGCTCCTGAAGCCAACTCCAGTGTCTCTTTCAAGCTATGTTTGGGCTCCTGCTGCTGCTTGCAACTCCAGGGTGTGATTCATCCAATTTTTGGGCTCCTGTTGCCAACTCCAGTGTCTCTTTAAAGCAATGTTTGGGCTCCTGCTGCTGCTTGCAACTCCAGGGTGTGATTCATCCAATTTTTGGGCTCCTGCAGCCAACTCCAGTGTCTCTTTCAAGCTATGTTTGGGTTCCTGCTGCTGCTGCTGCTTGCAACTCCAGGGTGTGATTCATCCAATTTTTGGGATCCTGAAGCCAACTCCAGTGTCTCCTTAAAGTAACGTTTGGGCTCCTGCTGCTGCTTGCCACTCCAGGGTGTGATTCATCCAATTTTTGGGCTCCTGCTGCCAACTCCAGTGTGTCTTTCAAGCTATGTTTGGGCTCCTGCTGCTGCTTGCAACTCCAGGGTGTCATTCAAGCTATGTTTGGTCTCCTGCTGCTGCTGCTTGCAACTCCAGGGTGTGATTCAGCCAATTTTTGGGCTCCTGCTGCCAACTCCAGTGTCTCTTTCAAGCTATGTTTGGGCTCCTGCTGCTTGCAACTCCAGGGTGTGATTCATCCAATTTTTGGGCTCCTGCTGCCAACTCCAGTGTCTCTTTCAAGCTATGTTTGTGATCCTGCTGCTGCCAACTCCAGGGTCTGATTCATCCAATTTTTGGGCTCCTGCTGATGCCAACTTCAGGGTGTGCATTCCAGCCAATTTTTGGCCTCCTGCTGATGCCAACTCCAGGGTGTGATTCATCCCATTTTTGGGCTCCTGCTGCCAACTCCAGTTTCTCTTTCAAGCTATGTTTTAGCCCCTCTTGCTGCTGCTTGCAACTCCAGGGTGTGATTCATCCAATTTTTGGGCTCCTGAAGCCAACTCCAGTGTCTCTTTCAAGCTATGTTTGGGCTCCTGCTGCTGCTTGCAACTCCAGGGTGTGATTCATCCAATTTTTGGGCTCCTGCTGCCAACTCCAGTGTCTCTTTAAAGCAATGTTTGGGCTCCTGCTGCTGCTTGCAACTCCAGGGTGTGATTCATCCAATTTTTGGGCTCCTGTTGCCAACTCCAGTGTCTCTTTAAAGCAATGTTTGGGCTCCTGCTGCTGCTTGCAACTCCAGGGTGTGATTCATCCAATTTTTGGGCTCCTGCAGCCAACTCCATTGTCTCTTTCAAGCTATGTTTGGGTTCCTGCTGCTGCTGCTGCTGCTGCTTGCAACTCCAGGGTGTGAGTCATCCAATTTTTGGGCTCCTGCTGCCAACTCCAGTGTCTCTTTCAACCAATGTTTGGGCTCCTGCTGCTGCTTGCAACTCCAGGGTGTGATTCAGCTAATTTTTGGGCTCCTGCTGCCAACTGCAGTGTCTCTTTCAAGCTATGTTTGGGCTCCTGCTGCTGCTGCTTGCAACTCCAGGGTGTGAGTCATCCAATTTTTGGGCTCCTGCTGCCAACTGCAGTGTCTCTTTCAACCAGTGTTTGGGCTTCTGCTGCTGCTTGCAACTCCAGGGTGTGATTCAGCTAATTTTTGGGCTCCTGCTGCAGCTGCTTGCCTCTCCAGGGTGTGATTCATCCAATTTTTGGGCTCCTGCTGCCAACTGCAGTGTCTCTTTCAAGCTATGTTTGGGCTCCTGCTGCTGCTTGCAACTCCAGGGTGTTATTAAGCTAATTTTTGGGCTCCTGCTGCTGCCAGCTCCAGGGTGTGTTTTTCAGGCACTATAGGGGCCCCTCATAGTCATAGTGATGTGGCTCCTGCTGATGCCAACTTCAGGGTGTGCGTTCCAGCCAATTTTTGGCCTCCTGCTGATGCTAACTCCAGGGTGTGATTCATCCAATTTTTGGGCTCCTGCTGACAACTCCAGTGTCTCTTTCAAGCTATGTTTGGGCTCCTGCTGCTGCTGCTTGCAACTCCAGGGTGTGATTCATCCAATTTTTGGGCTCCTGAAGCCAACTCCAGTGTTTCTTTCAAGCTATGTTTGAGCTCCTGCTGCTGTTGCTTGCAACTCCAGGGTGTGATTCATCCAATTTTTGGGCTCCTGCTGCCAACTCCAGTGTCTCTTTAAAGCAATGTTTGGGCTCCTGCTGCTGCTTGCAACTCCAGGGTGTGATTCATCCAATTTTTGGGCTCCTGCAGCCAACTCCAGTGTCTCTTTCAAGCTATGTTTGGGTTCCTGCTGCTGCTGCTTGCAACTCCAGGGTGTGATTCATCCAATTTTTGGGCTCCTGAAGCCAACTCCAGTGTCTCTTTAAAGTGATGTTTGGGCTCCTGCTGCTGCTTGCAACACCAGGGTGTGATTCATCCAATTTTTGGGCTCCTGCTGCCAACTCCAGTGTGTCTTTCAAGCTATGTTTGGGCTCCTGCTGCTGCTTGTAACTCCAGGGTGTCATTCAAGCTATGTTTGTTCTCCTGCTGCTGCTGCTTGCAACTCCAGGGTGTGATTCAGCCAATTTTTGGGCTCCTGCTGCCAACTCCAGTGTCTCTTTCAAGCTATGTTTGGGCTCCTGCTGCTTGCAACTCCAGGGTGTGACTCATCCAATTTTTGGGCTCCTGCTGCCAACTCCAGTGTCTCTTTCAAGCTATGTTTGTGATCCTGCTGCTGCCAACTTCAGGGTGTGATTCATCCAATATTTGGGCTCCTGCAGCCAACTCCAGTGTCTCTTTCACACAATGTTTGGGCTCCTGCTGCTGCTTGCAACTCCAGGGTGTGATTCATCCAATTTTTGTGCTCCTGCTGCCAACTGCAGTGTCTCTTTCAAGCTATGTTTGGGCTCCTGCTGCTGCTGCTTGCAACTCCAGGGTGTGAGTCATCCAATTTTTGGGCCCCTGCTGCCAACTGCAGTGTCTCTTTCAACCAGTGTTTGGGCTCCTGCTGCTTGCAACTCCAGGGTGTGATTCAGCTAATTTTTGGGCTCCTGCTGCAGCTGCTTGCCTCTCCAGGGTGTGATTCATCCAATTTTTGGGCTCCTGCTGCCAACTCCAGTGTCTCTTTCAACCAATGTTTGGGCTCCTGCTGCTGCTTGCAACTCCAGGGTGTGATTCAGCTAATTTTTGGGCTCCTGCTGCTGCCAGCTCCAGGGTGTGTTTTTCAGGCACTATAGGGGCCCCTCATAGTGATGCCACCTCAACTCTCTGCAATTGTGCCGCTTTGCGATTCTATTAGCGATGCCTCCGATCTGCATGTGATAATTATTTACAGTATTATTTCACTAACCCAGCACGCGTCCTATGCGTGTTACAGCAAGGCAGAATGGTTTACAACCCTATTGAGGCCCTAGGAGGCTCAGAAATAGCCGTTTTTAATAGCGATTCGTCGCGAATAAATTCGGGTCGAAACTATTTTTGTCGGAAAATTCGGCGAATCAGTCGAATCGAATTTTTCAAAAGTTCGCTCATCTCTAGTGGATACATAAAGTCATCTGATTTCAAAATTTTATCAAAGCAATATGAGGATATCATGAGAAAAGAACTGAAAACGTGGTGGGACCTAAGTTCCCTTACTAAATATGTGCAAAATGCTATGATACCAAGGGGTCTTAGGATAAGAAAGATCCCCACCACGATTTTCTCAGAAAGTTTCCAAAAGGAGTGGAATACAATTCTTACTCAGGCGTTAACAGATCTCATGCGTATCATTATTACACATGAGGAGGAAAAGCTTAAAGAAATTCAGAAGAATATTGTTGATTTGGAAAATTCAATGAAGCAGTTTGAAACAATTGCACATTTTGATGATAATATGGAGCGTTTGCGTAAATCATTGGATGTGATGGAGTCACAAATTATGGAGGTGAAGCGGAATAAGTTTCAAAGAAACACTGATGATTACCGCTTGGATAGAGTCTATACATGGAAAAGAGCATCTTATAGACCCTTCCGCCCCAGATCAATTTTGACAAGCAGCACTGGGAAAAAGGCGGTTACCTTTAATACATCGGAATCATCAGATTGGTCTTCGACCAGCGACCGATCTGATACTGAAGTCGAGTCTAGAAATTTTCCAGAACCGAGGCACCCGAAGTCAAGAAGAAAAAGAAGCACAAGAGACCCCACAGAGCGGGGCGTAAACATAGGGGACACCAATCGCTATATCCTACGGGGCCGGCGGACTTGATTGATACAAATAGTGTTATAAATTTATCCTCTTATTCATTATTGCCTGATGAGAAATGCCTTTTAGCCAAAGGGCTGTCCTTTTCTCCAACTTATCATTTTGATCTATTTGATACCGTGTTAGATCTTAATAGATTTGTGAGGAATCTCACACTACGGAGACTCTTTTCTGGGTCTGACATTATGTGTGGGTCGGATGTGCCCTGTCCCCCGGCGCTTCCCCCGGATTTTTCCGGGGGTTCCGCCGGGGCACATGGCTCAACTGACCACACAGAGGACCCAATGTATAGAAACAAGTCTGATCTTTCATTTCAAGATCAAACTATGATTATGTGGTCGTAGGATTTATCTGATTATGGCCCTGAAAAAATATGTCCAACTCCTAAATTCACAATACCGGATAAAAGTTTTTATCCTATTAATTCACGTACATATGTGCTAGATGCGTTTCAAGCTGCAGTAGAGAAAGATCTAACATTACTAGCAGAAAAATCACAAAAAAACAGGAAGTATAACAATATGTCTCCTGGAGAAATGAGAGCCATTCAAAGCTTATCACAAAATAAGGAGATAGTGATCTGCGCTGCGGACAAGGGAGGTAGCGTTGTAATTTTAGACGCTAAAGATTATGAATCAGAGGCATTGAGACAACTTAATGATAATACCATCTATCTAAAATTGCCAGGTGATCCTACTAATAGGTTCCAAGAGGACCTTAAAATTCTATTAGAGGAAGGGCGGGCCCTTAATGTATTGACAAATGATGACACTGATGCCTTATATGTTGGTTCCCCCATTTCCCCGGTCTTTCATCATCTCCCCAAGATCCACAAGCCACAATGCCCCCCGGCTGGGAGGCCCAGTGTGGCGGGGATCGGGGGGATGAATGAGATACTTGGGCAGTGGGTGGACTCTCATTTGCTTCCCCTTGTATTCAGATTGCCAGGCTACCTGCAGGATGCTAGGAATGTGATGCAATTCTTTCTGGAGTTTGAATGGCAGAAAGATTTTAGATGGTTAACTTGTGATGTAACTTCATAATATTCATCTATACCGCATGATCTTGCATTACAAGCAGTGTATTTTAATCTCAAGAATTACTCTGCTTATTCCGAGGATTTAATTACTTTCATCATTCTCTCTATTGAATTTCTTTTGAAACATAATTATTTTCTCTTTGCTGGGGAATATTATCTGCAGCTGTGTGGGGCGTCCATGGGGGCCCCTTTTTCTCCCTCTCTCGCCAACCTTTATATGGGTTGGTGGGAGAGGGACACCATTTACGGTCCGGGTAATCCTTTTCTACACAGGATTAAATACTTTGGAAGATATATCGATGACCTGCTTTTTGTTTGGGAGGGGGACGAGCAGACTATTGTGCAGTTTGTTGAATAATACCAACAATTTGAATCTAAAGTTCACCGCAGAAAATAATAATGATTCCATCTCATTTCTTGATTTACACCTAAGAGTAGCGCCAAATAGAAAAAAGATTATTACTAAGACATTTAGAAAAAAGACTGCAGGAAATACTACTCTTAGGGCAGAAAGCTGCCACCTGTCCCAGACAATTTCAGCTATCCCGGTGGGAGAATTGGTCCGGGCCCGCCGGAATTGCTCATATCAAAAAGATTTTGAGGAGGAAATTAAGATAGTGAAAGACTTAGGGGCTATTCAGATAAATTATTAGATAGAGCGGAAGAAATTGCGAGAGCAAAAGACAGAAGAACTATGCTTTCTAAAGGTCAGAAAAAGAAAAAAAAAAAATATGGCCATAAGCGGTCGTTTAAATCTGAATTCACTGATAACCACAATAGTGGTCCTATTTTGGTAATGACCTACAGTGAGGAGTTTAAAGTCTTTAAAAAAATAGTTAATAACTATTTACCTATCCTTAGTGGGGACCCACAGTTGAGGGAGGTCATGAGGAATGGGATCAAGTTTGTGAGTAGGCGGCCGCCCTCTTTGGGCCAGAAATTGTCCCCAAGTTTATTCAACAAATGCAGTGTTACACCTCCCACTTGGCTTTCGGGTAGCGGATTCCATAAATGCGCGGGCCGACGTTGCGGTCTGTGCAAGTATGTTATTCCTGGTGACAGTTTCCAGTCCTCGGTCACGGGCCTACAATATCGTATAAAGGGCTTTATAAATTGCAACTTTTCTAGTGTAATTTATCTGATTACTTGTGTATTTTGTCATAAACAATATGTAGGGTGTACTACCAGGCCCCTCAAAAAGAGAATTGCTGAACATGTTGCCGCGACAGCCTTAAGTCGCTTAGATTCTTCCTCCAACGTCAGTGGGACGTCACTTTAGAGACATACATGCGGGGGATTTATCCCATTTAACATGTATGGGTATAGAGAGGGTTAGATTGGGACCTAGGGGAGGGGATTTACAGGCAAAACTTCTTCAGAGGAAGTGTTTTGGATTTATAAGTTAGGCACCAGGGCCCCACAGGGCCTTAATCATCGGTGGGATGTGGACCTTTATCTTCGCAACTAACATGTCACTTAGAAATTTTGGCTCTACAGAGCATATTAGGAAATATCTAGGGACAGATAATAATAAATTAAATTGGTGGCAATAATTGGAAGTATATAGGTCTGATTATAACAATTATAGTCACATCTCGAATAATCATACACTCTGTAATTATTATTAACCCTCTTAATTGTATAGATAATCATAATAATATATTTATACGGGGTATTTATACTGTAAGTCTGCTTTAATCCCTCTTTAATCCCTCTTTCTTCTCTCATTCTTTTCTCTAAACCTAATTTTTCTTTAAATCCTATTCTAATGATAACTAGAGATGAGCGAACTTTTGAAAAATTCGATTTGACTGATTCGCCGAATTTTCCGACAAAAATCGTTTCGACCCGAATAAATTCGCGACGAATCGCTATTAAAAACGGCTATTTCTGAGCCTCCTAGAGCCTCAATAGGGTTGTAAACCATTCTGCCTTGCTGTAACACGCACAGGATAGTTAAATAAAACTTTGAATAAATATCACATGCAGATCAGAGGCATCGCTAATAGAATCGCAGAGCGGCACAATTGAATTCAAGAGAGTTGAAGTGGCATCACTATGAGAGGCAGGAGCCCAAACATTGCTTTAAAGAGACACTGGAGTTGGCAGCAGCAGGAGCCCAAAAATTGGATGAATCACACCCTGGAGTTGGCAGCAGCAGCAGCAGGAGCCCAAACATTGTCTGAAAGAGACACTGGGGTTGGCTTCAGGAGCCCAAAAATTGGATGAATCACACCCTGGAGTTGGCAGCAGCAGCAGCAGGAGCCCATATATTACTTTAAAGAGACACTGGAGTTGGCTTCAGGAGCCCAAAAATTGGATGAATCACACCCTGGAGTTGGCAGCAGCAGCAGCAGGAGCCCAAAGATTACTTTATAGAGACACTGGAGTTGGCTTCAGGAGCCCAAAAATTGGATGAATCACACCCTGGAGTTGGCAGGAGTTGACAGCAGCAGCAGCAGGAGCCCAAACATTACTTTAAAGAGACCCTGGGGTTGGCTTCAGGAGCCCAAAAATTGGACGAATCACACCCTGGAGTTGGCAGCAGCAGCAGCAGGAGCCCAAACATTACTTTAAAGAGACCCTGGGGTTGGCTTCAGGAGCCCAAAAATTGGATGAATCACACCCTGGAGTTGGCAGCAGCAGCAGCAGGAGCCCAAATATACACTGGAGTTGGCTTCAGGAGCCCAAAAATTGGATGAATCACACCCTGGAGTTGGCAGAAGTTGGCAGCAGCAGGAGCCCCAACATTACTTTAAAGAGACACTGGGGTTGGCTTCAGGAGCCCAAAAATTGGATGAATCACACCCTGGAGTTGGCAGCAGCAGGAGCACAAATATTACTTTAAAGAGACACTGGAGTTGGCTTCAGGAGCCCAAAAATTGGATGAATCACACCCTGGAGTTGGCAGCAGCAGCAGCAGGAGCCCAAACATTACTTTAAAGAGACCCTGGGGTTGGCTTCAGAAGCCCAAAAATTGGATGAATCACACCCTGGAGTTGGCAGCAGCAGCAGCAGGAGCCCAAATATTACTTTAAAGAGACACTGGAGTTGGCTTCAGGAGCCCAAAAATTGGATGAATCACACCCTGGAGTTGGCAGAAGTTGGCAGCAGCAGCAGCAGGAGCCCCAACATTACTTTAAAGAGACACTGGGGTTGGCTTCAGGAGCCCAAAAATTGGATGAATCACACCCTGGAGTTGGCAGCAGCAGGAGCCCAAATATTACTTTAAAGAGACACTGGGGTTGGCTTCAGGAGCCCAAAAATTGGATGATTCACACCCTGGAGTTGGCAGCAGCAGCAGCAGGAGCCCAAATATACACTGGAGTTGGCTTCAGGAGCCCAAAAATTGGATGAATCACACACTGGAGTTGGCAGCAGCAGCAGCAGGAGCCCAAATATTACTTTAAAGAGACACTGGGGTTGGCTTCAGGAGCCCAAAAATTGGATGAATCACACCCTGGAGTTGGCAGCAGCAGCAGCAGGAGCCCAAATATACACTGGAGTTGGCTTCAGGAGCCCAAAAATTGGATGAATCACACCCTGGAGTTGGCAGAAGTTGGCAGCAGCAGCAGCAGGAGCCCAAACATTAATTTAAAGAGACACTGGGGTTGGCTTCAGGAGCCCAAAAATTGGATGAATCACACCCTGGAGTTGGCAGAAGTTGGCAGCAGCAGCAGCAGGAGCCCAAACATTACTTTAAAGAGACACTGGGGCTGGCTTCAGGAGCCCAAAAATTGGATGAATCACACCCTGGAGTTGGCAGCAGCAGGAGCCCAAATATTACTTTAAAGAGACACTGGAGTTGGCTTCAGGAGCCCAAAAATTGGATCATTCACACCCTGGAGTTGGCAGCAGCAGCAGCAGGAGCCCAAATATACACTGGAGTTGGCTTCAGGAGCCCAAAAATTGGATGAATCACACCCTGGAGTTGGCAGCAGCAGCAGCAGGAGCCCAAACATTACTTTAAAGAGACCCTGGGGTTGGCTTCAGGAGCCCAAAAATTGGATGAATCACACCCTGGAGTTGGCAGCAGCAGCAGCAGGAGCCCAAATATACACTGGAGTTGGCTTCAGGAGCCCAAAAATTGGATGAATCACACCCTGGAGTTGGCAGAAGTTGGCAGCAGCAGCAGCAGGAGCCCCAAAATTACTTTAAAGAGACACTGGGGTTGGATTCAGGAGCCCAAAAATTGGATGAATCACACCCTGGAGTTGGCAGCAGCCGGAGCCCAAATATTACTTTAAAGAGACACTGGGGTTGGCTTCAGGAGCCCAAAAATTGGATGATTCACACCCTGGAGTTGGCAGCAGCAGCAGCAGCAGCAGGAGCCCAAATATACACTGGAGTTGGCTTCAGGAGCCCAAAAATTGGATGAATCACACCCTGGAGTTGGCAGAAGTTGGCAGCAGCAGCAGCAGGAGCCCCAACATTACTTTAAAGAGACACTGGGGTTGGCTTCAGGAGCCCAAAAATTGGATGAATCACACCCTGGAGTTGGCAGCAGCAGGAGCCCAAATATTACTTTAAAGAGACACTGGGGTTGGCTTCAGGAGCCCAAAAATTGGATGATTCACACCCTGGAGTTGGCAGCAGCAGCAGCAGGAGCCCAAATATACACTGGAGTTGGCTTCAGGAGCCCAAAAATTGGATGAATCACACCCTGGAGTTGGCAGCAGCAGCAGGAGCCCAAACATTACTTTAAAGAGACCCTAGGGTTGGCTTCAGGAGCCCAAAAATTGGATGAATCACACCCTGGAGTTGGCAGCAGAAGCAGCAGGAGCCCAAACATTACTTTAAAGAGACACTGGGGTTGGCTTCAGGAGCCCAAAAATTGGATGAATCACACCCTGGAGTTGGCAGCAGCAGGAGCCCAAATATTACTTTAAAGAGACACTGGGGTTGGCTTCAGGAGCCCAAAAATTGGATGATTCACACCCTGGAGTTGGCAGCAGCAGCAGCAGGAGCCCAAATATACACTGGAGTTGGCTTCAGGAGCCCAAAAATTGGATGAATCACACACTGGAGTTGGCAGCAGCAGCAGCAGGAGCCCAAATATTACTTTAAAGAGACACTGGGGTTGGCTTCAGGAGCCCAAAAATTGGATGAATCACACCCTGGAGTTGGCAGCAGTAGCAGCAGGAGTCCAAATATACACTGGAGTTGGCTTCAGGAGCCCAAAAATTGGATGAATCACACCCTGGAGTTGGCAGAAGTTGGCAGCAGCAGGAGCCCCAACATTACTTTAAAGAGACACTGGGGTTGGCTTCAGGAGCCCAAAAATTGGATGATTCACACCCTGGAGTTGGCAGCAGCAGCAGCAGGAGCCCAAATATACACTGGAGTTGGCTTCAGGAGCCCACAAATTGGACGAATCACACCCTGGAGTTGGCAGCAGCAGCAGCAGGAGCCCAAATATACACTGGAGTTGGCTTCAGGAGCCCAAAAATTGGATGAATCACACCCTGGAGTTGGCAGAAGTTGGCAGCAGCAGGAGCCCAAACATTAATTTAAAGAGACACTGGGGTTGGCTTCAGGAGCCCAAAAATTGGATGAATCACACCCTGGAGTTGGCAGAAGTTGGCAGCAGCAGCAGCAGGAGCCCAAACATTACTTTAAAGAGACACTGGGGTTGGCTTCAGGAGCCCAAAAATTGGATGAATCACACCCTGGAGTTGGCAGCAGCAGGAGCCCAAATATTACTTTAAAGAGACACTGGGGTTGGCTTCAGGAGCCCAAAAATTGGATGATTCACACCCTGGAGTTGGCAGCAGCAGCAGCAGGAGCCCAAATATACACTGGAGTTGGCTTCAGGAGCCCAAAAATTGGATGAATCACACCCTGGAGTTGGCAGCAGCAGCAGCAGGAGCCCAAACATTACTTTAAAGAGACCCTGGGGTTGGCTTCAGGAGCCCAAAAATTGGATGAATCACACCCTGGAGTTGGCAGCAGCAGCAGCAGGAGCCCAAATATACACTGGAGTTGGCTTCAGGAGCCCAAAAATTGGATGAATCACACCCTGGAGTTGGCAGCAGCAGGAGCCCCAAAATTACTTTAAAGAGACACTGGGGTTGGCTTCAGGAGCCCAAAAATTGGATGAATCACACCCTGGAGTTGGCAGCAGCAGGAGCCCAAATATTACTTTAAAGAGACACTGGGGTTGGCTTCAGGAGCCCAAAAATTGGATGATTCACACCCTGGAGTTGGCAGCAGCAGCAGCAGCAGGAGCCCAAATATACACTGGAGTTGGCTTCAGGAGCCCAAAAATTGGATGAATCACACCCTGGAGTTGGCAGAAGTTGGCAGCAGCAGCAGCAGGAGCCCCAACATTACTTTAAAGAGACACTGGGGTTGGCTTCAGGAGCCCAAAAATTGGATGAATCACACCCTGGAGTTGGCAGCAGCAGGAGCCCAAATATTACTTTAAAGAGACACTGGGGTTGGCTTCAGGAGCCCAAAAATTGGATGATTCACACCCTGGAGTTGGCAGCAGCAGCAGCAGGAGCCCAAATATACACTGGAGTTGTCTTCAGGAGCCCAAAAATTGGATGAATCACACCCTGGAGTTGGCAGCAGCAGCAGCAGCAGGAGCCCAAACATTACTTTAAAGAGACCCTAGGGTTGGCTTCAGGAGCCCAAAAATTGGATGAATCACACCCTGGAGTTGGCAGCAGAAGCAGCAGGAGCCCAAACATTACTTTAAAGAGACACTGGGGTTGGCTTCAGGAGCCCAAAAATTGGATGAATCACACCCTGGAGTTGGCAGCAGCAGGAGCCCAAATATTACTTTAAAGAGACACTGGGGTTGGCTTCAGGAGCCCAAAAATTGGATGATTCACACCCTGAAGTTGGCAGCAGCAGCAGCAGGAGCCCAAATATACACTGGAGTTGGCTTCAGGAGCCCAAAAATTGGATGAATCACACCCTGGAGTTGGCAGCAGCAGCAGCAGGAGCCCAAATATTACTTTAAAGAGACACTGGGGTTGGCTTCAGGAGCCCAAAAATTGGATGAATCACACCCTGGAGTTGGCAGCAGTAGCAGCAGGAGCCCAAATATACACTGGAGTTGGCTTCAGGAGCCCAAAAATTGGATGATTCACACCCTGGAGTTGGCAGCAGCAGCAGCAGGAGCCCAAATATACACTGGAGTTGGCTTCAGGAGCCCACAAATTGGACGAATCACACCCTGGAGTTGGCAGAAGTTGGCAGCAGCAGCAGCAGCAGGAGCCCAAACATTACTTTAAAGAGACCCTGGGGTTGGCTTCAGGAGCCCAAAAATTGGATGAATCACACCCTGTGGAGAGTCATGTGGAGAAAAAGTAGCTTAGTTAGTAATATCTACATAAAATTATGAATAAACAAATGCAAAAGTATTGCCAAAGTGAAGTTTTGTTTGAGGGTGTGTTTCCACCTTTTAATTAAATCAGAAACAAGAAGGTATCATTGCCTCTGACTAATTAGCCCTCAAAAATTCTTGGAATTTTTAATCTGGAATCATGTCTGATCCGTCTTATCCGAAGAATATTAATAAAAAGTAAGAGTAACGTAAAGGATTTTTTATCAATACTTACTTGTGGTCCGATGCGGAGGAATGTCTGTAACTGGAGAGCAGCGCCTTAAATCTGTTTTGCACGATCCATCTTTCTTTAGTGTAGGTCTGGCCCCGTCATCAATCTACTGGAATACATCAGGCATTGTTGGGAGGAAAGCTTGGCTGATCCATGCGCCATTCATTTCCAGGCAGGGCAGTCTCTGGAAAAAAAAAGTCTGTATAAACCAGGGTCTTTTTCATATAAAAACAAATGGTTATTCTTGCTTTTCAACCATACGTTCCACAGCTTTACCAGTCATTGTGTCAGCCAATGAAGCAACTTTGTCTCGAAGTGCTGCAAAAGCAGTCCACTGCATCACAAGTGGCATCTGACACCCCCAGTCAACTGTCTGTCTGTTATGCTTTGGGTTCAGCTCCACTATCCATTGATGAAGATCTGATAATCATAAAATTCAGCAGCTACTGCCCAGCCAAGAAGTGGAGGAGACACTCGCCTCTTCTTCCACTAGCCGGCAATTAGTGATGAGGAGAGTGTCGTGGGAGGAGGTGTTGCAAGCCGAGGTAGTGGAAGAGGGTCCCTGGAGTCTGCGGCGGTGGCGGCGGCAGCAGCAGTGAATTATTGCGGACTGTTGTTAGGAAAAATCAGCTACTCAGCGATGTGGCAGTGTTTCATGCAGCATCCTGTGGAGAAAAAGTAGGTTAGTTAGTGTATATACATAAAATTATGAATAGACAAATGCAATAGTATTGCCAAAGTGAAGTTTTGTTTGAGGGTGTGTTTCCACCTTGTAATTAAATCAGAAACAACTAGCTATCATTTGCCTCTGAATAATTAGCCCTCAAAAATTCTTGGAATTTTTAATCTTGATGTCTGAGGGATTTCTCCTCTCAGACAGCGTCACCATAAGTCCAGCCTGCTGCATTACACTTGGAAGAACATCTTGTTTGCGCTGCGACAAGGAAGCCAGAGTCATGCGTCCTGACATGGCACACGTGTTCAGTCTAGTTTTGAAGTCTTGCCCCCATCTGAAAGAACAACAGGAAAGAAAGTTAGCATGCACTTCTGGCACTCCTACACCACCAAGCACAACCTTATTGAGCCTCAGCGTCACAACGGTGTACCCCACCATAGTCTGATTTGCGATGTTTCCACCCGTTGGAATTCCACCCTCCATATGCAGGATCCACTATAGCAGTGGTCCCCAACCCTGTCCTCAAGGCCCACCAACAGGCCAGGTTTTGCAGATCTCCACAAAAATGCACAGGTGGAGTAATTAGTGCAGCTGCAGAGCAATAGAGCTGGCTATTTGGAGATCCAAAAAACATGACATGTTGGTGGGCCTTGAGGACAGGGTTGAGGACCACTGCACTATAGGAACAGAGAAAAGCCATCACGGATTTCTGGATGATCCAAACGGATAGGGGGACACCCCTGTGTAAATTCAATGTAAACCATTGGCAGCTCATACGTGACACCGACCGTTTGCTCAGGCCCTTTAAGGAAGCTACGTTATTAGTCAGTTGCCAGGACTATGAGATGAACGATGAGATTCCACTGCTTCATGTACTACAACACATGTTGGAAACCATGGCTGGTCAGGGCACTGAAAACATGGCACATACATTTCACAGCCACATGAAGCCTGTGGGGGCTGAAGTGGAGGAGGAGGAGGGGGTGGGGCACAGCAAACCACAGTTTAGGTTTGACAAAATGACCATTTTATCTAGTCATCTGACAGGAGAGGAGGAGCAGGAGCAGCCAGAGGAGCTAGAGGGTTGTGAGTAAGGCGAGACAGAGGACCCAGACACACCGTGGCAGTTTACAGTGGAGATGGAGACAGGTAGTCCCTCCGAGTCACTTGCACAAATGGCACGATGCATGCTCACATGCTTGCGTACTAGTGAGCGCAGAATTGTCTCCATTTGTCAGCGGGAAGACTTCTGGCTCTCCAACTTATTGGACCCTCGCTTCCGGCACAAAATGGGGGCATTTTTTACGCCCACTGAGAGGGAGGACAAACTGACCTACTACAGAGACATCCCACGTAGTCAGTTGGGCGATGTCTATCTGCGCCATGGCCCATACTCCCGCAGGTCTGACTCGGGGGGACCTCTGCGATCACCTTCCACTGCCATGGCTGCTGGGGGGGTGGAAGGAGCAGCAGCAGCAGCTCCATCAGCAGCAGCCTCAGTCTTCAGTCGCTAGTGAGTAGCTTTCTACACCCGCATAGTGAGTCTACTCATGAGCAGCAGGAAGACCTGGAGCTGGACCTCAAACAGCAGGTCATGTCATACCTTGACATGACCATGCCAACACACCTTCAAGATCCACTGGATTTGCTGGGAAGCCAAACTTGACTTGTGCCCGCAACTAGCAGAGTTTGCCCTGGAAAAGCTGTACTGGCCGGACAGTAGTTGATTTAGATGGCAACTGGGCTGCTCTATATAACGAAGCAAAATGGCAAATTTACCTCACTATATAAGCTATTGCCCCTCAGATTTACACAGGGGCTGCTCTATATTATGCTGCAAAATGGCAAATTTACCTCACAATATAAGCTATTGCCCCTCAGATTTACACAGGGGCTGCTCTATATTATGCTGCAAAATGGCAAATTAACCTCACAATATAAGCTATTGCCCCTCAGATTTACACAGGGCCTGCTCTATATAACGAAGCAAAATGGCAAATTTACCTCACTATATAAGCTATTGCCCCTCAGATTTACACAGGGGCTGCTCTATATTATGCTGCAAAATGGCAAATTAACCTCACAATATAAGCTATTGCAGCTCTATATAAATAAAAATAAATAAATAAAAAAAGGGCCTGTAGAAGCTTATTTAGTATAACAGATAGGGTGACATGTGCTGGTTTGGGATGCCCATATGGGCTAGTGTTTTGGCAGCAGTACAAAAACCAATGCAAAATGCAATAGCTTAATAAAGCTGATGCTGATCAACGCTTATTTAGTATAACAGATGGGGTGCAACATGCAGGTTTGGGATGCCCTGCGGCCTGGTGTATTTAAAGCAGACCAAAACCAATTCAAAATGCAATAACTTAATAAAGCTGAGGCTGTAGATGCTTATTTAGTATAAACAGGTAGGGTGCAAGGTGCAGCTTTGGGGTGCCCTGCGGCCTGGTTAAATGAAAGCAGTCAAAAAGGAAGTGCAAACTGAAGTAGCTTAATGAAGCTGATGCTGATCAACGCTTATGTTGTATACCAGATAGGGTGCAAGGTGCAGCTTTGGGGTGCCCTGCGGCCTGGTTTATTAAAAGCAGTCAAAAACAAGTGCAAACTGAAGTAGCTTAATAAAGCAGCTGATGCTGATCAACGCTTATGTTGTATAACAGATAGGTTTAAAATAGCATGTGTCTTGGGATGCCCGTGTGGCCTGTTATATTTCAAGCTGAACAAAAAGTAACAATAATCCAAGTATGAGACATAATTTTGACCTTCTTTACAGCGCCATACTTTGAAAAAAAAAATTAATTTCATGCCGATCAATCCAAAGGTCAATGCCCCTAACAAAAATAGTGTTCGGCATAAGTTTTCCTTCTGGAAGGACGTAACCTTTAGTTTACATGGTTGGGGTAGGTTATCTTACAAATTGGGATACCCCAGGCAGCAGTGTCATTGAAAGAGACAGATTGTAATGCAGGCCATACGCAAGCAGAGAAACTCAGGCTGCAACAGGCCTATTTAGTTTACATGGTTGGGGTAGGTTATCTTACAAATTTGGATACCCCACTGTATATGAAACTGAATATAAATGCACACCCAAAAGTGGACAATCAGCCTCCAAGAGGCCTGCTTAGTTTAAATAAGAGAGCTGCTTAGTATGGTAGGTAGGTTATGTTATGTTACAGAATGGGATGCCCCAAGCAGACTTGAGATCAGTATATATGCACACAGCAGCAGTGTGTTAGCAGGCTCATACAGGCCAAATTTCTTTAAATAACTGTGCAGCTTACAGTAAATGCAGAGGCTAATGGTATGTTACAGAATGGGATGCCCCAAGCAGACTTGAGATCAGTATATATGCACACAGCAGCAGTGTGTTAGCAGGCTCATACAGGCCAAATTTCTTTAAATAACTGTGCAGCTTACAGTAAATGCAGAGGCTAATGGTATGTTACAGAATGGGATGCCCCAAAGCTGACTTGAGATCAGTATATATGCACACAGCAGCAGTGTGTTAGCAGGCTCATACAGGCCAAATTTCTTTAAATAACTGTGCAGCTTACAGTAAATGCAGAGGCTAATGGTATGTTACAGAATGGGATGCCCCAAGCAGACTTGAGATCAGTATATATGCACACAGCAGCAGTGTGTTAGCAGGCTCATACAGGCCAAATTTCTTTAAATAACTGTGCAGCTTACAGTAAATGCAGAGGCTAATGGTATGTTACAGAATGGGATGCCCCAAAGCTGACTTGAGATCAGTATATATGCACACAGCAGCAGTGTGTTAGCAGGCTCATACAGGCCAAATTTCTTTAAATAACTGTGCAGCTTACAGTAAATGCAGAGGCTAATGGTATGTTACAGAATGGGATGCCCCAAGCAGACTTGAGATCAGTATATATGCACACAGCAGCAGTGTGTTAGCAGGCTCATACAGGCCAAATTTCTTTAAATAACTGTGCAGCTTACAGTAAATGCAGAGGCTAATGGTATGCTACAGAATAGGATGCCCCAAAGCTGACTTGAGATCAGTATATATGCACACAGCAGCAGTGTGTTAGCAGGCTCATACAGGCCAAATTTCTTTAAATAACTGTGCAGCTTACAGTAAATGCAGAGGCTAATGGTATGTTACAGAATGGGATGCCCCAAAGCTGACTTGAGATCAGTATATATGCACACAGCAGCAGTGTGTTAGCAGGCTCATACAGGCCAAATTTCTTTAAATAACTGTGCAGCTTACAGTAAATGCAGAGGCTAATGGTATGTTACAGAATGGGATGCCCCAAGCAGACTTGAGATCAGTATATATGCACACAGCAGCAGTGTGTTAGCAGGCTCATACAGGCCAAATTTCTTTAAATAACTGTGCAGCTTACAGTAAATGCAGAGGCTAATGGTATGTTACAGAATGGGATGCCCCAAAGCTGACTTGAGATCAGTATATATGCACACAGCAGCAGTGTGTTAGCAGGCTCATACAGGCCAAATTTCTTTAAATAACTGTGCAGCTTACAGTAAATGCAGAGGCTAATGGTATGTTACAGAATGGGATGCCCCAAAAACCAGAGAGCACCTGGCAGGGTCCAGTAGTGCTATGCCCAGCAAAAGTGTCTTTATCAGGCCTAATTTCAATTATAATAAGTGCAAATGGTTATATGGTCTTAAACAGAGGCTGCTGTAGTCACAGAATGGGATGCCCCAAAAAAGAAGTGCACCTGGCAGGGTCCAGTAGTGCTATGCCCAGCAAAAGTGTCTTTATCAGGCCTAATTTCAATTATAATAAGTGCAAATGGTTATATGGTCTTAAACAGAGGCTGCTGTAGTCACAGAATGGGATGCCCTAAAAACCAGCAGTAAGTGCACCTGGCAGGGTCCAGTAGTGCTATGCCCAGCAAAAGTGTCTTTATCAGGCCTAATTTCAATTATAATAAGTGCAACTGGTTATATGGTCTTAAACAGAGGCTGCTGTAGTCACAGAATGGGATGCCCTAAAAACCAGCAGTAAGTGCACCTGGCAGGGTCCAGTAGTGCTATGCCCAGCAAAAGTGTCTTTATCAGGCCTAATTTCAATTATAATAAGTGCAAATGGTTATATGGTCTTAAACAGAGGCTGCTGTAGTCACAGAATGGGATGCCCTAAAAACCAGCAGTAAGTACACCTGGCAGGGTCCAGTAGTGCTATGCCCAGCAAAAGTGTCTTTATCAGGCCTAATTTCAATTATAATAAGTGCAAATGGTTATATGGTCTTAAACAGAGGCTGCTGTAGTCACAGAATGGGATGCCCTAAAAAACAGCAGTAAGTACACCTGGCAGGGTCCAGTAGTGCTATGCCCAGCAAAAGTGTCTTTATCAGGCCTAATTTCAATTATAATAGGTGCAAATGGTTATATGGTCTTAAACAGAGGCTGCTGTAGTCACAGAATGGGATGCCCTAAAAACCAGCAGTAAGTACACCTGGCAGGGTCCAGTAGTGCTATGCCCAGCAAAAGTGTCTTTATCAGGCCTAATTTCAATTATAATAAGTGCAAATGGTTATATGGTCTTAAACAGAGGCTGCTGTAGTCACAGAATGGGATGCCCTAAAAACCAGCAGTAAGTACACCTGGCAGGGTTCAGTAGTGCTATGCCCAGCAAAAGTGTCTTTATCAGGCCTAATTTCAATTATAATAGGTGCAAATGGTTATATGGTCTTCAACAGAGGCTGCTGTAGTCACAGAATGGGATGCCCTAAATACCAGCAGTAAGTACACCTGGCAGGGTCCAGTAGTGCTATGCCCAGCAAAAGTGTCTTTATCAGGCCTAATTTCAATTATAATAAGTGCAAATGGTTATATGGTCTTAAACAGAGGCTGCTGTAGTCACAGAATGGGATGCCCTAAAAACCAGCAGTAAGTACACCTGGCAGGGTCCAGTAGTGCTATGCCCAGCAAAAGTGTCTTTATCAGGCCTAATTTCAATTATAATAAGTGCAAATGGTTATATGGTCTTAAACAGAGGCTGCTGTAGTCACAGAATGGGATGCCCTAAAAACCAGCAGTAAGTACACCTGGCAGGGTCCAGTAGTGCTATGCCCAGCAAAAGTGTCTTTATCAGGCCTAATTTCAATTATAATAAGTGCAAATGGTTATATGGTCTTAAACAGAGGCTGCTGTAGTCACAGAATGGGATGCCCTAAAAAAGAAGTGCACCTGGCAGGGTCCAGTAGTGCTATGCCCAGCAAAAGTGTCTTTATCAGGCCTAATTTCAATTATAATAAGTGCAAATGGTTATATGGTCTTAAACAGAGGCTGCTGTAGTCACAGAATGGGATGCCCCAAAAAAGAAGTGCACCTGGCAGGGTCCAGTAGTGCTATGCCCAGCAAAAGTGTCTTTATCAGGCCTAATTTCAATTATAATAAGTGCAAATGGTTATATGGTCTTAAACAGAGGCTGCTGTAGTCACAGAATGGGATGCCCCAAAAAAGAAGTGCACCTGGCAGGGTCCAGTAGTGCTATGCCCAGCAAAAGTGTCTTTATCAGGCCTAATTTCAATTATAATAAGTGCAAATGGTTATATGGTCTTAAACAGAGGCTGCTGTAGTCACAGAATGGGATTCCCCAAAAAAGAAGTGCACCTGGCAGGGTCCAGTAGTGCTATGCCCAGCAAAAGTGTCTTTATCAGGCCTAATTTCAATTAGAATAAGTGCAAATGGTTATATGGTCTTAAATAGAGGCTGGTGTAGTCACAGAATGGGATGCCTCACAGCAGACTTAAGATCAGTTCAGTATATATGCACAGTTAGTTAGTATAAGCAGCCTGAAAACGCTAACAAAGCCTGTCAGCCAGCTAGTAACACTGGCTGGATGAAAAAAAAAAAAAATCTCCCTGTGACAGCCTCCGATTTTTCCTACCTTTCCCTGTTTTTCGCTGACTTTCTGTCTGTCTCCTGCCTGTCTCCAGCCTGTCCCTGTCTGTCCCTGCCTGTCTAACTGCCTCTCTCTCTCACTACAACGTTCTGTCTCTCACGAATGCAATAGAGAAATGAGGAAGGAAAAGCAAGATGGCCGACTTAAATAGCGCTGTGACGTCACCGGGCTTGCTGGCTGCTGATAGGCTGCATGTGACAGCCCCAGCTTGCACTGGCGCGGGATAGATGTCCAGACATGTCCCGTCCGCCATCTTAGAATGCCTGTAAATGTAAATGAATGGATGTTAAAGGAAAACTTCGAGCGATCGAATCGCGGGGAAATTCGGATTCGATCCGAATCGAATTTTTCCTGAAATTCGGATCGAATCCGGGTTCGTCTGGATCGATTCGCTCATCCCTAATGATAACATTCATTTATATCTGTGGAATAATGATGTCCATTGTAATTTCTTATTTAGATTACCAGGGACATTTGATGCCACTATTAATAGCTTTAAAAGCCATTATTGAATTGTTATTATATATATTAAGGTAATTAGATAATGAATGTATGTGTTTATAGAGTCTTATAGAGTCATATGGATTGTAATAATGTTTAATAAATGTTTTTTATAGAGAAAATTCTTTACTCACTTTATGTTATTAGATGTAATATTTATTCATGCGTGACATTGTAACAACCCGGGGTCTTGAAGTCAATTTAAATCACCGGCTTTCAACAGCTGGTGTTATTTCCGCCCTTATATCGTCTGTCCATGGGACATGGTTTTTGCCCTTTTTATGCCATTTCCGGTCTGATCGCGGGGATTGTAATAACTTTTCATTTATAATAACTTTTATCTCTTTGAGCGATCGATCTCATACGTTATAGTAAGAACGTGAGTTTTTTTTCATTTTCGTTAATAATATCCAACTAAGCTTATTTTGAGCGTTTATGCTCTCAAATTTGATTTGGTAATTGCCTAATTGACCCCGGGTGTGCAGCATGGTGGATGCATGCATGATGTCAGTATTTAAATGTGTATCATGGGAGCAGAAAGTTATGTCATGAGTAAGGGCTGAGTCTGTGCCCGAAACGCGTTGGCATTCAAGTTGCTCCCTTATGCTTTACGTCGACCTGTATTCGTGGATGGAATTCTTTTAAATGATTTTTGTATGGAATAAACGTGGATATCATATCCTTTTAAAAGCGGATTAAGGCTGGCATGCTTATTAACCTACCAATGGGTGGGGGGATGCCACACTGTCTGTAATGGGGTGTTTTAGCACAACATTTGATTTAGAATTACTTTTTTTCCCCCTCCAAATCCTAGGTGCATCTTATAGAGCGAAACATGTGGGTATATACTCTAAATGCCCTATGTGAGTGACATGTAAAAAGTAAAAAAGTTAGGGGGGTGCTTGTGAGCAGCCGAGGGAAATGGCAGCAGCCTGAACCGGCTCCTCACTGGGCGGGGAATTGCGCCGCAATAATCGCAATTTCGGCGGCATTTTTTTGGCTGGCACGATCGGGGAGCCCCCCAGGAACACAGGGGGACAAACAGCAGCACAGGGGACAGCGTTCCCCCCGGACAAACCGAGCAAACCTCCCAGCCCCGAATCCAAGATGGCGACCGCGCTCTGAGGCTGACACTCACACATCCAGCCTGCGCAGCCCGGACAGGAAATAAAGTCCACAGGTCAGTCGGCGTCGGGGGTTGCTGTGAGCGCAGGGGGGCTGCTTGTTGGAGGGGAGACTCCACGGTCGGAGGCACGCTGCACACGTCCAGGGCCCCCAGCAGCACTTACAATGGCGGCCGCATGCCGATGCAGGCATCTCCCTTAAGCAAGCCAGCGCAGCACGGGCTTGAAGCAAGGCGCAGCGACCCAGGATACACAGATTTGTTGTGGGCACTAAGTGGGCACCGATCTGCAGGGAAAGGAATTGGCCTGGGCTCCACAGCGCAATCAAGGAGAGCTAGCACAACTAGCACAGCTAGAGAACTAGCACAGCCCCCCCCTCCCCCAGCCAACAGTCTAACGTGACACAGCAGTGGCCACAGAGGTGGTGATCCTTGGAAGAATAGGGCCACGGGAACAGATCGCCCTGTACATCTCCTGCATAAGTCCAGGCAGCGAATGGGGAGCAGGGACCGGAGCAAGCCAGCGCAAACCCCAGGACCCCCCGTGCGCGCAACGGGTTCCAGAATGGCAGCCCCCTCAGGATCCACGTCCAGACCGCAGCTGTCCCTTTCCCCAATACCATCTCCAGAATTGGTGGATTTCCAAAACTGCGAACCCCAAACTGCGACCCCGGTGCCCCAGCCATCACCATATTCAAATCCAGGCATACGGGATGCAGAGTTGTTAGAAAGATTTAAATGCATCTTGCAACAAGAGCTAGAAACAGCTACTGAGAAACTCTCCGCTACATTTAAAGCGGAGCTGAGAGACTTAAGATCCCGTACATCAAAGCTGGAAAATCAAATGACAGACACCACTTCTGTTCTGGAAGAGCATGATGCAGAGATTCAAGCTAGCAGAGCCGAGTTATCATCCGCCCTTCAGAAGATAGAAGACTTGGAAAATAGGTCCCGGCGCTGCAATCTACGTTTCAGGGGGCTATCGGAATCCATCGTCGACCTGAACTCCACCATCACAGCCCTGATCCAGGAATTGATACCGGCAATACCAGTTGAACGTCTGGAGATGGACAGGGTTCACCGGGCTCTGGGCCCCCCTAGACCAGACGGCCAACCCAGAGATGTCATTGCCAAGTTCACCTTTTATAACACCAAAGAAGTGATCGCCCAGACCGCCAGGACCCGCAACAACCTGGTTTTTCAGTCCCACAAATACCAAATCTACTCTGATCTGGCCCCGGTGACCCTGCAGAAGCGCCGCCTGTTGAAGCCGTATCTTCTGGTTCTCCAATCGCATCAGATAGCATATAGATGGGGCTTCCCGTTTAGACTTTCCTTTACATATATGGGTCGCCGAGATGCAGTTACGACCCCAGAAGAAGACTCTGAAGTGCTGGAGCGCCTGGGCCTGATCACGGCGGCCGAGCCGATACCTGCATCAAAACCTCCTCGGGAGCAGTGCACGCGAGCCATGCGGAGGGATCAGCGGACCAGTAACCGGCGCCCCTATCCTGCTTCGACCCCGACGCGAGCAGTGGCAGTCCATCATCTTGACGATGGTCAACTCGGGACAGAAGGGTGAACAATCCGCCAGCGGTGCAACACGACCCCCAATATCCGGCAACCATGAGCAACGTTTCGGGACTCTCTTCGCCCCTTTGTTCCGCTTTGCCCCGAAGGTCTCTGCCTCCTCTTTCCCTATTCTTCCACTTATAGGTGCTGCCGGGATCTTCGGTGAACTATATGGAGGTAACTGATCTGGTTGTCTTGGGGGCACCCACCCGCTACTGAGAGGAGGGTGTTTTCTCTCTCTCGTGGGCTGGTGGGGGTTCCCAATACAAGGAGAACTTATTGTTACATGTTCTACCTCAACTGTTGATGCAAAGTTATTTATACTCGTTAGACAATTGTCTCGTCTTTCTTAATCGTTGCATTGCTAGCCCGTGAGGGCACCTGTTTATTTTTTGGTGCGATGGTTCGGTCGTGGGCCGCCGTGGTGGGGCGATGGTCACTGTTATACCCTGCCCCCCCCCTTCCGCCTTGAGAGCGATAAGGCTGACAGCGGGGCCCCTTGGTGGGCGATCGGCTGTGCGGATGGTGGAAGCTGTGGTGACCACTCGGCCTGGACGGACCCCTGAGTGAACAAATCTGTTATTTAACCCGCTTTCACTGTTATCTGTAATTGTGTTTTCTAAACTGATATACTGCTGGCCTGCGCCGGTGACTGTTCTTTAGCGCTATAGTTCGGTCGTGGGCCGTGGTGGCGGGTCGATGGTCCCTATTTTTTCTAAGCCCCCATCCCCCCCGTTTGGGGCGATGACACTGGCATGTCCCCCTTGGGGCGACCAGTTGCGTGACTGGTGGGAGCTGTGTAGACCATTCGACCCGGACGGACCCCCGAGCGAACATCATTGTTATCTGATCAGTTCTAATTATTGTATGACTTTGCGCTACATTGAGGGATTGGCCTTATGGAGCGTGTTAATCGCGTCCCATTGTGGCTGACTCCCAATGGAGATATATCCGTTTTATGTGGTTAAATGTATGTGGGGGCCCACCCCTAGTGGGTGGCCCTAGGTCAAAAGCCAATGTTGTGCTGGCCCGTTGCCGGTCCCGGAACTTTTTGAGCACGGAGTTGGTTGGGGAACATGTATACCCTAGTTTAGGTTGAGTTTGTTGCCTTAAGCTCCGAACTGGTCGACTAAATTTACACCTCTTCCCCCCCCCCTGCGCCCCACTATATATGCCGCCGATTCTGGGCCGCTACGAATATCTTTGCAGCAGCAAGGCGACTCCCCGCCCAGAGGCGACCCCCCTCTAAAAACCCAGAACACTTCCGATCGTGGGATACCCTCGGAAGGCATCCACTGACTCGCTTAGAGTCACCAATTCTTAGTGCTCCCCTACTCCCTTACCTTGGGAGCACTACTTGTAGTGGTGACCCCCGGTGCCCCTATATTGTACCGGGTATACTTGGGGTTCCCAACTGCCTGAACCGTACTGCACTCACCGCCACCCCCCCGGATCTAGACGCATTTGCCGACCCCTAACCTCTCCCCAATCCCGATCACCCTACTCTCTTAACTTCCCTTCTCTTTACCCTCTCCCCCCCCCTCCTTTCTTCTCTTATCTCCTCCTGTTCTTTTTAGTGCCCGGGTCTGCCTGTTTTTAGTGGAATTGCTACAATGAGCCAGGTCCAAAGTTCATCAAGCAGAACTGACCTAAACTTTAAACTGCTTTCGCACAATGTGCAAGGTTTTAATTCACCGCACAAGCGGGCCAAGGCGTTCCACTATTATAAGCAGATGCGGGTTGATGTTTTGTGCCTTCAGGAGACGAGGTTCTCAACCACTAGCTCCCCAAAGTACCTAAATCCGCAATATCCAACATTTTTCTTGGCCTGTCACACGGAGAAAACCAGGGGGGGTCGCCATTGCATTCAGACGTCACATTCCATTCAAATGCGAAACGACAGTGGCTGACCCAACTGGCCGGTATCTGATTGTGATTGGAAGCTTAAATGATACGCAAATTACCTTTGTGTCGTACTACGCGCCCAACACCCACCAGGCAAATTTTTTCTCACATCTTTTGAAAAAGGTTAAGGAACATAGCAAAGGGTTACTAATTATGGCTGGGGATTCCAATATTGCACTGGACCCTAAGCTAGATAGATCGCTCCAGCAGAGCAGAGGCCATTCCCCACCACCCATGCAATTAATGCCATGTTGAAGGACGCAACCCTGATAGATGTATGGCGTGACCTGAACCCTAATACGCGGGACTACACCTTTTACTCGAATCCCCACGACTCATTCTGCAGAATTGATCATATCATGGTGCCCCAGACTATTTTGCCTATGATTAACAAATGCCAGATTCTGGCCACACCATGGTCCGATCATGCCCCATTACTTATGAGGTTTGAGGCTATCCCCCCCACCGCTAAGCCGTTCAAATGGAGACTAAACGACTCCATACTTACACGCGAAGAGACCCATGACCAGATCCTGCAGTCCCTTAAGAATTACTTTACAATCAACACAGACTCATCCACGGCGATCAATGTATGGGAGGCCCACAAAGTGGTAATCAGGGGAGAACTCATAGCGCTAGCCACCTTTATCAAAAAACGCAGAACAGAGCGGATAGCCCAACTGACAACTAGCCTGGAAAAGCTACAATCTGCTTGGAAGGCGAACCCCTCGAGGGAGCTTAAAAAGAAGGTGGATGAGGTCCACATGCAACTTAATGTAGCGTTAGATGAGATAGCAGAGAAGAAGCTTAGGTGGGGCAGGCAGAAGATGTATGCGAGGGCTAATAAACCCGATACCCCTTTAGCAAACAAGCTTCGATACTCAGGACCGAAACAATCCCCGATCTTGTTGCGATCTGCAGAGGGATCCAACACAGCTAACCCCGTGAGGATTGTTGGCATTTTTGAAAGGATGCTGGGCAAGCTTTACGCAGCACCTCAGGTGTTCCCCAGAGAGAGAGCCACCGAATTCCTAGACTCAATCTCACTCCCTGTGGTGGCAGACGCTCATAGAGCTAATCTCGAAGCCGAGATCTCAGTCCCAGAGGTTTTGAAGGCAATCAAAAGCTTTAAGGCCTCCAAGGCACCGGGCCCTGATGGCTTCTCAAACTTGTATTATAAGAAATATGCGGCAGAGCTGGCCCCTCACCTGGCAAAGATGTTTAACTCTCTTAAAGAAGAGGGCACCTTGAACCCAACCTCCATGGAAGCATTCATTAGCATGATCCCGAAGCCGGATAAGGATCACCTAAACCCGCAGAACTACAGGCCTATATCGTTGCTTAATGTAGATCTTAAAATATTGGGAAAAGTTTTGGTCTCTAGGATCAATGAGTTTCTGGAACACTGATCGGGAAAGATCAAGTGGGATTTGTCCCTAATAGGCAAGCCTCGGATAACATCCGCAGAGTGACTCACTTGATCAAACAAGCCCAGCGGAGGGACATCCACAGCCTTCTCTTATCATTGGATATGCAGAAGGCATTTGATTCTCTATAATGGGATTATATGTTCCTCGCTCTCCAGAAGTGGGGTTTTGGAAATAACTTTCTAGCATGGGCACGGTCCATAAACTCGTCTCCCTCAGCAAAGGTCCAATACGGGGGTTATCTCTCTGAGTCAATTCCAATTAGCAGAGGTACACGACAAGGGTGCCCACTCTCCCCCGTGTTATTCGTGTTAGCTTTGGAACCACTAGCAATTGCAATCAGAACACGCCCAGACATAGCAGGGATAGAGTTAGCGGGGTACCACCACAAAGCATGTCTGTTCTCGGATGACATACTGCTAACCCTTTCGCGACCCCATATATCGTTGCCTAATGCCCTCCACCTCTTAGATGATTTTGCGCAAATTTCAGGCCTTAAAGTCAATAAAGAGAAATCTGTGGGGCTAAATCTAAATCTCCCTCCTCAGGCGCTGAGATCGCTTCAATCTAATTTTCCCTTCCGGTGGGCCCCGGGGACCCTACCATATTTAGGGTTTAAGATTACCCCTCATTACCACACCCTATTTCAGGCCAACTATCCCCCCCTTTTTCGCTCATTGAAAGCTATGCTTGACTCTTGGCAGGGTCATGGGATCTCATGGATAGGGAGGATAAATGCGGTGAAAATGACCCTATTACCCAAAATGCTTTATTACTTCCGGACGCTCCCTGTTCAAATCCCCTCGCACCAGATTAGAAGCATGCAGAATAGCATAATGAGGTTTGTCTGGGGAAGCACCAGGCCAAGGGTAGCTAAAACCACTATGTTTAGGCATAGGACGGAAGGAGGACTGGGAGTTCCATGTGTAAACAGATACTACACGGCCGCGCAAATTGCACAGTTACACAGCTTACACCTCGAGGTGGAAACCCCTCTGTGGGTCTCCTTAGAAGCCATGGAATGTGATCCTGTCCCCATAGATAGCTTGATTTGGATCCCGCCACAATATAGGCCCCGTATTACATGTCTAATCTTAAGCCACTCCCTCCGTGTGTGGGATGGAGTGAAATACTCGGGGAAACTGATTTCACCGCACCTCCCAGCCATGTGTCTATTTAGAAACCCCTGGTTCCCTCCGGGGATGGAGAGTTGGCCTCGAAGGAGGGTGCACCTGCCGCCGAGTGCTTCAGATATGCCCAGATCCGGCATTGGCTAACTCCCCTACTAAAGAACAAAGCCCACGGGGTGGATAAAACAACCTTGAGAGGGTGTGTCTACGTGGGACACCGACACCAGGCCTTATCTCCACGATTTATGCCCACCTCACGGCATTACCAGCCAATCTGAAACATGGATATATGATGAAATGGGAAACGGACTTGAATCTAGTCCTGGAAAGGAAGGAATGGACGGATATCTGGGCAGGGATTAACAAATGTTCTATAAACATCACCACATTAGAAGCGGCTTACAAGATGCTGACAAGGTGGTACCTGGTACCGTCTCGCGTGGCTAAAGCTGTCCCAGGGTATCCGTCCACCTGCTTCCGAGGTTGTTCGGCGGAGGGGACAGTCCTCCACATCTAGTGGGACTGCCCGAAGGTTAAGAGGTTCTGGTCTCGGGTCTTTGGCCTACTATATAGTCTCCTACATGTTAACTTACGCAGGGACCCCTGGGTCGCTTTGCTACACGTGAAGCCAGAAGGAATCACCAGGCCTCAACACACCCTGCTAACTCAGGTCATGTTGGCGGCCAAGCTAGCTATAGCGAGCTCATGGAAGAAAGGGAGTGTTCCATTTCAGATGGTAAAGGAGAGGCTGAATGGCATGTTTATTAACGAAAAATTAACCAGCATCTTGAAGGATTCCCACGAGAAATTTATGAAAATTTGGAACCCATGGGTGGAATACTTGTTCCCGGATTTGAAAGAGGCCCTGTTGCAGTGAAGAAATGGCCTGCAAATTCTCCCCCTTACATGCATACTTATATTTGCGCATTCTTCTGTCATCTCTCCTTGTTTCCTGTCTGTCCCCCCCCCCACTTGTAGTTTCCCGCCCCCCCTCCCTAGGTCCCCTGCCCCCCCTCCCTAGGTCCCCTGCCCCCCTCCCCAGGTTCCCTGCCCCCCCTTACCCCCCTTCTGACACCAGAGGGGTGGCGGTGTAGAGAGCATGTGGCAACCCACCGGCCTGACAACTTGAGTAAAGATGAACACTAGTTCATAGGTGCTAGCTTTAAGTTGATCATGATTGGTACGTCATTAAACTTTAGGAGCTCAAACATTCTGAAAGTGCCTGACAACTTATTGAAAATGACATAACTGTATGAGTCACAGTATGAAGACGACAATTCATGTTTTGTAACAGTTTATTTGTAAATGACCAAAATGTCGTGCTGTATATCTTTTATACCAAAATTACAATAAAAAGATTGAAACAGAAAAGTAAAAAAGTTAGTGGTAGTAGGTTTTTTTTATACTGACTTTTGCTTCTGTTTCCTTCTAGACCACGGAAGGGGTAACATCTCTATTTTTTGTGCTAAATCAAGGAAATAATTTGTATTCCTGCTGTAAAATTTTACTGTGGAACCATCTGATTTGTTTGTTACTTTTTCCATGGTCTATCACGCTATGATAATCAGTTCTAAGTGACTTTTTTTGGCAGTATTAACCTCTTTCCGCAAGGTGATGGAAGGATTCCCATTAGATTACATTTTCTTGAAGGACAAGAGGTGGATACATAAAGGTCTATATAAACAGGTCGATAGGCTTCTAGCTTCAAATCCATTGACATTCTTTTTCTTTTCTGGAACAGGACATAGGGAGCCATGAAGTTCCTAATTCTGTTGGGACTGGTGGTTCTGGCACAATGTGACGTGGTGAAGTATGTACTTTGAATTGGGTTTTAAATTCAGATAAGTATAAGCAATGCTTATATACTTTATATAATGTTATTTTTTTGGTTACAGGGTACCCCTTAGAAAGGGGGAATCTATCCGCACTCGCTTAAGGAGACTGGGATTGCTGGGTGATTATTTAAAGAAACATCCTTACAATCCAGGTTCCAAGTATTTTCCAACCTTGGTTCAAGCTTCTGGGGAGCCTCTGCAGAACTACATGGATGTGAGTATCACTAGATGTCATTAGTTTTCTTCACAATCTTCTCGGTCTTTGTTGCACTGATGTTGTTATAGTTTCTTTTGTGAGTTTGGTCCACTTTAAAAAGGAGCACAGGTTTGCACTTAAATATTTAGCAGGGAGGCATCCCATTGCTGGATGTCCCCACTGCATACCAGCCAGGGAACCACATTCCCCAGAGCCATTGATCACTTACTTCCTACTACAATGAACTGGGGCCCGACCACCAGCAGACAATGAAGTTTGTCAAGTGGGCTTGCACGGTGCTGTAGGTGTACCCACCCCGAAAACTGCACTGGGTACCAGTGATCATGTGGAGGCTCTATTTGGAAGCCGACAGAAGCGTTCCGGAATAGTTGAGTATCAGTGATTTTATTTGCATGTTATTGTTCTCTCCTATTATTTTTGTTGTTTATTCATATAACGCTATTTTGTTCCAAGATTGTACAGTACAGATATTAGCGCACAATGATACACATTGTATCCAAGTGACCAAGCCCCATGTATACAATATATATCATGCCCGGACCCACAGCCCCTCTGTATCAAACCCCAATACCTTTCCCCTTTTGCATCACACCATGTCCTTCTGCTTCTCTGTACCCTACCCCAAATCCACAGACTCCAACTTTCATCCTTCATCCTGACCCTATATCCCAGCTCAAATGCAACCCAGACTACCCTAACCCCCATTCCACCTCTACCATATGACCTCAAGGCAGTCATGACCACACTTTTCAGCCAGCTCACTATATCTAGGCCTCAACTCCCATTCCCTCTATATGGCATTTTGATCCTCCTTGACTTTCAGTACCTTTGCAGTCTATCTGCTCTACACACTGATCCCAAGTGTTCTTCTTTTGTGACTGTCTAATGTATAAATGTCTTTGTACAGCTTGAATATTTTGGCACAATCTCTATTGGAACTCCGGGACAGTCCTTCACTGTCATCTTTGACACAGGATCTGCAAATTTGTGGGTTCCATCTGTATACTGCAACAGCCCAGCCTGCAGTAAGATGTTTAAATTTATTACTAAAATGTCAATGATGTCTATTCATACTCAGTAATAAGCAACATTATCTGTAAGGAAGTGTTGGGCTTTGTATTCAGGTCAACAGTAAGTTTGACCAGAATTTTGCCAATTTGGTTCCAGCCATCTCTTCATTGTTGGTAGAACAAAGTTTTTAACAGCGAGTAATTTGCCTGTACATAAAAGTAGAGGTTACCAATAACCAACTAAGGCATTCAATAAGAGATAAAAGAAACCCTAATTAAGCATAGTAAACTTCTGATTTAATGTTAGAGGTACTTTTAATGTAATTTTAGAATGGAAGAAATGTTATAATATATATAATATATTATAATATATATATATTTATATATTTTTTGTATTATAGTGTGTGTATACATCTGTATATAAAGCCAAGGATACAAATGTATCAGTATGTGTTACATTGTATCATTATGGTACAGTACTAACATGTACATATAGATGTTTAAAATTATCTATAGGGAAATTCCTCTTCCACTTTTTTTACAAAAATGTAAATGATATTTTTTGTCAAAGGAAATCTTTAGCTTTACATACAGATTTTTGTACAGGAGAAGGATACTTTCTCTGTAACAATATATTTTCTATTAAAGGGAAACATTTTCTTTATATACAAACCCCTCTTAAACACATTAAGGGGATACTCTTCTTTTACTACAATATTATACTACATATAAATAAAAATACATACATTTATACAATAAATACAATTACTAAGGGGACCTCTTATGTTTTAATTAGAACAATATACTCCAGATTTTAAGATCTTTTCACCATGCAGTCTGGAGGCATTTGGTTTCTTTAGTTGCCTTCCAGAGACCTCAAAATACATTTCCCATATAGACTTTAATAGGATTCTGGTGATGCAAAACCAGAATATTGCAATCTCTTCGGCAGAATTGTACCATAACAGGACATAGGCTCAATGTATCCTCCATGTGACACTCCTCCATAATTATTTGTGTCTACTCAATTACTGGCTCAGCTAATAATCATTCACTAATTTTGGAAATTAGGAAGCTCTTTAATGTTATTTAAACCCAAGCAATCAAACGAACATATTTGTACCTTCAGCCACACCTGTCACCTTTTACACTAAAGTTGTCATAAAACACAGAATTAAAGAGTTCGAATAGACTTCTTAAAATAATTAAACCCTGTCCAAGGGTAGTCTATTGGTGCACAATGCATACAACTTAGCTAACCTGGCACTTTGTAATTCCAATTTATTATAAATTCACATTTTACTCCTTTTTATTCTTAGCCAATCACCAAACGTTCAACCCACAGCAATCATCAACCTTCCAAGGTACCAACACCCCAATATCTGTACAGTATGGTACGGGCAGTATGTCTGGCATCCTGGGCTATGACACCGTGCAGGTAAGCATATATACCAGAAAGTGTTAAAATTATACACAGCATTAATTCATAAAATCATTCTAAAAGTTTAGCATCACAGATCATCAGTGTTACAATTTTTTGTACCCTTAGGTAGAACACATCCAGACCAGCAACCACATTTTATTCTTTGAGCCAGTCTGAGACTGTCTGATTCCACGTAAATTGTACACACAACATTAAATTATGAAGCAAGGGGTGGACTGATGATAGGGAACACAGGGAGAATTATTGGTGTAGTCTCCAGCATGCAGGGCTGGGTGTAGTCTCCAGCATGCAGCCCACCTCACCACAAGTCTATACTTTGCCTTTTTGCCCCCCCCCCCCCCCCCCCCCCAGCCAAGTCCATCTTCTGCCTATGCAATGCTATAGCCGCTGCACCATGACTGAAGGGTCATACCTCACTATGCCACAGTATTTGTCCCTACAATACTAAAAGCGTACCATCAGTTATCACATATCTACCCCTGCCCATGATCTGTTCCTGCATTGCTATAGCCTCAGCAGAGCTGAGAAGATCCTTCGAGCCAGGGCTAAAGAACTCATGGGCTGGTGGTGAGCTGGTCAGAGCCTGTAAATTCCCATTCTAATAATCAGCAGATTTGTTCCAAAAATGTAAAGTTATAAAATTAAACCTGCACTAATTATTTTCTATTTTTTATTCTTAGGTAGGAAATATCCAGATCACTAACCAGATTTTTGGTTTGAGTGAGTCTGAGCCTGGTACATTCCTCGACTATGCTACATTTGATGGAATTTTGGGACTGGCCTATCCAAGCATTGCTGCTTCCCAGGCTACACCAGTCTTTGATAATATGTGGAGCCAGGGTCTCATTCCCTATGATTATTTCTCTGTTTATCTCAGCTCGTGAGTGAATCTTACTATTATTGCGCTCAAAGTGGAACAAAAATGCTGGGAATAGATTGTGGGATTTTGATTGGTTCCAGATACCAGTCACCTGATCAAGCTAACGAAAGCACCCTAAATAATAAGATGTGTGCATATTTTCTCAGTATATATGTTCTCACTATTTTTCCAGATTGTAGGACCTATAAGTAAAAGCATAAAATTAAATGCACAACTAGTAGAAGTATCCTGGTCCACAGGGGCACTCAACTAACCTAACCTTACCCCCTCATGCCATCAGTAAGAACAGCCAAGTCTGCCTAGGGCAGTGATGGCAAACCTTTTAGGTGCCTAGGCCAGTGATGGCAAACCTTTTAGGTGCTACTTTTTATACTTCCCAAACTGCAACACAAAACTTTATTTAAGTGCCAACCTGATGGATCTGGTGCCAGGTGGAGATAAAGAAAAACAAATGGACAAACAATGGTCATCCCAAGATCCCACAAACCTGGTCATAATACATTTGATAACTACAGGTACAAGACAATATATAGGTAGCTGCTGGGGTAACCCGAATCCTCCTACTTTCATAGCATGGAAACATAGGATGAAAAATACACTAGAAATCGAGCTCCTAAATTTAAAGCCTGGAAATACCCCTAGAAAATATCAATCACTTCTTGAGGCCTTTCTGAATCCGTAGGAATCCATAAAATCACTGTGAATAGGTATAAGATAACTTTCATGTACCTATCTGTCCCGCCGACCAATAGATTAACTAGCACTAGGGGAGGGGGGGAAACGATCTTATCATTTGTCCTTATTCTTCTATTCACTTCTTCATTTCCTTATCTTTTTCTGCTTTCTTCTTCTTCTTCCATATGCTTTGTTACCGTAATGTAAAAAGGGGACGGGAATACCTATACACTAAAAAAATAAACCTGCACCTAATTTGTCGCCTTCCCATAATGATGTACCTTACTATGATCTTAAAGCTCATGATAAGAGATGATTATCAGACAACGTAACTAAGATCAATACTGAATGGAAAAAAAAATAAATAAAAAAAAAACAAAATGCATGTACTGGAAAGATGAAGGGTGCCCACAGAGAGGGCTCTCAGTACCCCCTCTGGCATGAGTGCCATAGGTTCGCCACTGCTGGCCTAGGGAGGAACTGCCTCAATATAATATATTGTGAGTATAGACATAGCCTATGTTGCAAAGGTGGGGCACTTTCTTGAAATTATTTTCCTATATAGTCTGAATACTGGGGCTAGGCTGGATGACTTAAAGCTGACCATCACCTGAGAAAACTACCTTCTTCCTGAATAAACGGTGCATGTGTGAGCCACAGGCACGGCAAACTATACCTCTACCTGGGCACACTTGGTGCCAGTCATCTGTGAAGGACTGTCGCAGCCACGCACCCTATTAGAAGGTAGCGGGAATGCAGCCATCAGCTCGCTCGGCTGCTTTCGGATAAAATCGGCCCAAACCACAATGATTGAATGAGAGCTCGAGCATGCGCCGTAGGACTGGTGAAAGGTGAGTTGTGGGCAACCTGGGGGGTTACACACAGTGGGGCAGCAAATTGGGGTGTCCCGGAGGCAATGACCAAAACCCGAGATAGTCAAAATCCCATTTCAATGTAGGGGACCAGGCATCACATATAGTATATGGTTGACGGGGTCAAAGAGTGCCCAGATGATGTGATTGTTTGGGGCTCAAACATTTCTGATGGAAATCTTGGCATCTCATATTGGAATTTTTGATTTTTAAAAACAGATCTAAAGTCATGGTTCAGGTGGTTCAGGATTAGAGGTTGGCTAACGAAAGGAAGAACTTGGGCAAATTTAAAACAGATCTTGTCCAGCTGGCATTTATAGATTTAGACAGATCTGTTGCACTAATGATGGTGCTTAGTTTTGATAACCCAGAATGCTCTGACAGCACAAGTACACAAAGCAATGTTATACATCTGGCAAGTCTATTTATTATGTTTTTGTACATTTTCAGTCAAGAGCAGAGTGGCAGCTTTGTTCTATTTGGTGGAGCAGACAACCAATATTGGAGTGGAAACCTGAACTGGGTCCCTCTCAGCTCTGAAACATACTGGCAGATCACGGTGGACAGGTGAGATCTGGAATCCCTTTGGGTCCCCACATGGATATTTTAGCCCAAATTATGTACTACTATAGAGTTTGACAATGCTGCCCCTTTCTGTTTATCATACAGTGTCTCCATCAATGGTCAGGCCATTGCTTGCAGTGACTCTTGCCAGGCTATTGTGGACACTGGAACTTCTCTTCTCACTGGACCACCTAACCCCATAGCCGACATTCAGTACTATATTGGAGCAAGCCAGGATTCGAATGGAGATGTGAGCCGTCTATAGCTGTCCTTGTATAATCCAATGCATACATCCATAACAGTATAATAATATATGTGTTATTTCATTTATAGTATGTTATTGACTGCAACAACATGAGCAACATGCCAACTCTTGTATTTACCATCAATGGAGTCCAGTATCCACTGACACCTGAGGCATACGTGCGTCAGGTAGGTTGAGAAAAGCCATTTCAGAGTTCAGTAGATATGTTCCAAGATTTGCAAGCTATGTCATCTGACATTCTGTCCTCTTACAGACTCAAGATGGCTGCCTCAGTGGATTCCAAGCCATGGACCTACCAACCGACTCAGGAGAGTTGTGGATTTTGGGAGATGTATTCATCCGACAATACTATGTTGTGTTTGACAGAGGCAATAATTATGTTGCTATGGCTCCACTTGCCTAAAATGTTCTTATTTGTATTTTCTATACAATTTCCATTACCTCTTCCATCTTACTAGCCCACAGAAATCTTATTAGCACTGCACGTTTTGGCTGCTTACCCTTATTATTAATTCTTGAAGTGACAAAGCACTATTTTTCAGACAACTTTCTCTTCGTCTTGGACCAGAATTGGAAAATTTGATGTTAGGATGTCAATGTACAATAAACATATTTAGGCATTTCAGTAATGTGATCTTTTCAATATTGAATACTAATTAATTTCATGTACCGTAATTAAAGGTGAGTCTATGAGACAGCAAGAAAAATTAAGACATTTATGTACACATACATAGTCTATTTAACATATAACAAATAACTAAGGGGATACTCATTGTATTTTTCAAGTGCTCAACATGATCTTCATTAATTCAAGACTTGCACATCCACAATATAATATGATGTTTAGTAAATCATTTAGCAGGAAAACCCGAGTTTAAAATTGACCTAAAGATTTTGGGCCTATTTACCCTATCCATGGTGTTTCCAATTTGGGATGTTCCTCTAGTCAACAATTCCCAGGAAGGTGGAAATCAGCAGAAATGCTCTTCTGTCAGCCCTGCTGAGACACTCTATTGTCCCAAGCCAGTGGGGTTCCCCCAGGCAGATGTGACCACTGCCACACATTGGATGAGAAACTCAATGAATCACCGGTGGAAAGGAGAATGTATGGGCTGTAGTTGCCGCACTCCAGGAAATCAGAAAACAAGAGATACAAAACCTAGGATATTAACGCAGACCAACCACATTTAAGAAAAATGTATCAACTCTCCTTAGTGCCCCTGTAATGAATTGGATAAAAATACTTGCAAATGATTTGGGCTTCAAAGGGAAAATTGAGGGAGGGGGATACATACATTTTCTTTTGGCTCCATCATCCTTCTAGCACTATTTTAATAGGTTCTAACTTCTTTCAGCATGACATTGTGAAGAGAAGGGTGCAGGGCAGCAGGGGGGCTTAAACAGCTAGTTTAGAACAATGGTATCCTGTCAGAAACTAATGGCAAACCAATTGGGAAATGAAATCACTATAACAGTAATATCAAGCAGCATTGAGGGTATAAAACATCCAAACAATAATGTACCTGTGGTGGAGGAGCAAAATAGATTGAGTTGTTTTGGAGGGGTTTGGTCTGCTTTAACTATCCTGGGTATAGTTTGGTGTACACAGGACATTTGGGATACTCCTCTGTGTGACCCCCCCTCTGACTTGCTGGGTTTCTGATCCCATGAAGCCTGGGCGACTCTCCTCCAATCAGTGTTCAGAGCTGTGCATATTAATGAGCATCAAAGAACATTAAATTGAAGAATGTGTCAAGCATCATTTGCAGACATTCCCCTTCGGCTGTGTGTACCTACAGCAGCCATTCAGATAGTGCGGGTTTGTGCAGCAGCTAGAGGGATGCAGTTATGCCACCTTGCATTTATCATGGGAGTGCCAAAAAGTGAAGATTTTTTACTGAACTGGGGGGTTTCATAGGCCATTGATAGGTGGTTGATCCTCCTTCAATTAAATATGATTTTATTTTTCCTAGAGTTTATTAACTAATAAGAGCACGCTCCGGGGGTTAGAGGAGAAACTGAGACTTTCTACTTTGAAAAAATAGCATTTATTGACTGTAAGTCTGCAGCACTAAACTTGCAATATCTGATGGGGGCTGGATCATAAACTGCACAGTTTATGACCTCAGACAGAGCTGTGTTGCTTGTGACAGGTGGCGTAGCTAGTGGGGGCAAGCATCCCAGTCCAGGCGGCCCTTAGATAACTGTTGGGCCACTGGTCCTTAGTTGTATTTGGATCAAATAAACCCAATTTATAGTACTTTAGCCTGCATGCCCTCAGTGTTGCATGGCACCCACCCCTAATTCTTGCCCCCAAGGCTGGAACTAAGGGGGAAACTGAGTAATTGCCCAGGACCTATCATCCTCTTTGAGCATGTGGGCCCCACGTCAAAGGTATGCCACCCAGCCACCAACCAAACATTGCATGCCTCTGGTGCTGCTTTAACCCTACTGTGTATAGCTATGGGGAGGGAGGGGCATCAGCAAGTGCTGGGTGGGGATGGTGACATGTATCTACATTGCAGTTGGGTGTTTACATATACACTTATTATATATGCCTCCTGGTGCTAGTTGCGAGAGCCAGGAGTGCAGCAGCAGTAACTGGGAATATGGCTAATTAAACCTACAGAGGAAGCAGACTTAAACATCCCTTTACAGGATTAAGTAGACAATGCTTTTCAATACTTTTTTTTGAGCTATAGTTATCTAACTACAAAATGGACCAAAACTCAGAATTTTCACTAATCCTCGGTTTTGTTTCTCGTGTCTGGGCCCCACTTTGTGAACTCCCCTAAATCACCCCAAACATACCTTTTTGCCAGTCCCTTGATGCATGATTGTCCAATCAGCGCTGTATGTGATGCATATAATTTTTGGCATTCAGCTCTGTTCGGCATAGAGAAAGGGGAGTAGCCACATATCTGGTCTCTCCGCAATCTGCAGCGCACTCCTGTCCATAGCCAATATGAATAAATGGGCACTGGCGCTAGGAGGCCAGAGATGTGGTCATGGCCCATTGCCACCTAGGAATGATGGAAAAGTGAGTGTTTGCAGGAAAATCGCAGGGATGTATAATTAAATAAATATATCTGTATAATTAATTAATTTGATTAAATGTAACTATTATGTTGTATAACATTTCCGAATCTTTGGCCCCACTTTCAATTTTGCCCCGGGTCACACTTTAGGGTAGATTCAGCACCATGCGCCAAGTCCTTGTGGCCTGTGCTATGGCGCATGTGGAAATTTACTCATGGGTGCATGCTTCAGGGACACATGCACCACAACGCCACATGTGCATGAACCATGCGCTAAAACCATGAGTAAATTCTCTCTTCATGAGCCATTTTACAACTCGCATGACAGTTGAATTACTGGCAGGCCGATTCATTAATAGCGCCAGGTAGCGACAGATGAGCGACTGTAGCGTGATTTTCACAGCGCCAGCCAGTATTCGCTGTGCTTGGCCGGCGTTAGCTTGATGACAGCGACTCAGTCGGTGTGCGGTAATGTTGAATACCGGCTTAGGGGTCGCTGTTTCACAGGTTCAGCGTTGTATGTGAGCGCCTGACAACGAATGGCCAGAGCGAACCGCTAGCTGCATATTCATTAACAAATCACGCTACGAATTTGCTGGCGCTGTCCATTCCTTGTTTAAACCCCAGAGCGATTGCGGCGATGGGTATAAAACAGTTTTTAACCCCTAAACAACCATATTTTTTGAAAGTAAAATTATACATGTGTTTTGAATCATTTTGTAATATGAATACATTAATATCAGACCTGTAATATCAATTCTGCACAAATTTATTTATTTTATTTTTTTACTTTAAAAAAATAAATAACATTGCAGAAGTGGTCTCAGAATTTTTGACATTAAAAAAAACCAAAAAAAAAATAATATCAATTAATTATGATTAATTAAAGATTGCTCCATTGAAATGCATTGGACAATGCCAGGGAGCGACAGGTCATACCTGTCGCTGTGATGGAATTTGCTGAGGCGCTGTTCGTTCCAGGCGGCTTCATGATGAATTCCGCGCTTGCTGTCGCTATCGCCGGCGCTAGCCTCATTTTGCTTGATAAATGCGTCATTGTGAGCGTCGCCGGGCGTACTTGAGTCGGTAGCCGCCGATACCTGGCGCTACCTGGCGCTCACCACTCGCTACCTGGCGCTAGCCCTTGATAAATAAGGCCCTATGTGTGAGTTGCAAAATATTTCATTGAAAAAAGCCATGCGCAATTGCCAGCATGGTTTTTATCAATAAAAATGACAGGCGGTATGTTAAAATTTTCTATTTACTAATCCATTTTACTAAAATTAGAAAAAAAAATCTGTGTCCCTCCAATAGCCAACTAGTCTAGCACCAGGCATAGGGGCTGGAAACCCAGGATATAGAGGCAGGCCCCTGGCCCTGCAGGTATACCAGCACTTATGCCCTTTGGTATGGGTTTGGTGCATACCAATGGGCACCAGGCTCTTCTGCGCACCCCCTGGTGTCACAAATGGGGGTGCAGGTAATCGGATGGGGTTGCCAGCACCCTATCCTGTTAACTGGTATAGGGAACACCTATACCAGTATTAACCCCAAGTATTAAAAAACACAAAATAAATACATGTTTATTCCATGTCCCACGCTGGGTCTTTCTTCAATCTTTAGGGCTCTTCGATGCCCCTCTGCTATCATCTTTAGGCAGTGGTGGTGAACGGTCAGGTCCCCCTGCTTATATCCTGGCTCCCAGCCAGGAACTGGATGACAAGAAGAGGGGAACGTCTCTTTTATACATAGAGGCGGAACCTCTCTGGAATCTCCCCCCAGTAGCTACATACGCCACCATAGGGGAGGGGGATGGACTCCCTCCCCTCCTGTGTAAGTCATGTAGGGGAAAGGGGGTGAGAAACTACCTCCCAGCTTGCATTACACAGCCTCGACATTGCTAGCAAAGCTGATGCTGGGGCATGCACTGTGCACAGTGTCTGGTGGGCAGGACCGGATTAAGTGAGGTGGAGACCCCTGGGCACCAAATCTGGTGGAGGCCCCAGATACAGCATTTTTTTTTCTCCTTTAAACTATAGTCCAGCCAAATAACTGATTGGTGGTTGTCTGGCACCCAGCTACTTACTGAAACATCAGATCGAGTCCCTTGTGCCACCCTTGTGCAGGTGCGTGCTGCTCGGGAACTCCTGCTTTGCCTTTCTGGGTGGAGGGGGTATAGTCACCCAGCTGGTCCAGCAGAAAACAGTTCCCTGCATTGAGCTGCCAGGGCTGTGCTTGGTGGCTTATGTGCAGTGATAGCTCTGCACCCCCTCATCACTGTAGCGTTGCTGACGGCAGCTTTGCTGCTCTAGACTTTCCGATAGCTTTGTTGCCGGCCCCGCGGCCTGTCAGACCAAAGACTAAAAAGCCTCCTGGTCCAGACCATAACCCAAAGGTGGGTGGAGGCCCCTTTTGCAGGGGAAGTGGTGGAGGCCCCGGGGCACGCGCCCCTTGCGCCCCTCTCATAATCCAGCCCTGGTGGTAGGTGACTGGCGCTTATGCTGCAAGGGGAGGGAACTCGCGGGGCAGCACTCAGCAGAGAGAGAGCAGTTCAGCGAGAATTCCACCAGCAACCACTGAGTGGATTGATTCACTTCCCGGTGGGACCAAGATGGTGCAGAACACTCACTGAATGCAAAAAGGAAAAAAGAAAAACACATACTTACTGCCCCTGCTCTTTTATGGTGGGATAGGGCGCGGAAACGTTTTAAGCCTAACATGGATTTGTCCCTAAAGTAGCTTCCTCCTCTGTAACTGATAAGATTAGTAATTTAGAACATGTGGTCACAGCAATGCCATGTAGTGCTATGTTAGCTATGTATAGAGCAGATGTGGGGCTGCATTAGCAAAAATATATAAATAGATGTGTGCACACAGAGGGGAATCCACGATTTCCTCAAAACCCCCAACCAATGTGGCACCACACAGTCCAATATAGGTATAAAATTACTTTTATTAAGCCAAAGAAAACTGTACATACATGTGACACATTAAAAAACATATACTACAGGACAAACACCAGGGGGCGCTGCTTTGGAGTGTCTATTCAAGTTAATAGTAACACTAATGGGGCACGTACAATTAAGTACCATATATATAGTTGCCCATAATGAAACCAATGCATATAAACAGGATAATTCTGTGCAAAACTAGCAATATATAATAAACACAAACTGTGCAAAAATACTGAAATATCTAATCTTAAGTGCTAAGGTGCTAAATACTAAGGACAAGCCGAAAAATCGTGGATTCCTCACTCTGGTGACGTCTATGTTAGCTATGGATGACAGAAAGAGAATTAGATTATTAAAGTGGACCAACACCCAGGATTTTGACTATCCTGTGTTTTGGTCCACTTCGGTGGGGCACCCCGATCGGGGGTGCCCCGCTGTGTAAAACCCCCCAGAAAGCCCCAAAAACTCACCTCTACCCGCTCCCACGTGACCGCTGCATCCAATCCCCGCCGGCGGACAAGCGGGAGGCAGCGACGGACAAGAGAGCGTGCCCGCCGCCGCCTCCCGCACGTCACTCATACAGGGCGCGCCCGCGCCGGTCATTCACAAACGGTCGGCGCGGGTGCGCGTCCTGCTAGAGGGACGCGCGGGAGGCGGCGGCCGCCGCCGCTGGATCGAGGAGCAGGTAGGGATTTAGGGGTTTCTGGGGGGTGCCCCGCAATCAGGGAGCTGATCGGTCCGGGAATCTTATAGATTCCCGGGCCGATCATGGGAGGGTGTTGGTCCACTTTAAGGTAATAGCTTTTATTGGATGGCTGTATTTCAACATGAGCTTACAAAATGCCCTGTTTTTATATACCAGAAGCAGTCTACCAGCTGAGATGATGAAAAGACGAAGTGTTGCTGTGTTGCAAATGATACAGACAACACTCTTGATAATGGCTATATTTTCTTTTATTTCAAATACATAGATTTCTAGATTTAGCTACATTTAGACATTTTGCAGTTATAAAGCCTAACATCAGGGCACAACTTACCTTAACACTTGTAATTATATTACTCATCATAAAATCTGTTCACAACTCAGCAATCAGATACTTGCTCAGAATAATGCTCAGCTTAACACATACAAACTATAAATTCCTCTTTTAAATGGATGGCCCAGACTATGAGGCTGATTCATTACTAACGCCAGGTATTGCCAGAAGAGCGTCTGTAGAGCGACCACTAGTAGACGCTGTAAGCGGTAATCAGGCGCTGTAACAGATCGCCTCAGTCGCTGTAGTAACCTGGCCCGTACTGATGAATGTGATGCGTGTTGGACGCTCTAACACCAGTACAGCGCTGCAGGGAGCGAGAGGTAGCGCCAGCTCAGTGCGACCGACTCTCGGTGCTCCACACCATACTTATCAAAAAAAGACACACACACAGCGTCGGCACTCTAAATCCAGTCGCTACAACATAGAGTGTGAGTAATGTCTGTAACAAAGCAAAAACACATGGAATGACATTGTTTTAATGTCTGTTTGCAGTCACATAATGATTTGAGCAAAAAAAAATTTCAAACACGCTGTTTAAACACAAGCAAAGAACGGCCATTAAAATGTATGGGAGAGCGACACTGAGCGAAAGGTAATACCTGGCGCTCTGGAAGCTAGAGTGCCGGCACTATACACTGAACCGCCTGTAATAATACATCGGACACTACATGGTACATGGCACATGGAGCACTATCATGAAATTGTGTAATGTTAAAAATCCATATAGACACATTGGTTAATGAAAGGACAAGTCACTTATACACCTGAACTGAATAAAACTCCCATGAAGCTTGAGGTTTATTCTCACATGGTAGAAACAAAATCCAGGGATAACAGATTTAGTCTATGAGGGGTGACCGAGCCTGTCACCCCGGCTGTCCATTTCCTTCCATTAAAATAAAAGAAACAAGCCTGGCTGGATATTTCTTGATGTCGTGTGTATAAGTGACCTGTCTTCCCGCCATCCTGCATATTTATATGGATTTTTATCATTGGTCCATTTTTTCGCGATAGTGCTTCTTAAGCAATGAACCCTTTAAACAGTCTCTTTCAAAAGTGTACAGTAAAATCTTTAGGAAGCAACCTACTCACCATAGATGTCCAGCTTCAATTGGATTGTAAGAGGGAATTCTGCTGATGTGGTGGGGTGGACGAGATAAGTGAAGTAAGTACTAATGTCCATCCTGTAGAGGGTCCACAACAGTAAGATTCTCATAGGAGGATCAGTAGAGCATAGGGGAGATAAAATGGCAGGATGAACCATGGAAATAGTAAATAACTAAAAAAAGAAAAGACTTTAACAGGCTTCAAACGTAACATATGTTATAGGTAAAATGGCATTAGCAACAACTGCATAATCTTGTGGTCAAAGGCAGTTTAAAACAGACCACCAGCAAAAAAATAAAAGCTTAGGGGTTTATTCATCAAGGGATAGCGTCAGGTAGTGCCTTGTAAACGCCAGGTAGCGAAACGCAGCGGCAGGTAAAAGCCAGACACGGCACGCAATTACACATTTATCAAGCGGATTCTGGTGAGCGACTGGAACAACGCCATGTAGCGTACGATTCATAATTATCCCAGCCTCAGCGTACAGTGCCGGCGTTCAGCCTTGCAGAGCGACACGTATTACCTCTCGCTACCTGGCGCTCTCCCATACATTTCTATAGGAGAAACAGCAGCAGGCAGAACAGCACCACCTGGTGGCATTAGCTTGGCAGGACGCCAAGGAAGAAGAAGGGAGCTGTGTCCCCCCTCACTACAAATGCCAAAGGGGCTGCTGCAATAGCCACTTTCTGCCAGTAGTAAATCAGTGCCCACAGAACCAGGAGAGAGCCTCCGACATGAGGGAGGTGCAGAGAGAACACTGCCCGGCGGGGGACAAATGAAGGAGGTAACCGCAATGGCGAGTTGAAAACTATATATATTTTAACTGAGAACTGGTAAAAGGTCCAAGGGACCCCAATACAAGTTAACAGGTTATTTAAGGCCAGCAAGCCACCTGCCAGCATTGCCAGTATCTTGGATAGGGCGATTCAGACCAAAACATTGATCTAGCATAGGCCCAGATCTGAAGCCCATAACTAGTCATCAGCCCAAAATAGCACTCCTAATAGGTTATATATTATTTTGTGTGATGTTTATGTGCAATAAAAGGTGATTCTATATATTTAGGTGATTGATTATTCAATGGTTGGTTGTGTTGATCAGTTATACTGATCTTGTTAGAACATCACATCGAGGAAAATTACCCGAGGCATTCTATAAGGCTCCCTTCCTGGAGGGAGGTCATTCCCACTGGCTGGATTCCAGGGTATATAGATGGCGGACCCCTACAAAGAAGCCACTAAAAGAGACAGGGCCATCACTGGACTGCAGGGAGCCCTGAAGCCCCCACTACTGGATCTGTCGGCAAAGCTCAAGAGAGGACAGTGGGAAGAAAATGCTGGATGTGAGTACATTGTGTGGTGTGTTCATTTTTAACTTTGACTTTGTGAACTGGTAAAGGTTCCCAATAACCCCCATACAAGTTCAGGGTAGGGGGTAGGCAGTGGGTGACTTGTCAACCCCCCCCCCCCCCTTCCCCGATTACCTGCTCTCCCTCCTGGGCATTGGGAGTGCGAAAGAGCCCAACACGCCTCATAATGGGCCCCAAGACACATAATAATGAAAGACAAGCAATTCAACCCAAATATTGCTGCTATTCAAGTCTGGCCAAATTCACACCACTTAATGTAAGTCTTCCATTATCTGCGGTGGATATGTAACAAAGCAGAGAGATGGTTGTTCTGTTTTTTAGCCTTGTATGTTTTGATTTTGTATTTTTGTTGTGGATTTTTTCTTCACAGCTGAACCTTTTGATGTGTTTCCCTCTCTTTTGTTTTTTTTAGTTTCCATGGTCTATCATACTATAGTAATCACCTCCAAAATACTAGATTGGCAGCATTAACCTCCTTCTGCAAGGTGATGGAAGGTTTCCCATTAGATTAAATTACCTTGAAGGACAAGGGGTGGATGCATAAAGGTTTATGTAAACATGCTATTAGGTTTATAGCTCAAATCCATTGACATTCTCTCTCTTTTTCAGAGAAGGATAGATTCAGCCATGAAGTTCTTCATCCTATTGGGACTGGTGGTTCTGGCACAATGTGTCATGGTGAAGTATGTAATCAGATTTCTCCTGATTTTGGTTTCAACAATAATGTGGTAAGAATGTTCACAATGTTTATACACTTTATTTAATGTTTAATTGCTGTATATGGTTGTAGGGTGCCACTCAGAAAGAGGGAATCTCTTCGCTCCTGTTTAAACAGACTTGGATTGCTGGGCGACTACTTAAAGAGAAATCCCTATAATCCAGCTACCAAGTATTTCCCAACCTTGGCTCAGACAACCAGCGAACCCCTGCAGAACTACATGGATGTGAGTAGGCTTCATGTACTCTCTCAGTCAGCAATTTTTGTAGTACTTCTATTCATTATTGGTAATTTTTTTTTTTTTTTAAGTTTCCATTATTGTGTGACAAAATGATGTGTTGAATGTGCTAAGCTTATCTGTTAGTTTTTTTTCTTTTCGACTCGTTTGCAACTGTGCTATAAAAGAAAACAGTTTCACCTAGCAACAATATTTACATTAGCAATGTACATCAACTGGTGAATTTGATATACAGATTATAGACTTCCTCACTCGGGCTTGCTAAGCATCTGAGATGACAGGTTTAACTCATTGTGATGAAATTCAACTTCTTCAGATAGGAGGAAACACAATCATGTGTTCCAATAGCTAAAGGGTTACTGGCAGTGTTCTCACCTGGAGAGGTAATGACTGCAGCTTAGACAAAGCTGCTGATTAGCTCACATTGTAATACTCCAGTTTAGGGTTAGATGTCTACAATCAAATAAGTTAAAAAGTATGTAACCTATATCCCATCAGTGTTTTCTTCTAAGCTCAATGCAGATCATGCCCTGGCCCTCCGCCCCTCTATACCACACCCTAACAACTTTCTTCTTCTGTATCACACACCCACCTCTACCCTTTGTGCCTTACCCCAGGTCAGCAGCTGTAACCCCACGTCACCCTCTACCATCTTTTTCAACCTGGCCCTCTATCTGGACTGTGTGTCCTGACCCCTAGGACCCACACTCTCGCCTGCCCCCAGCCCACCATATCTGCCTAGCCACATACTGACTACCAAATGATCTGTCCTTCATCCTGACCCCAACTCCTCCATGTCACCATGACTTCAAAATCCTATGTGCACCTTACCCCAATCTAGTCTACACCCTGGTCCCCAGCATCCAAAGATCAGATAAATGATTTTTAAGACCAATTGGTCAATTTAATTAAAAACAAAATATATGCCCATAAGAAATACAGCAAATTTAGACCAAATGAGACTGTTATATCCAGATCATTGTGCTCATATTTACTTCCTAATTTGGATTTATGTTTTTTTTCAGCTTGAATATTTTGGCACAATCTCCATTGGTACTCCACCACAATCTTTCACTGTCATCTTTGATACTGGATCTGCAAACTTGTGGGTTCCATCTGTGTATTGCTCCAGTGCAGCCTGCAGTAAGATCTCTACATTTATTACAAAAAATGTTGATGCTCTTTACCCATGCTTGCTCAATAATAAACCGCATTATACAAAAAGACGCAAAGCAGAATTACACTGCAGTACATTTATGTTGTCCACATATTCCTAGCATCTGGCACTCCTTCATGCCCTGGCTATATCAACTATATCAACTTTATCTGCCCGTGCAAACATAATAAACAATACATATTTACCTCTTCTCCCTGCTACTGATTCAATGAGGTCCAGATGTCTGATGCTTACACGATCCTAAGATCTGATCCCACAGTGTACAGTTGTAATCCTCGCTGCCTCCTGCAGAGGGAGTGTGTTGAGGCAGAGCCTGGCTCATCCTTTCTGTCAAAGTGAATAGAGCGCGGTGTGCCCCAATCACTGTGTTGGAGGCGGGCTGGAATATCATCCCTCTGTTTGCTTGCAAATAGTAAATGGGTACCCAACTGATCTCCAGCCATGCCCAAGCTGTGACACTTGATGCCAAAAGTGGATTAGACAACGGGACCTCTGTGGTCAGCTGTGGGGTATAAAAGGCAAGTACAATACATATTTTTTGTTTGCCTGGACTGTTTCTTCAAATTATGGTCGGCTATTGGTCATTTCTAAGAGTGATCCTTTAAATGAAGAACCTGTCTGAGTTATTTGAACCAAGCAAGCACAGTTTGCCCCCCCCCCCCCAACAGAAAAACCTTTTACATGCTGCCATGAAACACTAGTTATTTGACAGAAGCAGGGGAGTAACTACAAGGGGTGCAGGGGGGCAACCTCGCCAAGCCTATAAGGTCAGAGGGCACATCATTGTGTCTCCTCCGCCTTATTTATCAGATTTGTGCTCACAAGCCAGTGTGTACTTGATGAAGAAGACCAATGTCACGTCTGTTTCAGGCTTTAGATGCCTAGTTGCATCCAGAGGAGTTAAAATAACAGGAAATAGGGCACTGTATGAGCGGTAAAGGGATCCCACTTCATATTCGCAACATAGCCTCGATTCAGAGAGACAAAAAAAACTTCCATTTTAGTGCCGATCAGCTTTTTTTGTGAAATGTTTCCGTTCTCGTATGAGCGTACAAGCGATTCTATGCATGCATTGAAAACCTTCTGTAAAGTTTCCGTCCGTTCGTACGGCAGATTACGAATACGAGGATGTCATTTTCCATCCAGACTTTTCCGTTTCATTTTCACATGTTACAACGTAGGCTTTTTATTTTTGCCCTTTTCCCATCGTATCCTCCAACGAATCCTTTACTTTTCCCGTTCGATTCTGTTTCCCTTTTTCAATCAATATTCGTTCCAGACGGAAATCCTTACGATCTTGCGCCTGCACACTACAAACTTAACTCATTAAAGTGCTCGCCTACATATTTGCCACCCTCACTTCTACTACAATGTTTAGCTAAATCACTTAGCACTGTCCTCCATCCTCCCTTTTTGACCCTTAAAGCTCACCCAAACCACTTAGCACTATCCTCCATCTTCCCTTTTGGACCCTTAAAGCTCACCCAAATAACTTCTTGGTTAGGTTCTTCTTCCATTTTAGCCCCCTAAAACTTACCCAAATCACTTCTCGGTTAGGTCCTTCTTCCATTTTAGCCCCCTAAAACTTACCCAAATCACTTCTCGGTCATGTGAATATTCATCTTTAAATATTTCTGGGCCCATTAGTTTTGTGTTAATGTATTTTGTAAATGAAATGACAATGTAACATTTTTTATTCCATCATAAAATATAAAATTTTAAAAAATTTTGAAAATTTCAAATTTTACAACTATAAAAAACAAAATACATAGCAATGGCAGGCCACAGAACAGTATTCTTCATCTGTGGTTCCCAACGAGTTGCGCAGCTCCTGCATCTCGCCCACCAACTGAAGGACCCTGACACTCAGTTGTGCCACTCTGGCACGTGTGGTCCCTGTTAAAAAACGTAAATTAAAATTTTGGTATAACCTTGTTGGGGTCATATTGCAGTGCCCCCCCCCCCCCCGTATGGGCCAAACACCTAAATCTGGACTTCAAAAGCCAGAGGACCCTCGCCACCACGGCCTGGGGTTTGCGTAGTGCCCGATTAGAGAACCCCTGGCCCACATTCTGCAGGCAAAGAACGGGCATCAGGAGCAAGGGCGAGTGGCACATCTTGCAGTTCC